>CM042413.1:30945078-31545078 GCA_023634145.1 Thymallus thymallus
GGAAGAGGACGACGACGACGACGAGGTGCTGCGACCCTCAACGAGGCCCCAGAGGGGTTTTACGACCATCCCCTGGAGGAACAGGCGAGGTGGTGGAGGGCTTGGCTGGCGCTGAGACCGCCAAACCAGGGAGCGAGAACCAGTCAGAGGGAGGACAAGGAGTCGTTTAAGTGCCGCATGAAGATGTAGGTAGAGTGGCTGTCGGATCCCAGGCCGGAGCTCCCGGAAGCGTCCCCTGCCCGGTCCCTCCAGTGCCAATCCCCTGCCCGTAACATCCAGTGCCGGCTTCTCGCACCAGGGTCCCGGTGTCGATCCCCAGCCCGGTGCCGCCAGTGCCGGTCCCCAGCCCGTTACCGCCAGTGCCGGTCCCCAGCCCGGTACCTCCAGTGCCAGCTCCTTGCACCAGGGTCCTGGTGTCAATCCCCAGCTCGGTACCGCCAGTGCCTGTCCCCAGCCTGGTACCTCCAGGGCCGGCTCCTCGCACCAGGGTCCTGGTGTCGATCCCCAGCCCGGTACCGCTAGTGCCGGTCCCCAGCCCGGTACCTCCAGTGCCGGTACCCTGTCCTGATCCTGGGGAAGAGCCTCTCCCTGCTCTGGCGCCTGTCATGATCTGGGGGCGGAGCCTCCACCTGACCCGGTGCCCAGTCCTGCTCCGAGGGCGGAGCCTCCACCTGACCCGGAGTCTAGTCCTACTCCGGGGGCGGAGCCTCCACCTGACCCGGAGTCTCCACCGACGCCGGGGTACTGTCAGGTTCTGACTAGAGTAAGATCTCTAGGCATCTCTATGGTGTCTGGAGGTTGCTGTCAGTGCATGACAGTAGGGTAGTCTAGGCGGCTTTATGTTTGGTTTTTGTTTGTCCCCAATTGGAGGCAGCTGCCATACGTTGTCTCTAATTGGGGATCCCATTTAAGTCAATTAGATTCCCACCTGCGTGTGGTTCTTTGTTTGTGCATGTCGCACATCAGGTTTTGTTCTCTCCTTTGTTTCGTTGTTTTTGGTTACAAATAAAGGAATGTATTCACACTACTGCTCAGTGCCTCGGATCCTTCCAAAGAAACATGACATGAAGAAAAGCTGCTTTCTTGATTTATTACTTTCCAATTGTTCTCCTCAGCTTCTAAGCTCTGCTTTGAGATTTGCCCGATAAATGTTAGTGCCATAGTCCTCACATGCAGTACTTCATGTAGAGAGAGTGTCTCTTTTGGTGGTTCTGGTTAGTTAATAAGCTGCCCATCCCTGATACACAGCTACCATCAGTTGGTGTGGTGAGTTGGTACTCCTTCCTACTGGGTTGGAGCAACAAACTGTGTTCAGGCCAGTGATCTGATGGGTTTTAAGATAATTTATAAGACCTTATCCGCTGGACCTGCATCAGTATATGATCTCTCTCTCTCTCTCTCTCTCTCTCTCTCTCTCTCTCTCTCTCTCTCTCTCTCTCTCTCTCTCTCTCTCTCTCTCTCTCTCTCTCTCTCTCTCTCTCTCACTCTCTCTGGGTTTTGGGCCGGTGCTGTGGTTGCTTACTGTGTGAAACAGTAGACGCTGCCAGGTCGGGCCAAGTTAGAGTTAGGGGCAGAGGCTTAATCAGTAACCATCTCCCTCTTTACTCAGCTCTCTGTAGTCTATACCCAGCACCTTAATCTCTGTAGCTGGCCCTGCCTGTTTAGTCACGGCCCCCCACGTGCCAGCCTTGGGTTTCGTTAATTATTGATGACCAACCGGGGGGGTCTGGGTTTGTAATGGTAGGGGGCTTGAGAGCTTGACCAGCCGGGAGCTGGGGAACGCTGTCAGCTTCAATGGCTTGTGACCTCTGCCGGTTCTTCAGAGGGTCAGAATAATGGTTTAATGATAATGACTTCTAGAGGTAGTTGGTGTTTAAAGTGGGCTTTTTAGAGAGAGTGGTGACAACATGCATAGGGCTGCCTGTACCAAACAGTGCACAGTTGAACAAATCCACGTAAAGTTTCTGGAGAGAGTGGCCAAGTGAAAAATACGTACAGTACCAGTCTAAAGTTTGGACAAACCTACTCATTAAAGGGTTTTTCTTTATTTGTACTATTTTCTACATTGTAGAATAATATTGAAGACATTAAAACTATGAAAAAACACATATGGAATCATGTAGTAACCCAAGAAGTGTTAAACAAATCAAAATATATTTTATATTTGAGATTCTTCAAAGTAGCCACCCTTTGCATTGATGACAGCTTCTGATCAGACCCAGCTCGTAACCAACTCGTATTCTTGACATACGAGTTGGTTACGAGCTGGGTCTGATGAAAGAGCAGATGAGTGGGCATAGCGAGCCCAGCTCTGCCCCTCCCTCCATCCCTCTCCCTCCCTCACTCCATCCCTCTCCCCCCTCTCTCCATCACTCTTCCTCTCCCTTCCCGGTTACCCACATCATAGGACAATGGCTCTTTTATGAGTTGAGACACTCTAAATGTGATTGAGAAGGTTGAAACACTATGGCTATATATGACGTCTTTCATGCAACAGTAATGTGATCCATGTGGTGTATATTTTCATGTATGTTATGTGTCTTCCTCTCCACCCAGAGTTCCTCAGACGACTCGTTTGGCTGTGGGAAGCACGGAGAGGGATACCGTCTGGAAGTGACCACCCCAATGACCAGACTGG
This sequence comes from Thymallus thymallus, assembly GCA_023634145.1. NCBI lineage: Eukaryota > Metazoa > Chordata > Actinopteri > Salmoniformes > Salmonidae > Thymallus > Thymallus thymallus. The sequence goes on from CM042413.1 coordinate 30,947,717, forward strand.
ACTACTTCAGCGGTCAGTTCAGCAAAGTCCTGCTCACCTCCATCGCTGTGGCAACCGCCCAGGAACAGACCGTGGCCAGCTTGGGCACCGCAGACGGACACCTCATACAGGTCGGAGACACCAAGCGTGATACTGTAAAGAAAATAGGCTTTATAATGGATTATTATTATTATTTTATTTAGTTAATGAGCCCTTATAACGCCCTTATGAAATGTGATGTCTTTTATCTGGGCCCTGGGGACACCGGGGACCTGGCAAAGGGGTTGACTATAACTGGGTGATATTAATTTAGTTCAAAAAGGTTTGGACTGAAGCTGCAGGAACAACAAGGCATTGAGTGTCTTACCTGGTCGCCCAAGAAGAAGAAAGAAAACAACCTAACCTAACAACCGTATCCAAGATACCCGCTGTGGCCATTAGTCCTGAGTGTACACAGAAGCCCTACAGAAACCTGCACAAGGTGGTTGCCAGGCAACACTGTTTCCCTTTCTCATTGTGCATGTTGGTACGTGAACAGTAAAATCAGTAAAACTAGTAAAAACAGCCATTTTGGGGACACACCATGCTGAGACACAGGTGGCAGCCAGTATAGGTGGGGGGGGGCTTCCTTCCTGTTTGCTCAACACATGACCCCCAACCTTGCCTCTCCATGCTTCCACAAACCCTGCTGCTGCATTCCACCGAGTTCTACCATCTGAGCAAACACAACATGGCTGGTTTTGCCTATCAACGACATGTACAGCCAACGGTGGCTTTCACTTTCCCCTGTCATGTGTGTTTGTGTCTGTCTGTCAGTAGACCTCCAGACCTGCTTCTCTCTCAGCAGCTGTCGATCTGTCTCCGATAGACGGTATGAACTCAGTGGTTCAGTGTAGCCTGGTCCCTGATCAACCAACATCCTGTCCTGTTTACATGCACAATGCATTGGCGTGACAATGACCATAGAAGTTGTTAACACAGCCCAAACAGATCTGGGATCAGGCTAGGTTCAGTCAGTTCAGATAGAAGTGGAACATCAAGGGCCTCCCAAGTGGCGCAGTAGGTCTAAGTCACTGCATTGCAGTGCTGAGGTGTCACTACAGCCCTGGGTTCAAACCCAGGCTGTGTCACAGCTGGCCGGGACCGGGAGACGCACAATTGGCACAGCGTTGTCCGGGTTAGGGGATGGTTTAGCTGGCTGGTATTTCCTTGTCTTATTGTGCTCTAGCGACTCCTTGTGGCGGACCTGGCGCCTGCAAGCTGACTTTGATTGTCAGTTGGACGGTGTTTCCTCCGACACATTAGTGCGGCTGGCGTCCGGGTTAAGCAAGCAGTGTGTCAAGGAGCTTGGCAGGGTCATGTTGCGCAGGACGCATGGCTCTCGACCGTAGGGGAGTTGCAGCGATGAAACAAGATTGTAACTACCAATTGGATTCCATAAAATTGGGGGGGGGGGGGATAAAAATAAGAAGTGGAACACCTGTGATAAGAGCTTTTGGAGTGTTCTGTCTTGCATGTTCCTTTAAATTAGACGCTTCTGGACTCTAAAACTCTAATACTCCCTGTTTTATGAATACGGTCCGAAAAACTGTTAAAATAGCAATGGAAGAACGACGAGAACAGGGGAAAAGGCGGCGACAGCTGCGCGGAAGCAGTGTTGAGCCGAGCGGCCCGTTAATGGTGAGCGCCGAGTTTCGAAGACACGTTCTGTCTCTCTTTTTCCGCCAAGTGCCCGCAGCTGTTGGCATGGTTTTTTTTCTTCTAGTTTTTTTTGTTGTTGGTGAAATTTCTAACCTCATTGTCTCGGGACATGAGTCTGGGAAGGAGAGAGCGGGAGACCAGCTGTCCTGAGAGAGGCATGCTTAGGGCCCCATGGAGGGAGAGAGAGAGAGATGAAGGAAGAGAGAGAGAGATGGAGGAAGAGAGAGAGAGATGGAGGAAGAGAGAGAGATTGAGGAAGAGAGAGAGAGATGGAGGAAGAGAGAGAGATGGAGGAAGAGAGAGAGATTGAGGAAGAGAGAGAGAGATGGAGGAAGAGAGAGATATGGAGGAAGAGAAAAAGAGGAGGCAGGGAGAAGTGAAGAGAGGGAAGGAGAGATAGAAGGGTAAAGAAGGAGAGAGGTAAAAAGGGGAAAGAGTCAAAGAAAGATATAGAGAAAGACTGAGGGAAAAAAGAGGGAGGAATAGAGGTTAAAAGATTGAAAGTTTGAAAGGTTGAAACATTGAAAGATTAAAAGGTTGAAAGGTTGAAAGGTTGAAAGGTTGAAAGATTGAAAGGTTGAAAGGTTGAAAGATTGAAAGGTTGAAAGGTTGCTTTAGCTTATTAGAATCCTATGAAAGGCCTCTGTCAACTGCTTTACTTTCTGTTTGCCCTTTGTTCCCATCGAAAAATGCTCTTAGCACCAAGGGAGAGAGAGAAAGAGAGAGGGAAGGAGACAGAGAAAGAAAGAGTGTGCTGTCCTCTGTCCCTGTGGTCTCTCATTCTGGCTCAGGAAGTCTGTGGTTCAGTATCACTGTGGGAATAACACAGTGGTTTACTTCCTCTGGCTAATACAATAAGCTATAATTCACACCACTATCACCTCTGGAGAGAGAGAGAGAGAGAGACCAGGACTGTTGTATGGCTAAGGGCCAGTCAAATTCTTTTTTTTATTTAACCTTTATTAAACTAGGCAAGTCAGTTAAGAACAAATTCTTATTTACAATGACAGCCTACCTACAGGGTCAGCCCCTTGAGCAAATTAGGGTTAAGTGCCTTGCTCAAGGACACATCAACATTTGAACCAACAACCTTACTGTTACTGGCCCAACGCTCTAACCGCTAGGCTACCTGCCGCCCAATAAAGAGAAAGGGGGGTAGATGAAGAGGGGAGGTGGGGGGTGATAAAGTGGATGATGTAACCAGAGTGCTCCTTAGTCAACCAGGATGTTTCGCCCCAACCCAACAGGTTCTGAGCTCCAAGCCTGTAAATGCAGCCTAACCACACATGATGAATGTTAATCCAGGTGTACACTGCGCTGCATCTGTTTGTAGGAGTGTGTGCGCGCATGCGTCTATGTGTTCGTGCCTGCCTGCCTGTGTGCCTGCCTGCCTGCCTGCCTGCCTGCCTGCCTGCCTGCCTGCCTGTGTGTGTAGATTAATAAGACGCCTGAAACAACTCCCGACATGTCCAGGTAAACAGTGCTCTTGTGCTGTTCATTCCGCCTGCAGGCAATGTCTTTTGTCCCTCCGTCTACCTGTAGCTCCCTCCACCTCCACCTCCACCTCCATGGTGGTTAGCTCTAATATGCCAATCCGTCATCTCACCCTCAATACAGCAGCATTAGTTAGTACCCTGCGCACAGTAGCAGGAGTGGCCCAACGAGCCCATACGAAGCGAATGGAAAAAAACTCCCAAAAGCTCTCTTTTTCAGTTGTGCCCAATAGAGGCATTATTTTACATGTGAAGTAAAATGTAATGCATTGTTACTGTGTTATTAGCTCCTTCACTGTTACAACAAAATACCCTGGTCAACACCACAAAATACCCTGGTCAACACCACAAGATACCCTTGTCAACACCACAAGATACCCTTGTCAACGCCACAAGATACCCTTGTCAACACCACGATTTACCCTGGTCAACCCCACAAGATACCCTTGTCAACACCACGATTTACCCTAGTCATCACCACAAGATACCCTGGTAAACACCACAAGATACCCTAGTCAACAGCACAAGATACCCTGGTCAACACCACAAGATTCCATGATGTTACCCCGTTCAGTCCCGTTCTATTATATTGCAACCTTCAATCATGTAAAGCATCTATTAGAAGAAATGACAGCAGATTGGCTCAGCACTAAAGAGTCCTACCAAGTCCCCATGCCCAGTTCACGTTGACTGGAAAAAAACACCAGCAACAACAACAAAGAAACAGTCAATTCAAATACCAAGTACAGTACCCCACAGTGCCTTTCTACATCATTACATTGACCTATTATTAATAGTGTGAGGTATGTGTGGCATCTCCGGTAGACAGGGCTGTTTTTCACATTAGATGGTGTAACTTTGTGTTTACTGACCTGGCATGGCCTCTGTCTTCCCCAGGTGGTAGTTTCCCGTTCCAAACGCAGCACGCCCCACGTGGACTTCCGTCTGGACCCCTCGCGCCGCGTTTCCCCCGAGGTGGCACTCCTGTTCCCAGAGCGCCACACTGGCTCTCCACAGAGCAGCCAAGATGGTTCCCTATTGTTGGTGACCGGAAATAAGGTGGGTAGAGAGCGGGGGGGGGGGAGTACCACACACTCACAAGACACACACATACACATACTCTATGGAGACACACTAACACATACAATTGCTCTATGGATACACGCACGCACACACACATACATACACATACTCTATGGAGACACACTAACACATACAATTACTCTATGGATACACGCACGCACACACACATACATACACATACTCTATGGAGACACACTAACACATACAATTACTCTATGGATACACGCACACACACACACACATACACATACTCTATGGAGACACACACACACTAACACATACTCTATGGAGACACACACACTAACACACACACATACTCTATGGCGACACACACACACATATACTCTATGGAGACACTAACACATACACATACTCTATGGAGACACACACACACATACACATACTCTATGGAGACACACACTAATACATGCACATGCTCTATTCGAGACATACACACTAACACATACACATACTCTATGAAGACACACACACACACATACTCTATGGAGACACACACATACACATACTCTATTCGAGACACACACACTAACACATACACATACTCTATGGAGACACACACACACACATACTCTATGGAGACACACACACACAAATACTCTATGGAGACACACACACTAACACATAGACACGTAGTGTATAATAATACACTCAAAGACACACACACTGTATTATAATCAGAACTCAGGCATTCTTCACATTACTGGTGTGATAGAAACAACAGCCCCCTGACACAGTGTTCAACATGGACCAGAGCCAACAGATCGTTGGAAACAATGTCCTGAGAGCTTGACGTCAATGTCCTACAAATGCACAGACAACAGTTCAAAGTTAATGTCGTCAATGTCCTACAAATGCCCAGACAACAGTTCAAAGTTAATGCTTTCCTGTATGCCTACTGATCAGAGAAAAAAACGCCATGTACAGTATACACTGACAGAGGTATATCACAGTATGCGGTTTATACTTTAATTAAGTAATGTACTACTATACTATAACAGTGATGATGGTCATTTAGCACATGCTTTTATACAAAGTGACTTACAGTTAGTTCCGAATAAAATTTTATTTGTCACATGCACATGGTTAGCAGATGTTATTGCGGGTGTAGCGAAATGATTGTAGAGCTAGTCGCGAAACAGCCATCTTGGTCGGCGCTCAGTTTAAGAGGTTATGTGGTCAATGCTTCTCTACAGTTATGTGATCAATGCTGGAATCAAACTTGGAATCAAACCTGTTTACCAGTGTGTTGTGTCAGTATTCTGATTGGTTGTCCTGTGTGCCCCCAGATCACCAAGGTGCCTCTGATTGGTCCTGGCTGTGAGCAGCAGTGGACGTGCAGTTCCTGCCTACTGGCGCCAGGGTTTATGGGATGTGGCTGGTGTGATGGCCGTTGCACCAGGTTGGCCCAATGTCACCCAGCTTCCCTCTGGACCCAGGACTCCTGCCCACCTGTCATCACCATGGTAACTAGCCAGTTCAAGTTCAAAAAGCTTTTGTCCATAAACACAACCTTTCCCAATGGTATTACCCCACCCCCCACACCTCCACCACCATGACCTACCTTCTGACCAAACACTGGGACTGTTGTTGTTTTGTTTTTTATTGTGAAACTCCATACTGTGAGAACACAAGGACTGTTGTTGTTTTGGTTTTTATTGTGACAGTCCATACTGTGAGAACACTGGGACTGTTGTTGTTTTGGTCTTTATTGTGACACTCCATACTGTGACAGTGTCTACATGGACAAAGACAAGCAGACAGTGACTGGTGTCATCTGAAGATATGTCTTATTGAATGTGCCATCTACCCTTTTGACAAGTACAAAGCTCCCACCAGTAACCTGGATACATGACACAGTGACCCAGCAGGGTTTGGCTGTGAAAAAGCCAGTCATACTTTTACTGGAGAGTTTGTAAGAGACTCCTTCCTCTATTGTTGTTTGAAGGACAGTTTGAAGTTTGTCTGTCCGGTCGCCTGTCTTTTCTAGTGTCCGTTTTTAACACTTTACAATTGCTAACAAGCATCGGTCAATACTGAAGCCACTTTTTCAAAACTCTTCACACAGTCTGCATTACCAACTTGCATCTTGGCCAAACAGTTCATCTCACCTCCAAAACTCACTCAAACTACCAAAACACTTCATACGTGTCTCAAAATAAGCTCGTTCGACCATAACACTGGCAACAATTCTCACTCAGACTGACCTAAAAAACACTAACAACAGGGAGCATTACATACATTATGAACTTTTCTCTTTGAAGTTTGAAGGATTTTTCACATAAATCAGTATTTCATTATAGAGTAAGAATAACACCTTTTCACTTTATTGACTGTACTAAAGTATATGTAACAAGAATTATTCAGAAAGCACAATCACATTTCTTCCCCTGCGGCGCGTTTTTGCCAGGTTGAATCCAGCTTCATCCACAAAGATGAATGTATGTGCAGTTTTCCTGCCTTCCATCTCCATTAGTCTCTAAAATACAGTGAATCCACCGTTTTACAGTACTTTACATTATGCATAGCTGTGTATGTACCCTGTTTGGTTATTGAACAGACATCTTACCCGGACATATTGATACCAGAGTTCTTTCACACGTTCACCATTTCTCTCGAAGGGTACAGTGTACAACTGCTTCATCCTTATTTTTTGTTTCTCTAGAACTCTGGCAATTGTCGTTGTGCTGACTGTATTCACATTCCCAAAAAGGATATTGTCTGCCAGCACTCTGTCCCGAATTTCCCGGCAGAGTTATTGCATTGTTGCCAATTACCATGTCAACAATGGCAATTTCCTGCGCATCTAATAATATTCTGCCTCTCCCTCCTGTGGGAGGCAACCTTTGGATCCTACTGAAAAACACAAAACAATCAATATATTTCAAAATGTTAGTACATGTAAAAATGTGAACATACTGTATTGTACTGTAATATGTAGTTCAATTATCATTGAAGGATGCATATCTCACCTGTCGTTTTGCCGGAAAATACGTACTATTGATGTAACTGTTGAACGCTGCAGATTTGGTTACACCCTTAAACCGGCCTCTCTCAAAGAGAGACAATGGTTTACATTTCTGTTTTGAATGTGTTTTTAACAGTTTTGGAAACAGTGTGTTAGCATTTGAAAACATGTGCTGCAAATATATAGTTTTGCAGGTGGTGGAGTATGAATGAGAAAAGAGTTGTGGTCATTGAATGCATTTTGTGTAAAATAAATGAAAAATGATTCACAGTTTGGTCCACATACACTTCTGTTTCGCTGACTGTGTGAAGGGTTTTGACAATGTTACTTCAGTTTTGACCAATGCATGTTAGCAATTGAAAAAAACTGTAATAACAGCACCTGGATCTAGATGGGGTTTTCTCTTTCTGTGTTGTTTGGAGGTTGTTTGATGGTTGTCTGAGGGTTGTTGTTTTGCTTGGGTAGATCTCCCCAGCCAACGGCCCCCTGGGAGGGGACACCAAGGTGACGGTGTGTGGGAGGAACTTTGGCTTCAACAAGACGGAGAGGTTTGACCACACACTCATCAGCCTGGACCTGGCTGGAGCACCATGTAAACTACTGAAACGAGAGAGTAACAGTTACAGGTGAGAGAGGACACACAGGGAGGGTGTGTGTGTGTGTGTGTGTGTGTGTGTGTGTGTGTGTGTGTGTGTGTGTGTGTGTGTGTGTGTGTGTGTGTGTGAGTGTGTGTGTGCACATGCATCAGCGTGTGTGTGTGTGTGTGTGTGTGTGTGTGTGTGTGTGTGTGTGTGTGTGTGTGTGTGTGTGTGTGTTCATGGGAATACTGTATGTTCATGAGTTAGGATAAGGGTTAGAGGGTTAAACAGTTGAATGAAGAATGTTAAGGAAAGGGCACCATTGAATGAGAACTCCAAGTGCCAAGGCATTCCAGCATTCCTCTCGCATTCTGCCAATGTCTTCACTAAGTGTTAAATTAGTGGGAGAATGGCTGTGTACAGAATTTCTCTCTGCCTAGTCCAAGCGGCCATGTCAGATAGCAGCGTTTCACTCAAAGGCCTTTGTGCCCAAACATCCCCCATGTCATAGTCAACTCATTGTATAGAAGATTGAAAAACACACCCCTGAAAGATAGCTTCATTATGCTTAATAGTAGGGATATCATCAAATTAGGTTAAACTTTTGCCTACTCCAGCCAGAGGGAGGTTTGTTTTTAGCCTTCGTGGTCCTCTTTTGTGGGCAATTTTTTTGTTGTTGAATTGTGTGTGTGTGTGTGTGTTTATGTGTGTACACATATCTGTGTGTGTGTGTGTGTGTAGGTTGGTCTGTTCTCCAGTGTCTCCTGTGAACTCATCTCAGGCTAGCAATATGGTGAAGGTCCACAGTGGAAAGGAAATGGCCCAACAACAGGGCTTCACCTTCGTGGTAAGCACTCAATACTGTCTCCACTCACAATCACAATATGAACTCAGTGACCCTGGTCCTGGAGAGCTACAATCTCTGTATCTCTCCACAACTACAGTTGGTGAACACTGTCATAGACACTGTAGGTACAGTATGTCAGATGGTTGGACAGATTGATTCACAGTAGACCTTTCCTGCAGCCAAATGACCAAATTGCCCTTTAGTGGCGTTGGTCCCCCCTTTGCTGCTATAACATCCTCCACTCTTTTGGGAAGGCTTTCCACTAGATGTTGGAACATTGCTGCCGGGACTTGATTCCATTCAGCCACAAGAGCATTAGTGAGGTTGGGCACTGATGTTGGGCGATTAGGCCTGGCTCGATGTTGGCGTTCCAATTCATCCCAAAGGTATCCGATGGGGTTGAGGTCAGGGCTCTGTACAGGCCAGTCACCAATATTGATAAACCATTTCTGTATGGACCTTGCTTTGTGCACGGGGGCATTGTCATGCTGAAACAGGAAAGGGCGTTCCCCAAACTGTTGCCACAAAGTTGGAAGCACAGAATAATCTAGAATGTCATTGTATGCTGTAACGTTAAGATTTACCTTCACTGGAACTAAGGGGTCTAGCCCAAACCATGAAAAACAGCCCCAGGCCATTATTCCTCCTTCACCAAACTTTACAGTTGGCACTATGCATTGGGGCAGGTAGCGTTCTCCTGACATTCGCCAAACACAGATTTGATGACACCAATGCTGTTTTCACTTTGCTTCTTGATTTAATCCACAAGCATTCTATAATTACACTATTAGTTTATGTTTCTTACATCTGCAAACAGCTAGTTTGTATTTTATTAGCAAGTTCAGCCTAAATCTTGTTAGCCACTAATGCTAATTGCTAACACTAATCGCTAGCTAGCTAATAAATGAGTCAGAGCAAACATAATTAGATATACAGCCTGATAATACCAATGATGGTGTTGTCCTAAATCAGCATGTTGTTTGTGCAACAGTATCTTTTAAATGAAAGAGGAATACGCAAAGCAATAATGTTAGCTACATTAAGTAGCTAAGAGAAAACATTCAATGTAACCAAAGATTATAGGGTCCCGTAGGACACACTTATCAACCCTTTGGTTCCTACCCTATCACAATAACTTCTCCCTGGCATTATCATTCGTTGCTATGTCAAACAACACTGTATTCAATGTGCCCACTATTATATTCTAACTATAGAATTTGAATAATCATAATCCCAACACTTCTAAATCGCAAGTCAAATCGCAATTGCAACATTTGGTTAAAAATAAGGCTTAGATTGTTTGCCCGTATAGTGCAGGAATTTCATACATTATTGAAAATTCAGAACATTATTTTGGGTTGTAGTTGAATTGAACAGTGTAGAACAGTCAGAATGGAGAAAGACCCATTGAAATCGCTTAGAATGTATGTGTTGCCACCCTAGGGTAACGCACTTTTAATATATAAAAATATAAAATACGTCAATTTTTTTTCTTTTATTCTGTGATATGATATTTTGGCCATATAGTCCAGCCCTAATTGCTCATGGTGATCTTAGGCTTGTGTGTGGCTGCTCGGCCATAGAAACCCATTTCTTGAAGCTCCCAACGAACAGTTCTTGTGCTGACGTTGCTTCCAGAGGCAGTTTGGAACTCGGTAATGAGTGTTGCAACCGAGGACAGATGATTCTGCGGTCCCGTTCTGTAAGCTTGTGTGGTCTACCACTTCGCAGCTGAGTCGTTGTTGCTCCTAGACGTTTCCACTTCACAATAACATCACTTACAGTTGACCGGGGCAGCTCTAGTAGGGCAGAAATTTGTTGGAAAGGTGGCATTCTATGACAGAGCCACATTGAGTCACTGAGCCCTTCAGTAAGGCCATTCTACTGCCAATGTTTGTCTATGGAGATTGAATGGCGGTGTGCTCGATTTAATACACCTGTCAGCAACGGGTGTGGCTGAAATAGCCAAATCCACTAATTTGAAGCATATTTGAATAATATACAGCATATTGTATATAAAGTGTAATATTGGTGTATACTTTTGTTTCAAAGTTGATTTGTTTAAGACTACCAAGAAACACTATGTGTGACCCTGATTTAGCCCACTGCAGTAAAAGGTTATTAACTGACTGATTTGCATACAAATAGTTGTGGTTGTTGTTGGGTTTGAAGTAATTAATCTCCCTTCCTCTCTCCCCCTAGAACCCAGTGATCAGAGAGATCTTCCCTGTGTTTGGTCCTAAGTCAGGAGGAACCATGCTCACCATTAGAGGCTCTTTCTTAGACAGCGGAAACACCAGACAGGTCACTGTGGGAAACGCCACCTGTGAAATCCTGAGGTGAGTACCTAATGTTTCTGCTTCAAGTAAAAATGCTTGTGTGTATATGTACAATATACTGTATACTGGGTTTAATAGGTTTGGGTTTTGGGGTTAGCTTTAGCGTCGAGTCTAGAGCTGATGTGGACATTATTCATATGTGTTGATGTGTGTGTACTCTCACCAGTATGCCGGTGTGTGTGTGTTCTCCAATATGCTGATGTGTATTCTGTCTCTTTCTGCAGTGTATCAGGTACTATGCTGATGTGCAGGACCCCTCCCCAGTCGGCCCCATCCCGCCAGGCGGTGTATGTGAGGGTCGACTCTGTGGTCCGGGAGGCTCCTGTACTCTTCACCTACAACGAAGACCCTCTCATCTCCTCCATCCAGCCTACACGATCCTTCATTAGGTCTGTACCCCTATCCAATCCTACCCCAATACTAACCCTAACATCTCCTCCATCCAGCCCACCAATCCTTTAGTAGGTCTGTACCCCCATCCAATACTACCCCAATACTAACCTTAACCCCAATACTAGCCCTAGCCCTTTCATATCCTCCATCCAGCCCACACAATCCTTTATCAGGTCTGTAACCCCATCCAATACTACCCCAATACTAACCTTAACCCCAAAACTAACCCTAACCCTCTCATCTCCTCCATCCAGCCCACACAATCCTTCATTAGGTCTGTACCCAATCCAATACTACCCCAATACTAACCCTAACATCTCCTCCATCCAGCCCACACAGTCCTTCATCAGTCCGTCAGTCAGTCAGTCAGTCAGTCAGTCAGTCAGTCAGTCAGTCAGTCAGTCAGTCAGTCAGTCAGTCAGTCAGTCAGTCAGCCAGTCAGTTAGTTAGTTAGTCTGTAAATGGTACTGAATCCTAACTTCCACCACGTGAGGAAGGCAAGCCTTAGAGAAATAACATGAGTGGAATAAGAAGGTGTTGACAGAGGAAGCTAGGGAAAGAGATGAACCATTATCATCCATAGGAAGAGGTTCCATATAGGATACAGGTATCAGAGAAGGAATGGTAGAGAGCAGGGGTAGTTTATGAAAACAGAGAAGTCACAGACAGAAGTGTGTGGAGGGTATAAAGGAGAGGAGAAAGTGAGAAAGATATTCACAGAGGATAAGGTGATGACATGAGGCGCTAGTGGTGGCTAACGTTTATGGCCAGGACAGCAGGTTTCCCCATTGAAATTACAATGCATCTTTTATGCATTGTTCTTATAGGCAGCTAGTGTCTAATCACCAACAGCCGTTTTCCCCTATAGAGATCCCATTTTATCATTATTCATGGTTATTCTCTCTGTGTCCCCAATAGCGGAGGCAGCACGCTGGTGGCCCAGGGCTTCTACCTTCACTCTACTCTCCAGCCTCAGATGGTGCTCATCCCCACAGCCCAGGACGGCAAGGTCTTCACTGTGGTGAGTGTCTTATTTAACCTTTATTGAACTAGGATTGAGGTTTAGGAATACCTCATTCCCGTTTAGTGTCTGTCTGTCTTTCGAGACGACCAACTGGAGAGCTGCCTGAGCAAAAAACAAAATACCACACACTATGTGGCTGGTATTGCCGTTAAGGCCCCCTTGCTTCAATCTCTTCAATCTGGGTTAATTCTCCTTATTCTAGGAAAGCAATGGTACGTACACGTGCATCCGGGTGCTGCCATGGTTACCATGGTTACCATGGCACTAAAGAACCCCTGACCTGACTCTTAAGTTCGTTCCACTTTTATAAGAAATCCTGATAACTATCTGGAAGCTCAGTTTTCATTGAGGCTGTTTTTGAAATGTTACTCCCTGCCTTGAAAAAAATAAATAAAGATTAAGGATTGGTACACCTTAGTGTTGGGGGTTGGTGGTGTGTTGGGGGTTGGTGGTGTGTTGGGGGTTGGTGGTGTGTTGGGGGTTGGTGGTGTGTTGGGGGTTGGTGGTGAGTTGGGGGTTGGTAGTGTTTTGGGGGTTGTTGGTGTTTTGGGGGTTGGTGGTGTGTTGGGGTTTAGGGTCGGAGTTGGACCACATTGTAACTGAACCACAACAAATACTCATTTACAGACAAGTGGTCTCTATCTGATGTTGTGTGGCTTGTTTTCGGGAAGAGCGGAGGTGGAGGGGGACAGGACAGGTAGTGCTTTGTTATCTTGCAACGTGAGGCACACTTTGGCAGGTTTAGTCATGACCTCGGTAAGGCGTCAGTTCAGAAACATTTTTTCTTGAGGCAAGTCTAAGTCAGTAGCCAAAATCTACGACCCATCGTCGTTGAGGAAGTGTAGACTGGCTACGGCGTCTCAAAATGGACAAACAGTACTATTGCTGCTTTTTTCTTGTTTTTCAAGTGAAGATCTTTTAGAGGAGTATGCGAACACACTCATTCAGCCAAACTGAAGCATGCTGACGCCTTTAGGATACAAATACACACACCCTGCTCTAGCACTGTATCTCAAATCTCAGCCAAACAAAATCCCTTACCTCCAACGCCCCTCTACCCCGAGCTGTATCAGCTACAACCAACCCCCACCCCTGATACACACACACAGACACACACACGCAACAGCTCGCCTTTCAGTTTGCCTTTCACTGACCCCCTCCTGGTGTGACCTGTGATTAGGTTAGTTAGTGCTCTATAGGGCCCCAGGGAGGGACGGGATCAGCACTGAGACAACAGGAGAGGAGGAATGAGAGGGGGATGAGGAAGGGAGGGGATGAGGAAGGGATGAGGAAGGGAGGGGATGAGGAAGGGAGGTAGGTGATATTGCTGTTACGTTTATGATTTGAAAGTTGAATCCATGAAGATTTGGAATGTATAATGATTAGAATTTCAGCTCATTTTCTCAATAGACTTTAATATAAATGGGATCAACCATGGGTAAATAAGTGTGTCTCAATGCCTTCATTGGGTTTAATGTCAAACTGAAACCTAAGCCCCAGAGGATACTGGCTAGCTGTTTGTGAACATACAAGACAAGACAGAGACCTGTACTGGGTTTAACAACATGGGCTATCATTAAATCATCTAAATGTAGGATGTAGGGATAATGCACTAGACAGTATAAGGCACAGTATTGTTTTGACCGACAGCATGGGGGGTGATAGAGAAAGCCAAAGCATGTTAACATACTGTATGTTAACATGCTTTGGCAATGTTAACATATGTTTCCCATGCCAATGACGCCCTTCAATTGAGAGAGAGAGAGAGAGAGAGAGAGAGAGAGAGAGAGAGAGAGAGAGAGAGAGAGAGAGAGAGAGAGAGAGAGAGAGAGAGAGAGAGAGAGAGAGAGAGAGAGAGAGAGAGAGAGAGAGAGAGAGAGAGAGAGAGAGAGAGAGAGAGAGAGAGAGAGAGAGAGAGAGAGAGATAATCCCTCTGTTTCCAAAGAGGACACCTCTGGATATATGAATGCATTATTTGCACATTGTCACATTTTTACCGCTAATAATATAATATTTTAAACGTTATTCTCTTTAAATGTTTTGTGTGTGTAATGTTTACTGTTAATATTTTAAATGTTGTTATTCTCTTGAAGTGTTTTGTGTGTGTAATGTTTACTGTTAATATTTTAAATGTTGTTATTCTCTTGAAGTGTTTTGTGTGTGTAATGTTTACTGTTAATATTTTAAACGTTGTTATTCTCTTTAAGTGTTTTGTGTGTGTAATGTTTACTGTTAATATTTTAAATGTTGTTATTCTCTTGAAGTGTTTTGTGTGTGTAATGTTTACTGTTAATATTTTAAATGTTGTTATTCTCTTGAAGTGTTTTTTGTGTGTGTAATGTTTACTGTTAATATTTTAAATGTTGTTATTCTCTTGAAGTGTTTTGTGTGTGTAATGTTTACTGTTAATGTTGGGTTGTTGTTGTTTTGTTTATTGTTTATTTCACTTGTCTAAAGCACTGCATCTCAGTCCTAGAGGCGTCACTACAGACACCCTGGTCCGAATCCAGACTGTATCACAACCGGCTGTGATTGGGAGTCCCATAGGGCGACGCACAATTGGCCCAGCATCGTCCGGGTTTGGCCGGTGTAGGTCGTCATTGTGAATAAGAACGAAAAATGTTAAAGAAAAATATCAATGTAAACATGTTTTCCATGCCAATAAAGCCCCTTTGAATTAGAGAGAGAGAGAGAGAGAAGGAGAGAAAGAGAGAGAAATAGAGAGGGAGAGAAGGATCCCTCTATTTTTCAATAGGAATGCCAGAGCAGTAATCTGAGCAGAGCCTGTCATCATCCTCCACCATCAGCTCTGTGTTTGTTCAGTAGTAAAGAAATGGAAAGAAAACTGTGGTCCGTGTTCAGTTTCATCTCCTGACGGTGGGTAGTCTGACTGCACTGTCCACACATACAGTATGCACATACTGTACACTGAGTGGACAAAACATTAAGTACACCTTCCTAATATTGAGTCGCACCCCCTTTTGCCCTCAGAACAGCCTCAATTCATTGGGGCATGGACTCTACAAGGTTTTGAAAGTGTTCCACAGGGATATTGGCCCATGTTGACTCCAATGCTTCCCACGGTTGTGTCAAGTTGGCTGGATGTCCTTTGGGTGGTGGACCATTATTGATACACACACACTCTTTTGCTTGAGCCTCTTCCCATTGACTTCAACCAACCAAGTCTAGAAGAGAAGAAACACAACCCTTCCATAGAACCACAGTGAGACTTGGAGCCTCAAAGACATTTACATTTACATTTTAGTCATTTAGCAGACGCTCTTATCCAGAGCGACTTACAGTTAGTTAGTGCATACATGTTCATACTTTTTTTCGTACTGGTCGTACAGCATGAGGGAAAGAGGTCAGAGAAGAAAAGAAACTCCAGCATTGACTTGATATCAGTTTCTCAGATCTGAAGTAAAGCCGAGGCTCAAGCAATCTCAGCTTTCACACAAACATGAAAGAAAGGTTTTTCTTTTATGATCCGTAGGGAAAAGCTGGCATAGTCAAGAAGCCAAAGGGACAACGAAGAAAGACGGATAAATGAGAGAGAGGATTTCACACTACTACGGCCAGGGGCCAACCACATACAGTACAGACGGATAGAGCCATTGATGAGAGAGAAGATTTGACACTACTACGGCCAGGGGCCAACCACATACAGTACAGCGGAGCCAGGGAGCGGAGTGAGATGCCAGGGGGTTGTGTGTGGAGTGGTTGATAGGGCAGTGGCGGTTACGGTCTGTCAGAAAGCTTGTTTTACTAGAGGATTCACTAGACTAGCCTAACACCTGTTGTAAGGATTCATAGATTAAGTTGTTCCATGTCAAGCCCTCAGAGACCTAGGTCTGGTCTGGTCTGCCTTTCCCATCTCTTACCCTCTCAGCAGCATCTCCAATGCCCAGCCTGAGGGAAGGCCTCTTCCCTTTCACCTTCCTGGCCCCATTACTACACTCTTAGAAAAAAAGGGTTCTTCGGCTGTCCCCATAGGATAACCCTTTGAAGAACCCTTTTTGGTTCCAAGCAGAACTATTTTGGGTTCCATGTAGAACCCTCTGTGTAAAGGGTTCTACATGGAACTCAAAAAGGTTCTGCCTGGAACCAAAAAGGTTCTGCCTGGAACCAAAAAGGGTTCTTCAAAGGGTTCTCCTATGGGGACAGCCAAAGAACCCTTTTAGGTTATAGATAGCACCTTTACTTCTAAGAGTGTACAGTCATCTGTGTTAGCTATCTGACTGTCTAAGCCAGGTTGCTATGGGGGTCACCAACTGTTACCATACATTAGCATAGCATAGCATACACTTTCATTGTTAGCACCAGTCCTTAGCCTGTACAGTTGATATCTTAGAAGGCAGCTTTGTTTGACTCTCTCAGGGAATGTGGATAGAGGCTCCACCATCTCCATGGTCTCCATCTTGAGAGTACTGGGTTGCCGGTTCACCCATAATCACAGCCAACTACCCACTCTGGCTCTTTCACCCCCAATGAGTTAGTATTCACAGCCGCTCCGCTCCCAACCCACGGTCATTCAGACAGTCTAGCCACACTGCCCAAACAAGAGACATAAAACAATGAATCTTTGCCATATAGTGAGTAGTGACTGACTGAGGTTTCCCATAATTCACAGGATATGTGTCTAACCTCTCATTTTACCCTCTAGTAGGCATGTTTATTTGCTCCCTCTAGTAGGCCTGTTTATTTGCTCCCTTTAGTAGGCCTGTTTATTTGCTCCCTTTAGTAGGCCTGTTTATTTGCTCCCTTTAGTATGCCTGTTTATTTGCTCCCTTTAGGACTGTTTTGTTGCTGCCTCTAGTAGGCCTGTTTATTTGCTTCCTTTAGGCCTGTTTTGTTGCTGCCTCTAGTAGGCCTGTTTAGTTGCTCCCTCTAGTAGGCCTGTTTAGTTGCTCCCTCTAGTAGGCCTGTTTAGTTGCTTCTTTTATGCCTGTTTTGTTGCTGCCTCTAGTAGGCCTGTTTAGTTACTCAATGTAGGCCTGTTTAGTTGCTCCCTGTTGGCCTGTTTAGTTGCTCCCTGTAGGCCTGTCAAGTTGCTCCATCTAGTAGGCCTGTTTAGTTGCTCCGAAAAGCACACACACTCACCAGACTCATTTGTGATTGCTTGCTTTTGTGAGTGTGTTTCTGTACACCATCTGGGTTATTGCTCAACAGCAACCCGTGTTTGGATGTCCATCCAGGGGAGCTGAACTGCTAACAGGAAGGTTCTGCAACACTTAAAACCAGCCCTGCCTCTCCACCCATGGCAACTGTGGTTAGCAGAAACGACACTCATGGGAATTGGAGTTCAATCATTTTGTTAGAGCCAATGTATTGATGAGTCAGCGATACATTCACAACATATTTCACAACACATTAAGTGTGTTCCCTCGGGTCCCTACTCTACTACCACATATCTGCAACACAAAATCCATGTGTACGTGTGTGTATAGTGTGTATGTTAACGTGTGTGTATAGTGCGTATGTTATTTTGTGTGTGTATGCATGTGTCTGTCTGTGTTTGTATTGTTTCTTTTTTTTATACAATTTTACTGCTTGCATGAGTTATTTGATGTAGAATAGAGTTCCATGTAGGCATGGCTCTATTACCCCTTTTCCACCAAAGCATTTTGAGTGCCGGTTCAGAGCAGGTGCCTACTCGCGAACCAGTTCTTTGTGTTTCGACAGCCAAAGAACCGGTTCTCGGCCAGGAAAATTGGTTCCAAAACGGCACCAACTCTTTGCTGGACTAGAACCGTTCTTTTACCAGGTCATGCTTACGTCGGGGGCTGGAGGAGGGGTTATTGTGACCAACAACACGACGGGAAAGGTTGTGACCGCCGTTGCTAAAAACACAGCGCTAGTAGAAAGATAGTACAACGATTGAAGAAAGATGGATTCACAAAAGCCAGGAGAAACATTTGCAGAAAGACGATGTAGTCCGCCATTGTAATTGTTATGCTTGAAGTTGGCGCAAGCGTTTCTGGGAAAGCTAAGACGTATGGCGACGTACACAGTGACGTAACGACGTCGTTCGCTGGGCTCTCTAGTCAGTGGAAAAACAAACAGGTTCTGAGAAGGTTCGCAAGTTGAACCAACTTTGAACCAGCACCAGTTCCGAACCAGTTCTTTTTTGGTGGAAACAAGGTATATGTAGTATTGTGCGCCTCCCATAGTCTGTTCTGGACTGAGAAGAGACCTCTGGTGGCATGTCTTGTGCGGTATGCATGGGTGTCCGAGTTGTGTGCCAGTAGTTCAAACGCATTCATCATGTCAATACCTCTCACAAATACAAGTAGTGATAAAGACATTCACTTTGAGACAGCATATAAGTCCCTCTTCATGGCACCTGACCACATGACTGAATAGTAGTCCAGGTGTGACAAAACTAGGGCCTGTAGGATCTGCCTTGTTGATAGTGTTGTTAAGAAAGCAGAGCAGCGCTCTGGACAGACTTCTCCCCATCTTAGCTACTGTTGTATCAACATGCTTTGACCATGACAGTTTACAATCCAGGGGTACTCCAAGCAGTTAAGTGTTGCAGTTATTTCAGTCACTGTAGTATCTGACATGTATAGTGTTGAGTCATCCGCATACATAGGCACACTGGCTTTACTCAAAGCCAGTGGCATGTCGTTAGTAAAGATCTCTGATCTCTATCTGATTCTACCTGGATTATGTTGGAGATGCTTCCATTAAAGAACATACTCTATGTTCTGTTAGACAGGTAACTCTTTATCCACAATATAGCAGGGGGTGTAAAGCCATAACGCATATGTTTTTTCAGCAGCGGTGGCTTTACTATTCTTAGGTAGCCAAATTACTTTTTCTTCCCTTCAAGTCTGGGCATACACTTTATAGTAGGCTTAAATTGAAGATATGGAAAATACGAGTGGCAATATCGTCCACTGTTATCCTCAGTAATTTTCTATCCAATATGTCAGACCCCGGTGGCTTGTCATTGATAGACAACAATAATGTTTTCACATCTTCCACACTCACTTATGGAATTCAACATTACAATGCTTGTCTTTCAATAATTTGGTCAGATATACTTGGATGTGTACTGTCAGCGTTTGTTGCTGGCATGTCATGCCTAAGTTCCCTAATCTTGCCAATGAAAAAATCATTAAAGTAGTTGGCAATATCAGTGGGTTTTGTGATGAATGAGCCATCTGATTCAATGAATGATGGAGCTGAGTTTGCCTTTTTGCCCAAAATGTCATTTAAGTTGCTCCAAAGAGTTTTACTATCATTCTTTAGGCCATTTATCTTTGTTTATGTCATTTATCATTGTTTCATATTGTATTGTTAACAATATATTATTAGTTAATTATCTGGTCTTCCTGATTTGTGTTTGACATCCATTACTCCCAGTCACTTCCGTATATAGGTTTTTGGAATCTTAAGGCATTCAAAAAATAATATCAAGACACAACTTACTTTACCCAGGTGTTGTCAGTTGTGTCTTGATATTATTTTTTGAGAGCAGAGGCTTCTTCCTTCCTGACCTCCCATGTAGGCCAAGTTTGTGCAGTCTCTTTCTGACAGTGTACCCATGCACTTTGACATTGATTGTGGCAAGAGAGGCCTGTAGATCCCTTGATGTTACCCTGGGGTTCTTAGACTTCTATGAGCATCTTTCGGTCAGCTCTTGGGCTGACTTTGGTGGGACGACCTGTCCTAAGTATTTTGCCAGTGGTCTGGAATTTTTGTCGGACAGTGGAATGAATTCGAATTGCTTGGAAATGGAATGATGTACTTCAAATTGCTTGGAAATGGATTTGTAACCCCTCTCAGACTCATGGGCATCAATAATCTTTCTTCTGAGGGCTTCGGGGTAGGTATTTTGATCTTTGAATGATGTGTTACCACACACCCATATGGTTAAGACCAAACCAGACCAATTTTCTTATCTTTATCTCTAATGTTTTCTAACCATTTGCACTTGTTTTGGTACACCTAATTCTAATTTTAGCCATTTTATGTGATGGTAAAGGTAGGGGTGTACTAACTTTTTCCCCATAAGGAAAAGGCATTTTTGTTTATTTTAATTGCATAACATTTTCAAAGTTGTTTTTTGTCTGTGTGATTTGTTAAATTGGGTAACCTTTATCTGTCAATAGTGTTGAAGTGAAGATTACATATCCATCTGTCCAAATATGTAAATATAAATAAAAGAGAACTTTCCAGGGGGTGTACATGGGGACTGACTGACAATAACTCCCAGCGACTTCAGAATCACATCAAGAAATGTTTCTAGAACCCGTCCTCACCTCCTCCGGGCTACTAACCCCATTCAGCACCACTTCCAAAATCTCCAATTAGAGCCAGAAATGACAAGAGTAGCAGAAATCTGTGCCAGTGACTGTAGTTGTGGTAGAGGAAAGAAATGCCATTGCCAGGCATATGTGACAGGAAGGAAAAACGTGTCAAACTAGAAAAAAGAGGGAGGCTACATTACCAGGAAAGTCATTCACTGTGTTTGAATGTATCTAATGTGTTTTGGGGGTAATGTGCCATGCCATCCATTATAGGTAGCCCTTTCCTGCAGTCAAAATTTCATAATTAATAATCAATGTTTCCAAAAACCTGCCAAAAATCTGTTGTTTCTATGTCAAACAGTTTTGTTATATTTCAGTCTTCTGTAATATTGGTATGCAAACTCATACCAAATTCTTTTTTTAAGCTCATAAGCATGTGTATGAGGTGTATACTTTTGTTTCAAAGTAGATCTCTTTTAAGACTACCAAGAAACACTGATTTATCCCAGTGCAGTAAAATTAACACACAGATGGAGAAATTACAGGAGGAAAAGGCACAGAGGTGTTGGACCTGGCTGAACAATCATGAGTAGACTGGCCAAGATTCAGAGTGAACAGAAATGGAGTGAACATCTCTCTACACTACCCGTAGTATTCACAGCTGGTTTGGATGTGCTAGGTTTAATTACATACAGTGTTTGACTGTCAGCCATAACTTTTGGGGCTTTATTATGACCTCCTGGAACTCTGATGTGCAGCATTGAAAGGAATGTTCCACCTTGTGCTTTTAGATGGCCTGATGCACTATCCATATTTAGACATAATGATATTGTAGAGATGTGCCTGCTACATGAGTGCAGAAATAGGAACTGGACCAGATTCATGGTCTTTGAGCGTTTCAAATGGAATCAACTGTCTCACAGAATGACATGTCAACACAGCTTTCATCGCGCTTCACAAATCCTCATCCCTTTATTGATTGTAGGCCATGTAAACACAGAAACAGAGCAACTGTCAAACACACTTGGTGTCAATGCGTCTGTTTAGAATCGGACGCCAGAGGGGGGAATAGTTTGGATAGTGCATCATCACCATCACATTGTCTCTGAGCAGGTGCTGTATATAATTTTTTTTAAATAAAAGGTGAAAAGAGACTCTTATAATCCTTTCTCTTATGTTACTTTCAATTGGGCGATCAATAGCTCTTAGTGATGGGAGGCTTTTTGGTTTTAATCCAAGGTGGTATACACACTGCTGTTGTGCCACGGAGCAAGGCACTTAAACCCCACGGCAGCTGTAGATATGGAGCTGTAATGGATAGTTTGTACAATTAGAAAGCGTGTAATACGCCCTGGGATCAAAGCATCTGCCATGTAAAGGATTAGTATGTGTACTTGTAAATGCTATAGGCATTTTTAAGAGTGTTTCTCTTTAACTTGTGGTGTGTGTATGTGTGTGTGTGTATGTATAAATGTGTGTGTGTGTGTGTGTATGCGTGTGTGTACGTAACTGCCATCGTTAATGTATTCTGTGTGTGTGTGTGTGTGTGTGTGTGTGTGTGTGTGTGTGTGTGTGTGTGTGTGTGTGTGTGTGTGTGTGTGTGTGTGTGTGTGTGTGTGTGTGTGTACGTACGTGTGTGTGTGTGTGCATTTGTTCTCCCTCCAGAACTGCACCCAGGTCGAGGACAGGCTGGCCATCCTGTGTACCACCCCGTCCCTGAAGGACCTGGGTCTGCAGCCTCCTGTGGTCACCAAGGTGGCATTTGTTCTGGATGGTTTCTCCACGCCCCAGTTTGACCTGCTGTATGTAGAGGACCCTCGCTTCGAGGACTTTCAGAGACCCACCGTCACATCCAAGGGCAACAAGAGCATCCTGGAGATCAAGGTGAGACATGTCAGATCATTGAAATAAATGGCACTTTTCTATGCTCTAACTGGGTCTCAGTTAACCTCCTGAATTGGCTGAATATATCTGGAATTGACTCTGATTATATTAAGGTGAGACATTCCCCCTCGCCCCTCTCCTCACCACCACCTCTTCATGGTAGTGATGACTAGGGTTGGGGTTAACTTACCAATGCATCCATTCAGAAACTGAACTGAATTTTGATTAATGCATTGGAAAAATACACATTTTAAATAAATGGCACTTGCAGTTTCTATTCTGGAACAGAGTGTCTGTTGATCTCCTGAATTGGCTAAATTCAAATGGGATTGAACCCTGATTGGAGCTAATGACACCTTGCTCTCCGGCTCACATCAAGACCCCAAAGTGACTCATCCTCCCGAGTGGCGCAGTGTTCTAAGGCACTGCATCTCAGTGCTAGAGGCGTCATTACAGACCCTGATTCGATCACTGGCTGTAGCACAACCGGACGTGATCGGGAGTCCCATAGGTCAGCGCACAATTGGCTCAGTGTCGTCTGGGTTAGGGGTAGGCCGTAATGGTAAATAAGAATTTGTTCTTAACTGACTTGCCTAGTTAAATAAAGGTTAAAAACTTGCTGTCTGAGGTGGGAAGGAAACAATACTGAAACAAAACAGGAAACGGAGTCTGTTTCCTATCGCCCATCCCCCATAATTCCCTCACTCAGTCCTCTGGTCCCTCTCCTCTCCTACAAGTATTCTCTCCAACTCACTGCATTGTTCCAAGTTCTCGAGGTCAAAGCCCTTGACATATTAATGGCGGGTTTTGAACCTGCAACCCCATTTCTCTGTGGAGGCCCTATGGTTAGTGGCAGCTGTGCAGAACGGGTTGCACATGATCCTCGGTCGGCTTTTTTTCCCAGGCATGAAATTGGCCCCTCCTCCCCTCTCTCAGTTACCTCCCATCCCCCAACAATCCCCTTCCCCGTCCCAGACAAGCCCCCGTGAGCCCCCATTACCCGGGGGACACACATGGCCCTAGGTTTCACTGTTACAGTCCACATTTGGGGGCCATCTGATATCTTTGCCCCAAAATGGCCGCCAGTCAGGCCCATGATAACGTTATTAGTCTTGGCTGGTGTATCACTGCAGATCACTCCATTAAAAGTTAACAAGCATCTCAACCCAGATTAGCACCACACAGACTGTTCGTTTAGATAGGAGTGGTGATGCCTGGCATAACTTTTGATAGTTATTCTCTATGGGACATGGTACTTTCAATGTTCCATACCCAAGCATTAAATATGTTACAACCTCATAGTACAGATATCATATGACAGATTTGTGTTGTACGTATTATTCAGTATGCTTTGTATGTGTTCACATACTGTAGAGGTTAGCGTTTGTTCTTGTCTTAGTGGCCCTGGTGCGTGCGTGTGTGTGTACTCGTGTATGTGTGTTCACATGCACTGCATTAGTTGACGTGTACTGTAGTGTGGTTTGGGAACAGGTGTGGCCCTGTGTCAAATCCCAGGATGTCACGCGAGGAATTCATTCTCTTTATGGCTTTCTGCTACGCTCATACAGGCAGAGTGAGAGGCAACCAAGCTGTGTGTGTGTGTACCTGTCTTACTATGCTTGTGAGTACCAAACGTCCTCACAGGAATAGTAAACCAAGCTAAATTCAGAGAAGTGAGGACATGAGTGTGTGTGTGTGTGTGTGTGTGTGTGTGTGTGTGTGTGTGTGTGTGTGTGTGTGTGTGAGTGTGTCAAACAAGCAATTTGAGGAGAGTAGCCAAGGCAGTCTGTGTGAAAGTGACATTCATTCTCTATAAATCCTCTCTTCCTGTCAATAAGAGCCCTCATGGACAAAGGGTTAGTTAGTTTCTATGTAGATGCACAGAGGCTTTTGTCTCTGTCCTGGACGGTGGGGTCACGAGAACAGTAATGACACCACAACCAATGCCTCAGTCACTTCCACTAGTTTCCCAGCATGCATGTCTCTGAGTGGATACTGAAGGACTGATGTAGTACTGCATGTGCATATGGTTTTAGACTGACTTAATCTCTCCCTCTCTCCATCTCTCCATCTCTCTCTATCTCCATCTCTCCCTTTTTCCATCGCTCCCTCTCTCCCTTTCTCCATCTCTCCCTCTCTCCATCTCTCCATCTCTCCCTTTCTCCATCTCTCCATCTCTCCCTCTCTCCATCTCGCCATCTCGCCATCTCGCCATCTCGCCATCTCTCCCTCTCTCCATCTCTCCATCTCTCCATCTCTCCCTCTCTCCCTCTCTCCCTCTTTCCCGCTCTCCCTCTCTCCATCTCGCCCTCTCTCCATCTCTCCATCTCTCCATCTCTCCCTCTCCAGGTGCCAAGCCATGTGGATGTAGAGGCGATGAAGGGGGAGGTGCTGAAGGTGTCTAACAGGACCTGTGAGAGTGTGACTGTGGTAGGGAACACTCTGGAGTGTACTGTCCCCATGGAGTTACGGGACGCAACCAACGAATTGGAGGTGGAGGTGAGGACAGAGAGAGAGAGAGAGATAGAGAGAGAGAGAGAGGGAGAGAGAGAGAGAGAGAGAGACTTGTATCCTAAGTGTGTCTATTGACAGATGAACTGATGTTAGACCACCAGTGTTCAGTTCCTGCTTTGATAGATCATACAGTGGTTTATATAATTCTGTTGTCTGAGATTTTATTACCACAGTCACTAGCCAGGAAAATGTACAGATAACACCACATTCTTCCTGGCATTCTATCATCACCCCTAAACGTTACCGCAATGTTCAACTCAGACTTCCAATATCTCACAGAAAGTAGTCTCACTCAAATAGTATGTATTTGACATATAAACTGCTTATACTGTAAATTTCATAACAATAGATTGTTAACCATAAACCTTTGACTTTCCTGTCTTTAATGGACGTGATTCAACCCCAAAACGTTAAAGCAACATTGAGCAGAAGACAGGGCTGCTTCATAATGCTATAGTTCAGGCCGGAAAGTTAGAGGAACATTAAGCTTCAGGCACTATCAGCTGCAGAGTTAATGGTATTGGAACTCACCATTAGTGTGAAGTGCTTATCTATAGAGAGGGTTCAGGCAATATCCCTAGACCCCCTAGCCTCCATCCCCGGCTGTCCACACTGACACACCAGTAGACCACACCCAGGCAGCCCCAGACAGAGCCAGACCCCCCTGACCCTCATTTTCAAGCTGGACACACCATCTCCAGCTCATTTCTCCCAAACCTAATAATGGGAAAAGCAATATCTCTGATCCAATCTGCACTCCGTATGTGGCTCATGCCGCTTCACAAATAAGATAGTGTGTGTGTGTGCTCATCAGTATTTCCCCTAGAATGGAATTGAAGCTTTCCCACACACACCAAAAAAAAAAGGGATTATCTAGAAAGTACATCTCACTCACTGTTCTCCTCTCCTCTGTCTGTCTGTGCGTCTGTCTGTCTGTCTGTGCGTCTGTCTGTCTGTCTGTCTGTCTGTCTGTCTGTCTGTCTGTCTGTCTGTCTGTCTGTCTGTCTGTCTGTCTGTCTGTCTGTCTGTCTGTCTGTCTGTCTGTCTGTCTGTCTGTCTGTCTGTCTGTCTGTCTGTCTGTCTGTGTGTGTGTGTGTGTGTGTGTGTGTGTGTGTGTGTGTGTGTGTGTGTGTGTGTGTGTGTGTGTGTGTGTGTGTGTATTATGTGTGTAGTGGCGTCAGGCGTTGTCCTCAGTGAGTCTGGGCAGGGTGATGCTGGCCCATGAGCAGGACTACAGAGGGCTGACAGCTGGCTGTGTGTGTGTCAGTCTGATGCTGCTGCTGCTGCTCACTCTGTTCCTCTGGAAGAGGAGGAACAAACACATTGACGGTACGTCAGTTTGTGTGTGTTTGTGTTATTTTGTGATATACAGGAGTTTTTATTTTCAACTGTGTGTGTGTGTGTGTCTGTGTGTGTGTGTGTGTGTGTGTGTGTGTGTGTGTGTGTGTGTGTGTGTGTGTGTGTGTGCGTGCGTGCGTGCGTACAGGAGTTTTTATTTTCAACTGTGTGTGTGTGTCTGTGTGTGTGTGTGTGCGTGCGTGCGTGCGTGTGTGTGTGTGTGCATGTTTGCCCGCCTCTTACTGGCTGTGGGATTGTGGGATTGTGAGGTCTTGAGCTGTGAGGTCTCTCTCTCTCTCTCTCTCTCTCTCTCTCTCTCTCTCTCTCTCTCTCTCTCTCTCTCTCTCTCTCTCTCCCTCTACTACTGCCTCCCACTTCCTCTCCCTTTCTCTGTCCCCTCCCTCCCCCTTTACCCCACCTCTCCTTCTCTCTCCCCCCTCTCTGCCACCCCACTCTCTTCCCTACATCCAATCCTCTACCTCTCTCCTTCTCTCTCTCTCTCTCCCTCCTCCCTCTTCTCCTCTCTGTCTCTGGTGTCCAGATCTGGCTGAGGGTAAGGTTTGGTGTGACGGCCGGGCTCACATTCAGCACTTGGATATGTTGGCTAACGCCCGGAATGTCAGCCCCACTAACGAAATGGTGTCCCACGAGTCTTTGGATTATAGAACCACCCTGCTGGAGGGTACGTTTCCTGACACTACACCACGGGGGCACCTACTCTGACCCTAAAAACTAAAACTAACCCTGTACTAACAACGCCCGGCTTTCTTAACCTTGACCGCTAACCCGTAAAGAATGGGTATCTATCTCTGTGTTTGCTTTTTTTTTCTTTTTTTTTCTTCATACCCTCTGCCTATTCAGACCTGGGAAACCAATTACATTAATGTATCGATGGAGGTGAAAACCAGAAGGCACTCCAACGTCCAAGAACTTGACTTGCCCATCCCTGCCTGCTCCTCTTTCAAAATAACCCTCACGTATTCACTCATGCAAGCTCATTTGCCCTCCCCTGCTTCCCTCCTCCCCCCAACGACATAAAGAACAAAGGAAAAAAAAGAGAAAGAGAAACTACCTTTCTCAATTTCCTCTTCCTGTAATGGGCCGGTCTCAGGTTCCCTCTCTTCCTTTCTGTAACCATGACTCTATCTTTCTACGACCTTTCTCTCTGCCATCACTCTGTGATCACGTGACCTACGTTGACCTCTAATCCTGACCCCTGCAGTAATTGACCTTTGGCTATATTGTTTCAGAACAGGGCGTGGAGAGGCCAGAGTCGTGCAGGGGGGCTCCCCCTATCTACGGGGGCCATGGGGAGCTGCTGTCCCCCAGATTGGGGCTAGGAGGCATGAGTCTGGGGGCGGAGGGGGAGCTGGTGTCCCCTCTCCTGTCGGCCACGGTCCACATCGACCCGTCCCAGCTGCACCCAGACCTCCTGAAGGAGGTTCAACATGTGGTCATCGCCAGAGAACATCTGCTGTTACATCTTAACCAGGTCATCGGCAGAGGTCAGTGGGATGATGATACACTTGTATATACTGTACACACTTCTGATACCCACATCCATGAACATGCACGCACACACACACACACACACACACACACACACACACACACACACACACACACACACACACACACACACACACACACACACACACACACACACACACACACAGAAACACACACACACCTAAACACACATTACCCTAACACAAACTCAGACACACTTATAAAGCCATTAGGGAACCTGCAGGTCTCTCAAACATATCAGAATCTAAGTACAGTCTATAATCACCTTGTTAGAGCTTAATGACCAACATTATCAAACCACAAGGTTCGACATTCCAAACATAAACAATCACCAGACATTATATTGTGGTTCACCAAGTGGGGTGTTCACTACTTCACTATGTCACACACTTTCAAGGAGAAAAGTCTTTCTCTGCTATTAAAATCCCCACAATGTTCAGGAACAATGCAAACTGCCCCCTCCCCCTTGGCTCGACCCTTGAGGAAGCCTGGGGATTCCGAAAGCAGAATTATGGGGTGGCGTGGGATGATTTGTACCCGGGTAGAATTGCGAGCTCCATTGTTGATCCGTGTGGTGTAACCTGAGCCCTCTTTGCATCTGTAGGGATTGTGATGGGAGAACGCCTCGGAGAGTTCTCTATGCTCCTCTAGTTTTAATACCCCAACACCCCTGCAAAGCTACACTGAACCCTCCCGACCACATATAATTCAATAAGGGTCACGGTAACTCAGAGTTCAGATAGGGGGAAATATAGCCTCCCTACTGTAGGGTATGAATGGGCCTCCATTAAAGGGTTATAGAAGTAACCTAGGCTTCAACCAGTGGTGGAAAAAGATCACTATTGGAATACTTGAGTAAAAGTATGAAAATGAAAGTCACCCAGGAGAATACTACTTGAGTAAAAGTTTTTAAGTATTTGGCTTTAAATATACTTAAGTATAACAAGTAAATGTAATTGCTAAAGTATCAAAAGGAAAATAATAAATCATTTAAAATTCCTTATAAGCAAACCAGACGACACAATTGTTTTGTTTTTCTAATTTACAGATCGCCAGGGGCACACTCCAATACTCAGACATAATTTACAAATGAAGCATTTGTGTTTAGTTACTCTGCCAGATCAGAGGCAGTAGATGACCAGGGATGTTGTTTTCCTGTCCTCCAAACCATTCAAAATGTAACGAGTACTTTTGGGTGTCAGGGAAAATGTAAAGTATTTTCTTTAGGAATGTAGTGAAGTAAAAGTAAAAGTTGACTAAAGTATAAATAGTAAAGTACAGATACCCCCAAAAAACGACTTGTCCACAGAGACCTAGTAGTACTTTAAAGGATTTTTACTTAAGTACTTTGACCACCACTGGCTTCAACAAAGGGAAATCTTGCTTTTTTGAGTGACTCACTGCTCCATTGACATGTCTCCAAATGACTTAATGGTCTAGAGGATTGGGTGCTCAAGCCTTGTGAACATAGTTCATAAACAGAGAATTGGGTGCTTAATCCTTGTGAACATAGTTCATAAACAGAGAATTGGGTGCTTAATCCTTGTGAACATAGTTCATAAACAGAGAATTGGGTGCTTAATCCTTGTGAACATAGTTCATAAACAGAGAATTGGGTGCTTAATCCTTGTGAACATAGTTTATAAACAGAGAATTGGGTGCTCAATCCTTGTGAACATAATTCATAAACAAACAAATAGTTTCGGAATCAAGGATTCCTCAGTGTACATTGTGCATTGTCTGACATCATGCACTCAGGTTTTTGCTTATTTGACACCATCTTTATTTTTCTTCATACAGGGCACTTTGGCTGTGTGTTCCACGGGACCCTGTTGGAGGCTGAAGGACAGAAGCAGCACTGTGCCATCAAGTCCCTCAACCGTGAGTACTGCATGACCGCAAAGGCACAGTTCACCCCGTCAGTGTTCATTCAAATCTCATTGCGCTGATACGCCGCAACAACATTAGAGGGCTTATCTCATCTCTTGAACGTGTTACGGCTGTGTGTCCTGTGGAAGGATTGAGATGGATTGGCTCCTGGTGGTGAGGATGACATTAGGGTACCTCTCTCTAATTGTGTAACCTGTCACTTTACCCTGAGAGATGAATGTCCTAGATAAGTCTTCCATAAGGCTTAGGGAAGCTCTGTCGCTGGGCTGGTGGTAACCCATAGCGATAGAGGGTTACCACTGCCTTGGCCTTCTCATTGAGTTTACAGTGACCTAAAGTTCCCCAGGGAGCTTTAAAGAAAATAAATATGTTTCGCTGGGAGCTTTGTCACTGTCATGGCAAAGGCACAGGGTTTGGTGAATATTGTAGGTGATGTCACCATTTTGTTTCTGCAGTAAGCATAGTTCTTAACATCCAGCTTAACAGCCTTGTTTTTTTTTCTTCTAGATATTCTTTGATATTTATTTTACTCAGTACTAAATGGCGAGTCGTCCTTCTTTTTGCTTCTGTGTGTGTCGTCATCTGGTAGTTACAGTGAAAGGGCAATCGGCTGTTTTATCTTAGCTAAATGAGATTCTGTTTCAAACGACATTAGGAGAGAGGAGGAGGGGGAAAGAGCAGTGACTCCAGGAGCATTGATTCGATTGGTTAATGGGAGTGTTGTGTAGAGGTAGCCTATAGGTTTGGGGTGGGGTCACAGTCCCTATGCTCAGACAGCCTGGAGACTGACCCCTCATGGGCTCCTAACAGTGGCATATAACTAAGGTTTAGATGGCACAATGGTAAAGAGATAGAGGTTTATGGCTTGATGGCCTGTTTTTGTTTGCGTTTTTTGTTGGTGGCCCATCTAATAGCGCATGATTATAATACAGACTTTAATGTCAGGTTGTTGTAAAAGAGAATGTGTTCTCTCTAAAGGCAATAAATAAATAAGCAATCCTGTAATATCTTGCCATGTTTCAGGGATCACTGACCTGGAGGAGGTGTCTCAGTTCCTGAAGGAGGGGATCATCATGAAGGACTTCAGCCACCCCAATGTGTTGTCTCTACTAGGGATCTGTCTGCCCCCTGAGGGCTCTCCTCTGGTGGTGCTGCCATACATGAAGCACGGAGACCTCAGGAACTTTATCAGGGACGAGACACACGTAAGATGCACACACACATACACAAACTCTAGTCATACAATCACCTTTATAAGACATAGTGTTTTGGCTGGAATAATGACTGACAAAGGCCATTGCAGCTGCAACACTGTATATTTAGGTGCAGGAATAAAGCATGGGAGCAGCATATAGAGATGTAGGATCTTAATTTGATCACCCTGTTGTTGCAGGAAATGTCCTGCCCATCAGAAAATCCAAACTTGTAGTGTATTTAAGGTTTAAAAAGGCTTCTAACGTTTGCAATTTCCACTTAAAATGTTCAGACTTGATTTGCCCTAACAAAAAATGTATCAACCCCTACAAAAATTACAGTTAATTATTATCCACACAATAATTCACATTCACATTGCTGCATGATTCTTTTCCTGCTGTAAGAAAATCTGTACCGCATACGGGATTATTCAGTCTTTTTTTGCCCAGCACCGGTAGAAAAAATTGGGATGTATCAACTAAATACACTCTTCCTTGTTTCCCCAGAATCCAACAGTGAAGGACCTGATGGGCTTTGGTGTGCAGGTGGCCAGGGGCATGGAGTATCTGGCCAGCAAGAAGTTTGTCCACAGAGACCTAGCCGCCAGGAACTGCATGTAATATCTGGAATCAACTGTCAAATGCACTCTCAGACAGTCAGTGTGTGGACGTGTAATCACCATTGTAGTGAGAGCTAATCCATTCAGTCTTGCCATACAGTCATGCATACTTTGAGATTTTGCTTCATCCATTCCAGGTTAATTACACTCTAGTAAGAATGTTTTAGTCCAACATGGCTACCAGCAGGGCCGGCCCTGGACGTTCTGCCTCCCTAGGCAAGACAAAAACCCCCCCCCCCCCATCGGCTACTACACCACCGGCACCCCCTGGAAGAAGCGGCTGGTGGCGGGAACTGCAGCAACGCTCTGAGCTGACAGCTGGTGGCTGGGGCGCCGCCAGCGGTGTAGTAACCGATCATGGGCGCCGGAGGGCGGCAGCCAATTGTCAAAATGCCACCCCAAATTCAAGTGCCGCCATAAGCGATCGCTTAATCTTGCCTAATGGGAGGGCCGGCCCTGGCTGCCAGTTTCCACTAGCTCTGTATATCTCCAGTAAGGCTGTGGTTGAAGCCGTCCCTCTCTCCTCTGCTAGGCTGGATGAGAGTTACACAGTGAAGGTGGCAGACTTTGGCCTGGCCAGGGATGTGTATGATAAGGAGTACTACAGCATCCACAGCAAGAGTGGAGTCAAACTACCGGTCAAGTGGATGGCCCTGGAGAGCCTGCAGACACACAAGTTCACCCCCAAGTCAGATGTGGTGAGAGCCTACATACACACACACACACACACACATGCAGACATGCATGTACACACACCACTATCCACTTATTAATTCACTTACAGTTAAGTTATAATGCCCTTGAAGCCAGTGTTTGGAGGATATATTGTCTCGGGCCAGCAAACCGTGCCAACATATCCTCCAAACACCAGCTTCGAGGGCATTATCACTTTTATACAACGGGTTACCAACATATTCAAATAATGATTGTCATATTTTCATTAAAAACTTTATTTTGATGAATTTATACATACCATTTCATCCTTCCACAAGATATAGTCCTGACACAAATCTAGGGTTGATACCCTAACCGGCTGGTCGTTCGGTCTATCGGTTAGGTTGCCAGAGACGCAAACCGGTCGTGAAGTCTTTTGGTTCTGTATCTATGGACGCGACCCAGTCATTCATTCTAAATGTTCCGTTGCCATGCTGGCTGGCAACATTCTTATCCCTTGCTTGCTAGATAGCCAGCTACGGATAACACAGTCACGTCAAACAATGCAGCCAGAATAACAGCAAAGATGCTGCATTTGCGTTTGTTTAATATGTTTTCTAGTGACATTTATTTGGATACATCCATAACAATGATGGTGATGCGCGATTTTGCCTGGCATTGGTCATGTGCTTACTCATCAGGACACTGTTCAGAGGAGTCCTTCTCTCAGCACATATCAAAGCTGCAGGCTAAGATTAAATCTAGACTTGGTTTCCTCCTAATCGCTCCTCTTTCACCCCAGCTGCCAAACTAACCCTGATTCAGATCACCATCCTACCCATGCTAGGTTACGGAGACGGCATTTATAGAACGGCAGGTAAGGGTGCTCTCGAGCGGCTAGATATTCTTTACCATTCGGCCATCAGATTTGCCACCAATGCTCCTTATAGGACACATCACTGCACTCTATACTCCTCTGTAAACTGGTCATCTCTGTATACCTGTCGCAAGGCCCACTGGTTGATGCTTTTTTATAAAACCCTTAGGCCTCACTTCCCCCTATCTGAGATACCTACTGCAGCCCTCATCCTCCACATACAACACCCGTTCTGCCAGTCACATTCTGTCAAAGGTCCCCAATGCACACACATCCATGAGTCGCTCCTCTATTCAGTTTGCTGTAGCTAGCGACTGGAACAAGCTGCAAAAAACACTCAAACTGAACAGTTTTATCAGTTCATTCAAAGACTAAATCAAGGACACTCTTAATGACAGTTGTGGCTGCTTCGCGTGATGTATTGTTGTCTCTGCCTTCTTGCGGTTGTCTGTGCCTAATAATGTTTGTACCAAGTTTTGTGCTGCTTCCATGTTGTGCTGATGCCATGTTGTTGTCATGTTGTGTTGCTACCATGCTGTGAAGTCATGTGTTCATGCTGTGAAGTCATGTGTTGCTGCCATGCTATGTGATTGTCTTAGGTCTCTCTTTATGTAGTGTTGTTGTGTCTCTCTTGTCGTGATGTGTGTTTTGTCCTATATTTTATTTATTTATTTATTTATTTGTTTGTTTTAATCCCAGCCCCCGTCACTGCAGAAGACCTTTTGCCTTTTGGTAGGCCGTCATTGCAAATAAGGATTTGTTCTTAAATGCCTAGTTAAATAAAGTTTTTAAAAATCTATTCAAAAAAGCTAGCCAACCACACAGCTAACACAAACTTTTTTGTATATGTCCATAAATGTTATGCTGATTCATGAGTTCAACTGGCTGAGAAAATCTGTCTGTCTCGTCCTGATACATTAATCCCCAATGGTACAGCTGTGGAAAACCAAATGCTAGTCTAAAATAAATTAGAGATAATGTCTCGATGCCTTTTTACAGTGTATAAATTGCCTGGTTGGGCTGATGAGACAGTGGATTTGCGCAGTGAGATGGAACAGTGAATAGGCATTTCAACGTCATAGCCTTAGCTGGTGGTTACTTGTGG
This sequence comes from Thymallus thymallus, assembly GCA_023634145.1. Lineage (NCBI taxonomy): Eukaryota > Metazoa > Chordata > Actinopteri > Salmoniformes > Salmonidae > Thymallus > Thymallus thymallus. The sequence continues at coordinate 30,982,003 of CM042413.1, forward strand.
AATTGACACCAGCTGGAATGCGGTTTTAACCAACCAGCATCCAGGATTAGACCCACCCATTGTATAATATTACATAACCATTATCTCATCTATTCATACTCACACACACTATTAAACTACTACCTCTACATACACACACACACACACACAGAAACACACACAGTATTGATGAGAACCTATGATAAATCAGCATCAGGCTTAATCTGGCCTGCTACCCTCTTATCCCCACTCTTTCTTAACAAACCACCACTCTAACTGTTCTATCTCTGGTTAATGTATAGGGTTAGCTTGTCTCTGATACTGTTTCTGTTCATAGGGTCAGCTTGTATCTGCTACTGTTTCTGTTTATAGGGTTAGCTTGTCTCTGTTACAGTTTCTGTTTATAAGGTTAGCTTGTCTGTCACAGTTTCTGTTTATAGGGTTAGCTTGTCTCTGTTACAGTTTCTGTTTATAGGGTTAGCTTGTCTCTGTCACAGTTTCTGTTTATAGGGTTAGCTTGTCTCTGTCACAGTTTCTGTTTATAGGGTTAGCTTGTCTCTGTCACAGTTTCTGTTTATAGGGTTAGCTTGTCTCTGTTACAGTTTCTACCTCTATAACTCAGTCTATTATCTCACTAACCTTAGCTGCATTTAACACTCTTCCTGTCTTTCTGCTCTCTTCAATGAAGGCCGGAGGGATATATGCTCATTTGGACTGGGGTTGTGTCCGGAATGGCACCCTTTACCCTTTGATCAGGGCTCATTGGGCTCTGGTCAAAAGTAGTGCATTTTATAGGAAATAGGGTGCCATTTCAGACACAGCCTGTAAAGTACTGTGATGTGATCTGATGTGTTATTGGTCCGTTTGGTTTTCCGTGTTTCAGTGGTCGTTTGGCGTGTTGCTATGGGAACTCATGACCCGGGGAGCCCCGCCCTACTCGGACGTCAACTCTTTCGACATCACAGTGTTCCTACTGCAGGGAAGACGCCTGCTGCAGCCAGAGTTCTGCCCAGACGCACTGTGAGTAGTGGAAGCACATGACACACACACAGACACACAGACAGACAGATACAGACAGTACACACACAATCTTGCACACACACAAACACACACACACATTTACACTCTTCAAGCTCATACCCAACCACTCCCAGATATAAGACAGATGCTTTTATTAATAAAAGTACACACACACTCCCCTGTCCTTCACCTTGACCAATGTGCATAGAGGCATGGCTCAGTGCTTGTCATTGGCAGAGACATTGAGATGAACAAAGGCCCATTGTTAACACTACCCTTAGGTACTGCTTGGAGAGACACTGCAGACAGGGAGGGAGGGAGGGAGGGAATAGAGAGAGATAGAGAGAGAGACACAGACAGACAGACAGACAGACAGACAGACAGACAGACAGACAGACATACAGACAGACAGACAGACAGACAGACAGACAGACAGACAGACAGACAGACAGACAGACAGACAGACAGACAGACAGACAGACAGACAGACAGACAGACAGACAGAGATAGAGAGAATAGGGACAGACAGAGAACGAGAGAGAGAGAAAGGGCACTATAGAGTTTAGAAAGGGCACTATAGAGTGAAACCCTCCCTAATCTTACCCAGTCTTTGGAACAACACTACGTTTTTTTTTTGTAACAAAACTGTCAAGCAAAATATTGCTAGTGGCTACTAAACACCTAAGTAAGCAAAATATATGTACCTAAAAACTGTATTTCATGTGCATTTAATCTTAACCCCCTCCACCCAGGTATAATGTGATGGTTGAGTGCTGGCACCCTAAATCGGAGCGGAGGCCTACCTTCTCAGAGCTGGTGTCCCGTATCAAGTCCATCTTCTCCAGCTTCAGCGGAGAGCACTACATCCTTCTCAACACCACCTACGTCAACATCGACAAGATGACCCCCTACCCCTCCCTCATTTCCTCCTCCTCTTCTTCCTCCACCCCTCAGGGCCACCCCTTGGAGCGAGACGGCTGCACCTGAGAGATGGGGAGGGATAGAGAGAGAGTGAGTGAGAGAGAGAGAGAGAGAGAGAGAGAGAGAGAGAGAGAGAGAGAGAGAGAGAGAGAGAGAGAGAGAGAGAGAGAGAGAGAGAGAGAGAGAGAGAGAGAGAGAGAGAGAGAGAGAGAGAGAGAGATGGAAGAAAGGAGAGGGAATGGGATGAAAGGAGGAGAGGAAAAAGAATGAGCTTGACAGAGGGAAAGAAAGAGAGTAGTGGGCTTGAGGCGGTGGAGATTTTGGGTAGCTTGAGAACTAGTGTATGTGAATGACAGACAGACACTGGACAAACTTGTTGACTGAGAAAAGACAGTTTGAGGATACTGACTTGTGTTCAGTGTGTGTAGTGTATATATACTGACCGACGAGTGACGACCAACCTAACAGGCATCACTGTACACCTTAGGCCTGTATGAACTGTGAGGTTGACCTTGGCCTTCCTCTGCTCGACAACTTAGAACTTGCTCTAGAACCTCCAATGACCTTTGACCCTAGTATGACCCTGGAGCCTGAGTTCAGGATGTCAGGCCTCTTGTCTATATCACAGAAAATTTGGAGACATGGGAGAACCTTTTCAATGAACAAATCCTATAGAAGCACATTGTGTGTATCATGTACAAATGAATCGCCCACCATTTGAGCGACTCCCTTACCCAAAGAGAGGACCGGATTATTTTAGAGACATTTCTGCTGGTTGATAGGTGGCATGTGCTTAGAGATATGGTGAAGGGCTTTTCTTTATCTCTATTGTAAAGAAAAATGTTACACCTTCATCCTCCGCACTGCCACTGAATGCCCCTCACCTCCTGTTTCTCCTCGCATTCGTCCCTCCTAGCTCCCTGCACACTGAGACTGAATGAAGACGAAAGATGCCTGCTTTGTCATTACGATGTGTGCTCCAGCCTCCAGGTGATATTCTCACTAACTGAGATGGTGCAGAGTAGCTGGCAGGACCAATCTGCTAGCCGGCCCATGTGGTGCTGCAGCTACACTGGATACTTCTTATGAGTGTAATTATCTTTGATGATTCCCTTTTGATGTGCTTTGTTCTAAATGTCTCGCTGCTTAGTTGCCGTGAGTGGATCACCTGTTAGGAATCTGCAGATGTTTCCCAGTTGAAAAGTGTTTTTTTGTCTTTTGTTTGGTAAGACTTTGACTTGAAACGGCCTGTCATAATGTCTACATAGCATGTGTCATAACGGTCATCGTGAAAGCTCAGCCTGAAAACTGACATAACATTTTGACTTCAGAGAGTCAAATGGGGGAAATTGGGGACACGTTTAAACGTCTGATGGTTTTGCGCATCATACTCATAGTGTTACGTCAGTTGAGAAAAGTACTTTTACTGTCAATCATGATTATAGTATTCGTTTGATAGCTATGTCAGCATTTTGAAAGACCACTTCAATGTTAAAACGTGTGTTTGGCTTTTTACTATGACTGCTGTGATGTAATGAATGATCAGGCCAGCAATGGACAGATATGAATGTTTGCTAAAATAAATGGTAAAAATGTTGTACTATATTTTTTATAATGCCTTTATGATGAAAATGAGCCTCAATCAATATTGGTCTAATGGAATGCCAGAACTGAGCAGTGGTGCCACAACAATGAACAAGGCCACTAAACTCAACTTTAATGAACCACTGCCTTTTGTACAAAATTATATTAAAGGAATAGCATCTTTGTGGATGTGTCTTCTATATGTAGGATTTAACTGGTAAACGTGTGTATATACTTTATGACAGGTGACCGTACAAACAAATAAAATATACTGTACAGTCATTGTACAATGAGCTAGCAGGTTCACTTCCTTTACTATAGACTTCTATGTTTCTATTGGTAACTAAATGGCTTGTAAACCCATGAATTTTTCCATGTTTCTCACTGTCAGTGCAGTGTGAGTATCTGTATGAGCACTGTTACGGGATCGTCTATGAAAATAATGATGTACATATGTTGTTACGTCGTTATGTCGTCTGACAGTCTCAGTGTAATAAAGCTATATTATCAGTGTGAAATATCTTATTATCATTGTCTGTATGTACATCCTTCAGTTTACCAGGCTAAGAGAATCTCTATTTATAAGGGAGACCTGACGGTGAGATAATGATAGAAATACACAAACAGAATGGTGTCATTATAATGACTACCTTACCTCATCTACCTATAGTGTGCATGGGGGGATTGCATAATATCATGCTGAGACCACGGTCTCTTTTGCAGATGAGCCCTGTATGAATACATCAAAATCAGGACATCTCTTGAGAGTGAAAACCGAGATGGAGAAAAACTTGCAGGTTCTTGCTAAGAGCTGGAGAAAAAAAATATATATATAGGTGCCCAGAATACTGAACGTTTAGTTGGGTTGAATGACCCTTTGCTAACTAAGTTGTTTTTTAAAGTTACATTTGTATAGTAGTGGACTGGGCATTGAGTTTGACTGATTGGAAGTCCTGTTTGGATAGCATACAGGAAGTACAACACCCGTATATGTTGTATCTACCCTATTTTTGGGATGTGGTGAGGTGACCCAGGAGCAGAGAAGAGAGCCAGACGAGGAACCAGTGGTTTAGAATAAACAAAAAAAAGTTAAACAGTAGGTAAGTAAAACTTGGGAAATCAACAAACACTATGACTCTATAACTCACTCAGGAGACAAACACACAGAGCAAACTAATCAAGCTTCTGCAAAGGCTAGTTGTAACCTCTGACCTCTCACCTTTCTTTACCCTCTCCTCTTTGTATTGTTGTCTAGACAAGCCTGACATCTTCCTCTGTCTAGCCTGTCCGGTGACTGGAGCTTTCATTGGAAATCTTCCTCCCAGTTGCTTGGTGACCCAGGGTCGTGTTCATTAGGCACGCTGCAGCAATGGAAAACAAAATTGAGCGTTGCTGATTGGACAAGTTAAGGTAGTACCCATATAATTAGGCATTTGAATCTCTATGGTAGTACCTCTCTATTTCAGTACATTTTCTTCCGTTTCGTGCCTACTGAACACGACCCTGAGCAATATATCTTTACTATGTATCTGTCAATACAGTATGACCCACTCGTCTTTGCTAAAAGGTCATCATCTTTGCTAAAAGGTCATCATATGGAGATAGATAGAGAAAACCTCTCAGTGCTAGAGCTCTTCAGCTCTGTATTAATCAGTTACTCTGTGTTAATATGTGAATGTGAATAACGTCGGAGAGTTAGATAAGATGCAAGCATAATCCTTTACTCAGGTATTACATGTTACAGGTCACAACATCCTAATCAGACACTCATAACGCACCTGTTTATCTATCCTAGATCGGTGCCTCACTAGCGCCATCTCTGGGTTGGCATTATTCCCATTCTCTCAACATCTTCCTTTTCATATAGAATTAGCTCAAGCACTTCGTACTATTTTAATACCACAGTGAAAATACCTATTTACATTATCAACACCTTTTTCCGTTATTTATATTTTTTAAACAAAATAATTCATTCTCCATCTCTTCATCGACATAGTACCCGTACCACAGGAGCAGTCTTCGGTTAGCTCTTGTCCTAGTGTGGCGCACTTGCATCATGTTGGGCACCTCTGGGATGTTGGGCACCTCTGGGATGTTGGGCACCTCAACACTCTGGAATGGCTGGAGCCTGCACAATGTTTCCCTCACTCTCTCACTTACTAATTCTCTCCCTCCTTCTCACTCTCTGTCTCTCTTGCTCTTTTCCTCTCTCTTTGACACACATGGGCCAAAAGAAAGAACAGGTCGGCAGAGCTCAGGTATGTGAATGTGTGTCATTGGGTTAGTCAGCCCCTTTGGAATGCAAGTCGACTTGACTGCTGCTGGACACACTGCACCTTTCTGCCCCTCTATTGCCCCATGCCAACTGATAATGAACCTATCCCACATTCTGACCTGAGTCAACGCACACACTCATTAATCCACTATTGATCAAGACCATTTCAGACAGAGAGAAAGTCCTCCTCTAGTCTATATAACAAGTACAATACTGCCCAAATATTTCACAATTCCTAGGTTCTACATTTGGATGAAATGAGGTACTTCAGAACCTCTATCTATCCGTGATTTAGAATTTGGCTCTTTAGATGAACACATCTCACATACCTACAAGCCGTTGGATCTTCGCCTGAATCACGCATTCCTTCCTGCCCACACTCTGCTCCAAGCCAAGGTCATCCAACACAAGCCCAGACATGAGCTGAATATTATGTTATTGTTGTCTGCCATGGCTACACGATTATGGCTGCCATTTTAGATAATCAGTTAGACTGTGTCCCAAATGGCACCCTATTCTCTTTATAGTGCACTACCAGGAGTTCTGGTCAAAAGTAGTGCACTTTATAGGGAATATGGTGCCATTTGGGGCACACACTTAGACTGCCCATGGTACAAAGTGAAGACGACTGATTAGAAGATATATCACTTCGGGCACCCACTTTATGGAATATTCCAGACTTCGATCTGCCAGACTTATGGATGATATACTGTGTGCATTCTATACTATATGTCATGCAGTCTTCCTATATAAAAAGCCAATTGATAAATGTGATGATTAAGGATTTTGATTATTTCCCAGCAGGCAAAATGTGGCATTGGATCAATTATTCACTATAGGTTTTCTCTGTAATAATGATGTTCCGTCAACATGTACTGTAAATCCTCAAAGTTGTCAACAATTTTTATTATATAATATATTGCCATCGTTCCTTTTTGTAATGTAAAAATAAATAAAAAAGATACATCAAAAAGAATGCCTGGGGAGTTTTACTGTCTCCTCCCTCTACCAGCTTTCAACACAACAGCTATCATCTGTGCCGCCAAGACTAGAGGTCAAGAGGTGTGGACACATCATCTCAGTTACCCTGATGGCACTGTCTCTATGTACACTTTGATCCCGGGCCAAAAATACTGTTCTCACAGTGATACTTAGAAAGAAGGAGCAACGAATAAGCAACAACTGTTAAGAATTGTAATTCTGTATCCAAAAGTTCAGTAACTCCTGTCATCTCATCCTGATACTGCCTACCAGAGCCCTGGTCAAATGTAGTGCACTATTAGGGAATAGGGTGCTATTTGTGACGCAAACTGTACCTCTACGATCACTGGCCCTCGTCTCTCTGCTGGGTCCGGACCATACTAATGTGAAGAATCAAGACAGGGATGTTGTTTTACTAAATTGACTGTAGTAAACTGTATGGTTTCCTTGCAGCATATCAGCGTAAGTACAAAAAAGCATGTCTGAATTAACTAATGACAAGATATACTGTATTGGATCATTGTATGGTCCAAACAACTGTGTAGCAGTAACCTGAGGCTACTGGCAGACAAAGTAGACTGGTGTGTGATTAGGGGTATTAATCTCTTAGTGTGCAATAAGCAACTGGGAATGGATAAATGTTTTTTTTGCTAGGATGAGGTCAATAGTTGGGGCTATTGACCTCATCCACTTTGAGGGCCAATGAAAGACTGGATTATTAATGTTATGACAGAGCAATTCCCCTCTATTCTCCCACCAAGGAAGGAACACATAGAAATACAACATCATACTGTAGAAAGAACACAACATGGCACTGTAGAAAGAATACATCATGGTACTGTAGAAAGAATACAACATGGTACTGTAGAAAGAATACAACATGGTACTGTAGAAAGAATACAACATGGTACTGTAGAAAGAATACAACATGGCACTGTAGAAAGAATACAACATGGTACTGTAGAAAGAATACAACATGGTACTGTAGCAAGAAAACAACATGGTACTGTAGAAAGTATACAACATGGTACTGTAGAAAGAATACAACATGGTACTGTGGAAATAATACAACATGGTACTGTATAAAGAATACAACATGGTACTGTGGAAAGAATACAACATGGTACTGTAGAAAGAATACTACATGGTATTGTGGAAAGAATACAACATGGTAATGTATAAAGAATACAACATGGTACTGTATAAAGAATACAACATGGTACTGTGGAATGAATACAACATGGTACTGTATAAATAATACAACATGGTACTATGGAAAGAATACAACATGGTATTGTATAAAGAATACAACATGGTACTGTGGAAAGAATAGAACATTGTACTGTAGAAAGAATACAACAGGGTACTGTAGAAAGAATACAGCATGGTACTGTATAAAGAATACAACATTGTACTGTAGAAAGAATACAACATGGTATTGTGGAATGAATACAACATGGTACTGTGTAAAGAATACAACATGGTACTGTATAAAGAATACAACATGGCACTGTAGAAAAAATACAACATGGCACTGTATAAAGATACAACATGGCACTGTATAAAGGATACAACATGTTACTGTAGAAATATCACAACATGGTACTGTAGAAAGAATACAACAGGGTACAGTAGAAAGAATACAACAGGGTACTGTAGAAAGAATACAACATGGCACTGTGGAAAGACTAAAGAATGATAAGACTACCATCATTATCGCCCATTTCACTGTCAGCAGCTCAGTAATCAGAGATGAGTAGTAATGCTGCCTCTCAAATGACACAGTGCACCTAAACAAATATACAGGAGTTTTAGTGTCGGCTCCTTCCTTCACACCAGCTGCCTACACTCTGAGTCACTTTAGGCTACTGTACGGTCTCTAAGCCGATGTCTTACTATTCACTTCAAAGGCTTCTACCGACACAACATTACGTACAAGAAGCAAAGCATTTTTTTTTACAAAAACAACTTAAGTTAGATGTAGTGTTCTCCTTGCATTGTATTAATTCTAAAGCCTCAAGTGTTTGTGTGTGTGTGTGTGTGTGTGTGTGTGTGTGTGTATGTTCTAGACAATCTGATAAGTCCATGTTCCCAAATTTTAACAGCACATGACCGCAAATTGACACTAGAAAATGCATTTCCTAGTAAAAAAAAAAAAAAAGACACTAAAAGGTTGTATTCTATAAACATTTGAAGTGAAAAAAAATCTTAATTTGTTTGATAAGATTATAGATTTTCTCAAGGGACCGCATTTCAACTTTAGGTGACCCCACATGGGGACCCGACCCCAAAATTGGGAACTGCATATTCACTATTTATAAATCTATCATTTGGCCCTTTGGTCTAGCACTGTGTGAAGCATTAATATGGGTCTTGGGTGGGGATATGAGTGGAGAAACATTATGGAGTCCCACGTACATTACAGGGTTGGGTAGGTTACTTTCTAAATGTAATCCGTTAGTTACTAGTTACCAGTTGGAAAAGAAAAACACGGAGAAAGACGCTGGCACGACTTGACGGGACAAGACAAACTGGCAACAGGCAAACAGAAAAAACTGGTATAAACGCACAGGGGATAATGGGGGGGAAATAGCGGGGGGTGGAGACAAGCACAAGACTGGTGAAACAGATCAGGGTGTGACAATAATATAGGTACAGCAGATCCCCTTATTGTTTGAGACACTTTTAAATGTGCCTTTAAAGGCCATGCAATTCAATACTCATCTTTAGAACAAAAGCAATTTAGGTCAAAATAATTCATATCAACGGAGGTGGCGGAGAGAGAGATCCTGCCCAAACTGCTGGCCATCATGGACAACGTCACCCACCCTCTGCATGCCATGGTTATGACACAGAGGAGCACCTTCAGTCACAGACTGATCCCACCACGTTGTGTGCCAGAGAGCGCTACAGGAGGTCCTTTCTGCCGGCAGCTATTAGACTATTTAAAGCCTCACTGGGGTGCCGTGCCGTCGGCAACATAGACCTGGAACTGTTGGGGTGTTAGGACCTAGTTTAACAATTATGCATCCATCCGTGAGTAACTCTGGTCTGTAATCACTCATTCACTCAGGACTTATTTATTAATTCAGGTCTGTATCTACATATTCATGTACAGTTGTTATATCAGCCAATATTGTAAGTAATTCTTGGACTGAACTTACGTAGTCATTCACTCAGGGATTCATATTAGTATTGTATATTTTTTTAACTTGTACATTTACCTGTACAGTTAATTTAACCATGCAAAATATTAACTTACCTGTATATTAAGTAAACTATTATTACCCTCACTTATATCATACGCACATTTAGCTATTTAAGTATTTCTCTGCCATCAACCTGTATAGTATAGTTAACCATGCAAATATTCCATATTTACCTATATCAACTTGCAATATTTTTTTTTCACCTAACACTCTATAGTGTACATATTCAGCCATTCACCTATATACCGCTCTATGTATCATGCATCGTGTATGTGTCTTTTGTGTATTTTCGTTCTGGCATTTTGCACCTGCCCTATGTTTTTTCGTAGCTGCTTGATGAAGAAATTTCCCCTCAGGGATCAATAAAGTACCTATCTATCTAATAGAGGGACTAACTGTACAGATACATAGCGATAAAAACTGTACCAAAGAGGCACAAAATAATTTAGAGGCACATAATAATTTAGACTTATTCAAGAAAGATCCCTTATGGGCCCTGGTCAAATGTACTTTAGTGCACTATAAGTGGACAGGGTGCCATTTGTGATGCAGACTGAACCTCTGGGATCACTGGCCCTCTTGTCTCTCTGCTGGGCCCAGGCCGTAGTAATGTAATCAAGACAGGGATGTTGTTTTAGTAAAATCACTCAGATTAACTGTCATATCCCAGTTTACCTATTTGCTTATGGTCTTGCCTACACCTAGCGACTTGTTTTTGAAATTATACAAGCAAAAAATATTTCATTTTATTTGGAATGGCAAGCCCGACAAAATTAAACGGGCCTGTTTACAGTATATAATGAATATGAATTCGGAGGGCAGAAATTATTAAATATTCTAGCATTAGACCTCTCACTAAAGGCTTCAGTCATACAAAAGTTATACTTAAATCCGAAATTGGTTCTCTAGCAGATAAATAAGAATGTCTCACCCTATGTTGAAGAATGGCCTTTTTCCCTTTATTCAGATTACAACCTCTCACTTTGGGTTATTTGAAAATAAAATAATGTCCAAAATATCGCTATTTCTAAAACAAGCCATAGAAAGATGGCTGCAATTTCAGTTTAATCCACCAGAAAAGACAGAACAAATATTACAACAAATATTATGGTTAAACTCAAACAAACTAATTGATAAAAAAAAAAAACTATATTTTAGGAGAAGAAAAAATAAAAACGGTATAATCTTTGTAAATGATATCATAAATAGGACTGGTGGAGTTATGTCACACATGCAGCTAACAAAAATATATGGAAAAGTCTGCTCCACTCAAAATTACAAAAATTACAAAAATGGAAGAGGCAAGTGGAAGGGGGAGAAAGTAAGGAACTTGTCTGTTGGCCCTGCATTAAAGACCATAACTGGTTAAAGAAAATAGTGATAAATAAAAAAGTATACTAGTTTAATTTAAGGACCAAAAGATTTTCGATTCCATAGCACATGGTTTATGAACTGATACACAAAACCACACTAGATTCCAAACGTATTATTATTATATACAATTCTTGCAACCAATACAATGTTATATATATGGGGATACCCAACTCTGCAGATTTTGCTGCGAATAGACAGAATCATTAAACAATTTGTTTTGGTACTGTCCATATGTTGCTTGTTTTTGGTTACAGGTTCAGGAATGGCTGAAGAATTGAAACATTTACCTGAAGCTAACTCTGCAAATAGTACTGCTAGGTGATTTAAAAAATCGTAGTCAATCTATCAATAATTATTTTATAATACTCTTAGCAAAAATGTTTATCTTTAATTTACAATCTGTAGAAACTATGACAATAGAAAGATACAGATCTTTTGTGAAACATCGCAGCACAGTTGAAAAATATATGGCATATGGAAATCAAAACTGGATGGTGTTCAGAGATAGATGGGAGGGGTTGAGTGGAGTTGAAGGGTGGGACTAAAAATAAGATAACTAATGTGAAATACAGTGCATTTGGAAAGTATTCAGACCCCTTGAATTTTTCCAAATTTTGTTACGTTACAGCCTTATTCTAAAATGGATTACATAAATTGTTTTCCTCACCAATCTACACACAATACCCATAATGACAAAGTGTAAACAGGTTTTTGGACATTTTTGCAAATGTATTAAAAATTAAAAACATATACCTTATTTACATAAGTACTCTCAAGTGGAGCTGTGGTCTAAGACACTGCATCTCAGTGCTAGAGGCGTCACTACAGACAACCTGGTTTGAATCCAGACTCTGTCACAAACGGCCGTGATTGGGAGTTCCATAGGGCGGCGCACAATTCGCCCAGCGTCGTCCGAGTTTGTATGGTGTAGGCCGTCATTGTAAATACGAATTTGTTCTTAACTGACTTTACTAGTAAAAAAAAAAAAATCTGCTATGAGACTTGAAATTGAGCTCAGGTGCATGCTGTTGCCATTTATCAACCTTGAGATGTTTTTACCACTTGATTGGAGTCCACATGTGGTAAATTCAATTGATCGGACATTTGGAAAAACAATCTGTCTATATAAGGTCGAAGGAATTGTCCGTAGAGCTCTTGATACAGGATTGTGTCGAGGCACAGATCTGGGGAAGGGTACCAAACAACTTCTGCAGCATTGAAGGTCCCCAAGAACACAGGCCTCCATCATTCTTAAATGGAAGAAGTTTGGAAGCATCAAGACTCTTCCTAGAGCTCGCCGCCTGGCCAAACTGAGCAATCGGGGGAGAAGGGCCTTGGTCAGGGAGGTGACCAAGAACCCGAGATAATCTATGGAGATGGGAGAACCTTCCAGAAGGATAAACATCTCTGTAGCACTCCACCAATCAGGCCTTTATGGTTAAGTGGCCAGACAGAATCCACTCACTCCTCAGTAAAAGGCACATGACAGCTTGGAGTTTGCCAAAAGCACCTAAAGGACTCTCTTACCATTAGAAACAAAAAACAGTTTTTGATGGGGTATTGTGTGTAAATTGATGAGTGAAAAAAAAATAAGAATTTAATACATTCTATGGTGAACAAGGTAAGAGAAACACAGGACAGAACAGCTGTATATGTACAGTTCTGTATGTACTCAGAACAGCGTTTTTCTGTATGCATTCAGAACAGTCTTAGCACGATAATGTCACCAATTGAGAGTAGTAGTACTCAAGACATTGTTATTAGATGTGCAATTAATGTGAATTCTGTAGCACAGTACTGCTGTGTAACACTGACTCTCTGTACTGTATGTCTTCCCCCACAGAACACACTGGGAGTCACATCCATCTACCATCAGGATGGGACCCTAGTTGTGTGCTCCTCCTCCCCTGGATGACTGTGTGCCCTTTCCCCTGCTCTCCGCATGAGCTATAAGCGTTCTTTAGTATGTTGTGACCTTGGGACTATAAGGTGCTATCTGCGCAAAGCATAGTTCTGAGATATTGAGCATCAAAGTTTTCACATCCCAGATCTCAGAAATGTTTTGTAGTTCATAACCCATTAAGGTCCTCAAGTTAAAGGTACCTAAAGTTCAGAGTACTGAGACATTTGTAAATCAGTTTTTTAGGCGGATGCAAATGCAGATTGAACCTTATGGTTATGAAATGTCAATCTGGGTTCAGCCATAAGGTTCTATCTGGCACAGAATGTTACAATTTATTTCAATAGAAAAGTACAGACATTTAATGATTTAATTATTAAGAGAATACCCTTCCTTCTTTCTAATCACATCATCAAATATATTAATTCATGTTCATCACACATTTGTTAAAGCGATAGTTCACAAAAATTACAAATACACTATATCCTGTGGAGAACTAGCAACATTGCTAAAGCTTAGCTCTGGATGAGTAAACTGATATATACTGAAAATATATACGCAACATGCAACAGTTTATAAGATTTTACTGAGTTACAGTTCATATAAGAAAATCAGTCAATTTAAAAAGCTTAATTAGGCCCTAATCTATGGATTTCACATGACTGGGCAGGGGTGCATAGTGCATAGAGTTTTTCCCTACAAAAGGGCTTTATTACAGTGAGAAATACTCCTCAGCACCCCACCCCCACTCAGGTTGCCTGTTTTGCATGTTATTTTGGCATAAAAAAATAATAATAATAATAATTTAGTTAATAAAGTCGCATACAAAGGCAGCTCCAAAATGCAGGTGTTTCAGCCTAACTCAGTGCTTTCTGTGGTGGCGGGGCAGCCAGCGGAAAATACGGAGCATAGGGGTTGGTAATGTTCTCTAGTTGCGGCGTGGTTGGCTCAGTGTTCTGCCACTCCTGGGGACACTAAGTCACCGCCAAATCTAAGGTTAGAGCTTGAAAATTCAACCCCCTTGGGTGCTGCCATAGAGTTACATTAGAAGTGCCCATCCAAGAAGTCTCAAGGTCATTGGCCACAGAGAAAATTACATAAATCACGTTATATCTACAGTAGATTTAATTGGACTGATCAACATCATACTTTCAAAAGAAGAAGAAGTTTCTTCTCAAGGGTGTGGAAGACCCTTACGTCCTGTGCCCCCTCTGGCCACTGACTGAACCAGCATGAATGTGAATGACTCATATAGTTGACCTCACAGGATCACTTGTCAGTGAGAGCAGCAGGGCAGCCTGCAGCATTCGCCCCATTACTTTTCAATCCGGTGTGGCAGCGCACCACCGATTTTGATTTGGTTAAATAAAAAGATATTGAACGGAAAAGCATTGAAAACTAGCCTACTGTTTTAAAGACTTAGTTGTCAACTGGCGCACAATTCATCTGTGCTGCAGGTTGTGGTCACGTTCCTACCAGCCTGAAAAGCATGCACAAAGGTAACGCAGTCATATTCAGTGGTGGAAAAACTATCCAATTGTCATACTTGAGTAAAAGTAAAGATACGTTAATAGAAAATGACTCAAGTAAAAGTGAAAGTCACCTAGTAAAATACTACTTGAGTAAAAGTCCCAAAGTATTTGGTTTTAAATATACTTAAGTATCAAAAGTAAATGTAATTGATAAAATGTACTGAAGTATCAAAAGAAAAATGAAACCCTGATGTGTGCCCACTCTGTTGGAATATTTTTTTAAGTCAATATGACCAGTGGTGTAAAGTACTTAAGTAAAAATACTTTCAAGTACTACTTAAGTAGTATATTTTTGTCTGTACTTTACTTTACTATTTTTATTTTTGACAACTTCTACTTTACTACATTCCTAAAGAAAATAATGTACTTTTTACTCCATACATTTTCCCTGACACCCAAAGGTACTCGTTACCTTTTGAATGCATAGGACAGGAAAATGGTCCCATTCACGCACTTATCAAGAGCACTTAGGCCTGTTAACTTGGACATCAATAGTGAGGTGCAGATACTGACCCTTTCCACGTCACCTGGTAGGAGCCAGCTACATGTCAGGAGCAGACCCTGAGAAGTATACAGTAATATAAGTATGCAGGTAGAACTTCTGTAAATCAGTGTGAGTTGCAGCAGGAGTAGTCTCTGCATCATAACATCATCAGTAAGGCTCTGAACTTTATCAGCAATTTTTGTGTGAAATCTGGGATTTCAGTTCTTGCCACTGTGGACCTTTCTCACGTAAGATTCACAGGTAGAATGAGCATGGGTGATGATGGAGATGTATTCTTTTTACAGCTAATACAAAATGTAGGATTACAGTACCATCTAGTGGGAAGAAATAAATCATGCATGGTACTTTTAAGCAATATGGCCCGAGGGGGTGTGTATATATGGACAATATACCACGGCTAATGGCTGTTCTTATGCACAACGCAACGCAGAATGCCTGGACACAGCCCTTAGCCGTGGTATATTGGCCATATATCACAAACCCCAGAGGTGCCTTATTGCTATTATAAACTGGTTACCAACGTAATTAGAACAGCAAAAATAAGTTTTGTCATATAAACTGGGTGGTTTGAGGCTTGAATGCTGATTGGCTGACAGAACCACCCAGTTTATAATAGAAAATCTACCACATACTGCAAGTATAGGATTAATATACTCAGTGGCGATTTTAGCATGTAAATGTTGTTGGGGAAAACTCAGCACAATGCCACAACACAACACTAAACAATACATTATTTGCAATATAACAGTGACAAACAGCGCCCACAAACTGATAGGGCCTAGATAAAGCTGTCCCAATGGCAGAGCTTTCTTTTCAGCACCATGGAGTGAATCCTTACCACCGCTACACCTACGGAGCCTTGTCTGGCAGCGAAACAGTTCATTCAGCCTCATTTACTGCCTTTTAAAAAAAACATGGCTGACTTGTTTAAACAAATGTGGTTTCTACTGACAATTGAGATGTACAAACTATTGCATAAGGGAACGATGAGCGGGTAAGAGGCAATACGTAATTTCGATTAAGACATTAATGAGAGAGCTAAGATGGACGTAGTCAATATAACTATTTCTTCAGCTCTTTTGAAATGTACAGCGACAGAATACAGAACATGGGCCGTTCTTACAGTATTCTCCCTGTACTGTACACCAAGTAAAAACCGTAGGATAAATAAAGGGGGCATATAAGCAGACAATGAAAGCTCTTACAATATTTGATGATGACATTTCTCTAAAGCAGGCTATAGACTACATGTGCACCACCAAGTCAGTACATTAGGCTGGTTATGATGGGGAAAGGCACCAAATTATTAGGGTGAGGCACATGGGCTACTAACAACTTGCTACACAACATACACTTAGTATTACTTTCTTAGCTACAGTATACACGTCTCCGTGGCATATTACATCATTTATGGACTCACTTGAACAGAAAGGTGGCTCTGCAATCCTTCTTGTGGGCAAATTTTGTCGTCAAAACTTTCTCTGGATTTATGGTGCTTTTAAGACAACTGGAAAGTCAGAAAAAAACAAGGTTGAATCATGACCTCAGTGATCTTCAGGTCGGAGCACTAGAAATAGGCCTGAGGTCCTGACTTGGAATTCCGAGTTGGATGACCGTTCAAAACGTATTCTCCCAGTCTGAACTCATTTTTTGTTGTTGAACTCACTGAAGTCTGAGATTTCCAAGTTCTTAGTTTCCAGGTTTTTTGAGCACGGCAAGTCATGCTGGATTGACAGCATGGCAATGTATTCAACCTTTTCTGGCCCATGGTGTTGCATGTGAAGGTTTATCCTTTTAAGCTTGGAAAAGAGACCGTTAAACCCAGACTTGGACCACACATCCTTTCCACTGAACAGCAGGCTAGCTTTGCTTTGTAATGCTTGCAGTCAGCCACTGATTCCTTCCAAACCACTCATTGTTGAATTTGCGATTTCCAACTTGTTGTGTAATGTTTATGTCCAATTGTCATTAGTTTGTCTACTTGATTCAAGAAGATGACTGCTTGTTTAGCTGTATGACGTTGACAGGATCAGTCCAATTAAAGCTACGGTAGATATAATGTAATTTGACGTAATTTTATCTGTGGCCAATGACCTTGAGTCTTCTTGGATCGGCACTTCTAATGTAAATATATTGCAGCACCCAAGGGGGTTGATTTTGAGGTGACGCATTGTACCCATGAGTGACAGAACACTGAGCAAATCACGGCACATCTAGAAAACATTACCAACCCCTACGCTCTGTATTTTCCGCTGGCTTTCCCACCACCACAGAAAGCGCTGAGCTAGGCTGAAACACCTGCATATTGGAGCTGCCTTACTCAAGAAAGAAAAGAAGATAATGTTTGTCTGCAGCTTTATTAACTCAATGATTTTATATTGTTTTACATTGTTTGAAAACTGATATGTGACACATATGAATGCCAAAATAACATGCAAAACAAGCAACAACGAAAAAAACAAATATATATATTTTTTATTATTATTACATTTTTTTGCTAAACAGGTGGGGCTCTGACCTGAATGACGGGTCGCCACTGAATTTACTGAACAAAATATATAAACGCAACATGCAAAGGGTTGGTCTCTTGTTTCATGAGCTGAAATAAAAGATTCCAGAAATGTTCCATATGCACAAAAAGCGCATTTCTCTCAGATTTTGTCGACAAATCTGTTTACATCCCTATTAGTTAGCATTTCTCCTTTGCCAAGATAATCCATCCACCTGACAGGTGTGGCATATCAAGAAGCTGATTAAACAGCACGATCATTACAGAGGTGCACCTTGTGCTGGGGACAATAAAAGGCCAATCTAAAATGTGCAGTTTTGTCACACAATGCAATGTGACAAAGATGTCAGATGTCTCAAGTTGAGGGAGCATGCAATTGGCATGCTCCCTGCAGGAATGTCCACCAGCCAGAGCTGTTGCTAGAGAATTTAATTTTAATTTCTCTACCATAAGCCACCTCCAACATAGTTTTAGAGAATTTGGCAGTACCTCCAACCGTCCTCACAACCACAGACCACATGTAACCACGCCAGCCCAGGACCTCCACATCTGGCTTCTTCACCAGCGGGATCATCTGAGACCAGCCACACTGAAAGCTGAAGAATTTCTGCACAAATTGTCAGAAACCATCTCAGGGAAGCTCATCTGCAAGCTGGTCATCCTCACCAGGGTCTTGACCTGACTGCAGTTCAGCAACGTAACCAACTTCAGTGGGCAAATGCTCGCGTTGTGTGCTCCAAGTGTGCTCCAGGGATGCGCCCCCAGGTCCCGCCAATATCCAGCAACTTCGCACAACCATTGAACCATTGAGTGGGACAACATTACACAGGCCACAATCAACAGCCTGAACTCTATGTGAAGAAGATGTGTCGTGATGCATGAGGCAAATTCTGGCCACACCAGATACTGGTTTTCGGATCCACTCCACTACTCTTTTTTTTAAGGTATCTGTGACCAACAAATGCCTATCTGTATTCCCAGTCATGTGAAATCCATTGATTAGGTCCTAATGAATTTATTTCAATTGACTTATTTCCTTACATTGAAGTACCTATCTATCTAAAAAATATATATTTATATACACTGCTCAAAAAAATAAAGGGAACACTACAATAACACATTCTAGATCTGAATGAATGAAATAATCTTATTAAATACTTTTTTCTTTACATAGTTGAATGTGCTGACAACAAAATCACACAAAAATGATCAATGGAAATCAAATTTATCAATGCATGGAGGTCTGGATTTGGAGTCACACTCAAAATTAAAATGGAAAACCACACTACAGGCTGATCCAACTTTGATGTAATGTCCTTAAAACAAGTCAAAATGAGGCTCAGTAGTGTGAGTGGCCTCCACGTGCCTGTATGACCTCCCTACAACTCCTGAGCATGCTCCTGATGAGGTGGCGGATGGTCTCCTGAGGGATCTCCTCCCAGACCTGGACTAAAGCATCCGCCAACTCCTGGACAGTCTGTGGTGCAACGTGGCGTTGGTGGATGGAGCAAGACATGATGTCCCAGATGTGCTCAATTGGATTCAGGTCTGGGGAACGGGCGGGCCAGTCCATAGCATCAATGCCTTCCTCTTGCAGGAACTGCTGACACACTCCAGCCACATGAGGTCTAGCATTGTCTTGCATTAGGAAGAACCCAGGGCCAACCGCACCAGCATATGGTCTCACATGGGGTCTGAGGATCTCATCTCGGTACCTAATGGCAGTCAGGCTACCTCTGGCGAGCACATGGAGGGCTGTGCGGCCCCCCAACGAAATGCCACCCCACACCATGACTGACTCACCGCCAAATCGGTCATGCTGGAGGATGTTGCAGGCAGCAGAACGTTCTCCACGGCGTCTCCAGACTCTGTCACATCTGTCACATGTGCTCAGTGTGAACCTGCTTTCATCTGTGAAGAGCACAGGGCGCCAGTGGCGAATTTGCCAATCTTGGTGTTCTCTGGCAAATGCCAAACTTCCTGCACGGTGTTGGGCTGTAAGCACAACCCCCACCTGTGGACGTCGGGCCCTCATACCACCCTCATGGAGTCTGTTTCTGACCGTTTGAGCAGACACATGCACATTTGTGGCCTGCTGGAGGTCATTTTGCAGGGCTCTGGCAGTGCTCCTCCTTGCACAAAGGCGGAGGTAGCGGTCCTGCTGCTGGGTTGTTGCCCTCCTACGGCCTCCTAAACGTCTCCTGATGTACTGGCCTGTCTCCTGGTAGCGCCTCCATGCTCTGGACACTACGCTGACAGACACAGCAAACCTTCTTGCCACAGCTCGCATTGATGTGCCATCCTGGATGAGCTGCACTACCTGAGCCACTTGTGTGGGTTGTAGACTCTGTCTCATGCTACCACTAGAGTGCAAGCACTGCCAGCATTCAAAAGTGACCAAAACATCAGCCAGGAAGCATAGGAACTGAGAAGTGGTCTGTGGTCACCACCTGCAGAACCACTCCTTTATTGGGGGTGTCTTGCTAATTGCCTATAATTTCCACCTGTTGTCTATTCCATTTGCACAACAGCATGTGAAATTTATTGTCAATCAGTGTTGCTTCCTAAGTGGACAGTTTGATTTCACAGAAGTGTGATTGACTTGGAGTTACATTGTGTTGTTTAAGTGTTCCCTTAATTTTTTTGAGTAGTGTATATATCCCCTCAGGAATCAATAAAGTACCTATCTATCTATCTGACCTGTAACCCAGTAAAATCGTGGAAATTGTTGCATTCATATTTTAGTTCAGTGTCCATATATAAATAAATTACAGCAACAAGATACAACTGGTAATCCAATCTAATTTAGCACTTTTTAAGACACAATACAATATAAAAAAAATACAATACATATAGTTTTTCCAAACCTTTCAAAGCCATGGGCTGTACTGTATGTTCAAAACACATAACAAAGGAGGACTGCACCGCTTATGGATAACAATCACTCCCTGATTGGTGAAGCGACACAGTTTTTAATAGGTCCGCACACCAATCAAAAGCAACTAATATTGTCAAGTTCACTTACTAGACGGAACTAGGAAACTCGGATATTTCGTCATACACGTGCCGCGTCCAACAAATCATCAAGTTGGACATTTCTGAGTTTCCTAGTTCCGACATGGATATGAACGCGGCATTTGCTGCCGAAATTGTATGACGTCAGATTCGGCTTCGACAAGCTGGTGGTGCCGGAAGAAAAGATGGCGGATCATGAGGAGCAGTTATCTGATGAGGAGAAGGTAAGATGTCGTTTTTAAATCATCTCTTGATTGGATGACATATGGTATCATGTAGGTATGTGTATGCGTTTATTTAAAAAATATGAATCTATTGTGCCTAAAAGCCGGATAAACAGACCGCGATTCTCGCTCTGCTAGTCTATATTTTTAGCTCGTCGGCAGGCTGCCCAACTTCCGCTCCTTTGCGAATCTCAAATGGGGACTCCTTGTATGGTCCTAATTCTGAAATAGGAGCCATGCAGCATATAACAAATAAACCAACTCCAACCTCTCACCCTCCTAATTGTGAAACTTGTAACCAACGTCGTGCTTTAAATTTTTATTTGTTTCTGTATCGCTTTGTGTGA
Source organism: Thymallus thymallus (assembly GCA_023634145.1). NCBI lineage: Eukaryota > Metazoa > Chordata > Actinopteri > Salmoniformes > Salmonidae > Thymallus > Thymallus thymallus. The sequence continues at coordinate 31,003,378 of CM042413.1, forward strand.
TCATATGTATTCAACTTCTCACAAATGAGCAGCTAACATTTAAGCTAGTCACCACTTCGATCTCTACACGCCCTGTTAAGAGATTTTGTTTTTTTTGCACGCTATATACTGATTATGTGTAATTTACAGCTGTTTGTGTATGACAGATGACTTTAGTGTTGCATCTCGGATTTAAATGTATCTAAGCCAAGGTGGCTAGCATGGTAGCATTGTCACTAGAAGGCTAGTTAAGATGACTTAACAGTAGCGCGGGTTGCCTATAAATTCTTATTTCCTTAAAAGGAACAGGAGTAAATTAACCAACGCACTGCACGTATTACTTCAGATCAATGCTCAACATTATTCCGCTTCAACTAGTTTGTCCACAACATCTTAACGTCAGAAGTTTATTAGGATTTTGACAGGGCATCGTCCAATGGGTGTGGCTCCCTCTTCCCCATCATCAATCACAGACATTAGCTAATAATGTTAGCACGTTAATTAGTGTGGGTTGAGTGTGAGGGTTGAGCCACCATATGTCGCCGTGATGTAACATAACATTTCCAGTACTGTCAGGTTTACCCCCCCCCCACCTGACACAGTAAACCATAACTTACCAGGGTGTCTGTCTCTTGCTGGCTTCACTCATGATGTCCCCACACATTTTAGCTAGCTGACGTTAGCTACAGTGCATCACTGTGGTCAGGTAGTTCCAATACAATACAAGTAATGCTATTTGGGCCATGTATTTTGCATTCAAGTCTTCTCATGCTAGGGAAGCTCTTTCAGCAGCCAACCATCTTTTCTTGTGTCTCGAATTTAATTTATCTAAAGACGTGCATTTAGAAAGTATTCATCCCCTTGACTTATTCCACATTTTGTTACAGCCTGAATTCAAAATGGGTTAAATAGATATTCTTTCTCACCCATCTACACACAATAACCCATAATGACAAAGTGAAAACATGTTTTTTCTAAATGTATGGAGAATTAACTACATAAATATGAAATGTACATATGTATTCACACCCCTGAGTCAATACTTTTTTAGAAGGACCTTTGGCAGCGATTACAGCTGGGGTGTTTTTTTTACTGTCAAGTTGACAATCATTTTCAGGTCTTGCCATAGATTTTCAAGTAGGTTTAAGTCAACATGAGTGGCAGAGTGGTCTAAGGCACTGTATCTCAGTACTAGATGCGTCACTACAGACACCCTGGTTCGATTTCAGCCTGTATCACAACCGGCTGTGATTGGGAGTCCCATAGTGCAGCGCACAACTGGCCCAGCGTCGTCCTGGTTTGGCCGGTGTAGGCAGTCATTGTAAATAAGAATTTGTTCTTAACTGACTTGCCTAGTTAAATATAGGTTACAATTTTTTTATTTTATTAAATAAAATAACTGCCACTCAGGAACATTCACTGTCTTCTTGATAAGCAACTCCAGTGTAGATTTGGCCTTGTGTTTTAGTTTTTTTTTTCCTGCTGAAAGGTGAATTCATCTCCCAGTGTCTGGTGGATAGTGGATTGCCTGTGCTTAGCTCAATTCAGTTTATTTTTTTATCCTGAAAAACTCCCCAGTCCTTAACGATTACAACCATACCCATAACATGATGCAGCCACCACTATGCTTGAAATATGGAGAGTGATATTCAGCAATGTGTTTTATTGGAATTGCCCCAAACATAACTTTTTATTTAGAACAAGAAGGCCACATTTTTTGCAGTATTACTTTAGAGCCTTGTTGCAAACAGGATGCATGTTTTGGAATATTTTGTACAGGCTTCCATCTTTTCACTCTGTCTTAGGTTAGTGTTGTGGAGTAACTATGTTGATCCATCCTCAGTTTTCTCCTATCACAGCCATTCATCTCTGTAACTGTTTTAAAGTCACCATTGCCCTCCTAGTTAAATCCCTGAGCGGTTTCCTTCCTCTCCGGTAACCGATTCATGAAAGACACCTGTATCTTTGTAGTGTCTGGGTATATTGATAATTAATAGCTTCACCATACTAAAAGGGATATTCAATGTCGTCTGTATTTTATATTTTTACCCATCTACCAATAGGTGAATAAGTCAAGGTGTGTGAATACTTTCTATAGGTACTGTATCTGAAGAACTAATGAGACGTTTCTATAATATCTGTTTTGACACTTGCCTTGTCTCGTTATCACGCATCCCTTAACAGCCAGCTAGCTGTCAGGAAACAGCTGCCACGGGTGTAGATGCAAAAGTAATAAACAAATCCCTTTTTTAAATACCAAATTGAAAACCAATGTTTTTTTGTGAGGCCTTATATTTGTTGCTAGGGACTGATCTTTGTCTCTCGGTGGTGGGGGTGATGACTTTACCAGCTTTCGGCTTTCCTAACCATTAACATCACTGTGATATTTATGGAAGACAGCTGCCCCTCTGGGTTTTTAATGATTTAGGAAGAGTCAACGCCGTAGTCGACAAGCCTTTATTCCATCAAGTGCCTTTGCAGTGCAGCCCTGCCAGCTTCCCTGTTACGGCAGAGACGGCCGTCACTTCCCTGTTACGGCAGAGACGGCCGTCACTTCCCTGTTACGGCAGAGACGGCCGTCACTTCCCTGTTACGGCAGAGACGGCCGTCACTTCCCTGTTACGGCAGAGACGGCCGTCACTTCCCTGTTACGGCAGAGACGGCCGTCACTTCCCTGTTACGGCAGAGACGGCCGTCACTTCCCTGTTACGGCAGAGACGGCCGTCACTTCCCTGTTACGGCAGAGACGGCCGTCACTTCCCTGTTACGGCAGAGACGGCCGTCACTTCCCTGTTACGGCAGAGACGGCCGTCACTTCCCTGTTACGGCAGAGACGGCCGTCACTTCCCTGTTACGGCAGAGACTGCCGTCACTTCCCTGTTACGGCAGAGACTGCCGTCACTTCCCTGTTACGGCAGAGACGGCCGTCACTTCCCTGTTACGGCAGAGACGGCCGTCACTTCCCTGTTACGGCAGAGACGGCCGTCACTTCCCTGTTACGGCAGAGACGGCCGTCACTTCCCTGTTACGGCAGAGACGGCCGTCACGTCCCTGTTACGGCAGAGACGGCCGTCACGTCCCTGTTACGGCAGAGACGGCCGTCACGTCCCTGTTACGGCAGAGACGGCCGTCACGTCCCTGTTACGGCAGAGACGGCCGTCACGTCCCTGTTACGGCAGAGACGGCCGTCACGTCCCTGTTACGGCAGAGACGGCCGTCAGTCTGTTTGCGCTCCACTTGAGAGATGCTGCTGAACGTATTGTATCCTACCGCTGTAGTTTAGCACTGCCAGATGCATAGTTGCGTACATGTCATCTTTTAAAACGCCAGTCTGTGTTTATGTTCCCAAGTGAGTGTTGAACTTGATCAAAGTGCCAGAGCGTACCATGGAAAAGCCTTAGCGAGAGACAATGCTCTTTCAGAGCCCAGCGAAGGCAACAATATGGCCTAGCCTAATGTCATAGAAGGCCTTCAGGTGTAGCCTACTGAATGTAGTAGGCCTACTGTATGTATGCCTAGTTCATTGAGTGAGCTAGAGAAGATTGCCTATAGATGGCTTCATGTGGGAAAGTTAAGTGCAGCCTCAGAGCCAGTAGCAATCAAGCTTGCAAACCACAGATATAGCTTCCACAGCCCAGCCCCAGGGCTGTCTGTCTGGTGTCACCCTCTCACACCTACTTGACTACTCTATCACTGTCTGCAAGTGTCTGCTCAGCCCTGACTTTTAGTAACTGTTTTAAGCCTCTGCCATTTAACATGGCTTACTTTGAAACTGAGAACAATGTGTTTGGGTGTTAGTCATTTAGCCTAAGTAATCTGAGACAAACCATGGTTATCATGGCTGAACATATAGCCACACACTAAACATCATGATTTCTGTAGGATTGGCCTACTTCTCTTGTGTTTTTGTGAAGAATGCAGGGCCTAAGGAACTTCTCTTGTCTGTACGCGTCTTCGCTGCTGTCATAGATTTGGCTGTGCAGGAGAAACAACCCCTGGCGGTGCTATTCAGTCTGCAAACAGCTCCACATACAGCCTGGGTCTGCTACAGTATGACTCTGGGGTGGAAGTACAGAAGATCTGTACATTCCAAAGTGTTCACAATCTGTTTGCTGTGCTGCCTCTGGATGTCTTATCTTGGCAGCAGGGTGCTTTAGCACCCAGGCCCAAAGCAACATCCAGGGCTGCAGTGCAAACAGTTGGGCCTTATAAAATCCACGTTGTGGTCGGAATCCAGACATTAAAACGGAATTCAAAAATGTATAGAATTTTGTAGGAAATCAACTAAATGTATTGAACTTTTTTGAAAATGCATAAATTTTCCCAAGTTAATCATAAGACATGAACAAAATTCATCAGTAATTTTGTATTTTCCTGCAACTTTCTGAAAGGGCACAGGAATGCCCCTGTCTTTGTTGCATCACATGCATTTCTAGTCTACACTGTGTGTAGCTGTTAGCGATAATGCTAATGAAAACCGTCTGCTGGTAGTTGGAAAGGCTTTCCAAAAATCCTCACAATTAAATGTTAACTACAACGTAGCCTATGCCTAACACGGCTAACCAAACAACGGTCTCTGGATGGTGCATACTAGCATTTTAAAGGCTACAACCCAATTTCAACATGTCTTCAATTTTTCCCAGACCTCAAGTGGTCTCCTGATGTGGTTTAAGCATTATTGTGGACTTAGAACATCACATTTTGTAGTTTTTCTATTAAGTGTTATTTTTGAGAGCGAAAACCTGATTTTACAAATTAAACGGAAACCTGGAAAAACAAAATTTGGGGAAGAAACAGAATCAGACAAAATAAAACATTTTATAGGGCCCTAAAACAGCAGTTGAAATAAGAATGAACTAGCCTAAGTCTGAATTTGATTAGGTGTCGGGCAGTAGTATTGGTAAGGGAAACACTAACTGCATTTGTCAAACTGACCGTAACAAGTCCAAGGGCTAGAATGCAACTGGTCTCAAGTCGTCCAAAACTGAAGAATTGTGTAAGAATGATAGAGATTATAAACAGCTCAAAGGTAGACATTTTGGTGTTTGTCCTTTTGACCCATTTATTTGAGAGATTCTGGTCTAGTTACTTCTAGGAAGATGATGATTCTCTTCTTTATTTGTTTTTAGCCCCCTGGAGAATACATCTACTGTATATGATGCCTGCAGAGCAGATTATACTCTCCTCCCTCTCATGGTTTAGGGTTCTGGAGTGTCCTGATAAGAGGTGTGATTAGGAATGTTGCTCCAGAGCTGTGTGTTTTTTTTGGAATAACAGATGCTCCTGGGAGTGTGAATGTGGGGAAACCGAAACACAACATCACTGGAGGACAGAGAGAACAGCTGGTGATTGTCTGTCCAGGAGCTTACAAAGATTAGGCTCCCGCAGGGGGTCTGTCAATGTGTGTGTGCACATGGATTTGTGAGTTTGTTTGTGTGTGTTAGGCTATCGTCTAGGCGAAGTGTGTTTTTTATAAGATTATAGTGAGTAGGGTGGGTATCTAATTCCATGGACAAATTTTGAAACAAAAAGATTAAGTCCTTTGTTTGGAGTTGATGGAAGTGTCAAAAACAAAATCCTCAGAGCCGGTCTCAGTGTTCCTGCTAAATGACCTCAGTGTGTGTGCCCACCCGTCTGGGAGTGGGTGTGATCCAAACCCAGCGCCACAAGATCAAGTATTTTATTCTGTGCACACGACATCTCCAGCTCTCTCACACCAAACAGCCAGTTAGTCAGAGGCACAGCAGCATCTCTAATAAAGGGCATGGCAAAGATATAAAGGTTGTCACCATCTGTGTTTGTCTAAATTCAATCGGTTGGGTGGTGTAATAGGGTAGTTGTTCAGATTATCTTGATGAATGGTTTTCGTCTCTGACGCCAAGTGATTTTTCTGCTTAAATGTCGACTACTAGATTGTCCAGCCATATGAGGCATTAGGCCTTTAATAAACATAAGTATGTAAATAATGGTTTATCCTTTCCCCACTTCTCGTTTCTACTGATGTTACGGCAGGATATACAGTAGCACTCAATGAAACACAATCTATTCACTTACCCTTTAGCTTTGAATGGTATGATCATTAGCTGTCAAATTCAAAATGTTCTATCAAGTCTGCCCAAATCTGCCTATGGTTTATTGATACATTTTCAAGTACAAAACTGTGCACTCTCCTCAAACAATAGCATGGTATTATTTCACTGTAATAGCCACTGAAAATTGGACAGTGCAGTTAGATTAACAAGAATTTAAGCTTTCTTCCCATATAAGATATGTCCATGTCCTGGGAAATGTTCTTGTTACTTACAACGTCATGCTAATCACATTAGTGCACGTTAGCTCAAGCATCCCGAGGACGGTACATGATCCTGTAGAGGTTAAAGCGAGTGTCTCAAGTCTGTCAATTTCCTTCAGAGCCTTTGTCTCAGGCTAGCCCTATAGAGATGACACCAGTGCACCCCTTGCCCCAGGCTACCTCCGTCACTGTCAGGTCAGCTGGCTAACTTCTAGCCTTCCTGCCAGCCTTCCTGCCTCTCTCGTCAGTCTCACCTAGTCCGAGTCCTTGATCGTCACTATGGTGGGGTGCAAATAGACCTTCAAAGCAATCTGGAGGCGATCACAGCATGTGTCTCACTTCAGTAACTCAGTTTCAATTCAATAAAGTTGTGATTGAATGTGGAGGAAGAAGGGTAACGTGGCAGAACACTTAGTGTGTCTGTCTGCTCTGTCGGACCAAAGCTCTCCACCTGCTGAAGAATACCTGCATTGTCTCCTGTCATGCCACACCAACACACTCTGAACAGACGTGTCACTCTGTTAAGAATAAAGATGGCCTAGTGATATGATTATAGGCTTGGAAAAAGGCCAGGGAACTGCACTGAATTGATATATTCATTTATTGAGCCCTTTTTAACAAGGAAGTCAGCTGGTGAAACAGATGCATCATGGACCATGGTTTAGTAACTCTAACTACTGACATGGTTTGAATTGGTTTCATGAGAATCATCCCAATAGTCGTAATTAAGTGCATCATGCCTTTTATTCACGCCCAACAGACGTGTTGATTAGTGTCACTATATAGACGTTACCCCAGTGCAGTGGCAGGGTAACGCTATGATGGTGTCGAATAAGGGTAAGTTTAACTTTTTTTAAATATTTTTTATTGTTTTTATTTAATTTAATTTTTTAAAAGACAACATTATCTTTTACAATATAGACCTGACTAAGAGGTCGCAATGAAATAAAATGGTACGGCATCTCACAATGCTAGGCTATAAGAGCAGAGTTGAGTGTAAAAGTAGCTGAGGAACGCTCAAATATGTTCTCTTATATCGAGGCAGAGGTTAATAATGATAACTGGCCGCGCGATTTGCTAGCCACAACATTGAGTCACTATCAGTTGATATTGGTAAAATGTTCAATTCTAAAACCGCATAGCTGTACCTATGCTTGTCCTGTACAACTGCGGTCCTTCCGCGGGGTGCTGAAATTCATACATTTTAATAAACTTTTATTGAAAACAACCACTGACTTTTTCCTCATTTGTGTTGCTCAACTCGGTGTGAATTGTTTTGAATCTCAGTTGATGTAGTACGTCAAGGCTGCAACGTCTCCAGTTGAGCAGCACCAATTAGGAAAAAGTTGGTTGTAAATGTTTTTTTTTTTTTATTAAGTTTGAATTTCAGCACCCCGCGGAAGGACCGCAGTTGTACAGGACAAGCATAGGTACAGGTAAGCAGTTTCAGAATTTATACATTTTATCCCAGTATCAACTGGTGGTGATTCAATGTTGTCGCTAGCAAATTGCGTGACCAGTTATCAGTACTGCCTCGCTATAGCTAAGAGATTGCAGTTCAGCGTTCCTAAGCTAGTGTAAACGTAGCATAGCAGATAACACTGCAGCGCCACTACGGGCTGTCAAGGAAAGTTTGTTTACATTGCTCTGAAGCATAATAAGGGAGGCCTGAGCCAAATGGCTCCTCCCAAAGGGATTTTAGCAATGAACACTTTTTCCTAGAGCAAGACCAGCAGCAACGAAGAGACACACACACACACACACACACAAGAATCCCAGAGCACCGCTCTTGCTCTTACCATATCATCACTCATTAGTGAGAATCAATCTGCAGCTGCGCTGAGCACCAAAGCTCTCATACACACTACTAATAAGGGCCCAAGGGAGAGACGCACACCACCTCCTCCCTCCTCTTTCCCAGCCTGTCAGTCCATTGGGGGGTGGGGAACAGGGACGATGGACTAGCCAAGCCCTACCCTGGCAGAGAGAGGGAGGGGTGCACTTCACTAGTAGGCTCCTCAGCACATTTTCATGCCCTTATATGGTCATGAGCCACCACGGGGAGGGAGGGGCTGCCCGCCCAGCACTGTCAGTTTCACATGTGACCTCCAAACAGGAAATGTTGTGGTGCAGCAGTGGAGAAGTGGGGGATAGACAGTTGAGTTATGAAGAGAGGACAACTCTGGGTGCACAGTGGGTGAGAATTGTGGTTGGAAACCCACTGTATTTCTCCATGCTTTGGGCTAAACAGAATATACAGTTCTCGTCAGTCCTCATTAGATGCTTATCTGAGAGGCTTTAACATAAAAGCATGTGAATGGAGTCAACACTTTTTGAACCAGTGGTTGCTTGCATGTTTCGCACTTCCCCTTATTGACAAGGTGTTTAATATCGTGATTACGTTAATCAGTTAAGAGGGGATAACCCTCCTACTGAAACCAAGTCAAACCAAAGCTAAATGACCATAGATGGATGAAAACAATATTCCTGATATCTCTATCGTTGCAATATTTCAAAGAAATTACTTTAAACAAGCAGATTTCTTTTTTTTTTTACCTTGGAAATCATTGCACGCGCCATAGAACATCAGAGTATGTATAACATTTGTGTATGTTTATTTGATAGATCGAGATTAAAGGGGAGGGTGAGCTGAAATGGCAGTGGGCCGGATTCAAACCACACACAATGCGGATTTCAGCTTTAAAGTGTCTGTCTTGCTGTTTTGTAGGTACGCATAGCAGCCAACTTCGTCATCCATGCCCCACCGGGAGAGTTCAACGAAGTTTTCAATGGTGAGATTTTGTGAGTGTGTGTGTGTGTCTGTCTATGGACCAAAGTCAGGATACTAGTCTGAGTGCTACAACAATTTACAAGCTGTAGCGTCACAGTTCTAACTGGAAGGGCATGCAGTCACAGCATCCTGATCAGTGTTTGTCACTTGAGATTATATGACACAGATAACCCTTCGCATCTCAAAACCACACACTGCAGAACAGAGTTCTCTCTGTATCTCAACATTTCTCTCTCATACCCACGTGCTCTCTAGTCTTCTACTAGCCTGCTGCAGAGAGGGAGAGACTGAGTCTTCAGAAGGAGAGACTGAGCCCCTAAGTGAGGGAGTCCTGTCTTGCTAACCAAAGTTGCTGGCCCATAATCCCATCAGACCATGCACCATGCTACTAACATAAAGCATGAATGACAGATGAGTCATCACAAAGGCCAGACTGAGGATGTTTCTCAATATGCTTACTACTGTACTCCACACTCTCATGCTCAGAGTGCATTCTCTGAGGACATTCTCTTGAGTACTTTCTTCTGAGGACGAGACTGTGGAGAACGCATAAAACATTACATTTGAGAAGCACTCAGAAACCCTCTACTGTATTACCTTACGCTGCACCTCCCCATTCACTGAACCATCTTCCAGGCAGGACAATGGCAAAAATGGACGAAACCAGATATACACAAAGCAAACATTTTACTTCATAATTATCAGCTAGATATACAGTTTAAGTCGGAAGTTTACATATACTTAGGTTGAAGTCATTAGCGGTCCCGTGTAACTCAGTTGTTAGAGGATGGCGCTTGCAATTTTTATTTATTTTTTATTTCACCTTTATTTAACCAGGTAGGTCAGTTGAGAACAAGTTCTCATTTGCAACTGCGACCTGACTGCAACCTGACTGCAACTGCAATGCCAGGGTTGTGGGTTCAATTCCCATGGGGGACTAGTATGAAAAATGTACGCGCTCACTACTGTAAGAGTGTCTGCTAAATTATGTAAATGTCAATTAAAACTCATTTTTCAACCACTCCACAGATTTCATGTTAACAAACTATAGTTTTGGGAAGTCGGTTAGGACATCTACTTAGTGCATGACACAAGTAATTCTTCCAACAATTGTTTAGACAGATTTATTTTACTTATAATTCACTATATCACAATTTCAGTGGGTCAGAAGTTTACATACACTAAATTGACTGTGCCTTTAAACAGCTTGGAAAATTACAGAAAATTATGTAATGGCTTTAGAAGCTTGTGACATCATTTGAGTCAATTGGAGGTGTACCTGTGGATGTATTTCAAGGCCTACCTTCAAACTCAGTGCCTCTTTGCTCGACATCATGGAAAAATCCAAAGAAATCAGCCAAGACCTCAGAAAAGAAATTGTAGACTTCCACAAGTCTGGTTCATCCTTTGGAGCAATTTCCAAACGCCTGAAGGTACCACGTTCATCTGTACAAAGAATAGTACGCAAGTATAAAAAACATGGGACCACGCAGGCGTCATACCGCTCAGGAAGGAGACGCGTTCTGTCTCCTAGAGATTAACGTACTTTGGTACGAAAAGTGCAAATCAATCCCAGAAAAATAGCAAAGGACCTTGTGAAGATGCTGGATAGAATATAACTGTTTGGCCATAGTGACCACGGGGGTGGCAGCATCATGTTGTGGGGGAGCTTTTGCTGCAGGAGGGACTGGTGCACTTCACAAAGTAGATGGCATCATGTGGAAGGAAAATTATGTGGATATATTGAAGCAACATCTCAAGACATCAGGAAGTGTAGCTTGGTCGCAAATGGCTCTTCCAAATGGACAATGACCCCAAGCATACTTCCAAAGTTGTGGCAAAATGGGTTACGGACAACAAAGTCAAGGTATTGGAGTGGTCATTACAAAGCCCTGACCTCAATCCTATAGAACATTTGTGGGCAGAACTGAAAAAGTGTGGGCGATCAAGGAGGCCTACAAACCTGACTCAGTTACACCAATTCAGTCAGGAGGAATGGGAATTTTTACTAGGATTAAATGTCAGGAATTGTAGTGGCTAAGGTGTATGTAAACTTCTGACTTCAACTGTATGTGAATTGTAATAATCTAGCTAGCCAGTGAGTTAAACAGGCAAAAATGACCTAACACTAATGTTATGCAAGGTAGGGGCGGCAGGTAGCTGGGTTGCCGAGTGGTTAGCGCGTTGGGCCCGTAACCAAAAGGTTGCTGGATCAAATCACCAAGCTGACAAGGTAAAAATGTGTCGTTCTGCCCCTGAACAAGGCAGTTAACCCACTGTTCCTAGGCCATCATTGTAAATAAGAATTTGTTCTTAACTGACTTGCCTAGTAAAATAAAGGTAAAAAAAAAAAGGTAACTACCTACTTTGGGTAGTTACCATTTCTTTGTGTCTATCTGGCTACCTAACAGTACTAGCTAGCCAGTAAGCCCTATTGACTTATTGGCTTACGATCAGGTAAACATGGCAAAATGAACACCATGTGTTTTATTAACGTATCAAGATAAAATATTGTCAGGCAACATATGAGATGTGAATATCATTCTGAAGTCAGTGTATTTTCACTCGCTTCAGCTCAAATTTCACTACATTTTGCAAAAGAAATTATTTCTTAGCATGCTTTCATCAATGTATGCTTCAAAATATGTACACAAGTATTACGCATTCAAGAAGTGCCCTCCGTGCTCCGTTTCGTATACTTTGATATGGACTCATACTCCGACCCTCCCGTGCTCCAATTTGCGTGCTCGGAGTACGATAGTAGGCATTTTGAGAATCACCCTGACTCTCTGGGTCATACAGTCCAGTAGGGCAGCCCTGCCTTGAGGCCTCAGCCCAGTGCGTATGAACTCAAACGGGCCGACCGGAGAGGGACAAAGACCCAGGGACTATTTGGCAGATTGACACACAGTAAAACACAGTTAAAGTGGTGACTTACAGGTGGAGGCTTAAAGAGACTATTTAGTGGGGGGATTCCGAGGACTGTGTGTGTGTGTGTACCTTTGGCCCCCATCCATGATTAGCTTGGTCACCTCGGAGTGCCTCCTTATCGCAGCCCAACACACACTGTCACCACTACCCCTTTCATCTCTTTGATTTCACAGCTCTTTACAGTGTGTCAATTTGCCATGGTCGCTTTAGCTTCATCCTAGGGCTTTCAATTCAAAGGGCTTTATAGGCATGTTAAACATATGTTTACATTGCCAAAGCAAATGGAATAGACAAAAAACAAAAGGGAAATTGTCAAGGGAAACATTTAGTAAACATTATTCTCTTTCCCTTTTTTCAAATTCTTTGTGGGTCTGTGTAATCTGAGGGAAATATGTGTCTCTAATATGGTCATACATTTGGCAGGAGGTTAGGAAGTGCAGCTCAGTTGTGTGCACATAGCCCGTCTTCTCTTGAGAGCCAGATCTCTCTCGGTTTCTCTCTCTCCCCCTCCCTCTCGGTCTCTCTCAATTCAAAGGGCTTTATTGGCATGGGGAATCATATGTTTACATTGCCAAAGCAAGTGAAATAAACAGTCAAAAATGAACAGTAAACATTACACTCTCAAATGTTAAGAATATAGACATTTCAAATGTTATTATTGGCTATGTACAGTGTTCTAACAATGTGCAAATAGTTGATGTATGGGGAAATAAATAAACTGATAAATATAGATTGTATTTACAATGGTGTTTGTGCCACTGGTTGTCTGTCTGTCTGTGATGAGAGTTTTATCTCCATGCTAGCACTGTGACTGGAATGTGTATGTATGATAGAGAGGGATGTGATTTGATGTGAATACTCCTGTGTGTCTGTGCTGTAGGTTTCTGAGCTCTGACGTGTGGTTATGTACTTCCCACAGATGTACGATTGCTGCTCAACAATGACAATCTGCTCAGGGAAGGTGCAGCACAGTAAGTGATGAAATATAGACCCGTGGTCTGCTCACGTCATAAACTATCCAACCGAATGAGTACATTAACCAACTAGAAAGATGAGGTCTTTTGTTTCTCCAGGAAAATATTTGACTATTGCCACTGATTAACCTGGTACTTGTTTCTGTCTGTTTCTTTAGTGCTTTTGCGCAGTACAACGTGGATCAGTTTACCCCGGTGAAAATAGAGAGATATGAGGAACAGGTAGGCTACACACATGACTTACAGGAATACAGAGAAACAAGTCAAGCATGTTTCTCAGCAGATTTCACTATGCATAGCCCTTATAGAGTCAAAGCCTATGGATGCTAGTGACTCCTGACCTGCTATCATTAGAAACAAACCGCTATAGAGATTAACAGCTCTAGTCATGGGTCCTGAGAATAACTACATAAATGAATGAAGCTTAGTGTCTTCAGACCTGCCAAAGGGATCATGTCTAATTTATAATGGACTGAATAATATTAGCCTTGTTGCATATTGTTTGTATTGTTGCTATGTTTTATACACAAACAATAATTCCTCTTCTAGTACTATTCCAGCGTGGTTGTGGTGTTGCCTAGGTAACACAACGATACACCAATAAATGTTCAGGTTAGCACACACTGGAATGAGTATCAGGGATGGTCACACCTCTTTCTCCCCTTTTTTCTCCCTCTTCTTGCCTTCCTACGGATCTCCCCTCTTTCTCTTTCTGACCCTCCTCTCTCCAGGTCTTAATCACAGAGCATGGAGACCTGGGCAATGGGCGGGTCCTGGACCCTAAAAACAAGATCTCCTTTAAGTTTGACCACCTGAGGAAGGAGGCCAGTGACCCGCGGCCCCACGATGTGGACGGAGCCATGGAGGGCTGGAGGAGTGCTGTGGATTGTGCTGTTCGGGCCTACGTCAAGGAGCACTACCCCAGCGGAGTTTGCACCGTACGTCTGGGCTGCATAACACCCATCTCCTTCCTGATCCTGCGCTGTTGAATTTGTCATTTGATAATGTAATATGCAAATGTGATAACTAAATTCACTGAAAATGTTTCAAATCTCGCCTTAGATTTACGGCAAAACCATAGACGGACATCAAACCATTATCGTGTGTATTGAGTGCCATCAGTTTCAACCAAAAAACTTCTGGTATGTATGGATTTTAGAATCAAAGTTGCGAGATTAATTAAGTATGTTTGTGGTTTTAGATTTCTAATCATGTAAATGGATTCAAACTTGCTCCAGGCAGATTTAGCCTGTAAACCTTCTATTGTCTGGTTTACACGCTAAACACTGTTCAAACACCATCTTAGCTTGCTTTGTTCGCTACTTGGCTAACCAGTGCCTGTTGGTTTAGAGATTGTTGGCTTCCCATTACCTTGTTGAGCCAGCCCTAATCAGGTTAATATAATTGAATAAGGGTCATGCCAATCCTATTTGCAGTGGGTTTTACTGAGCTTTGGGATCCCTGAGTGTAATGATCTTACAGCTTCTGTACAAGATCTGATACCGCTTAGGAAAAACTGCTGAGTAGTGGAGAGAGGGGCAGTGGGAGACCACACTCAACACACACATTTTATGAGAGCTTGTAGATGTACTAAATACTTAATTTCTTATCTCTTTGTAAAGGAACGGACGTTGGAGGTCAGAGTGGAAATTCACAATCGGCTCCTCCACCACTCAAGTGGCCGGCATCATGAAAATCCAGGTGTGTGTGTGGGGGGGGCATGGTTGCGTGCAAGGTAATTGAGTTCCAGACCATCACACACTAATCTGTCTGGTTGTAGGTTCATTACTATGAAGACGGCAACGTTCAGCTGGTCAGCCACAAAGAGGTCCAGGAGTCGATGTCCATTTCTGTGAGTACATCACTAAATGGAATACATGTGGAAAAACACCCATCAAAACATGTTCAGTCAGTATGTATGTTTGACAATCCATTATTTGAACCTCTTGATTACTGACTTGCCTAGAACGAAGCTGCAACTGCTAAGGAGTTCATTAAGATCATTGAGGCTGCAGAGAACGACTACCAGGTGTGTGGGATTGGGAAAGATTTCATATGGACACACATGCATATAAAGTAGTTGCTGTAACATTTAGTACACAAGATACTGAAGTATCATATTTTGCCACTAGTGTGCCCTAAACCTTACTAGAATTACTAGTCACAAGTGTTGTTCATATTCTTTTTTAAATGTCAAAATACTGTCTCTGGAAACCATCACCGTGTGACAATTCCTGTCAATTGTGATTCTTATTGTGACACCCCAAAGATTCATTTCACTCTCCTCTTACCCCGTCAGACTGCCATCAACGAGAATTACCAGACCATGTCGGACACCACCTTCAAAGCCTTGCGCCGCCAGCTTCCCGTGACGCGTACCAAGATTGACTGGAACAAGATCTTGAGCTACAAGATTGGCAAGGAGATGCAGAACGCTTAAAAGCAAACAAAACAGAAAACCCCAACATTGCATGACTGGATTGTTGTATCGTCTTTGTACAAATTAGATTAATGGGGGGAGGGAGGAAAGGTTTGGTCTCAAAGAAAAAAATGTTATTACACTTATGAAGATGTCTACTTTTATGAATGCTTTTATACAGACACTGTTAAAAACAATCTGTATAACACATAGATGATGATAATCATGATGTTATTATTGGCCAAATAGAATTTGGAGGACGACGTAGTACATAAAGGAGAGGGTGGAGCGTAGTATGCAAAACAACCTGATCCATCTCAATGTATGTGTGCAATATTTATTAATATGGTGGTGAGACCACACCTTTTCTTTGACCCAAAGGAAAAACTTCCAATTGTAATAATGAAACTTTTCTTTTTTTTTTTAGGAGTATCACTGTAAAATAAATTTAGAGTAGGAGTTTATTGGCAAATACAGGATAAGAGAATCCCCTACTGTACAACGCGGTTACCATGGTTACTGCCTCATTCTGTAATGAGTCCCTCAGTTGTGTTCAATGACTCGTACATATGACATCTTTTGCACAAGCGGTTAGTCACCTTTGCCAATGTAGACCTCTCAATGTTCTTCTTGTTACACTTCAAATTGGTACTCTCCCCACGGTTTGCCTCATACGTGAAAATCTCAAGCTTGCGACCTTCCTGGCTAAACTGCGGTTTAACTCCCTGACTTCTGAACTGAACTTTCATTTAGCAAAACAGGAGAAGAACTGATATCTTGGCAAGCTTAATTAATAAGTCTTTAATTGCTACTAAATGTGGATACTGTTGAATAAAATTTACAATAAAAGGTAAAAGTATCACTTTCTCCCCCAGGGCTTATTTTTTATTAAAACAGATCTGATTTATAACATGGCACATTGTAATATATACCTGTATTAAACATCCTTGTCTGACGGTTTGGTGATTTATTTCCTTGATTAATTGTAATTCAGTCACAACTGTGTTGCATTAAATGACACATTTTCAATTTACTTACTAATGCCAATTTTGTACCAGTTTTTCACGCTCTTTAATGGTGTTTGAGAATGGCCACGTACCAGGCTGCTTACAATGCAGATGTGTTGCATATATTATCAGATTTCTGCAATGGATATTGCTCGTCCGCCTGCCACTAACACTAGCAGGCTTGTAGCTGCGCGTGCAATGCTAGTTGAACGCATGGAGGTACATTTGTTACTTTTTGTCGAGAGCAAAACCTTTTTTTTTTTTGTTTTATATATATATATTCTGAAAGCAAAAATGAGGCTTCAAAGTAAAAAAATATATAAAATATTTGGTAATAGAGCGCACAACGTTATGCATTTTATTCCCCCAAAATATTTTGAGAACAAAACCTATTTGAAAACAAAACCACCCCCTATTTTTGGGGGGATTGAAACGCTAGTTTAAATACAGTATATATATATATATTGTAAATTCAACAGGCCGTGGTGTGAAATAGGCTTTTAGAAGTGCCTTATTTTATTTTTAATGTTAAGTATTTAACATTAGCAATGAACATTATCATACAGTAAAAAAACAAAAAATAGGGCATTGTATTATAGTCCCAGAATACACAGAATTTTAGAGGTACTAGTACAGTCGTGGCCAAAAGTTTTGAGAATGACACAAGTATTGGTCTCCACAAAGTTTGCTGCTGGCAATTTGCATATACTCCAGAATGTCATGAAGAGTGATCAGATGAATTGCAATTAATTGCTAAATCCCTTTTTTATTTGCCATGAAAATTAACTTAATCCCCCAAAAACATTTCCACTGCATTTCAGCCCTGCAACAAAAGGACCAGCTGCCATCATGTCAGTGATTGTCTCGTTAACACAGGTGAGAGTGTTGACGAGGACAAGGCTGGAGAACACTGTCATGCTGATTGAGTCAGAATAACAGACTGGAAGCTTTAAAAGGAGGGTGGTGCTTGAAATCATTGTTCTTCCTCTGTCAACCATGGTTACTTGCAAGGAAACACGTGCCGTCATCATTGCTTTGCACAAAAAGGGCTTCACGGGCAAGGATATTGCTGCTGGTAAGATTGCACCTAAATCAACCATTTATTGAATCATCAAGAACTTCAAGGAGAGAGGTTCAATTGTTGTGAAGAAGGCGTCAGGGCGCCCAAGAAAGTCCAGCAAGCACCAGGTGCGGGATCGGGGTACCACCAGTGCAGGGCTTGCTCAGGAATGGCAGCAGGCAGGTGTGAGTGCATCTGCACGCACAGTGAGGCAAAGACTTTTGGAGGATGGCCTGTTGTCAGGCAGCAAAGAAGCCACTTCTCTCCAGGAAAAACATCAGGGACAGACTGATATTCTGCAAAAGGTACAGGGATTGAACTGCTGAGGACTGGGGTAGAGTCATTTTCTCTGAATCCCCTTTCCGATTGTTTGGGCCATCCGGAAAACACCTTGTCCGGAGAAGACAAGGTGAGCGCTACCATCAGTCCTGTGTCATGCCAACAGTAAAGCATCCTCAGACCATTCATGTGTGGGGTTGCTTCTCAGCCAAGGGAGTGGGCTCACTCACAATTTTGCCTAAGAACACAGCCATGAATAAAGAATGGTACCAACACATCCTCTGAGAGCAACTTCTCCCAAGCATCCAAGAACAGTTTGGTGACGACCAATGCCTTTTCTAGCATGATGGAGCACCTTGCCATAAGGCAAAAGTGATAACTAAGTGGCTTGGGGAACAAAAAATTGACATTTTGGATCCATGGCCAGGAAACTCCCCAGACCTTAATCCCATTGAGAACTTGTGGTCGATCTTCAAGAGGCGGGTGGACAAACAAAAACCCACAACTTCTGACAAACTCCAAGCATTGATTATGCAAGAATGGCCTGCCATCAGACAGGATGTGGCCCAGAAGTTAATTGACAGCATGCCAGGGCGGATTGCAGAGGTCTTGAAAAAGAAGGGTCAACACTGCAAATATTGACTCTTTGCATAAACTGAATGTCATTTTCATTGAATGCCTTTGACACTTATGGAATACTTGTAATTATACTTCAGTGTACCATAGTAACTACTGACATAAAGATCTAAGAACACTGAAGCAGCAAACTTTGTGGAGACCAATACTTGTGTCATTCTCAAAACTTTTGGCCACGACTGTACACAGAAAGAGAGAGCAGGGTATCATTTTTGAAAATGGGACAGGCTTAGTAGAGCAACTCAAGTCCCCCATCGCTTGGTCTTGGACATACTTCTGGACAGTCTGGTTCTTTGTGATGCTATTTTTGGTTTACATTTTAAGAGTGCCATTGAGATACAGCGACAATCTGACCAAAGGTGAGATTACTCTTGCATCAACGTGCTACTTTAATGACTTCAAAGTTTTATGTACTTGCTTGCTAAATTGCTAGCTAAGCTAGCTAGTGTATGCATGCTAGCAGACACGTCTACAGTCTCGCTAGACATAAAGTGTGTATATATAGCTATATCACAGCTAGAACAAGGAGCACGTTATACATATATTTGGCTATATGTGTATTTTTCTTCTCTAGTTTGTTAGGGTAGCTAGTTTTGGTAATTTAGTAAGAAAATGCAACTGATAGTGTTTTTAAACTTATTTAAAGCTTTCAAATAACTCATTTCAAGGTAAGGCAATTCAACCTGTTCGTTTATTTGTGTATTGACTAAGTGTGTGGACGCTAATCACACTTTCAAAGTTTCCATATTGTGGTGCTAACTAGTCAGCTAGTTTACCTAACTAACAAAGACGTGTTCCAAATGCAATGGTCTTTCTTTACTAGCTACTACATGCATGCAGACAGTTTAATTAATTGTTGTTTTGTAAACCCAGCAAGCACAGCCACTATTTACAGGACTAAACAGAGTAGAAGGAATATCTCATATTTGGGGCGGCAGGTAGCCCAGTGGTTAGAGTGTTGGGCCCGAAAGGTTGCTGGATCGAATCCCCGAGCTGACAAGGCAAAAATCTGTCGTTCTGCCCCTGAACAAGGCAGTTAACCCACTGTTCCTAGGCCGTCATTGAAAATAAGAATTTGTTCTTAACTGACTTGCCTAGTAAAATAAATAAAATAAAAGTAACTGTGTTTCATTTAGTGTTTGTAGCTTGCTGTCCTAATAGAGCAAAAGTCTATAAAATAGGGGGATACAACTGAAATATAAGATGTCTGAATGTGGGTAGCTGGCTCGTTATATAATTATGAAATGTTTAGTGTTTACTCACATGTAACTGGTGAAATGGCTAATGTATTTTTTGGATGCCATTTATGATTTCAATAAAGGCTCAACAACCACTTGGTAGAAGGTCAGAATAAGTCATTGTTGGCTTGAGTGATAGCCAGCTTAGTCATATGATTTCAATAGTTTTAATGTCAAAATTGGCATTTGATTATGGCTCCTTGGGAATAGCAGTTAGTCTCTCTTCTGTGGCAGTGAGGAACAGATGGAAGTATGTGCTCTTTCAGTGGGCCAGCTGGCTAAGGAGTGGAGAGCCAGGCAACATTTAGATAGGGGGACGCATATGTAATTTCAGGGTACAGTGAACATCTTATGCTCCGGGCTCCAACAGTGCAGGTCAAATGAAAAGGTAAAATAAATAAAAAGAGAAGTAATAATAAAAAATATATAAATTTACAACTGTGGTGGGGAAGACACACAGAAACAAGCTAAGGGGCACATTTAGCATTAAATCACCAGGGGTGCGTTCATTTCGATAAAACATGTTAGACCATTCCATTGGTCCGTAAGTGAAATCTCCACCCACCCGGGGAAACCGGCTATGTAGAATGAACTTGCCCAATGAGTGACGTATTTAAAGGGCAACTGGTCGTTCAGAACCGCAGCATTTCCATTTAATTGCACATTGCTGTGTGTTTTTTTTAGTACGGAACACAGCCCAGTTTTTAGCCAATGTCATCAAACGGTTCTCATCATTAGCTGTGACAGGCTGCTATATAGCCGTAAGCAGCAGATTTTCGACCAACCTTTACATGGAGATACTTTCTTAGTTCTCGATTTGGAAGTCCCTTTGTCTTCTAAACTCTGATGGCTACTTGCAGGGGGAATATTTGAATTGAGAAAATACTCTATTAAGTAAAGAAAATTGCTCCATGAAGTTATCTAACAATGAATATGCCCGCCATCTTAGAGTATCTTTGTCTTCTCCCATTAATCAAGACAGTATCCCTTTAAAGCAAGTGTGCGTCAAACTCATTCCACGGAGGGCTGAGTGTCTGCGGGTTTCAGCTCCTCCCTTGTACTTGATTGATGCATAAAAGGTCACTAATTAGTAATTATGAACTGGGTGGTTCCAGCCCTGAATGCTGATTGGCTGACAGCCATGGTATATCAGACCGTATACCACGGGTATGACAAAGCATTTCTTTTTACTGCTATAATTACATTGGTAACCAGATTATAATAACAATAAAGCACCTCAGGGGTTTGTGGTATATGGCCAATATACCATGGCTAAGGGCTGTATCCAGGCACTCCGCGTTGCGTCGTGCGTACCAACAGCCCTCAAGCCTTATTGCTTAAATAACTCCCCTCACCTTGTTGTCTAGGACTTAATTGAAAGGAAAAAACAAAAACCTGCAGACACTAGGCCCTCCATGGAATGAGTTTGACTACCCTGCTTTAAAGGGACTAGGCCCGTCTGAGGGTGTGTTAACGTATGGGTGGCAGCAGTGCCTCAATGCGAAGGCCAACTTGTTTGCATCGCAACCCATCCACAGCAATGTTATTGACCCAGTCCTCGAGTGAGACACTGCCTATTACATGAAGACAAATTAGATGTGCAGTGTACTAGCAGTTTCAATACATTTATTTTTCTCCTCAGTAAACCCAATACGTGACCCAACCATTAGCTTATGTTATTAACGTGACCTTTCTATCGTGGATAGGCTGCTGAGGGGAGGACAGCTCACAATAATGGCTGGAACAGAGCAAATGGAATGGCATCAAATACATAGAAACCATGTGTTTGATTCCATTCCACCGATTCCGCTCCAGCCATTGCCACGATCCTGTCCTCCCCAAATAAGGTGCCGCCAACTTCTTGTGTTGGATAGAAGCTTGTCCTACAGTCTGATATGCCTGTCTTCTTCTTGAGCTGTGGCTCAACAACATCCTCTCTTGTTCTTACGTCGCTCCTTTTTAGTTCCTCTTCCCCATCAACCTTGTCTACAGTATTTTCCTCATTATCTATGGCAGGGGTATTCAAATTCTTACCCTACATGGTCCGATGCCTGCAGGTTTTCTGTTCTACCTGATAATTAATTACACCCACCTAGTGTCCCAGGTCTAAATCAGTGCCTGATTAGAGGGGAACTATTAAAGAAAAGCAGTGGAACTGGCTTCGAGGTCCAGAGTTGCGTTTGAGAGATCTATGTTGTTACTATTACATAACAGTTCTCAACTTTTTGAGTTCTCTCTTCCTACCCTCATATGCCAAAATGTCTCTGGGTATTTCCCTTCGAGCTAGATGTCAGTGGTGGGCGGCAGTGGACCATAGAAGAACACTAGCGCAATGGAGTGCATATGAAGGGAGTTCAGTTCAAGCCATGAAAGTGGATGAGAAAAGATGCTTGACTCAACTATGCATGATGTGGTGTATCTTCACTGACTGTGAAGATAAGTGTAGAAACATCACTGTCCTCTTCAATGGGGCAATCTGCACTTTGAACAATAACAAAGGCCACCCCGCCACTGAGTTGATAAACAGCTGAGGGATGGGGCTGGAGAAATGTAACCACTCTTAAACTCATGGACAGAGCTATGGATGGCCTACAAGGACTGACCATCCATGATATCCCATATGTGTATATGTAGAAATGTATTTTGAATGTAAATCAATCAACCTCTGATTAACATTCAAAATACATTTCTATATATACTGTTGAAGTCGGAAGTTTAGCAGCTACGAAAAAACACAGAATGAAAATAAACAAAAGACAGAGCGGCAGTATGAAAAAGTATGAAAAGGCAAGAAGTCTGGAGTGAAAAAATGCTATATAAAGACATTGCATAGTATGGGTGGATGGCTGAATATGTACACTATACATTGTTACAGAGTGTTAGGTGAAAAATATTTATTGCAAGTTGATATAGATAAATAAGGAGTATTTGCATGGTTAACTATACTATACAGGTCGATGGCAGAGAAATACTTACAGCGGGTGAAATAAGTATTGAACACGTCACCATTTTTCTCAGTAAATATATTTCCAAAGTTGCTATTGACATGAAATCTTCACCACATGTTGGTATCAACCCAAGTAATCCATACATACAAGAAACCAAAACAAATAAGTTCAGAAATTAAGTTATGTGAAATGACACAGGGAAAAGTATTGAACACACTTACTGATATTTATTTAATACTTTGTACAAAAGCCTTTGTTTGTAATGACAGCTTCAAGACGCCTCCTGTATGGAGAAACTAGTCGCATGCATTGCTCTGGTGTGATTTTGTCCCATTCTTCCACACAAACAGTCTTCAAATCTTGAAGGTTCCGTGGGCCTCTTCTATGAATCTTGATCTTCAGTTCTTTCCATAGATTTTCAATGGGATTTAAGTCAAGTGATTGGCTGGGCCATTCTAGCAGCTTTATTTTCTTTCTTTGAAACCAACTGAGAGTTTCCTTGGCAATGTGTTTGGGATCATTGTCTTGCTGAAATGTCCACCCTCGTTTCATCTTCATCATTAAAATTTGCCCATTCATCCTTCCTTCAATTATGTGAAGTTTGCCAGTACCATTTGCTGAAAAGCAGCCCCACACCATGATGTTCCCACCTCCAAACTTCACTGTTGGTATGGTGTTTTTAGGGTGATGTGCAGTGCCATTTCTCCTCCAAACATGGTGTGTATTATGACATCCAAACAGTTCAATTTTGCTCTCATCTGACCACACTATATTCTCCCAGTATTTCACTGGCTTTTCCAAATGTTGTGTACCAAACTTTAAACGAGCTTCAACATGCTTTTTTTTCAGCAATGGAGTCTTGCGTGGTGCTCGTGCATACAGGCCATGGCGGTGGAGTGCATTACTTACTGTTTTCTTTGAGACTACAGTACCTGCTAATTGCAGGTCTTTTTGAAGCTCTCAACAAGTGGTCCTTGGCTCTTGGACAACTCTTCTGATTATTTTTTTCACTCCTCTGTCAGAAATCTTGCGAGGAGCACCTGGTCGAGGCAAATTTATGCTGAAATTATTGTCCTTCCACTTCCGTATTATGGCCCCAACAGTGCTCACTGGAACATTCAGAAGCTTAGAAATGCGCCTATAACCAATGCCATCATTATATTTTGCAACAATTAGGTTGCGAAGGTCTTGAGACAGCTCTTTGCTTTTACCCATCATGAGATGTGTCTTGTGTGACACCTTGGCAATGAGACCTTTTTGTAGGCCATCAGTTGGGACTGAACCAGCTGATATTAATTTGCACTGACAGGGGGCTGGATTGCTTTTTAATTACTGATAGTTTTCAGCTGTTGTCTTGGCTTTCCATGCCTTTTTGCACCTCCCTTTCTTCATGTGTTCAATACTTTGTCCCTGTGTCATTTCACATTATTACACATAACTTAATTTCTGAACTTATTTGTTTTGGTTTCTTTGTATGGATTACTTGTGTTATTACCAACATCTGGTGAAAATTTCATGTCAATAGCACCTTTGGAAATATATTTACTGAGAAAAATGGTGACGTGTTCAATACTTATTTCACCCGCTGTAAATAGCTAAAAGTGAGTATGATATAAGTGAGGGTAATAATAGTTTACTTAATATATAGTCTGGTTAAATGAACAGGTAAGTTAATATTTTGCATGGTTAAATTAACTGTACAGGTAAATGACAGGAACAGATACATAAATAGCTAAATGTGCGTATGATATAATTTAGGGTAATAATAGTAATTCCCTTAAAATACAGTCCTTAGTGCAGGGTTTAATTACAGATAAATGCACGCATTGCAAAATCTAAGTTCAGTTCAAAAATTTGGGCACCCTTGTCATTCTGTTGATTTGAATACCTGTAACTACTTAGCACTGATTAATTGGAACACACAATTGGTTTGGTGAGCTCATTAAGCCTTGAACTTCATAGACAAGTGCATCCAATCATGAGAAAATGTATTTAAGGTAGCCAATTGCAAGGTGTTGTTCTCTTTGACTCTCCTCTGAAGAGTGGCAACATGGGGGCCTCAAAACAACTCTCAAATGACCTGAAAACAAAGATTGTTCAACATTATGGTTTAGGGGAAGGCTACAAAAAGCTATCGCAGAGATGTAAGCTGTCAGTGTCCACTGTGAGGAACATAGTGAGGAAATGGAAGACCACAGGCACAGTTCTTGTTAAGGCCAGAAGTGGCAGGCCAAGTAAAATATCGGAGAGGCAAAGGGGAAGGATGGTGAGAACGGTCAAAAACAGCCCACAGACCACCTCCAAAGACCTACAACATCATCTTGCTGCAGATGGTGTCACTGTGCATCGTTCAACAATTCAGCGCACTTTGCACAAGGAGAAGCTGTACGGGAGAGTGATGCGGAAGAAGCCTTTTCTGCACCCGCCACAAACAGAGTCGCACATTTGGACAAGCCAGCTTCATTTTGGAATAAGGTGCTGTGGACTGATGAAACAAAGATTGAGTTATTTGGTCATAACAAGGGGCGTTATGCATGGCGGCTAAAGAACACAGCGTTCCAAGAAAAACACTTGCTACCCACAGTAAAATTTGGTGGGTGTTCCATCATGCTGTGGGGCTGTGTGGCCAGTGCCAGTACTGGGAATCTTGTTAAAGTTGAGGGTCGCATGGATTCCACTCAATATCAGCAGATTCTTGGGAATAATGTTGAAGTATCAGTCACAAAGTTGAAGTTATGCCAGGGCTGGATATTTCAACAAGACAACGACTCAAAACACTGCTCAAAATCTACCCGGGCATTTATGCAGAGGAACAAGTACAATGTTCTGGAATGGCCATCCCAGTCCCCAGACCTGAATATCATTGAGAATTTGTGGGATGATTTGAAGCGGGCTGTCCATGCTCAGCAACCATCAAACCTAACTGAACTGGAGATGTTTTGTAAGGAGGAATGGTCCAAAATACCTTAATCCAGAATCCAGACACGTATTAGAGGCTATAGGAAGCGTCTAGAGGCTGTTATTTTAGCAAAAGGAGGTTCTACTAAATATTGATGTGATTTTTCTGTTGGGGTGCCGAAATTTATGCACCTGCCTAATTTCGTTTTGATGCATATTGCACATTTTCTATTAATCCAATAAACCTCATTTCACTACTGAAATATTACTGTGTCCATCAGTTATTTGATAGATCAAAATGAAATTGCTGATCCAAACACCCAATTATTTATAAATGGAAATCATGGAAATTGTCAGGGGTGCCCAAACTTTTTCATACGACTGTATGATATAACAACTGTACATGAATATGTATATACAGTCCTGAATGAATAAGTCCTGAGTGAATGAGTGATTACAGACCAGAGTTACTCACCGATGGATGCCTATTTGTTAAACTAGGTCCTAACATCCCAACAGCACGGCACCCCGGTGTGGCATTAAATAGTCTAATAGCTGCTGGCCGGAAGGACCTCCTGTATCGCTCTCTGGCACACCGTGGTGGGATCAGTCTGTGACTGAAGGTGCTTCTCTGCGTCATAACCATGGCATGCAGAGGGTGGGTGACGTTGTCCATGATGGCCTGCAGTTTGGCCAGGATCCGTCTCTCCGCCACCTCTTCTAGAGTGTCAAGGCTAATCCCCAGAACAGAGCTAGCCTTCCTGATCAGCATATTTTCCCGAGAAGCATCACCAGTCCTTATGTTGGCGTCCCAGCACACCACTACAAAAAAGATGGCAATGGCCACCACAGACTGGTAGAAGGTATGTAGTAGTTTACTGCACACGTTGAAGGACCTGAGCCTCCTCAGAAAGTAGATTCTGCTCTAGACCTTTTTGTACAGAGCCCCGGTGTTACCAGCCCATTCTAGCCTGTTGTCCATATGGACTCCCAAGAACTTGTATGACCCAACCATTTCCACATCCATCCCCTGTATAGGGACTGCAGTCAGTTGTGCTTTGGTTCTCCTGAAGTCCACCACCCTCTCCTTTATTTTGCTGATGTTGAGCTGAAGGTGGTTCTGCTCACACAACACCGCAAAGTAATTGATTGTGCTCCTGTACTCCTCCCCCTGCCCACCCCTGATGCACCCTACAATTCCGGACTCCTCCGAGAACTTCTGTATGTGGCATGTTTCAGAGTTATATCTGAAGTCCGAGGTGTAGAGGGTGAACAGGAAGGGGGACAGGACCGTTCCCTGGGGGGGGGGGGCCCTGTGTTGCTCACTACCCATTCTGACGCACAGCTCTGTAGTCGCACAAATTGTGGCCTACCGGTCAGGTAGTCCGTGACCCAGGAGACTAAGGGTGCTTCCACTTTCATCCTCTTCATCTTCTCACCCAGTAGCAGGGGCTCAATGGTATTAAAGGCACTGGGGAAGTCAAAAAACATAACCCTCACAGTGCAACCTGCGTTGTCCAGCTGAGAGTAGGCCCTCTGCAGAAGGTAGATGATTGGATGTACACACCAGAGGTCATTAAAACTCATTTTTCAACCACTCCACAGATTTCATGTTAACAAACTATAGTTTTGGCAAGTCGGTTAGGACATCTACTTTGTGCATGACACAAGTAATTCTTCCAGCAATTGTTTACAGACAGATTATTTCACTTATAATTCACTATATCACAATTCCAGTGGGTCAGAAGTTTACATACACTAAGCTGACTGTGCCTTTAAACAGCTTGGAAAATTCCAGAAAATGGTCATGTTTTTAGAAGCTTCTGACATCATTTGAGTCAGTTGGAGGTGTAACTGTGGATGTCTACCTTCAAACTCAGTGCCTCTTTGCTCGACATCATGGGAAAATCTAAAGAAATCAGCCAAGACCTCAGAAAGAAAATTGTAGACCTCCACACGTCTGGTTCATCCTTGGGAGCAATTTCCTGAACGCCTGAAGGTACCACGCTCATCTGTACAAACAATAGTACGCAAGTATAAACACCATGGGACCACGCAGCTGTCATACCGCTCAGGAAGGACCTTGTGAAGATGCTGGAGGAAACAGGTACAAATGTATCTATTTCCACAGTTAAACAAGTCCTATATCGACATAACCTGAAAGGCCGCTCAGCAAGGAAGAAGCCACTGCTTCAAAACCGCCATAAAAGAGCCAGACTACAGTTTGCAACTGCACATGGGGACAAAGATTGTACTTTCTGGAGAAATGTCCTCTGGTCTGATGAAACAAAAATAGAACTGTTTGGCCATAATGACCATAATATGTTTCGAGAAAAAAGGTGGAGGCTTGCAAGCCGAAGAACACCATCCCAACCGTGAAGCACGGGGGTGGCAGCATCATGTTGTGGGGGTGTTTGCTGCAGGAGGGACTGGTGCACTTCACAAAATCATGAGGAAGGAAAATTATGTGGATATATTGAAGCAACATCTCAAGACATCAGTCAGGAAGTTAAAGCTTGGTCGCTAATGTGTCTTCCAAATGTGACCCGATTCAGGAAGCTAGGCGTATGTCGCAAGACTTCACAGGAGAGCCTTTTGAACTTAAAAAATATTTTCGAACATGTGTACTTTCATGTGGCTTAATACCAAACATGTATGCCATCTGTAAATACGAATAAAGTTGTTAAATTACGAGCATAGTCTTTACAGACACAGAAATAGACAGGAACCTTCCGGCTAGCCATGATTGGCTGAGATAATGAGTGGGCTCGACATGCCCAGAAAAGAGTTTGGATTGGTCTCCACACGTCTGTCTGTTGGAGCTGGTCAATATGTCTAGGGAATTGTGTCGAACGTGGATTATTAAAAAATGTATCGCATGCATAAACCTAATGTCAAGTTAAAGTGTACAATGGCTAACGTTAGCTGGCTGGCTCGCTAGCTAATTTTATGTGTATGCTCTCCACTTTCTGGAGGACCTAGTTTTGAAATCAGTGGACTTTGAGTATGATAGCTAAGGAGATGGAGAAAACACCTGTCTGGATTACATCTTCAAACTAAGGACAACCATGCATGGCATCAGACAGGAGACGCGTCCAACCATGATGTATACGGGTAAGATAGTCTAGCTTGCTACATTTTCAGATATTACACGTTTCTAATTTTGACAGTGGTTTCATTTCAAGTGTACTGTTAGCTTGCTAACGTTAGCTGGCTGGGTCGCTAGCTAATGTTATGTGTATGATCTTATTCTTTGTTTCTCAGACACATTTGCTTGACTAGTTATAGCCATTGAACCTGGTTGGTTAGCAGATTCATGCAGGGTAGTAACGTCATGAGTTTTGATTATGGTCCATTGTTTAGCTAGCTTCATGTCTTAACAAAAGACTTCACAATGCAAGTATCCATTTCAGTAGAATTTCACTGCAACTGTTGATAGACGTTCTAGCTGGTAAATTCGCTCTAGTTATCTACTCAGATTTCAGACCACGGGTAAGATAGTCTAACTAGCTACATTTTCAGATATTACGTGTTTCTATTTTTGACAAAGTATCTTCATTTCAAGTTACATTGTACTGTTAGCTAGCTAACGTTAGCTGGCTGGCTCGCTAACTAACGTAACGTCATGCATTGGTATTCATTGTTTACCTAGCTAGCTATCTAGATAAATGTCTTAACAAAAGACTCTCGTCTTAGTGTGCCAGAGCGTAGAGTAACTGATGAATTTATTAATGCTCAACACCCGTTGAATATGGCCGGTGTCAGTAAACGTTGTCAACAAAGCGTAATTCAATTGTTGCCAGCAGCACAGTTAGTGTTAGATCGCGTCAATTCAAATCTGGTATTGGAATAAGATAAGACATCAGGAGCTGTTTCAAACTAAGCTAAGTTTATTAAATGCAAATGTATAGATGATAAGTATGAAGGTTCGTATACGGGCTCACTGAAACACCACGCAGGGCGGACAGAGAACTGACTACAGTTTCACGTGTTCTTCTTTAAATACCCCAGACAGAGTTAGTTCCGGTTTCCGAACAGACCGGTCAGGGTAGAGGCTGAGTGTGGTTTAGACTTACTCAGCCTATCCGTTGGCGCACGGGTTGGTCCCAACCCCTTGGCGCTCTGTCTCCGGGCAAAGTTGTTTCGAGTAGCCAAGTACACCTACAGCAACATCCTGATATTATGTTAACAAAGCATGAATAGGTTATTAACTAAAAGGTCAGGTCCCCACAATCCCCCTTTTCACACCCTCTGGGTGTGACTTCAAAATGCATTTGGACCCCCATAAAATTGCAGGCGAATTTTAGGATTCCCCCTTTTGACACCATTCAATGGTGTCACTACAAATGACAGTTTAGACAGAACATAAACACAAGAAAGATATGAAAATATAAAACTAGTACAAGATATGAAAATATAAAAACTGGTACAAGATATGAAAATATAAAAACTGGTACAAGATATGAAAATATAAAAACTGGTACAAGATATGAAAATATAAAAACTGGTACAAGATATGAAAATATAAAAACTGGTACAAGATATGAAAATATAAAAACCTGCTATTCCTCCTCTACACCGAACATGTACTGAGTTGACTACCAGTCACTCAGGAATCCTTTACCTTCACATTAGGAGGAGTAAACAATCACATGAGTAATAAAACAAAAGGTAAAAAGGATAAGCTGTAAAAAGAAATGAATAAAATCTGTAAAGAGAACACACATGTACTTTCCCTTTTAGGCATACCATGGATCATCCAACTTTGTCTCAGAGTCAGTAGCAGAGTCATCTGCATTATCCTGTACCGGCAACAACGGCATCATACCTGACGCCTCCACCACTCTTACCACTGACTTCCTGAGACAAGGGACAAAGCATGCCGCACAACACATTAACAACAAAAACACAAGTACAAGGGTCAGAAACCCCGTAACCACCATAGAAGAATACTTGCCGAACCAGCCACCCAACCAGGAGAACATCCCCCCGCTCTCCACTCCAGCCATGCCCTTCATCTCTGCCGATAATTTATCCAAGCCAACGAGGGCCTTCGTGATGCTCCCGTCAGGGCTAGTATTGTTAGGGATAAAAGTACAACATTGTTCTCCAAACATTTTACACACTCCCTATTGGTTCGCCAACATCATGTCTAGAGCCAACCTATCTTCCCAGGTCATGAGCGAGGTGGCGGATAATTGGTCTGAGATCCCCTCCTCTGCATTCTTAGTCCCATTTACGAATCGTAACTGATTATAATAGATATAATTGATCCAATCCACCTGTTTATTAAACGTCACCCACCAAAAGAATGTCGTCGTGAAACCTTCACCTACTTGATTCATAGCTTCATATTCATCAGGGACTCCCCTAGGAATTCCAATCGCATCAATCCAGATAGGGCTATTCTCCTCCTTGTCCAAACTCCTCCTACGTCTGATTAAACCTTTCCTTGGTTTCTGGTGTATAATTCTAACTGGCTGAACCAATAGGACCGGGGTGCAGGTACCTACCCACCCTTTTTGCAGTGTCTGCCACATACGTCATTTACTGGTACACGCCCATCACATCTTACCAGGGCTGTAAGGTTTAGTAGTTTCTCCTGTGCCTCTGAACTCAGATCAGTAACATTAACTACTGACTTACTCCATTAAAATCACCCAAATCTCTGCTGTCATTCTATAACACTCCCCTGGAGTCAGAGTGAACTGGGGTGGGTTAGCAGCCTCTTTCAATCTCGCCAACCCCATCCCTGTACAGTTTTCCCCTCTGTTTTGTTCAGTTAATTTTGGTGCTATTTACGTAAACTGTAGCCCAAGGGCAACTAGCAGTAGGTCCCGTACAGAGGTATAATGCATAAGTATGAACAGTTATTTTGAAAGCCACATCCTGCCCCTCTCTGGCCACTATGTTATAATATTCACTTCTAGTGGAATCCTTATCCTGAGTCGTCTGTCATTTAATTCTTTCCCATGGTAGAGTTTCATTTATATTTTTGGTGAGTGGTGGATCTGGATGTATCAAAATTAAGACTGATGCAGCTCAGGGTCCCCCATATTCCCAAGAACCGCCAACCCTCTCCTGCCCTTAGTCAGTCTGCTGAGTTCCACCCCATACTCACACCTCTAGGAACACACTACAGTGATGATAGGTCGGGGTAGGGAATCTTCGTTAAGGAGGTAACCCCCGGACCCTATTGGTACTCGGTTCTGCTCCTTAACTCTGTGTGTGTTCAGCAGTGTTTGTATGCGTTCTTACCTCCTTGCAGTGGGCAACGTGGACCCAGGTCGCTCTTTTTCTGAACATATCTAAATGGCAAATAGGCAGTTTCCAACAAGACCTGGTAGGGCCTTCCCAACGGGGCTGCTTCCAGTCTTTCATTTTCAATCATTGGACCCGCACCCCATCACCTGGTTGGATAGAGTGGGTCACTCTCTCCTTCAGTTCACCTGTAGGTCACAAAATCTTTGACATACGGGTGTGATTAGCAAACAATCTTCTCATGTGTTCAGCCAGAGTATTCTCAGTGTCTATCTCTGCCTACTCTGGTCCTCCTAACTCTCTTCAGAGGAAGATGACCCATCTCTGTCTGCCGTTACTCTAATGGTCATTAACACTATAGGTACTCATCTTACTAAGTCTCTTCCAGTACTTATATAAGTCTTCCTTAGTCTACTTTTAATTGTTCCATTCATGCGTTTAATTAAACCTGCCGATTGCGGATGACATGAACAATATTTCTTCCTGGTAATATCTAACTTCTATCACAGTCAATCACCATTTCTTTCCTTCACCCCTTGTAAGTTATATGATCATTACTTTGTGCACATATAACACACCTGGAACAATTTTTTTTTAAGTAATTTGTTTTTCCATACACTACAATCATATTTCCTAATTGTTTTAAGTAATTAATTCTAATTACATATCTCCCCTGTTGATACATGCTCCGCCCATGTATCAAAATTACTCTCTCTAAACAAAGACTTTGGTAATATTGGTAAATTACCCTGATGCCAAATATCATCTCGGAGGATTGCCCCTCCCTGTTTCCATATTTCTAATTCTCTCTGTGTGAAGAGCAGAATGTAGCACCCAGGCTACAGTAATTAAAAACTCATCATCTGTCTATAAATCCTATCTCTTTTCTAGAGGCGTTCAGAGTACGCCCTTCTCAAGGTATAGTATATCTCCAATACACAACCACAGTTTGCTACAATTGTAGTTTCCTTTTGCTCACTTTATGGCCTTGTTCTACCATATACTTTAACAACTACAGTTTATCCCATCCACATCCTACACCAGTAGTGTTTGTCACTAGAATATCATCTACATAAATCAAAATGTCTGTTTCCTTTGAGGCTCTAATTTTACTAGATTACTAATGATAGCTTGTAAAAAATCCGTACAGCCTTACTAAAACCCCTTATATATGGCAATTTCTTCCCCTAATAGGTAAACCCAAAACACCCTTGGCTAACAGGATGTACAGGTATGCTAAAAAACCATTTAGCCAAATTCATCATAGTTAGCTAAATATGTTCCCATCTCACTTGACTATGCAGGGTGTGTAAATCTGATACACCTAGAGCTCTATCACACTCTGATTCACTAAAAAATTAAACTATGCTTAGCTTGATCCTATTTTTCATTCTGCTTGTGATGGATCGCATATCTTTCAACTTCTACCAATTGTGCAGCCCCCCATACTCCCACCAATGTTTTCTTAACAGCTTCTAATCATTACAGGTCTCATTCCAGTGAGGAATACTATCTTTAACTGCTCTCGTCCATGGTATATACACATCTAATGTGAGCACTGCCCCATCTATGCCTGCTAATGGATTAGTTAGGCTATCAATGGGCACTGGTTTGAGGGAGACCTCCTGTTACCTCCAACTCCCTTGCCTCCCTGTCTCACCAATAGTTCCTTTAAAATGTCTGTGATACCTATCTCTTCATCGGTCTCATCCCCCTCTCTCCCCTGAGCTCCCTCAGTTTCCCTCTGATTAGGATAGGCATTTCTCGGTCCTCTCTGGCTGGGACCTCCTGGGCTTTCCTAGATACGAGAAATACAAAAACCTAACAGTAGAAGTTAGTTTCTACATATAATTTAACAGATCATCTTCCAGTCTAGTCAGTCATCGGCATATAATACAGAACATTCATGGGACGGCCTGTTAACATCACATGAGGGCTAGACCCAGTACCCCTATAAGGGCTGCTTCACATTCTCCTCAGCACCAGATGTATACATTCTACTCTGGTTCAACCTGTTAATCTAGGCCTTAGCCATTACTTTTTGGATAATAGAGACATACAAATGTTTGATCTATTCCTATTATAAATGACAATTTGGGTCAAGGCATCTCCTGTAACATGGGTGCCGTGTGTCTACAGACAAGGTTTCTGGGATTCCGAATCCAGGGAATATTTCCCTTACCAGACCGTTAGCTACTCTGTTGGCATCACAGCAGGTATAACCCTCGTATGACTCTGTCACTTATCACTAGACAATAGCACTTTATCTCCTTTCTCTCATTCATATCAATAAAGTCTAATGCAATGTGTGTAAATACACCACTAAGTAAAATTAACTAGTTTAAGAGGCGTCTACTTGGCAATGTTATATTAAATACACAACGCATATTAAAAAATAGTCTCATTCTATCCTATGTTCTTTTAACTTCTGCTAAGTTTAGGCCAAACCAATCTTGTAAAAAACCTAGAACCTTATGTAACATATTCCCTCTTGATGAATGACTCACCAACCATGAGCCTATTCGGCAAACCTACGGAATGAGCTACTCAAATTTACCTGAAGGGTGTTGTCACAGAGGGCCATCAGGGCCCTGGGAGCAACCTCTGGTCTCCCTTAGGGAGTGAGACATATGGTCAGTCCCCTGTTGTTCTTGCAAGTCAACAACAGGCGAGGCCATAGCAAAAACCAGATACACAACATGGGTGTGAAACCTTTCACCAGCAACTTTATTACCTAAGCTAATATTGTCTTGATTGCCTTGCAGGCACAAACCCTCAAAATGCCAACCTAGCTGGGAGCAACATAGCTTCCAGCAGGGCCTCAATCCGTAACGTATTATTTTCCTAATATTTCCATATGCATTCATAAAATCACTGCTTTTCCAAACCCCTACTCATGTTGGGCAAACACCAATCGTGTATGCTAAATCAGAATATCTGTTAACATGTACACCACTACCTAGTTTTCATGCCTCAGTGAGGGTCATCATAGTAAATTAGAACCTGTAATCACAAAAGTGAAATAAACCACAAATAAAGTTGATCAATATTGTCCTATTAAGTAAGACTGTCAACTAAAAAATAAAAATAAAACTAACCCATATTCTATAAATACTGTCCTATCAATTGAGTCAATCTCATATTTTAACACAGCCCATCCCCCACATTTGTTTCTTATCAAGTTCAAACGTTAAAATCACAGCCCAGGCAATCGCCCTTCATTGGAATGTATTTAAGATACATCAAAATTAAAACTCTATCATCCCCTGTGGTCATCATACATGTATTGTAACCTAAAATGCCAATTCATTTATCATGTCAGTCAATATATAATACCATCTATTACACACAACCTCGGTTAATGAGGAGTACAATTTATATTATGAGGAAAGAAAAACCCGCGGTACTAAATGCTTTCCAACTCACCATTCACATACAAACTGAGTAGTCATTTACTTTAAAATGAATGCGGCCCGATTGGACAGATGGTTCAACAATTTTACGTGCACTAGCCAACCATGCTACCATGGAAGTAGTGTAGATCATTACTCTAACTTCCCCATGCAAAGCTCCTTTGGGAAATGGCCCTAAAACTAGTTTCAAAAAGTTCACTCAATATAGCCAACCTAGACTCCTAAATTCCTATAACCATTTTATCATATCTACCAAGGTTTATCGCGATGTCCGTGGTTAGTTAAAGTTTACCTACCCAATATGAAAAAATAAAAATAAATAAAAACACAGTCCGACACCCAGCCCTTGATCAACGTTGAAAACAATACTTATCAACACAATTAGTTATTCACACACAGGAACAAACTCTTCGCTTACCTACAACAACACAATTAGTTATTCACACGCAGACAAACGTTTCGCTTACAGTTCCTTGCAAGACGTACAACAATCAACAAGCAACAATCAGAGACAAACGATACCACGTTTAAATGGCAGGACATGTTGGTTCCTACCGTTCCACACACAATCACGACAAACTCGTCAGTTTATCGTCCTGTCCTTTCAACATACAAACACAGGCCTTAATCTTTCATACCTCTTCAATCCATTCTTTATACAGTTTTTCTTCCCTTCTCTTCCACTCTTTACCCTCCTTTCCTCCATTAATTTCTAGAGTAGATTTTAACACCTTGACTATTTTATCCGACATGTTTACTTTTAGTTTTATTAATTAATTGTTATTATCAGATACACATATATTATTATTGTTGTTATTTATACATATATCTATATATTTTTTAGTCAATTACACCTTTCCTGTATAACAATAATCTTCTAATAGTAATAACCTTCTACACATACAATACTTATGAATATAGTTATTATTCCTTGTGTGTTTTTTTTAAATATTATTCAACAATATCCATTATAAGCTTCCTTCAACTTCAGCGTCGTTTATAATCACACGATGTTGCTTTTATGTTACTATTTTTACATACTCACACGGTAAACTCTATTACTCTACTCCTCTCTTCGTGCCAGCCACGCCCCTACACGGTATAATTTATTGCACTATTTTTCTCTTCGTGCCAGCCAGACCAGTACACGGTATAATTTATTACACTATTTTTCTCCTCGTGCCAACCACACTTGTACACGGTAAAATCTATTACACTATTTTTCTCCTCGTGCCAACCACACTTGTACACGGTAAAATCTATTACACTATTTTTCTCCTCGTGCCAACCATACTTGTACACGGTAAAATCTATTACACTATTTTTCTCCTCGTGCCAACCATACTTGTACACGGTAAAATCTATTACACTATTTTTCTCCTCGTGCCAACCATACTTGTACACGGTAAAATCTATTACACTATTTTTCTCCTCGTGCCAACCATACTTGTACACGGTAAAATCTATTACACTATTTTTCTCCTCGTGCCAACCATACTTGTACACGGTAAAATCTTATACCATGGTTTTAACCTTCACAGTTATCAAACATTTGCATCCTATCAGTTTTAGTAAATTAACATATTATCTGTACATTTCAATTGTCCACTTACATCAAACAGGTGTTTCACAAATTTAATTTGGATAAAGCCAATATGCAGAATTTCAGTTATATAAACAATAGGTATCTGCTTACCTGTTTTTTAGAAGTCCGGACACTTTGTGAAACACGGTTCAACGACAGTGATGTCCAATGGGCTGGCCAAATCCCAGCGAAATCCCGATACCAAATCACGTCGGGTGTCACCAATTGTTAGATCGCGTCAATTCAAATCTGGTATTGGAATAAGATAAGACATCAGGAGCTGTTTCAAACTAAGCTAAGTTTATTAAATGCAAATGTATAGATGATAAGTATGAAGGTTCGTATACGGGCTCACTGAAACACCACGCAGGGCGGACAGAGAACTGACTACAGTTTCACGTGTTCTTCTTTAAATACCCCAGACAGAGTTAGTTCCGGTTTCCGAACAGACCGGTCAGGGTAGAGGCTGAGTGTGGTTTAGACTTACTCAGCCTATCCGTTGGCGCACGGGTTGGTCCCAACCCCTTGGCGCTCTGTCTCCGGGCAAAGTTGTTTCGAGTAGCCAAGTACACCTACAGCAACATCCTGATATTATGTTAACAAAGCATGAATAGGTTATTAACTAAAAGGTCAGGTCCCCACATTAGTCACCAATGCTCTGGATAACATGAAAACAGCCTATCCAGCTCTGCTAGGGTGAGTAAAATGGTCATGGAGTGGGGTGTTCTCTTATTATGTGTCTGGAAGTAGCTAGCCAATGTTAGATAGATAGATAGATAGATAGATAGATAGATAGATAGATAGATAGATAGATAGATAGATAGATAGATAGATAGGTACTTTATTGATCCCCCGAGGGGGAAATTTCTTAGCCAGTTAGCTTGGGTACTTGACTGTCGTTGTGAGGTCAGAACTTTCGGATCAAACTTACTTATTGACCAGAGCGTCCAGTGAGCGCGCTGAATGCGAAACTCTCTGAATTTATGAACAGACAATCTGACAGCACAGTTGCAGTCTCCAATGCTTTGGAAAACAACAGCCAAACCAGCTCTGCTAGGGCGAGTAATGTTCAGTCAGCTGTTCTCTCTCTCTTAGATGTCTGGAAGTAGCTGGCAAATTAGTATAAAACGCTCAGATAAACCCTTGAAGAGATGGGTGGGGCTAAGGCTTAAGAGGGTGTGAACTATGCTGAATGGGTGTAGACAAAGAAGGGCTCCAATAGTAGTACCAAAACATTGAAAGACTGTTTTCTCAAAAGTGAGTTTACAAGTTGATAAACTTTCAAAGCATAATTCATTTCCCATTGTTTCCTCAAATACAGTGTATGGTATACCATTTGGTAGCTCTGAGTCTCTACTTTTATTCAATGTAAAAAACTGAAATTCTAACTTTGCTACATAAGACCGAATCCAGGTTGTGAGTCACAAATGGACAAAGTTGTGGCAAAATGGCTTAAGGACAACAAAGTCAAGGTTTTGGAGTGGCCATCACAAAGCCCTGACATTAATTCTATAGAATATTTGTGGGCAGAACTGAAAAAGCGTGTGTGAGCAAGGAGGCCTACAAACCTGACTCAGTTACACCAGTTCTGTCAGGAGGAATGGGCCAAAATTCATCCAACTTATTGTGGGAAGCTTGTGGAAGGCTACCCAAAGTGTTTGACCCAAGTAAAACAATTTAAAGGCAATGCTACCAAATACTAATTGAGTTTATGTAAACTTCTGACCTACTGGGATTGTGATTAAATAAATAAAAGCTGAAATAAATCATTCTCTCTACTATTATTCTGACATTTCACATTATTAAAATAAAGTGATGATCCTAACTTACCTAAGACAGGGAATTTTTACTAGGATTAAATGTCAGGAAGTTTTATGTATTTGCCTAAGGTGTATGTAAACTTCCGACTTCAACTGTACACTGATTCTTGAATAATATAACTTAAAAATGCCTCATGAGCTTAGTTCAACTGTCACACCCCATCAGAACCCAAAATATAAGCTTGCTTGACTACTTTGTTTGTAGATGAGCTGGTTAAGAAGATAAGATTTAAAGTTGGCTTTTTCAGCAGAAACAGATCGTGCCTTTTTCTAAGCAGTAGGAAGCAGATTATTCAGTCAACCTTTTTATGTTCTTTTAAAAAAATAATTGCAATTAAACCTTTATTTAACTAGGCAAGTCGGTTAAGAACAAATTCTTATTTACAATGACTGCCTATACCGGCCAAACTCGGATGACTGGGCCAATTGTGCGCCACCCTTTGGGGGGGAAGAATAATCATAAAAATAAAATAAAAAGCTCTTTATCGAGAACAGAGTTGAGAACAGGCCTAAGGGTTGGTAACAGGGAACCCTGAAATGCATATAGCTTGTAGTGCATCTAGCTTGCACTACTTTTTGACCATATGCCTATATAGGGAACATGGTGCCATTTGGGTCATAGCCCTAAACTACAGCTCTCCGCTGATGTAAGTCAAGTAAACCTGGATTCAAAACCTTCAAAAATGTAGAATGTAAACCATCAAGGTGTTGGAAAGCAGAATAGAGAAGGGTTTAAGAAGTCTTATCCCTAGCGAGCAGGAGAAGTGATTTTGAAGAACATTTGGAGCAGTGGGGAAACACTAAACCATTCATGGCAATGGTACTCAAACAGATGAGTCACACTCTGCCATAGGACATCACACAGCAGAGTCAGAAGAGCAACTGTAAATCTCCTATTGTTGAAGCGTTAAGGGATTTACACTTGAGCCATTATTTTGTGGCAAGATTGTAGAACTCTGCTTGCCATGGCTCCTAACAACTGGTAGAACTCTGCTAATAGGAGGAGGAGTATAGGAGCACAATCAATGACTTTGTGGTGTGGTGTGAGCAGAACCACCTTCAGCTCAACATCAGCAAAACAAAGGAGATGGTGGTGGACTTCAGGAGAACCTAAGCACAACCGACTGCGGTCCCTATACAGGGGATAGATGTGGAAATGGTTGGGTCATACAAGTTCCTGGGAGTCCATATGGACAACAGAATGGAATGGTCTGGTAACACCGGGGCTCTGTACAAAAAGTGCCAGAGCCGACTCTACTTTCTACTGCATACTTTCTACCAGTCTGTGGTGGCCATTGCCATATTTTTTGCAGTGGTGTGCTGGGGCACCAACATAAAGGCCGGTGATGCTTCTCGGGTAAATAAGATGATCAGGAAGGCTAGCTCTGTTCTGGGGAATCAGCCTTGACACTCTAGAGGAGGTGGTGGAGAGACGGATCCTGGCCAAACTGCTGGCCATCATGGACAACGTCACCCACCCTCTGCATGCCATGGTTATGATGCAGAGGAGCACTTTCAGTCACAGACTGATCCCACCACGGTGTGCCAGAGAGTGTTACAGGAGGTCCTTCCTGCTGGCGGCTATTAGACTATTTAATGCATCACCAGAGTGCCATGCCGTCGGCAACATAGACCTGGAACTGTTGGGGTGTTAGGACCTAGTTGAACAATTAGGCATCCATCTGTGAGTAACTCTGGTCTGTAATCACTCATTCACTCAGGACTTATTCATTCAGGACTGTATATACATATTCATGTACAGTTGTTATATCATATCATGTGCATATACTAATATGCATTCCTGCATATTCCTACTTACGTAGTCATTCACTCAGGAATGCATATTAGTATCCTGTCAGTTGTATCTTTTTTCATTGCTTTTAGTATATCAAATGTGCAATACGTGTGTTTTATCTGTAAATAAAACTTGCACTAAGGACTGTTTTTTTTTAAGGGAGTTGTTATTATTACCCAAAATTATATCATACGCACATTTAGCTATTTAAGTATCTCCTGTCATTTTCTTGTACAGTTAATGTAACCATGCAAATTTTCACTTACCTGTACATTTAACTGTACAGTTAATTTAACCATGCAAAATATTAACTTACCTGTTCATTTGACCAGACTGTATATTAAGTAAACTATTATTACCCTCACTTATATCATATGCACATTTAGCTATTTAAGTATTTCTCAGCCATCGACCTGTATAGTATAGTTAACCATGCAAATATTCCTTATTTACCTATATCAACTTGCAATATTTTTATAATTTATTTTCACCTAACACTCTGTAACAATGTATAGTGTACACATATTCAGTATTTTTATACCTTTTCATACTGCCGCACTATGTATCGTGTATCTGTCTTTTGTGTATTTTCGTTCTGGCATTTTGCACCTGCCCTGTGTTCCGTCCATCCATCCATCCATCCATCCATGGTTATCCACCCGTTTTTTTTCAACAAGGTGGTGCTGCGGGAGATGCCCTGAGGGGGGCACTGCCCCTCTTTGGACTCAGATTGTTGTGTTTTTGAACACTTGAAACCACAATTTCCTGCAATTTAGAGCCTTAAGTGATAAAAACATATTTTTTTATTTATTTTATATAATTTCTTTATATGGTGGTGCAGCCAGTCCACTAGTTGGCGCAGG
Organism: Thymallus thymallus; assembly: GCA_023634145.1. Classification (NCBI taxonomy): domain Eukaryota; kingdom Metazoa; phylum Chordata; class Actinopteri; order Salmoniformes; family Salmonidae; genus Thymallus; species Thymallus thymallus. The sequence goes on from CM042413.1 coordinate 31,044,567, forward strand.
ACCACTCTTACATTCTTTGGCGAGAACCCTGCTCATGTTTTCAAGCATTTTATAGCCCAAAGGATTTGCTCCATCTAGGCCTCCTCTAAGATTCTGTTATCTCCTCTCCTAGCCTTGCGACTCCAGTAGCAGTGTGATCCTAGTGGAAATACTAATGTCCCTTGTGTGTGAGAGGGCACTGTGCTATAGGTCCTCAATACTGGCCCTCCGATGGCTGCACGCACACACACACACATTTTAAATACTTTATTTGAATCCACCAATAAAATGTACATTAAAAAAGGATCCAAACATTTCAAAGGTCCCTGTATGCATGGCACTCAAGGGTACAGAAAGTATCTCATTCTCCAAACAGCTAGGCTACCCACGACAGCTGAAACAGAGCAATACCTAGCCAACTGCTTTGCCCTAGTTTTTGGCAGACCCGCAATATGGAGGCCACGCACCGCAAGCCTGTGTACGTGGTCAAGACCGCCAGCTTGCACCTACACCTGAGGCTGTCCAAGCGTGCTATGAGGGGCTGGTACTTAAGCAGCTTATCAGCAAGGTCTGCTCCATGTAGCCGTCAAATGAGCAGCCCACTTCCAAAATGAACACCTCCCCCCCACAACAACATCTGGTGTATTTGGCACATAGGAAAACGCATCATCATCGACATCAAACCAGCTTCCTCTTACACAAGAATGTTTATGGATGTGTGGTGTTGGCGAGACTACCTCACTGGCTATCAGGTCGACAAGGCGGTCACGTCTAGCAATGTACAAATCCTTGAATGAACAGTAACCATTTACAACATGGCAACAGACTCCATTACATTTGACTCATGTAGAATACAAAATGGGTCATGGTTTGCAGGGTACCAGAGTGCTAGGTTACACACACACACACACACAGCATAGCTAGATCCATCTGGAATGCGGGGCTTTAATATAGAACTTGTGTGCAGTCTCAGTAACATGAGCACATGAGCAATGTTTGCCCTACCTTTGACAGGCTGCCCTGCCCTTCCCTCTAGTGTGCCTTACATCTCTGTTTTCAATAGGCACCAATCTGACAATGTCAAGTTAGCAGCTTTGGATGTTGTTTTGGGGACTCATGTCCTGGGAGAACGTCTAGGCACTACAGAACCGTTGCAGGCAGTTGTCCCTCAGTGCTCCTAAAACTGAGCTGTCCTTGAGTTGGACAGGAGGGATCTGACCAAGTAAGCTAAGGGTCAAGAGAGTGCACTAGCCAGTATAACAGGTCAGGGTGCTAGGAAGGAATCGAGTCCCAGTGAAATAAGACTGTGATGTCAGGGTTGCATAGGCCTATAACATTACATGATCCAGAGCGACTTACAGTACTGAGTGCATACATTTTTTTTTTCCATACTGGTACCCCGTGGGAATCAAACCTACATGAGATCCGAACTGAATGGTATCTGTTAAATTCCTATCTGACCCCGGTCATTTTTTTGGGAAAATCAATATCCGATTCGGATCCGAGGTGGACCAGATCCGACCTAAAACATGTCAGAGCTGAGAAGTAATCCGATCCAAATTGTGTCGGGTCTGTATCAGACCCAAATGGATCCGAAATATAAAAAAATTCAACTTTATTGCTTTGCAAGCCAGCAAAATGTTTTTTACTTTTCTGGCAGTGAAATTTAACGTGTATTTTTGGTTGTATCTAAAATAATTGATTTGTAGTCTACAGCTTTGCATTTTCATAATTACGTCCCTATAGTAGATGGAGAACATTAGGAAATTTTCCTTATTTCTGTTGACCAAATATTTGAGTAGGATGATTGTTTTTTTTATGAGATGTCATTACATCTGGCCGTGATTGGGAGTCCCATAGGGCGACGCACAATTGGCCCAGCGTCGTCCGGATTTGGCTGGGGTAGGCCGTCATTGTAAATAAGAATTTGTTCCTAACTGACTTGCCTAGTTAAATAAAGGTTCAATAAAACTAAAATAAATCAACTGCAATTGTAGGCTATTTATTTCCCATCCATTTGTTTTGTTCAGTAGATTTGTGAGCGTTCATTCTCCTTGTATAAGGAGAAGCCCTTAAGTTCCTCATCTGGGTTGGAGCGCTTGGTATTCCTCATCTGGGTTGGAGGGCTTGATATTCCTCATCTGGGTTGGAGGGCTTGGTATTCCTCAACTGGGTTGGAGTGCTTGGTATTCCTCATCTGGGCTGGAGGGCTTGGTATTCCTCATCTGGGTTGGAGGGCTTGGTATTCCTCATCTGGGTTGGAGCGCTTGGTATTCCTCATCTGGGTTGGAGGGCTTGGTATTCCTCATCAGGGTTGGAGGGCTTGGTATTCCTCATCTGGGTTGGAGGGCTTGGTATTCCTCATCAGGGTTGGAGGGCTTGGTATTCCTCATCTGGGTTGGAGGGCTTGGTATTCCTCATCTGGGTTGGAGGGCTTGGTATTCCTCATTTGGGTTGGAGGGCTTGGTATTCCTCAGGGCTGTATGCAGTTGCCGCTGCACTCACTGTCTCTGGAATGGGATCAGTGTTTGGTGCCAGGCAGATAGCGGTGTGTTTGTCTGCTTTTAGTAATGATTCTAACAGGTGAGATCAAGTGACTCAACATTTGTTTGCACTCCCATCGAACTACAGAGTCCCTCACATTATTTCCTCCAAAATTAATGTGGAAGGCACAGCTTTCGAAATGTCTCACTCCTCAAAAATAGTCTGGCTTTCATGTAGGCTTCTTATTCAAAGGATGGTTCCTCAGACATTTCTTTAACTTGTGTGATGTATCTCAATAGCTATGTTTCCACATCAACTTCTCCCTAATAACAACTGAACCTCAGAGGACTTGATGAACAGAACAGTGCAATGTAGTGGAAATGAGCAAGTCCTGTTACCTACGAGGGTAACCCTTTACGCTTGTGGGAACTGCCGTATATGGGTAGGGATAATTTTGAAATGTTTCTTACAGAAGAAATATGATGAAGAAATGCATACGCATAAGCATGGCAGCAATGAAAGGGGAACAGTTTGGAGATTATGGGAAAATTATTAGACCAAAGTTGAGGACACAACAGTTCACCTGACACAAGACTCAATCCAAACATTAAACTGTTGATTTTATGTTCATTTTACATTTACTGAACTTTTAGCAACATTTGTAGAAAACAAGATCAGAAAATACTCTGGATATATTCAGTAATATGATAAGAATATTCCTGTAAAATGTGGGGTAGGTGCAACATATGACAAATAAATGACAAAGGTTTGAGTGAGAGGACTAACTGGTGTTTCCAAGTGGCCACAGTTTCTAAGTCATTTCAATGCACTTTTATGACAAAAAAAAGCATCTTCAACTATGAGGAACTAGAGCAAGCACACTTGTAGTTGTTTTGTTTGGAACACAGCCCTGCATCCCCCCATCACACAATTACTGTTGTTGTTTACACAATCCAAAAACTGACCATTTATAAATCGCAATCAGGGTCAGGTGGGCGTCATTTGAAAATGTGTTCTATTGCCAACATGACTAGTTAAGTTATAAAATGTGAACTTGCTTTCACAAGGCAATTCAGAGAAACAGATCATGATTCTGAGACCTGAGCTCATTCAGGTGCGTGTTCTGCTGCAAATTTTCTTCACAATAGACAAACGGGCTCATTCTGTTCAGTACAACCCAGGGTATGACGCCATGTCATCTTGTAACTGTATATCAAACATAGTGCTCATAAACATTGACACTGTAGACTACATGTTTTATGATATGGAAATGTGAAGTACACATTTGAACTCAACAGGTGTTTTTGGCTTGCTTTTATGACATCAAAGCGGTATTTATTATAATGCTCAACGTCTCATCTTTCAAAATACATAGTCCTCTTCATTTATAGAATTTCTCTCTCAGACAACAAAAAATATGCAAAAGTTAGCCAATTAGCCAGAGGGATGGGGGGAAACTTCCTGTCGCTTGCAATGCTCAAGTTCAGAACGGCTGTCAGTCTAAAGACCCTGAGCTCTGACGTTATGTATGGCATGTTACTGTACAGCCACTGCATTCCAATTTAGGCGCAAAGGTCAAAATCGGCAAGGAGAGTGAATGTGGATGAAAATCTGCTTGCTTGAAATGAGATAGTCCTTCTCCACTCGGGCGTCATTAGGCAAATGACGTATATAGTGGTGGATCCCAAAATAAATGTATAAAGTGCTCAAAACAAATGAAGTTGTGCAAGACATTTTATAGATAAAACGATAAAAGTAGCATATTGTTTCTATCTTGGATGGGAGGACCGTATTCCGTTTGACTACTTTACGTTTGCCTTCACACTCCTCGACACTACTCGGTTTTGGGGTCACACAGGAGGGAGGACAGACTTTTGCCCAAACGAGAGAACCCCACTGCCTCAGTGGGAATGGTCCACTAAATACCTGCAACAAGTCTGATAAGGCTTTAAACCACTAACACAGAGTAGCCTTCCCTTCAGAAGAAAATAAGCTACCATTTTCCCTGTGGCCACTAGGTGTCAGCAGCATCAGAGCCTCACTACCACTGACCCAGTTATCTGTATGCTGCCGCTGCATTTGAATGGGGACCCTATGTAGTTAATCAAAGCCTTGTGGGCGCCTCATTCTTCCGCTCGACCCTGAAAGGAAAACAAAATAATAAAATAAAAAATAAAAATTAATGGCTGGTTGTTAAACGCTGCCGTGAGTGGTTGTCTAGTCTGCGTACTGGATGGGAAACATCTAATTATGTCACACACACACACACAGGCACACCAACATACGCACACTGTAATTAAAGCGCTTACGAATAGACACTCATCCACACGTATGTAGCCTGCACAACACATTGTTCCTTTCTATAAGCAACCTAGGCCTATTAGTTATTGTTCAACTGCTCTAAATGCTTTGTTCACCTAGTGTAAAATGAAAGTGAACAAGTAAAGTAAGACACTGACTAATGAAGCTTAAAGTGAACGCTCAAGTAAAGTAAGATAATGAAGCTTAAAGTGAACGCTCAAGTAAAGTAAGATAATGAAGCTTAAAGTGAACGCTCAAGTAAAGTAAGACTGACTAATGAAGCTTACTTAAAAATAAAAAAGGCTACTTGTTTTGCACAATTGAACATCCACTGCAAGTGAAGTGGGAAACTTTTGTTCTTGCAATATGGCAGTTCAATTGACCTCTTTCTTTGCTTCTGGAAGGTTCAGCCCAAAGAATTATGGATGTCCTCTCTCTCCTATCTATCTATCTATCTATCTAGGATGGCCACACTCCTCTCACACTTATTTTCAGTTGCCTAGCAACCCAGAGGAGGCTTTGCTTGCTTGGGTGGTACTTGGGTGGGGAAGGGGGGCTATAGATGAGGAGGGGGGGGCATTGTTTTTAGTTAAGTGCCTCATGAATGTGATTATTATATTTGATTGGTTGCCCTGCTAGAATGATTCTGTGAAAGCGGGAGGGCTATTTCTGAATTTGGCTCATCTGAGTACTGCGAAGTACAGTTGATGCCTTGCTGCCATTTTAACCATCCACCTCACCTGGCCCTTGTGGTCGCTATGACAACGGGCCAGCGTCCTGAAGGTCGTGGTGCGTAAAAAAAAAAAAAAGTGTATCTCCTGTTCTAAACCGATGAGGATTGAAGACTTGTAAGGGCTCTATCTACTCCCTCAGCACTTTCACTTCCGCGGAATGCTTTTGTGTCTAAGCTAATGGTTTCGTCTTGAATCAGGTCTTACTGGACTGGTTCCAAACAGAATTATTTCTTCAAATCCAAGGCCTGTTCTTCCTCTATATTCACCTTGCTGAGAATTGACGGCATTTATTGTCTCCTAGCACAGGCTCTGGATCTGTCGTATTTTAATGATGATAGTTATGGTTCAATATTGTTTACCCTAGCACTGATTAGGAACCCACTCATAGATAAACTGATCCTAGATCAGATTATTGGTTGAGGGAAAAACTGACATTATAGCAGATTATGATGCCCATGATTACAGTTGGGTATCGTTTCTATTAGAGCTGATCCCTGTGCAGTCAGTCCTCGTCCTCTGCACTCATCCTCCTCCTTCCTCTCCCACCACCGCAGTGTTTCATAGACGTTTGTGTAATTAACATGACCCCGGGAGATGTCTTTAGTAGATGGGGAGAGTTTGAAGAGGAAGGAGGAGGGGTTGGTGGGTAGAGGGGGGCCGGTGCTGCCTCCGCCTGAAGGACAAAGACGTTGGGTTCTGGCGAGGGAAGAGAGGGATCCACCATGTGTCAGGGACAAAGTAGACAAGGCCAAAACTCTTCTCTCTTCTTCTCCCCCTCTCTTGCTCTCCTTCTCCCCCTCTCGCTCTCCTTCTCCCCCTCTCGCTCTCCTTCTCCCCCCCCCTCTCTCTCCTTCTCTCGTTTTCTCTCACTCACAGAGCTAAGCCTAATCCTAATGCTGCTATCTTACTCCAGTCCTATGTCGGGTCTCTGACTTATCATTTAAGGTTAAACTAATCAGGTAAACATTAATTAACTAGGAAGTCGGGGCACCACAGGAATGTGTTGTTTACAGAGTTATTAATTCCCGAAAATAACTCTTCGGATATTTTATATCTCTTTTGATAACAGTCGTTTATTAATACATTTTACCTCTACTCATTCTGATTGTTGTAAAATCCTAGTCAGCACGAACCCAGTCTTTACTATGAATCATCCATACACAAACTGTCTAAATTATTTATTTACTAGCTAATTAAACAATTACAGAAAATACAATATATAATAACATTATACAGTAAATACCGTCCCTAGTGGACTAAACAAACAGTTTGGTTATAACACGATAGATTCAGAGAGGAAGGGGGGGGAGGAAGACAAAGGAATTTGGCCTCTATCGGACATGGGACGCTATTCTCACATAAATATGACTACATATGCACTTTAACAATCGCTTGTTTGGACAAAGGAATGTAATCAGTATTTATGATTGAGCTGGTGATGTGAGGCTCTGGTTTGCCCAGTCGATGTCGCCATTGTCCTTGTAGGTCTTCCGGGTCGTCGTGATGTGGGAGGTTCACTTTGTAAATGCTTCCGCGTCCGGTCAATGTTCTTACTAGATTTGCGCACCTTTTCAGCTGCAGACTGTTAGGGTAAAATCTAGAAACAACTTTTTAAAAAATTATTTTACCAGGTAGGCCAGTTGAGAACAAGTTCTCATTTATAACTGCGACCTGGCCAAGACAAAGCAAAGCAGTGCGACAAAAACAACAACACAGAGTTACACATGGGATAAACAAACATACAGTCAATAACACAATAGAAAATAGAAAATATATGTACAGAGTGTGCAAATGTAGTAAGGTTAGGAAGGTAGGACAATATGTAGGCCATAGTGGCGAAATAAATTACATATTAGCATTAACACTGGGGTGATAGACGTGCAAATAGAGATACTGGAGTGCAAATGAGCAAAAATAATAAATATGGGGATGAGGTAGTTGGGTGGGCTATTTACAGAAGGGCTATGTACAGGTGCAGTGATCGGTAAGCTGCTCTGACAGCTGTTAGTGAGGGAGATAGGAACCTCTAGCTTCAAGGATCTTTGCAATTTGTTCCAGTCATTGGCTGCAGAGCTGGAAGGAATGGCAGCCAAAGGAGGTGTTGGCTTTGGGGATGACCAGTGAAATATACCTGCTGGAGTGCATGCTACGGGTGGGCGTTGCTATGGTGACCAGCGAGCTGAGATAAGGCGAGATTTACCTAGCAAAGACTTATAGATGACCTGGAGCCAGTGGGTTTGTCGACGAGTATGTAGTGAGGGCCAGCCAACGAGAGCGTACAGGTCGCAGTGGTGGGTAGTATATGGGGCTTTGGTAACAAAACGGATGGCACTGTGATAGACTACATCCAATTTGCTGAGTAGAGTGTTGGAGGCTATTTTGTAAATGTGACCAATACAATTTTTGGTTCGATTATTAAAAAAGGTTTTTATTTATTTATTTGTACATTAAATGCACTATGCATTATGTGGTTTAAATGCTGCAACAACGCTGAATAAAACAATTAAGGCTGCAATATGTAACTTTTTGGGCGACGCAACCAAATTCACATAGCAGTATGAGTAATAGATCTGAATTTTAGCAACCAGGAAATGTTGGATTGATTTCTGCATAGTGCATCTTTAATAAAAGTCCCTTGATGGTAGTGACTGCCGATTACTGTGTATAACATTACTTTACTTATATTTTTTTATTTAATGACTTTATTTAATTCCAAGTCATCATCTCATATTTTTTTCTGGATCAAATAAGGGCTTAGATAGTTGCCGTGGCAATAGGCGCAAACGGCTTGTCGGCCCATTTTGGAGGAGACATTTTTAAGCCATTTTGCCATTGAGCTGAGAGAAAACATTGCAGTTAAAGCTAATTTGCATCAATTTTACATATTCTTGCATAGATCTGAGAGACATTTTTTAAAGCTAATTTCCTTAAATTCAATGTATTTTTCCATGGCTAATACTGTGTTATTTTGCTTAAACATAATAACGAAATCAATTCTGATAAATGAATTGTTTTGGGATTTTACAATTATCTTTATTTTGGTGCGTGTTATATAAAATATAGATAGGTCATTATCTTTTCTACACACTTTATTTTATTGTTTTAGTACTTTTAAGTTTACACTGAAAGCGTTTTTCCGTCCCCCCACTGTGTGAACTTACACCTAGATCAGACCGACAGCGCAATTGTGTTTTGGGACACCAGAAGCACATTCATTTCCAATGGAACGCTGCGTTTGCCTTGAAGTATTGCGTTGTAGAGGCAGTTTGCAGTGCGTTCTGTGTGGTGCTTACGTTGGATTTATCCAACATATGCATCAAATTGTATGAAATAGTAGCAAAAAGTGAATGTTGAGCTTTTGTTGGACACATATCCAGTAAAATTCTTGTATTACATAATAACAGATTTGACTGCGTCATTTATTCCGCAGCATTGATGCAGTGATACAAACGCCCAACGAAGGCATTGCTATGCCTGTCCAACTACTGCTGTAGGCTAATTCATGTGATTAGATAATTCCATGTACACTGCCGTGAACAGTGAAGAGGTGACTCCGGGATGCTGGCATTCTAGGGAGAGTTGCAAAGAAAAAGCCATACCTTCCTCTGTCCAGTGTCTCTTTTTCCCTTAATCTTTTATTTTTATTGGCCAGTCTGAGATATGGCTTTTTCTTTGCAACTCTGCCTAGATGGCCAGCATCCCGGAGTCACCTCTTCACTGTTGACGTTGAGACTGGTGTTTTGCGGCTACTATTTATTTTGGGGCGGCAGGTAGCCTAGTGGTTAGGGTGTTGGGCCAGTAGTTAAAAAAATATATATAATTAAGCTGCCAGTTGATGACTTGTGAGGTGTCTGTTTCTCAAACTAGACACTCCAATGTACTTGTCCTCTTGCTCAGTTGTGCACCAGGGCCTCCCACTCCTCTTTCTATTCTGGTTAGAGCCAGTTTGCGCTGTTCTGTGAAGAGACTGGTATACAGCGTTGTACGAGATCTTCAGTTTCTTGGCAATTTCTGGCATGGAATAGCCTTAATTTCTCAGAACAAGAATAGACTAACAAGTTTCAGAAGAAAGTTATTTGTTTCTGGCCATTTTGAGCCTGTACACATACTCAACTAGTCTAAAGAAGGCCCATTTTATTGCTTCTTTAATCAGCAGAACAGTTTTCAGCTGTGCTAACATAATTGCAAAAGGGTTTTCTAATAATCAATTAGCCTTTTAAAATGATAAACTTGGATTAGCTAACACAACGTGCCATTGGAACACGAGTGATGGTTGCTGATATTGGGCCTCTGTACGCCTATGTAGATATTCCATAAAAATTCAGCCGTTTCCAGCTACAATAGTCATTTACAACATTAACAATGTCTACACTGTATTTCTGATCATTTTGATGTTATTGTAATGGACAAAAAAATTGCTTTTCTTTCAAAAACAAGGACATTTCTTAGTGACCCCAAACTTTTGAACGGTAGTGTATGTAGGTGAATTTATCTGGCGTCTGTGGTGTGTTTTTATGTGCTTGTGTCTGTCTGTGTGTATGTGTGTGTGTGTGTGTGTGTGTGTATTCATTACATTTCATTAAAAAAATATATTTCTGCCGAGATGCACTTGGTTCATAGAACCGTGGTTATGTGAGTAACTCTGATATCTGCTAAATGAGGTTGTGACAGAGTGCAGTTTCTGTTTTATTCCCACTAATGTGTACCTTTTGAATGGTTGGAGCTACACACTCAACTATGTATTTATATGGACAGTGAAGCTAATAAATGAAAACAGTGTCTAGTCCTACTATATGAAGGTACTGTATCATAAGTATTTGGTCAAATTCAATTATAGTGTATTACATTTTGTCAAAATATGTGACCCGTTTCAGTAAACTAGAAGTATGTCGCGGGTCACTACTTCACAGGAGAGCCGTTTGAACGTCAACTTTTCTTGTATGCCATCTGTAAATACAAATAAAATTGTTAAATTACAAGCCTAGTTGGTTTAGCCAGAGAAAGGACAGCAACCTTACTGCTAGCCATGATTGGCTAAGATAATGAGTGGGCTGGACAGAGTTTGGATTGGTCTGGCATATAGCACGCTTCTGTCTATTGGAGCTGGTGAGTATGTCTAGGTAATCATGTCGAACGCGGCTTGTTTTTAAATGTATCGTGTAGTAAAACTGCATAAACCTAATGTCAAGTGTACTGTTAGCTAGTTAACATTAGCTGGCTGGCTCGCTCGCTAGCTAACGTTATGTGTATGCTCTCCACTTTTTGGAGGACTGATTTTTTAAATCAGTGGAATTCGAGTATGATAGCTAAGGAGATGGAGAAAACACCTATCTGGATTACATCTTCAAACTAATGGCAATCATGATGTATATGGGTAAAATAGTTTAGCTAGCTATATTTTCAGATATTACACGTTTCTAATTTTGACAAAGTGGTTTAATTTCAAGTGTACTGTTCGCTAGCTAACGTTAGCTGGCTGGGTCGTTAGCTGGCTGTGTATGATCTTATTCTTTATATCTCGGACATTATTTGCTTGAACAGTTATAACCATTGAACCTGGTTGGTTAGCTACTTGCAGGTTCATGCAGGGTAGTAACGTCATGAGTTGTGATTATGGCCCATTGTTTAGCTAGCTAGCAATCTACATGTCTTAACAAAATACTCCACTATGCAAGTATCTCTCTCTCTGATCTATCTCTCTCTCTCTCTCTCTCTCGCTCTCTCTCTGATCTCTCTATCTCTCTCTCTCTCTGATCTCTCTCTCTGATCTCTCTCTCTCTCTCTGATCTCTGGAAGTAGCTGGAAAATTAGTACAGAATGCTCGGATCAACCCTTAAAGAGATGGGTGGGGCTAAGGCTTATGAGGGTGTGAACAATGCTGAATGGGTGTAGACAAAGAAGGGCTCTCCAATAGTAGTACCAAAACAATAAAAGACGGTTTTCTCAAAAGTGAGTTTACAAGTTGATTATCTTTCAAAGCAGAATTACTTTCCCATTGTTTCCTCAAATGCAGTGTATGATGTACCATTTTGTAGCTCGGAGTCTCTACTTTTGATGCATCAGCCCAAGGGTGCTTAGGGTCTGAGCTGACAAACTGCAGCGCCGCTTCAACCTTAGCTTGAGCCTGGAAAGGGTCCCTGTGCTGTGGAAAACATCCTTCCTGGTCCCAGTGCCCAAGAAGGCGTACCCCACTGTCCTGAATGACTTCAGACCTGTAGCGCTAACATCCCACATCATGAAGACCCTGGAAAGGTTAGTCCTCGCTCACCTCAGACCCCTGGTGTGTACATCACTGGACCCCCTGCAGTTCGCATACCAGCGCAACATCGGGGTGGATGATGCAATCATCTACCTTCTCCAGAGGGCCTACTCCCACCTGGACAACGCAGGTTGCACAGTGAGGGTTATGTTTTATGACTTCTCCAGTGCCTTCAACACCATTCAGCCCCTGCTACTGGGTCAGAAGATGAAGAGGATGAAAGTGGAAGCACCCTTAGTCTCGTGGGTCACAGACTACCTGACCGGTAGGCCACGATTTGTGCGGCTACAGAGCTGTCTGTCAGAACGGGCAGTGAGAAACACAGTGAACCATGCTGTCCTCCTTCCTGTTCACCCTCTACACCTCGGACTTTAGACATAACTCTGAAATATGCCACCTACCGAAGTTCTCGGATGACTCCGCAATTGTAGGGTGCATCAGGGGTGGGCAGGAGGAGGAGTACAGGAGCACAATCAATGACTTTATGGTGTGGTGTGAGCAGAACTAACTTCAGCTCAACATCAGCAAAACAAAGTAGATGTTGGTGGACTTCAGTAGAACCATGGCCCAACCGACTGCAGTCCCTATACAGGGGATGGATGTAGAAATGGTTGGGTCATACAAGTTCCTGGGAGTCCATATGGACAACAGGCTGGAATTGGCTGGTAACACCGGGGCTCTGTACAAGAAGGGCCAGAGCCAACTCTACTTTCTGAGGAAGCTCAGGTCCTTCTACGTGTGCAGTAAACTACTGCATACTTTCTATCAGTTTCTTTTTGCATTGGTGTGCTGGGGCGCCAACATAAAGGCCAGTGATGCTTCTCTGGTAAATAAGCTGATCAGGAAGGCTAGCTAGTTCTGGGGATTAACCTTGCCACTCTAGAGGAGGTGGTGGAGAGAAGGATCCTGGCCAAACTGCTGGCCATCATGGACAACGTCACCCACCCTCTGCATGCCATGGTTATGACGCAGAGGAGGACCTTCAGTCACAGACTGATCCACCACGGTGTTGCAGAGAGCGCTACAGGAGGTCCTTCCTGCCGGCGGCTATTAGACTATTTAATGCCTCACCGGGGTGCCATGCCGTCGGCAACATAGACCTGGAACTTTTGGGGTGTTAGGACCTAGTTTAACAATTAGGCATCCATCCATCCGTGAGTAACTCTGGTCTGTAATCACTTATTCACTCAGGACTTATTCATTCAGCACTCATTAATTCAGGACTGTATGTACATATTCGTGTACAGTTGTTATATCATATCACGTGCAATATTGTAAGTAATTCTTGGACTGAACTTACGTAGTCATTCACTCAGGACTGTATACTGGTATCCTGTCAGTAGTATCTTTTTTTTCATTGCATTTAGTATATCGAATGTGCAATACGTGCATTTATCTGTAATTAACCCTGTTCTAAGGACTGTATTTTAAGGGAATTTGTTTTATTACCCAAAATGATATCATACGCACATTTAGCTATTTAAGTATCTCTTCCTGTCATTTACCTGTACATTTAATTTAACCATGCAAATATTCATTTACCTGTACATTTAACCAGATTGTATATTAAGTTAACTATTACTACACTCTGTCACGTTCGGGTGTGTAGAGAGACCAAGGCGCAGCGTATCCATAGTTCGACATCTTTATTAATACGAACTATCGAACTATACAAATATAACAACTGAATATAACAAACACACGTAGCACGAACACGGGACATAACATAACAATGAACCACGCCAACGGAGTGGAACACAGACATATAAGTAAGATCCCTAATTAGAGGTAATGCCTAGCAGCTGCCTCTAATTAGGGATCCCACACACAACACCACACAGACGTAGAAATAATAGATCTGCCAGACTCTGACCATAGAAATATAGAGAAGCAAAGCTTCTCTATGGCCAGAGCCTGACAGTACCCCCCCCCAAAGGCGCGGACTCCCGGCCGCAAGAAAACAAACACAAAAACATGAGGGAAGGGTCAGGGAGGAAAAAACATCACACAATCTATCGCAGGTGGCGGTTCCGGCCCCGGCGAAGTAGATATCTTCCTCCCTATTTCTACTGGGCCCGGACTAGGCCCTGGTGTGGCTGGCGACTCAGGCCATTTAAAGGGGCAACCCACCGGTCCTGGAAACAACAATGGTGGGGGAAAAGGTTCAGGCCATGGAGCGGGGCAAATAACCGGGCCAGGACTGAGCACCGGTGTGGCAGGCGACTCCGGCCATATAATCGTCACGGGAGGCTCCGGGCTGTCGATCGTCACGGAAGGTTCCGGGCTGTCGATCGTCACGGAAGGTTCCGGGCTGTCGATCGTCACGGGAGGTTCCGGGCTGTCGAGCGTCACGGGAGGTTCCGGGCTGTCGAGCGTCACGGGAGGCTCCGGGCTGTCGAGCGTCACGGGAGGTTCCGGGCTGTCGAGCGTCGCGGGAGGCTCCGGGCTGTCGAGCGTCGCGGGAGGCTCCGGGCTGTCGAGCGTCGCGGGAGGCTCCGGGCTGTCGAGCGTCGCGGGAGGCTCCGGGCTGTCGAGCGTCGCGGGAGGCTCCGGGCTGTCGAGCGTCGCGGGAGGCTCCGGGCTGTCGAGCGTCGCGGGAGGCTCCGGGCTGTCGACCGTCGCGGGAGGCTCCGGGCTGTCGACCGTCGCGGGAGGCTCCGGGCTGTCGACCGTCGCGGGAGGCTCCGGGCTGTCGACTATCACGGGAGTCTCCGGGCTGATGAGGCGCACCGACGGTCTGGTGCGTGTAGCCGGCACTGGAGGTACCTGGCTGGGCACACGCACTGGAGGTCGAGTGCGGGGAGTCGGCACGGGACGTACCAGACTGGAGAGGCGCACTGGAGGCTTGGTGCGTGGAGCCGGTACTGGAGGAACCTGGCTGGGCACACGCACTGGAGGTCGAGTGCGGGGAGTCGGCACGGGACGTACCAGACTGGAGAGGCGCACTGGAGGCCTGGTGCGTGGAGCTGGCACTGGAGGTACCTGGCTGGGCACACGCACTGGAGGTCGAGTGCGGGGAGTCGGCACAGGACGTACCAGACTGGAGAGGCGCACTGGAAGCCTGGTGCGTGGAGCTGGCACTGGAGGTACCTGGCTGGGCACATGCACTGGAGGTCGAGTGCGGGGAGTCGGCACGGGACGTACCAGACTGGAGAGGCGCACTGGAAGCCTGGTGCGTGGAGCTGGCACTGGAGGTACCTGGCTGGGCACACGCACTGGAGGTCGAGTGCGGGTAGTCGGCACGGGACGTACCGGACTGGGGAGGCGCACTGGAAGCCTGGTGCGTGAAGTCGGCACTGGTGGCACATGACTAATAACACGCACTTCAGGGCGAGTGCGGGGAGCAGGCACAGGACGTACCTGACTGGGAAGGCGCACTGGAAGCCTGGTGCGTGAAGTCAGCACATGTGGCACAGGACTAATAACACGCACCTCAGGGCTAGTGCGGGGAGCAGGCACATGACGTACCGGACTGGGGAGGCGCACTGGAAGCCTGGTGCGTGAAGTCGGCACTGGTGGCACATGACTAATAACACGCACTTCAGGGCGAGTGCGGGGAGCAGGCACAGGACGTACCTGACTGGGAACGCGCACTGGTAGCCTGGTGCGTGGAGTCGGCACATGTGGCACAGGACTAATAACACGCACCTCAGGGCTAGTGCGGGGAACAGGCACATGACGTACCGGACTGGAGAGGCGCACTGGAGTGTAGCAGACGGCCGGACCCAGACTGGGCACCGGTGAAGCGGACTGCTCTGACACTGGAGTGTAGCAGACGGCCTGACCCAGACTGGGCACCGATGGAACGGATTGTTCTGGCACTGGAGTTCTCACACGTGAAACCGGCATAGGACATACTGGAGTGGGGATGTACAATGGAGACTCGGCGCGGGATGTAGACAGTAAACGACCCGGACTGGGGATGCACACCGTGGGCACCTTTAACTCCAGCTCCCTCCGCTCGTTCTCACATTCTTCCCGATTACGCCTACACAGCTCCATAATGTCACAAAATACCCCCTTCAGGTATTCCTCTTCCTCCTTCTCCACCGTATTCCACATGGAGAGTGGTACTGGCTCGTCCTCCTCGTAGCCAGACCAACCCCATAGCCCCCCCCCGAAATTTTCTTGGGGTTGCCTACGGGCTCCGTTACCTCCGTTTACTCGATTACGCCGTTGTCTTCCTTTCTTCCTCTCCGTTTCTCCAGATTTTCGCTGCTTGGTCGGGTGGTGGTTCATTCTGTCACGTTCGGGTGTGTAGAGAGACCAAGGCGCAGCGTATCCATAGTTCGACATCTTTATTAATACGAACTATCGAACTATACAAATATAACAACTGAATATAACAAACACACGTAGCACGAACACGGGACATAACATAACAATGAACCACGCCAACGGAGTGGAACACAGACATATAAGTAAGATCCCTAATTAGAGGTAATGCCTAGCAGCTGCCTCTAATTAGGGATCCCACACACAACACCACACAGACGTAGAAATAATAGATCTGCCAGACTCTGACCATAGAAATATAGAGAAGCAAAGCTTCTCTATGGCCAGAGCCTGACACACTCACTTATATCATACGCGCATTTATCCATCCATCCATCCAATGTAAAAAACAGACATTCAAATTTTGCTAATCCAAGTGGTGAGTCACATATTTGGTCCCATATTCCTAGCACACAATGACTACATCAAAGCTTGTGACTCTACACACTTGTTGGATGCATTTGCAGTTTGTTTTGGTTGTGTTTCGGATTATGCTTTGCCCAATAAAAATGTATGATAATAATGTAATGTGTCATTTTGGAGTCACTTTCAATGTAATTAATAATATAATATGTTTCTGAAACACTTCTACATTAATGTGGATGCTACCATGAATACGGATAATCATGAATGCATCGTGAATAATAATGAGTGAGAAAGTTGGAAGCATAAATATCATACCCCCCCAAAAAATGCTAATCTACGCTGTTATTGGTAATGGTGAGTAACTTTCTCACTCATCATTATTCACGATTCATTCATGATTATCCATAATCATGGTAGCATACACATTACAGAAAACTATCATTAATTTTGGAGTAGAATGTCCTTTTAAAAAGTCACCAGAAATGACCTCACAGTTGTTCTACAAAACAATCCTAGGGGAAACACTGATGGGCGTGTGTGTGTGTTCATTAGGGTTCTAGTTCTGTGGATCTGCAGCTGCCTTTTTCCAATTCCTGCTGCTCTTCGGGTGGGCGGGTGGGGTGTGTGTGGGTATACGCGTGTTTGTGTAACAACGGCAGGTTTTTTGGGGGGCCATAATAGACAAGCCACATTTTGATTGTACCCAATCAAAATGGGGCTTGTCTAAAATAAATAATAACTGTCTAGCACTGACTTTGCTGATAACTACTTAATTGAAGGAACATTACTTGCTACGACTGTGATATATGGTTGTCTCACCTAGCTAAGATGATTGCACTTATTGTAAGTCGCGTCTGCTAAATGACTAAAGTGTAAATGATTGGCCTGTACCCAGGCCCACTTGCAGCCCCCCCACCCCCTCCTCTCTCCCTCCGTCCATATCGCCCTCCTCTTCTCCCTCTCTCCTCTCCCCAGCAGCTGTCAGTGTTTTGCAGGGCTCCTGATGTCACTCACTGTTTGCATAGCTATTGTCTTACCCACCGGGTTGTCTACCATGGCTCCAGGATTGCAGTATTTGCTTTCATCTTTTTTACCCGGGACAGTCCAGAGAGAGAAATAAACAAGAGGAAGAGAGGACAAGAGGAGGAGAGGAAAGCAAGAGCCAGCTGAAGCAGGCAGGCAGACAGACAGGCAGCTCCTTCTGTGTGGATTTGAACACACCTTTTCTGTGGAGAAGGATTTCTATTGTTGGAGAG
Source organism: Thymallus thymallus (assembly GCA_023634145.1). Taxonomy (NCBI): domain Eukaryota; kingdom Metazoa; phylum Chordata; class Actinopteri; order Salmoniformes; family Salmonidae; genus Thymallus; species Thymallus thymallus. The sequence goes on from CM042413.1 coordinate 31,062,221, forward strand.
TTGTTCTTCCCTCTCGTGAGGCCCTTGTTCGGTGGCTGGACCGCGTGTGTGTGTTTTAGGAGCAGTGTGTGTGGAGGAAGGCCGTTTAGCGGCTACGGGAGCTCCGACTGAGTGAGTGGAGCATCTGGGCGTCTGAGAGCCAGGGCCGGCTGGCTGACTGCACTGTGCTTTGATGACCCCTGCTGAGTAGCTGCCTGCTCATGCACCCCCCCCCCCTCTCTCCCTCCCTTTTCTCGCTCTCTCTCCTCTATCTCCATCGCAGCTCCCGGCCCAGCCATGTTTGGCACAGAGTCCTCATGTAAGTACCGTACCGCCATCCTCCAGCCTCGTCCGTCTTTCTCTCCCTCTCTATGTGGTCTGTTATTGTCTGGTGTAACAGTGTCTGCTCCCTTCCTCCTGGCTCTCCTCTCTTCATCCCTCTCTTTTCCCTCTCTCTGTCCTTTCTGTTGTTCTCCATGTTTCCTGGTGATAGATTGCTCGGCAAGAAAGCTGGAATCTACCATTTTGCATAAAGGGCCAATGATGACTGGTCGTGATACAAAAATCCATCTCTACTCTCTCAATCCCTTCCTCTGTCTTCCTTCCACTTTTCCCCACATTCCTCTGTATTCCTGCACGTCACCATGTTTATCCCAGATTTATCCTGTGAGGCTGTGTATGTTATCTTTTCGCCTTTGTAAAGGGAATGGCTTTGCTAGCTAGCCATTACTGTCTACTCTCTCTCTGTGCCTGTTATGTGTGTGTGCATTCCACGTGACATGTTTTGTAGATGGATGGATCATGATTTTCTACAGTTTGCTTTCAGCAACCTCCTGCCATTGCAGGCAGTTCTGTCTCCATCTCTCCTGCTCAGTCAGGAGACAGTGAGAGGGGAGAATGTAGCATGTAGCATTTACACATGCTGAGCTAAGGCATAAAGATGCTACTGCTAGTGAGGCTCTGTGATGGCACAAGTGTTTGGGTGGGTTTTGAGAGGGGTGAATGTAGCATTTCCACGTAGCGTTTCCACAAGCAAAAACATAGAGATCGTAGCGTAGCCTTCATGCAATCTTAGGCTTGATAGATAGTACCAGTGTCTGGGTGGGTTTTGTGTGGGCGGGCTCCTCATTGTAGACTTTACCCCCATCCTCCCCCCATTTTGAGGAGCTGTCACAATGATCTGCAGGTGGTCCGCTGTTCTATCTAGTCTCCTTCCCCCTCACCCCTGTCCCCCATGATCATCCTCATGATGCCACGAGGAATATCCACTCTGATCTAATATAAACTGTTGTGGCCACACAGAGCCAAAGTTAGGAGACTTATTTTTCTCTCTTGGAATTTAGATTAGAGATTGCATGCAACAGTCTAGCAGCAAGCAACAAAAGTAATTTTCTGTTACCAGCTTCCCTGGCTTCTAAACGGAGTGGAGTGGAGTGGAGTACTCAGTCATGCATCAAAATGCTGCTTCTTCATATCATATCATCTAAATCTAATCTTTTCATTTTACAGAATGTACGACGGTTAGGTGGATAAGGATGTTCTGTTATCTATCTGGAAATTTGATTTAAACTATTTGAGTCCTGTTCTGCAGGAGACTCTAAAGGTCGTCCTGACCTGCTGTTGTCCAGATTAACTTAGTGTAGGTCTGTAGACAAAAGGTGCATCACCGGAGGGCCATTACTTCAGTACCCGCCACTATTAATCAACTACAACTACAATGCTTTGTCTACCTGGGTGGTGTGTCACAAAGCAGAGTAGAGCTGGGACGATCACCTATTGCAGACATTTTGCAGCTATTCATTACAATACGTAGACTATACTAGAGAAATGTGAAGTTTGAAATGAAGTAAGTTTGCTGTTTATCGCAATGTGGAGTTTTGTTCATGTTGCCCAGCTCTAAAGCAGAGTCCGTTTAGTCAGCCAGCTGTCTACATCAGGGCTCTGCAACCCTGTGCCTGGAGAACTACTGTCCTGTAGGTTTTCAGTCCAACCCTGATCTAGCGCACCTGATTCTTATAATTAGTTGGTAGTAACTAACCTGATTTGCATTCCTATGGCGATTGGTTTGTGGTGGTGAGCATGGTTTCTTCCATTGTCACATGGCTAACAACAGTAGGGGACCTAATTTAACCTTTATTTAACTAGGCAAGTCAGTTAAGAACAAATTCTTATTTACAATGACGGCCTACGCCGGCCAAACTCGGACGACGCTGGGCCAATTGTGCGCCACCCTATGGGACTCCCAATCACGGCCGGTTGTGATACAGTCTGGATTCTAACTATGTTGTCTGCAGTGACGCCTCTAGCACTGAGATGCAATGTCTTAGACTACTGCGCCACTTGGGAGCCCTGGTTAGGTTTGTGCTCTGACTTATCAGTGCCTGTGGTGGCTGTCAAACACAGGAGGCTGCTGAGGGGAGGACGGCTCATAATAATGGCCAGAACGGAGCAAATGGAAACCACGTGTATTTGATACCATTCCACTGGTTCTGCTCCAGCCATTACCACGCTTGTTCTCCCCAATCAAGGTGCCACCAACCTCATGTGCCGTTTCAAACTATGATTGAACCTCCATTCATACCAATCTCATTAAACTTACCAAACCTCAATCAGACGCAACACAATATTTTTTATTTATTTTTATTTTTTATTATTATGTTTTTTAATTTAACCTTTAATGAACTAGGCAAGTCAGTTAAGAACAAATTCTTATTTACAATGACGGCCTACCCCAGCCAAACCTGGATGACGCTGAGCCAATCGTGCGCTGCCCTTTAGGTCCACCGTTACATCCACACATAGACAGACCTCATATTAGGACATCTATCCCAAAGATTTGTATAACTAAGCCAAGATAGACCACAGCCCATCGTTTCAAATGGGATCAAATGAGTCATAGTGGGCAGAGCCAAGCACGAGCTAGCGAGATCCTATTGGCATGTTCTGGAAATTAATATTTCCATTAGGGAACGCCTACTCTGAAGTGCGTGTGTGCAATAACTCAATTCACCTTTGCACTCCTAAACAACACAATTTTTAAAAAGTCTACAAAACTTCCACTCTGTTCGTAACACATTTTAGTTTTGGGAACAGAAACTGTGTTGAGATCAAAGGTTTAATTGGTGACAATTTTCTGGCAAAATCCATCTTGTTCAATCTTCTCCCACTGCTGGCTACTGGGCTTCCTCGCACTACCATATTTGGAAGTGAGTGGAAACGGCAAGTGGATGCATCACATTTACACATCCGATGAAACATCTGTCTCATTGTTCTATCTGTGGCTATCCCCTCCCCCGCATCTCCCCTCCCCCACCAACACACACACACACACACACACACACACACACACACACACACACACACACACACACACACACACACACACACACACAAGGGTAAGGGAGCAGGTCATTGGCAGTTTGGTAGCTAACAGAATGGCTACACGGACTGTCTGAGTTGATCCTTATATTTTATTTTTGCGCTCTCTCTATGCACACTCACAGGACTCTACATACTTAATAACACTGACACTCTAACACACACTTAACATGCACACACATTTATACTGACTACGCACGCACACACTCACACACTCACATACAATCATCATTTACGTTGCTGCTACTCTGTTTACAAATCAAATCAATCAAATCTAATTTTACTGGTCACATATATACAGTTGAAGTCGGAAGTTTACATACATTAATTTCTTGGGCTATGTTGATATTGATTACTGCACTGTTGGGTTTGGAGCTTGCAAGAAAGGCATTTCACTGTGCATGTGACATTAAAACTAGAAATGTATTTGGGTATTGATCTTAGATCCTCTTTCCTAGTTTCATTTCAATGGCCTTTTTCACTGTACTGTGTGTAGAGTTTGCTAGGAGAAATGCTCCTAGAACTGGTGGATGTACATAGCAGAGCACCAAAGGAGGCTGAAGGTGCTGGTTGTGTTGGTTCTGACAGGATAGAGTGTGAGCCGGCCACAGCCACACAAGTCTGACACCCAGGGTCCAAGCAACCTCACTTTACTCTGCTAGGTCACCTTTAGCCTTTTGCCATCATATTAGACTGAACCACTCAACTGAGATACTTAATAGACCAAGAAAACTAATCGTATAATGGCTTCCTTATGTATGCTTTGTGTGAAGCTATGCATTTTAAAGGGTTGCACACATCACACCGAATGTGACTCCCTCCCGTTTCGTCTACCGATCGTTCTGCACGCTGTTGTCGTCTGTGACTGCTGACATTTTTGAGCTGTTTGTAGTCTGTTCGCAAGTACTCTTGGCTGCTCTGTTTGCAAGTACTCTCTGCTGCTCAATATGCAAGTACTCTCAGCTACGAGCGCTATTGGTGTGTTCCAGCCTGTGATGGGAGCATGGGACCTGTAGTTAGAGTGTGTCATGACTTGAGGTTAAACAGGTCATGTGATGGAGCCAAGCTCCTCTACCACCCAGAGTGGGGGATTAGTGGATTGAGGTGGTGAAATGGGGAGTTAAGACAACCAGACCCTCTCTCTCTCTCTCCCACAAGAGAAGAGGAGGGAAAATGGCCAAAGTTTGACTCTTTGTTAGACTTTTACTTGGAGCCAAAAACTATGCCAATAAAATAAGACATTGGGAACATGATTCATTTTATCAGAAATGTTGAAAATGAGGACAGTTGGCATATGAATATGAATGTCGATTCTGTGATGTCATTAAAAGTTAAATGAAGTTGTGAAAACATTAACATTAAGAGTTTTCATAATGTGTAAATGATGTCTACATCCGTTACGTAGAAAATATCCAGATTAAAGAGTGTTTTTGTGACGATAAGACTGTGGTTTTAGCTGTTTACACGAGATCATGGTTAATTCTAATGCTTTGCTTGCCCAAGCTACGCTCAGGGAATTCATGAAGCGGTCATAAAAGACATAAACGCCCTGTCCTGCCCAAAAGGTATAAAGCATGTGAGCCTCGAATTTACTTTCTTGACTAGAGGACCTTGCGCTGCAGCCGAAGGTCTACGATAAGTAACGACCCCCAAAAGACAACACAAGGTTTCTAGAACAAAGGAACTTTTGGAACAATCAATGCTATGGTCGAGGACTGTATCTAAGTAGGTGGATTCGAGCAGAATCACCACGTTTACTCTCTTTTAAGTCATTGCAGTCTACACTGCTTTCATCCACATCAAGGGGGTATCTACCACGGCTGATTAGCCGCCCTCAGAAGACCAATCTTCAGGAACGAGTTCGAGGAAACCGACAATGAAAAGAAAGGACATCTAGTGGGCAATCAGAGACTTATACCAGAGAACCGGAAACCAGACCCCCTGAAGTGGTCCAACTGAGATAATCAACGATGGCCTTCAACAAAGTAAATACACGCATTACATTTCAACCCATAAAGCGGCAGTGCGGGCAAGGTATTAGGGCTAACTAAGCGTAGTCTCCAAATATATTGAAGGGTGTTTCTGTTTCTCTTCCTAGATCTCTCTCTCTCTCTCTCTCTCTCCATCGATCGATCGATCGATTGTGTTTAAGTGTCATATTGTGTTGGTCCTCCAGGGACCAGTTATCATATTAAGTTTCATTGTATGAGAACCATATTTTATAACCCATTACTGTGTGTATCCTGTTTTATCATTTAGTTAGTAAATAAATCATTTAACCAATTTGTGTATTACGGAAGGATTAGTTTGGGCTGGAGTTTGTCTACGACGTTTAGAACGAGATTGAGTCAACAAACATTAAATAAGGGACTGCTATATATCGAAAGATACAATACATCTGAGTTCAATTTGGAAAGTGGCAACTCAGTAAAATAAACGTCTTTCCGTGGTGCCCCAGGATTCCTAATGAGCTAATTATTGCAGGATTCATTTAATTCAATAATTAGACATAGTAGGTCATTATTCAATAAGTAGCAGTCACCACTTTAATGAGGCATAGTTACGACAAGTGCTATGTATAATTGGTTGATTCATCTCTGCCTCAGTATGCAGCTTTGGCATGAAAACTGCTAACCGTATGATATGCGCCGAATACAACAGGTGTAGACCTTACCATGAAATTCTTACTTACAAGCCCTTAAGCAACAATGCAGTTCAAGAAATAGTGTTAAGAAAATATTTACTAAATAAAGTAAAGTAAAAAATGTAATAAAATAACACAATAAAATAACAATAACGAGGCTATATATTATAATGCGAAGATGAATACCAGTACAATATAATCCCATTATAAGATTGATGCTCATTTGTGGTACTTGGCTGCAGTGCACAGTGAGATTACAACATATGAACAATACTTATTCATATTTTTTTTTACCTTTATTTAACTAGGCAAGTCAGTTAAGAACAAATTCTTATTTACCATGACGGACGACGCTGTGCCAATTGTGCGCCGCCCTATGGGAATCCCAATCACGGCCGGTTGTGATACAGTCTGGATTCGAACATATGAGAATATAAAACACCTATCACTGCTGAAAAATAAGGGTGCTTTGAACATTTTGAGGGCCGTATGATGCAATCACAATCTCTTCTAGCAGTGTACAGTGTAGTATGTATCTTTCCTTCTTCTATTGACATGTTTCACATTTAGCCTGTAGATGCTTCACTTACCACTGAGAAGTGCATCAAGTCAAAACTGAAGTGTGGGACTATCACCACTTGTTGACGCCTGTTGTCCAAACAGCTCCATCCAATGCATGGGTCTATTCTGTGTGTTTGTTGATCCTCAGGGCAGTGTGGCGTTAGCTAGGTATTTACAGAAAACAACTCTGACAGTGACCATCTATCTCTTTCTGTTACCGTGTTTTCCCAGGCCTGCCCTATGAGAGGTAGAAACGGATGGCTCAGGGTTGGGTTTCTTTGGTAACTGCCCACTACTGCTTTTTTTGTTTTGGTGAGAAGCTTGGTTGGTAACCAGAAACTGAGGGAAGTAAAAAGGGTGTTTATTTTATATTGAGGCAAATATTTATTCACAAATTGCCCAGATGTTTTTTCAAGGGACTGCTGAGATTAATAGAGCTTTGTTGGACGGTGTTTACTGTTCTAATAAACAATGTAGATCAAGTTTACCTGTCGCTGACGGGTGTCTTTTCAATTCCGTTTTACAGTAAAGTACGTTGCTGCTTAATTGAGGCACACTTTGGTAATGTGTGAACACTGACATTGGCACCATTTCTAATGATCCAAAACCAGTTTGCCAGCACCGGTGGATTACCCAGTTGCACACCTATTCAGTGGAAATGTGGTCCCTCAGGCTTCAGCTGATGGTGTGACTCTATCTTAGCCATAGCAGTTCCCCTTATCCTCAGGAGCCTCAGTCAGTCCGACTAATTGCGGCCTCCTTGATATGTGGATGAAGTATGGAACGAGAACCACTGTTTGACGTGGCAAACACCCTGTGCCTTCATGTTGACTGCTAGGTTGGTGATAGTGAGGGAACTTGTATTAGATGTCAAGGACACAGATGTATTAGATGTCCCGTCTTGTGTTTTGAAATGCAAATTCAATTCATTGATGTTGTTCAAGCATCTCTCTTCAAGGCATGTTGATTTTGTTCAGAAGAAGTCAAGACAAGCTCAGAGCAGAGGCCCTTATTGTAGTTGGTTCAGAGGGATCTTATTTAGAAAATCATCACAGTCATAGTCACCATGTTGCAGTTCCTTCACTACTTTTCCACTGTATGATTAAGACTAATCGCATCAGACATCTAATTACATTGGTCTCTCTGTCTGGCAGCTGTCAGGTTCTGATTAGGGTCTATAGGAGGAAAGGCAACAGAAACAGATCACAGAGCAGGTGCTGGATTTGTTTATTAATTCAGTAAATGAAAAGGAAAGAGTGAAACCACACCCACTGCATTCTATTCTCCTACGTGATTTATTGACAATGTTTCAAAGACTCAGGTCTTTTATCAGGTCCGGAAAGACAAAATCCCATCTCCAAGCCGGTTGAGGCATGGCGTCAATGGAGTAGCCTATTTCAATTATCTCTCTCTCTCTCTCTAGCTACGTCTTCTAACGTCTTCTAATCTTGTGTAGGGTCGTTGAGAGGGGTTGTCATGGTTACTTTTTCATGCGGAGGTGAAAGAGCAGCCCACCCCCACATTAAAATGGGAGCTTTTGATTGGTTGAGCCTCTGGTTACAGACCCCCTCCTGATTCTACAGTGTCACTAGAGGGAGGGCTGACTAGTCCTGCATTATGATTGGCCTGGCCAGCTGTCACTCAAAAACAGCTGCCTATCCCGTGCCTATCCCGTACACAGAAACTGGACTGAGGGCAGTAGGCCAACCCCCCCCCCCCCCCCACTGTGTGCTCTTTGTGTGTGGTTTGATTTTCCTGTGGTGGGTGTCTCTCGCTATCATCACGGCGGATGTCACAGAGAAATGGAAGGTGAGTTATAGCCTATAATAGCCTGTGTTGTAGCCTACATAATGTGTGTCTGCTTCTCTTTACACAGCTTGAGTGGGGTGAGATGGGGAGCTCTGTTCTGTTGGGCTCTAGGCTAGGTTAATGACCTTTTGATAGGGTACTGTACAGTCGGTACATACAGAGTGAAACTACTGTTCGTTTTCTTTTCATGAACTCAACAGTTTGCTCGGTGTGAGGGTGAGCCGAGGGGTTGTTCATATAAACATTAACCTGTACTGTGTGTTTGTTTGCACTTGTGTGTAGGCGTGTGTGTGTGTGTTTTAGTCTCTGTGCCCGTGTATATGTCTGTGTGCATACATTGTAGTTAGCTGATAGCTGTGTATACATAAGGACCATAGAGCTAGATTAGAATATCAGTGTCCCTGACGGGTAGATCTGTCCTGTGTCCCAAATGCCACTCTATTCCCTGGACCGAGGCCTGTAGGGAATAGGGACCTGATTCTGTTCTTGGTCATTGTTGCTGGGAAGCACCAGGCTACTCTATTGCCTTGTCAATGAACCTGAATGTGAGTCATTAGGTAAATGAAAAGGAAGCAAAGAGCTCCCTATCTGGTATAAGGTTGAGCCAGTACATTCCTATTAAAAACATACAGTACGTGTGGGTGGGGAGTGACGGATCTCAATACAAGGTAATATTCATTGCCTTTAAATTGTTTAACTTGGGTCAAATGTTTCAGCTATCCTTCCACAAGCTTCCCACAATATGTTGGGTGAATTTTGACCCATTCCTCCTGACAGAACTGGTGTAACTGAGTCAGGTTTGTAGGCCTCCTTGCTCGCACACGCTTTTTCAGTTCTGCCCACAGGATTGAGGTCAGGGCTTTGTGATGGCCTCTCCAATACCTTGACTTTGTTGTCCGTAAGACATTTTGCCACAATGTTGGAAGTATGCTTGGGGTCATTGTCCATTTGGAAGACCCATTTGCGACCAATATATCCACATAATTTTCCTTCCTCATGATGCCATCTATTTTGTGAAGTGCACCAGTCCCTCCTGTAGCAAAGAACCCCCAAAACATGATGCTGCCACCCCCGTGCTTCATGGTTGGGATGGTGTTCTTCAGCTTGCAAGCCTCCCCCTTTTTGCTCCAAACATAACGATGGTCATTATGGCCAAACAGATCTTTGTCCCCATGTGCAGTTGCAAACCGTAGTCTGGCTTTTTAATGTCGGTTTTGGAGCAGTGGCTTCTTCCTTGCTCAGGTTATGTTGATATAGGACTCGTTTTACTGTGGATATAGATACTTTTGCACCTGTTTCCTCCAGCATAACTTGGTACCTTCAGGCGTTTTGAAAATTGCTCACAACATGAACCAGACTTGTGGAGGTCTACAAATGTTTTTCTGAGGTCTTGGCTGATTTCTTTGATTTTCTCATGATGTCGAGCAAAGAGGCACTGGGTTTGAAGGTAGGCCTTGAAATACATCCACAGGTACACCTCCAATTGATGTAAATTATGTCAATTAGCCTATCAGAAGCTTCTAAAGCCATGACATAATTTTCTGGAATTTTCCAAGCTGTTTAAAGGCACAGTCAACTTAGTGTATGTAAACTTCTGACCCACTGGAATTGTGATATAGTGAATTATAAGTGAAATAATCTGTCTGTAAACAATTGTTGGAATAATTACTTGTGTCATGCACAAAGTAGATGTCTTAACCAACTTGCCAAAATAGTTTGTTAATATAAAATCTGTGGAGTGGTTGAAAAATGTGTTAATTACTTCAACCTAAGTGTATGTAGACTTCTGACTTCAACTGTGTGTGTGTGTGTGTGTGTGTGCCTGGGTGTGCCTGGGTGTGTGTGTGTGTGTGTGTGTGCCTGGGTGTGTGTGTGTGTGTGTGTGCCTGGGTGTGTGTGTGTGTGTGTGCCTGGGTGTGTGTGGCTGTGTTAAATTAGCATTATCATTGTGATCAGAATAGTTTGTTATCAGTGTGATCAGAACAGTTTGTATTATCATTGTGATCAGAACAGCAGTCAGCCGGGTGTCCCATCCCTACTAAAGGGCACATACTGTATCTAGTGGTCTGCGATGAAATTTAGCTGTCGTGATTATCAAGCCAGTTTACATGTTCTGTAGACACGGTGCCACCTATGGTGCGCCAGCTAGGCCTTAAGGAATTACCAATTTATGCTACCTAATAAAACTAGTACGAGTGAAGCCCTTATATTATTGATATTGCAGTGTCATAATTCACCTCAACAGAGCATCCAGGCTTAGACCTAGGCTTATTTATCACACCTTTTATTTAATTTCCTCTGTGCTATTATGATGTTAAATGTGCAAGACAGACTTGACTCTGCATCCGGTTCTGCAACATTAGCGGCAACCTCCCAGCAAGGCCTTAATTATAAACTAATGTCATCATTCTAGCAAAGCAGAATCAACACTACATTTTACATAGGCCTATTGGCCACACTACAGGTCTCTTCCTCTCCCATAGTGTGGTCTGTGAGGCTGTGGTTCCTCCATAATGCCCACCTCTCAGCAGTAGGAGAGGAGGCCCACTCCAGAGGGGTGAATGGGTATAGGAGCCCAGCTGCTACTGTGGTAGAGGATGGGCGTGTGTGTGTCTGGTTGAGAGGAGGGCAGGGGGGCTGTCTGAGTGGTGTCTTTGTCCCAGCCTCTCACTCTATAACTGGCGGCTCCCTAAGAAGGAACACCCTGCTTCCTTCTGGAGCAGCATCCAATAGCATCCTGTTATCCCCTCTATAACTACACAAGTATTTATCCTACAATTAGCCTAATGAGCCACCGGCCCTAGGGCTGAACAATTAACCCCCCCGAAACTAGGCCTAATTGAAACCAATGTAAGGGAAATTGAACGCTTAGGTGTTGTTAACATAATTGAATGTTCACAGGTTTTTCTGCCCAGGAGAAGGGATTAAAACTGTTACAGCTACACCATACTACCAGGGATGCAGTTGAGCTGTGTTTGTTCAGCTTTTTTACCACTACATCCTTGTATACTACAATACCCACAATCCCACATGGAGGCCAAACCCTCCCACATATAACAGCAGCCCTGCCCACCTCGTTATGAGATGATATGGTTGTAGTGTTGTGGGGATTTGCGTCAGTTCTGCATAGGGCTTTAGCCGAGAAGGGGATAGCTGCAGCTCAATATTGTGTCTGGAGTATAGGCAAGTGGATGTCAAAAGGAAAGTAGTGGGTGTGTGGTAAATAGTGGGTGTATCAAGTGCTCTGCTGTGTGTTTTTTCTTCAGTTTCTTACCACGCAACTACCGTGAGCTACCGTAACGCGAGAGTTTTTGACTTTTTTTTTTACCCAGAGTCGTATTTCACTGTTAGTTTTACCCAAATAATTGTACATTTTCAGTTATAAAACTGACGATTGTTTCTTTTAATTTGAAAGTACTGATGATGGGTGTACTCTTGCTTCATGGGTTGTATGCATGTGCTTACTGTGACTGTCACCCTGATACTAGGCAGATACTTCCCTTTGCCAGACTGTAAGTATTGCTTGTCAAGCGGGAGTGAAGGGCACTGTGTACCGGTGTTGTTGGCATTCATGCCCTCCCTATTGAGTAAACTGTATGTGCATGTATAAAGGTGACATCTAGATGGTTACCATTATTAGTTAGGGTAAGTGTATCCTATGTTAATCAAGTGTATGATAGCTACAGATGCGGTCTAATATATTGGCACCCTTGCACGATTAACGCTTCCTTCTAAAATAAGTTGAAAATGAAAAAACATTTGGTGTTCACACTTCTTTGATTTAGAACTGCACAGGACCCACATTTTGGGGGGGACTAAATGATTCAAAAGGTTAATTAATTTAGTTGGAGGCAAGTGATTCTCGGCAAGTGTAATTGATCCTACTAAATAGCAGGTGCCTACAGGGTAAAAATAGTCATTCAACCAGTTTTTAAAAGAATAAACAGAACATGGCTGCCGTTTTACAGGCTCCTAACCAACTGTGCTATTTTGTGTGTTTTTTTTCGCATTGTTTGTATATCAGAACAGCGATTACTCATCGCGAACTGGACAAAGATTTTTTCTTTCATGAGTCCGACGCGAAGGATATACTGCTTCTCAGAGACCAGGCCCAAATACCCATCATTCGCGTGAAGAAAAGACTGAATACAGGGGGCGGAGATCGGGGTGCCTTGTGAGAATTCGTCGGCAAGTGGGTAATCCCCCTCTACCATCCGTTCTATTGGCCAACATGCAATCACTGGAGAATAAATTGGATGATCTCCGTTCGAGACTATCCTACCAACGGGACATTAAAAACTGTCATATCTTATGTTTCACAGAGTCGTGGCTGAACGACGACACGGATAATATACAGTTGGCTGGGTTTTCCGTGCATCGGCAGGACAACAGCTACGTCTGGTAAGACGAGGGGTGGGGGTGTGTGTCTATTTGTCAATAACAGCTGGTGCGCGATGTTTGATATTAAGATAGTCTTGAGGTATTGCCCGCCTGAGGTAGAATACCTCATGATAAGCTGTAGATCACACTATCTACCAAGAGTTTATCTATATTTTTCATAGCCATCTATTAACCACCACAAAAGGAGGGCCGACAGGGCTGTAGTGGAGCGGGTCGAGAGTTTCAAGTTCCTTGGTGTCCACATCACCAACAAACTATCATGGTCCAAACACACCAAGACAGTTGTGAAGAGGGCACGACAACACCTTTCCCCCTCAGGAGACTGAAAAGATTTGGCATGGGTCCCCAGATCCTCAAAGTTCTATAGCTGGACCATCGAGAGCATCCTGACCGGTTGCATCACCGCCTGGTATGGAAACTGCTTGGCATCCGACCGTAAGGCGTTACAGAGGGTAGTGCGTACGGCTCAGTACATCACTGGGGCCAAGCTTCCTGCCGTCCAGGAGCTATATACTAGGCGGTGTCAGGGGAAGGCCCAAAAATGTGTCAGACTCCAGTCACCCAAGTCCTAGAGTGCCAAGTCTAGGTCCAAAAGGCTCCTTAACAGCTTCTAACCCCAAGCCATAAGACTGCTGAACAATTAATCAAATGTTTTTACACTGCTGCTACTCGCTGTCTATTATCTATGCATAGTCACTTTACTCCTAAATACATGTACAAATTACCTCGACTAACCTGTACCCCCGCACATTGACTCGGTACCGGTACCCCCTGTATATAGCCTCGTTATTTTATTTTGTTTCTTATTGAATTTTTTACTTTAGTTTATTTATTTATTTATTTTTCTTGAACTGCATTGTTGGTTAAGGGCTTGTAAGTAAGCATTTCACGGTAAGGTGTACACCTGTCGTTTTTTGGCGCATGTGACAAATAAAATTTGATTTGAGTAAGCATCTGTAGGAGTAAGCATTGTGACTGCGCAGTGCCTAATAATCCTTTTATCCACTGTACGTTGTCTTATTTTTTTGTTTATGCAGAAATAGGAAAGATGAAAATGTATTTTAATTTAACTGAGCTTTCGGTCAGTTGACCTTCTTCAGAGATAACTGAAAGTCCACTGACAGAAAGCTCCGCTAAATTAAAATAAATTTGCATCTGACTGGAATTGTGTAGAGACTTTTTCCTGTTTCTCCATTTTTTCCTTTTGCCTCCAGCACCTTCATAAATACGTTTTGGGTGTGCGGTTGATTCATGCTATTATCTACTCATTGTTTATGCATACATGTGTATAGATCAGTGGTTCCCAACCTTTTTCGGTACCACCAACTGAATTTTGCCCTGCCCGGAGTACCCCTGAAGTACCCCCTCGTGTGCATTTAACCAGTAGGCCTAAGGTTTAATGAGTCTTCTCATGTACCCCCTGTGGATAGGCCAGGTACCCCCAGGGGTCCTAGTACGCCTCGTTGGGAAACACTGGTATAGATGATCTAATGCATTATAAATTACGCCTTTACCATGTTTGACTATGATTGATTTTAGTGTCTCAACTCAATTTGAGTGGTCCACAATGTGGTTTGTAAAAACGTTTGTGATTTGTATCATTGAGGATTGACACTTTTTTTTTAAATACATTTTTCTAACTTTAACCAACTCAAACCACTGTTCTGATGTCCCCTGTTCTGTGTTGCAGGAAGAAGAAACATGTGTTGCATTAAAATTGTGTGTAAAAGCCTTTGAATTTCTGGAATCCTGGAATATGGGCTAATGTGTTGCTAATGCCATGGTGGTGTGTAATACTAACAATGTTGTGTTTTTCTGTGTCTCCTCTACAGTAAGCATGTTTCTGAACACCCTGACCCCCAAATTTTACGTGGCTCTGACGGGGACATCCTCGTTGATATCAGGACTCATCCTGGTAAGTTGATATTATATTCATATTATGGTATTTAGCACATTTATCCAAAGCGACTTACAGATAGTCGAGTGACCCCTCTAAATGCATGTTCTCAAAGGTGGGAGGAGACGAGACAAGTTGGGACCATTCTAGCCAATGAGAGGGCAGATACACGTGTCAACAACAGGCACAACTCCAATATAAACTTGTTGACTTTGCCAAAATGCCACGTGCGTCCACTTATAAGTGCATTCATTACAAAACTTCTATTTAATCAAATAAACCGCACGTAGCAATTACATTTTTTGGGGCCAAATTCGACACTCTCATTGACCTCCATACAAAAACTGAGTAAACCCTCTCGCTTCGCTTCTTCCTCTCCGCTTACAGTACATTTTAGTATATGATAATATATGCCATTTAGCAGAAGATTTTATCCAAAGCAAGCTACTTGCAGTACAGGGAGTGCATAGCCTACACTACACATAAACATTGTGTGATGCCAGTGGGAATTGATCCCCCAACACTGGTTTTGCTATCGCCATGCTCTTACCAACTGAGCCACACAGGACCACCAAGTTGAGCCCTAGTTTGTCTGTTGTACAGTGAGAGTGAACTGTGCTACAATGGTCTTTCTTCCAAAGAAAATAAAAATAGAAAAAAAGAGAGCTACAGTAGCTTTAGCTAGCGAACCTCATTCCTCTCCGTGGGTTGGCCAGTTTGTTTAGTTGCCTGGTAACGACGATGAGTCTCACAGGCCTCTTAAGCCTTCATTGTGTCCTATGAATAATTACAGTAGAGAAGAGATGATATGTGCCTGGACTGTGATGTATTAAAATACAGATGGATTCCTGTTATATTAATTACAGTCAGTTGAGACTAAGACGCTTAGGTAATAGGGCATTACTGTATCACCAGGACTAGAAGTAATGTAGACAAGGCAGTACCAGCTGTGGATTACTTTCCAGATAATAAACAGTCAAGGAGGAGGTGTGTGTGTGTGTGTGCACGTGTCAGTGTTGAAATAGAGTTACATATTGGGCCCAGTCTTGATTAAGCAATACTAAGAATGTGTACTATGTGTGCACATCTTTGTGCAGATGGATTTAATTTCATATTTCAAGAGCATTAGGACTCTTCAGAAATGAGAAATCCTGTGCTAGCCTGTGTTACATTGCACTTAAAATGGCATGATACCAAAAATCAAAGACCCTCTAAGTTGAAGACAGTCCTATCAGTGGTATGAGGGGAATTAGCCCAAAGGGCATTCAACTAAAGCGACACAGCCCTAAAGACAGATTGAAATAGATCACACATACCAATTATACAGTAACATATTGTTTCTCTATGGCCCCCTACTGATTCCTCCCTGAATGAACTGCCTTGTCGGTCTCCTGTCAGATATTTGAGTGGTGGTACTTCAGGAAGTACGGTACGTCCTTCATCGAGCAGGTGTCAGTCAGCCACCTGCGCCCTCTGCTGGGCGGCGTGGACAACAGCTCCCCAACCAACTCCAACAGCAGTAACGGAGACGCAGACTCCAACCGACAGAGTGTGTCCGGTAAGACTCCGAGATTTACTATATGGGTAGAGAATTCAATACATATATAGAGCATGTACTAGACATAAAGCATTAAATAGATGAAGCATTTACAAACTAGATAAAGCATTCAGTGAGCGTTCACCAGAGCATTTTTTAAATTTATTTTTTATTTAACTAGGCAAGTCAGTTAAGAAAAAATTATTATTTACAATGACGGCCTACCCCGGCCAAACCCGGACGACGCTGGGCCAATTGAGCGCCGCCTTATGGGATTCCCAATCACGGCCGGATGTGATACAGCCTGGATTTGAACCAGGGACTATAGTGATGGCTCTTGCACTGAGATGCAGTGCCTTAGTCCACTGCGCCACTCGGGAGCCCCATACATTTACTGTGAGCGACCCAGCTCTACAGTGAACTGGCCGTTAACGAGAGTACCTTATTGTTCGCCCCTGTGCTAGAGCATTTACTAGAGCCAGATGGAGCATATTGTTGTCCCCCAAGATGACTGTGGATCTGTCTCCGTCTGTACGTTAGTTCCCGCAAGATCTGACAGCACTGGGACGATTTTGAGGAAACATGGGTGAATGATGCGTCTTGCCATAGAGATCCGCCATTTACAACATGGAGCATTTAGGCCTACTACAGCCACATGGAGCATTTAGGCCTACTACAGCCACATGGAGCATATAGGCCTACTATAGCCACATGGAGCATTTAGGCCTACTACAGCCACATGGAGCATTTAGGCCTACTACAGCCACATGGAGCATTTAGGCCTACTACAGCCACATGGAGCATTTAGGCCTACTACAGCCACATGGAGCATTTAGGCCTACTACAGCCACATGGAGCATTTAGGCCTACTACAGCCACATGGAGGATTTAGGCCTACTACAGCCACATGGAGCATTTAGGCCTACTACAGCCACATGGAGCATTTAGGCCTACTACAGCCACATGGAGCATTTAGGCCTACTACAGCCACATGGAGCATTTAGGCCTACTACAGCCACATGGAGCATTTAGGCCTACTACAGCCACATGGAGCATATAGGCCTACTATAGCCACATGGAGCATTTAGGCCTACTACAGCCACATGGAGCATTTAGGCCTACTACAGCCACATGGAGCATTTAGGCCTACTACAGCCACATGGAGCATTTAGGCCTACTACAGCCACATGGAGCATTTAGGCCTACTACAGCCACATGGAGCATTTAGGCCTACTACAGCCACATGGAGCATTTAGGCCTACTACAGCCACATGGAGCATTTAGGCCTACTACAGCCACATGGAGCATTTAGGCCTACTACAGCCACATGGAGCATTTAGGCCTACTACAGCCACATGGAGCATTTAGGCCTACTACAGCCACATGGAGCATTTAGGCCTACTACAGCCACATGGAGCATTTAGGCCTACTACAGCCACATGGAGCATTTAGGCCTACTACAGCCACATGGAGCATTTAGGCCTACTACAGCCACATGGAGCATTTAGGCCTACTATAGCCAAATAGAGCATTTAGGCCTACTACAGCCACATGGAGCATTTAGGCCTACTACAGCCACATGGAGCATTTAGGCCTACTACAGCCACATGGAGCATTTAGGCCTACTACAGCCACATGGAGCATTTAGGCCTACTACAGCCACATGGAGCATTTAGGCCTACTACAGCCACATGGAGCATTTAGGCCTACTACAGCCACATGGAGCATTTAGGCCTACTACAGCCACATGGAGCATTTAGGCCTACTACAGCCACATGGAGCATTTAGGCCTACTACAGCCACATGGAGCATTTAGGCCTACTACAGCCACATGGAGCATTTAGGCCTACTACAGCCACATGGAGCATTTAGGCCTACTACAGCCACATGGAGCATTTAGGCCTACTACAGCCACATGGAGCATTTAGGCCTACTACAGCCACATGGAGCATTTAGGCCTACTACAGCCACATGGAGCATTTAGGCCTACTACAGCCACATAGAGCATTTAGGCCTACTACAGCCACGAGATGGAAAAAAGTTACGAAGATGGGAAAAAAGCTGTTCTTGAAATATTCTTGATATGTTCGTTAAAAGATGGATCAGGGTCCAGAGTAATGCCGAGGTCCTTCACAGTTTTTGGGGGGACGACTGTACAACCATCAAGATTAATTGTCAGATCCAAAAGCAGATCTCTTTGTTTCTTGGGACCTAGAACTAGCATCTCTATTTTGAAATGGGAGATTCGATATAGGCTGATTAGTTTTTTTTACAAGGCTTGGCTTTTTCAAGAGGCTTTATTACTGCCACTTTTCGAGAGTTTGGTACACATCCGGTGGATAGGGAGCCATTTATTATGTTCAGCATAGGAGGGCCAAGCACAGGAAGTAGCTCTTTCAGTAGTTTAGTTGGAATAGGGTCCCGTATGCAGGTTGAAGGTTTACAGGCCATGACAATTTTCATAAATGTGTCAAGAGATATAGGATTAAAAAACTTGTCTCCATTTGATCCTAGGTCCTGGCAGTTCTGTGCAGACTCAGGACAGCTGAGCTTTGGGGAAATACGCAGATTCAAAGAGGAGTCTTTTAGCTTTCTAATGATCTTTTCGTTGAAGAAGTTCATGAATTCATCACTGCTGAAGTGAAAGGCATCCTCTCTTGGGGAATGCCGCTTTTTAGTTAGCTTTGCAACAGTATCAAATAGAAATTTAGGATTATTATTCTCCTCAATCGAGCAGCAGTGAGGGCTCTTCGATATTGCACTGTACTTTCTTTCCAAGCTAGTAGGAAGACTTCCAGTTTGGTGGAGCGCCATTTCCGTTCCAGTTTTCTGGATGCTTGCTTCAAAGCTCTGGTATTTTCTGTGTACCAGGGAGCTAGTTTCTTTTGGCAAATGCTTTTTGTTTTTAGGGGTGTGACTGCATCTAGGGTATTACGCAAGGTTCAATTTAGATCCTCAGTTTGATCGTTAACTGATTTTTGTACTCCAACGTCCTTGGATAGGTGGAGGGAGTCTGGAAGGGCATCTAGGGATGCAGTCTGGTAGTACTGATGTGAAGTTTACAGAAGCTATGAAATTGCCTTTCTGAAGTGTAATTTAGTGTAGGAATTGAAGTACACTTGATCCATAGCTTGCTTAGGAGTACACTTAGTAGTGTACTTTGTTGGATACGCCTACAATCCATCACTAACAATGTATTTCTCCTCTTGTTCCCTCAGAATGTAAAGTATGGCGAAATCCACTGAATTTATTTCGAGGGGCGGAGTATAACCGGTGAGTCAGGTGATCCCTCGCCCTTTCTCCTCTCCTCCCTCACTTTCCTACTCCTTTCCCACTCCTCCAAGTACCCCTGTTTCTCTCTCCACATCTTGTTCGTGTTCTTCACTCTTTTCCAACCTCTTTCCTGTTCTTCCCTCCTTCCCTCTCTCTGTTTCTCTGCGCTGCTGTGTTCTCTCTCTCTCTCTCTCTGCTTCTCTCTCTCTGCTTCTCTCTCTCTGCCTCTCCCTGTCTGTCTCCCTGTCTGTCTGTCTCCCTGTCTGTCTGTCTGTCTGTCCGTCCGTCCGTCCAGAGAGAGAGTTTGTAGTCATGGCTGGGTCTGATATGCTGTGTCATCAATCTGAGAGAATCCCTGCCTGAACAGGAGCCCATGTTATTAGATCTGTGCTGCCTAGTTCCTCCTCAACAATTTTTGCCACCTCCCTTTTCTCTATTGCTTTTCTCTTTCTCTCCACTTTCTCTCTCTGTTTCATTCTAGCTCTCTCTTTCTCTCTCACCCCCCCAGACTTTAACCCTAAGTGTGTGTGTGTCTACCAGGTATACGTGGGTGACGGGCCGAGAGCCACTCACGTATTACGACATGAATCTCTCGGCACAAGACCACCAGACCTTCTTCACATGCGACTCGGATCACCTCCGTCCAGCCGATGCCAGTAAGGAGCGCACACACACACACACACACACACACACACACACACACACACTGTCAATCTCCCCCATCTCCAATCTCCAGGGAGGTGGGATTCATGTTCACAGGTAGTATTGTTACCTCTGACCTCAATAACACTTACGCGTGTGTGTGTGTGTGTGTTTAGTCATGCAGAAAGCGTGGAGAGAGAGGAACCCACAGGCACGCATCTCTGCTGCGCACGACGCCCTGGAACTAGAAGAGTGAGTAGTTACTTCTTTCACCTATAGAGATGCTGTGTAACATGGTTGGCCTCAATTCACTCATGCGTTACTTGTAAATATCCTATTATTTTTCTATGAGGACTCTACAACTCTTCAAGTGGTATCAACCCCACCTGTATACTGTTTTATAAACAGCCTGAATGAAAAGTGTGAGGTACACACATAAAATATTCATTGTGTTTCAGGAGACTTTTTTTAGGGGTCAACGGCATCACAACTTATTCTCCTTTGTGCTTAGTGTGGGGTCTTTCTCCCACCTGCTATGTTCTTCCCCTGTTTCTCCCTCCAGCTATGTTCTTCCCCTGTTTCTCCCTCCAGCTATGTTCTTCCCCTGTTTCTCCCTCCAGCTATGTTCTTCCCCTGTTTCTCCCTCCAGCTATGTTCTTCCCCTGTTTCTCCCTCCAGCTATGTACTTCCCCTGTTTCTCCCTCCAGCTATGTTCTTCCCCTGTTTCTCCCTCCAGCTATGTTCTTCCCCTGTTTCGCCCTCCAGCTATGTTCTTCCCCAGTTTCGCCCTCCAGCTACATTACATTACCAAAAGTATATTACATGACACATGTTTGTTGAACATCTCATTCCAAAATTATGGCCATTAATATGGAGTTGTTCCCCTCTTTGCTGCTATAACAGCCTCCACTCTTCTGTGAAAGCTTTCCACTAGATGTTGGAACATTGCTGCGGGGACTTGCTTTCATTCAGCCACAAGAGCATTAGTGAGGTCGGACACAGATGCTGGGTGATTATGCCTGGCTCGCACTCTGTGTTCCAATTCATCCCAAAGGTGTTCGATGGGGTTGAGGTCAGGGCTCTGTGCAGGCCAGTCAAGTTGTTCCACATCGATCTCGACAAACCATTTCTGTATGGACCTCGCTTTGTGTACGTTGACATTGTCATGCTGAAACAAGAAAGGCCCATACCCGAACTGCCACAAAGTTAGAAGCACAGAATCGTCTAGAATGTCATTGTATGCTCTAGCGTTAGGATTTCCCTTCACTGGAACTAAGGGGCCTAGCCCAAACCATGGAAAACAGCCCTAGATCATTATTCCTCCTCCACAAAACTGTACAGTTGGCACTATGCATTTGGGCAAGTAGTGTTCTCCTGGCATCAGCCAAACCCAGATTTGTCCGTCAGAATGCCAGATGGTGAAGCGTGATTCATCACTCGAGAACGCGTTTCCACTGCTCCAGAGTCCAATGGCGGTGAGCTTTACACCACTCCAGCCAACTCTTGGCATTGCACATGGTGATCTTAGGCTTGTTTTCGGCTGCTTGGCCATGGAAACCATTTCATGAAGCTCCAAACGAACAGTTATTGTGCTGACGTTGCTTCCAGAGGCAGTTTGAAACTTGGAAGTGAGTGTTGCAACCGAGGACAGATTATTTTTACACGCTCCGCGCTTCAGCACTCGGCGGTCCCGCTCTGTGAGTTTGTGTGGCCTACCACTTCACGAATGAGCCGTTGTTGCTCCTAGAAGTTTCCACTTCAGAATAACAGCCCTTAAAGATGACCGGGGCAGCTCTAGCGGGTCAGACATTTGACAAACTGACTTGTTGGAAAGGTGGCATCCTATGAGCTCTTCAGTAAGGCCATTCTTCTGCCAATGTTAGTGTATGGAGATTGCATGGCTGTGTGCTCAATTTTATACACCTGTCCGCATCGGGTGTGGCTGAAATAGCCGAATCCACTAATTTGAAGGCGTGTCCACATACTTTTGTATATATAATGGAGGTTGTCTTCCTCAAAATTATCTTCTCTTTTCCAACTTGTCTTTTCTCTGTCTTGTCCTCTCAGCTGTGCGACAGCGTCCATCCTGCTGGCAGAGGAGGAGGCCACCACCATCGTGGAGTCAGAGAAGCTCTTCAAACAGGCCCTGAAGGCAGGAGAGGGCTGCTACAGACGCAGCCAACAGCTTCAACACCATGGGGCACAGTACGAGGCACAGCACAGTGAGTAGAATACACACACACACACACAGTTGAACCTACACACAGTCAAACATACACACAGTTGAACCTACACACACACACACAGTCAAACATACACACAGTTGAACATACACATACACAGACAGTCAAACATACACACAGTTGAACATATACGCGCACACACACACACAAAGACAGTCAAACATACACACAGTTGAACCTACACACACACACAGACAGTCGAACCTACACACAGTCGAACCTACACACAGTCGAACCTACACACAGTCGAACCTACACAGACAGTCAAACACACACACAGTTGAACATACACACACACAAAGTTGAAAGAATACAGATGCACCTGCTTGGACACAGTAACACACTCTCAAACAGTTACATATGCTCAAATAAATCTATTAGTGGGTGTGCGGATGTGTTTTAGTCTGTGTGTATGCATGTGTGTGTGTCCATGTGTGTTATACCAGCTAAAATAACTTTGCTGCCGTGTTTCTCTCAGGAAGGGACACCACTGTTCTGGTGTACATTAAGAGGAGACTGGCTATGTGCTCTAGAAAGCTGGGCCGAACCAGAGAAGCTGTCAAAATGTTGAGAGACGTAAGTACAGTATACGCCAAGCCGAAAGGAGGTTATGGACCAATCCCCAATCCAACTGTAGCTCCCACTGAAGTTGAATTGTCCGTTAGACCAGCGTTGATGTCAGGGGGGGAGGGGAGACTAGGTAAAAATGTGACTTTAGTAAAAGTTAGGATTTGCCCCATTTTGACATGCTGATGTTTTCAGTCACTATACATTATCTATGATAAATGTAACCAAAACATGTAAGGAAACAACAGTGGCGGCAGGTAGTCTAGCGGTTAGAGCTTTGGGCCAGTAACTGAAAGGTCGCTAGTTCAAATCCCCGAGCTGACTAGGTAAAACAATCTCTCTGTGCCCTTGAGCAAGGCACTTAACCTTATTTGCTCCCGTATGTCGCTCGGGTTAAGAGCGTCTGCTTAATGGAACGCTCTGGAAATGTACAGTACGTTCTGCGTACTGTACATAGAGGCTTGGGGAAGGGGTTTGAGGTAGCATTGGCCCAGGTCGTTCTGCAGCCTCAGATAGAGGCCTGGGGAAGGGGTTGGAGGTAGCCTGGTCCCAGATCTGCTGCTGACACGTCATCTCTTATGGCCATTGCCATGACAATTTTGCCATGAAAATGACCATAGGGGATGATGGCAAGACAGCGCAAATAGGTCTGGCACCATGCTAGGTGTGGGACTGGGAGGGGTTACTAAAGTCTGACTGTTGTGTTTCACTGCCTGTCTGGTATTACATGTAACAACAGTTGTATGTTTTCCAGTTAATGAAGGAGTTCCCTCTCCTCAGTATGTTCAATATCCATGAGAACCTGCTGGAGTCACTACTAGAGCTGCAGAACTACGCAGACGTACAGGCCGTACTAGCCAAGTACGACGGTAGGACACACACACCTCTAATAGTGAAAAAGAGTTAAAGGTTAATTGTTGCTTATTGGTGATGCTTGAATGTCTGGTCCACGACCAGTTTCTACAACAGACACCTATGCAGGACTAACAATGTCACTGTGATTGTATTTCTGTAGATTAGACATAACCAGCCGTTGGGGGAAGTTTGAATGACAGACATTGCATGACAAAAGTCATAAAATACAAATGAATAGATAATAGATGTCTACATCCAACTGTTACCATATGACTTAAAGTAAAGTGAGACTGTATTCTAGTGAAATCCTGTCAACCCTCCAATACATTTAGTAAAAACCCTATTCCTTCCCTTCAGTAAAAACCCTATTCCTTCCCTTCAGTAAAAACCCTATTCCTTCCCTTCAGTAAAAACCCTATTCCTTCCCTTCAGTAAAAACCCTATTCCTTCCCTTCAGTAAAAACCCTATTCCTTCCCTTCAGTAAAAACCCTATTCCTTCCCTTCAGTAACAACCCTATTCCTTCCCTTCAGTAAAAACCCTATTCCTTCCCTTCAGTAAAAACCCTATTCCTTCCCTTCAGTAAAAACCCTATTCCTTCCCTTCAGTAAAAACCCTATTCCTTCCCTTCAGTAAAAACCCTATTCCTTCCCTTCAGTAAAAACCCTATTCCTTCCCTTCAGTAAAAACCCTATTCCTTCCCTTCAGTAAAAACCCTATTCCTTCCCTTCAGTAAAAACCCTATTCCTTCCCTTCAGTAAAAACCCCATTCCTTCCCTTCAGTAAAAACCCCATTCCTTCCCTTCAGTAAAAACCCCATTCCTTCCCTTCAGTAAAAACCCCATTCCTTCCCTTCAGTAAAAACCCCATTCCTTCCCTTCAGTAAAAACCCCATTCCTTCCCTTCAGTAAAAACCCCATTCCTTCCCTTCAGTAAAAACCCCATTCCTCCCTTTGAGTTAAAACCCTATTCCTTCCCTTCAGTTAAAACCCTATTCCTTCCCTGTCTACTGTCATTTCATCATGTCATGTCGTTCTATTTCTTCCACTTAACACCGTTGATATGTGCTTTGTGTCTCCCCACAGATATTAGTTTACCCAAATCTGCAACAATATGCTACACAGCAGCTTTGCTCAAAGCCAGGGCGGTGTCGGACAAGTGACTATCCTTTTACTACTGTTACAATGGCACCAAGTGGTTCACATACCTGGAGTAGTATTAAAAAGTTAGCCTGGGGCTATTTGTGTGACAGAGAGAATGATATTGAGTGATTTACGTTTTGAAATGGGTTAGGGTATTTAAAAACACCCCCTGGAGGATATCTAGTTCTGTGTATAAGACTAGTGAGAGGATTACATTTTTCTTAGCATAGTAGCCCCTATGCCTGCAGGCACACACACGCACATACACACACATTGAGACTTTCATACACACACACTACACTTTCACATACACTCAATGACCCACATACACACTGACACACCCCACACACACACACACCTATCTTTGACTATGTCCTGTGTTCCCCATGCAGGTTCTCTCCAGAGGCCGCGTCAAGGCGAGGGTTGAGTACAGCAGAGATGAATGCTGTAGAAGCCATACACAGAGCTGTGGAGTTCAACCCACACGTCCCCAAAGTAAGACACAACAATGGAGCTACACACTTAACACTGCTAGTAGCATTACTACTACTACTGTAGAACCACTAACTACTACTATTTTATTGTATTTTTTAAATGTATTTTATTTAACCTATATATAAGTCCTATAATAATAATAATACTACTACTACTACTACTACTACTACTACTACCACTAACTATTATGATTACTACTACTACTACTAATGTAGCACCACTAACTACTAATTTAATGTAGCACTACTACTACTACTACTACTACTACTACTGTAGCACCACTAACAACTACTACTACATTTTTACACCAGAGCGACTTACAGTTAGTTAGTGCATACATGTTCATACTTTTTTTCGTACTGGTCCCCCGTGGGAATCGAACCCACAACCCTGTCGTTGCAAGCGCCATGCTCTACCATCTGAGTTACTAACTACTACTAACTACTATGCTTCTAATGGTGCTACTTGAATGCTGATCAATGTTTTACTGGTTGTAAGAACTGGTATAACGTTGCATAATGTTTATGTATGTATGTTTATGTTGTATTGTTCTTGCTGACTCTCTCTCTCTCCCTCCACAGTACCTGTTAGAAATGAAAAGTTTAATACTGCCCCCAGAGCACATTCTGAAGCGAGGGGACAGTGAGGCCATAGCCTATGCCTTCTTTCACCTGCAGCACTGGAAGAGGGTGGAGGGGGCCCTTAACCTGCTCCACTGTACCTGGGAGGGCAGTGCGTAACACACACACAAAATCAGCTTTACCTTATACACCATAACGTTGTGTTACACATTTTGCCTTTACTCTGTAACACACATGCACATATTTTGAGGGCAGTGAGTACAACACACATTTTCAGTTTTTTATAATGGTACTACATTTTGATGCGTAACCCCGTCACACTAGCTCAACAAGAAACCTTTGTGCCTGACTGTACCTATTCTGACTGCTGTGTCCTCTTTCCTCCCCAGCGTTTCGAATGATCCCCTACCCTCTGGAGAAAGGCCACCTTTTCTACCCATACCCCATCTGCACAGAGACCGCAGACAGAGAGCTGCTACCAAGTAAGAGACGCTCTGGATTCAACTCTGTGTGTGCAGTGTATTGACTCTATCTGTATTTATCTCATGTGAAAGCAATGTTTGTGAGGTGTCTGTGTACAAATCTAATTGTATTTGTCACATGCTTCGTAAACAACAGGTGTAGATTAAGAGTGAAATGCTTACTTACGGCCCTTCCAAACAATGCAGAGAGAGAAGAAAATTAGAAATATAAAAATAATAACACAAGGAATGAATACACAATGAGTATCGATAACTTGGCTACAGTGCATTCGGAAAGTATTCAGACCCCTTCACTTTTTCCACATTTCGTTACGTTACAACCTTATTCTAATTCTGCTTACTTTTTTTTTTCTCATCAATCTACACACAGTACCCCACAAAGCAAAAACTGGTTTTTTGAAAGGTCTGCAAAGTTATAAAAAAAAAAAGATGTCACATTTACATAAGCACTTTGTTGAAGCACCTTTGGCAGCGATTACTGCCTTGAGTCTTCTTTGGTATGACGCTACAAGCTTGGCACACCTGTATTTGGGGAGTTTCTCCCATTCTTCTCTGCGGATCCTCTCAAGCTCTGTCAGGTTGGATGGGGAGTGTTACTGCTCAGCTATTTTCAGGTCTCTCCAGAGATGTTTGATTGGGTTCAAGTTTAGGCTCTGGCTGAGCCACTCAAGGACATTGAGACTTGTCCCGAAGTCACTCTTGCATTGTCTTGGCTGTGTGCTTAGGGTCGTTGTCCTGTTGGAAGGTGAACCTTCCTGAGCGCTCTGGAGCAGGTTTTCATCTCTCTGTACTTTGCTCCATTAATTTTTCCCTCGATCCTGACTAGTCTCCCAGGCCTTGCTGCTGAAAAACGTCCCCACACCATGCTTCACCGTAGGAATGATGCCAGGTTTCCTCAAGATGTGACACTTGGCATTCAGGCCAAAGAGTTCAATCTTGGTTTCATCAGACCAGAGAATCTTGTTTATCATGGTCTGAGAGTCCTTTAGGTGCCTTTTGGCAAATTCCAAGTGGGCTGTCATGTGCCTTTTACTGAGGAGTGGCTTCTGTCTGGCCACTCTACCAAGGCCTGATTGGTGGAGTGCTGCAGAGGTTTTTGTCCTTCTGGAAGGTACTTTGGAACCACCAAGACTCTTCCTAAACTTCTTCCATTTAAGAATGATGGAGGCCACTGTGTTCTTGGGGACCTTCAATGCTGCAGAAAGTTTTTGGTACTCTTCCCCAGATCTGTGCCTTGACACAATCCTGTCTCAAAGCTCTACGGACAATTCCTTCAACCTCTTGGCTTGGTTTTTGCTCTGGCGTGCACTCTCAACTGTGGGACCTTATATAGAAGTGTGTGTGCCTTTACAAATCATGCCCAATCAATTTAATTTACCACAGGTGGACTCGCATCCAATCTATAAGTCTTTACTAGGTAAATCCCCACCTTATCTCAGCTCGCTGGTCACCATAGCAACACCCACCCGTAGCATGCGCTCCAGAAGGTATATTTCACTGGTCGCCCCCAAAGCCAACACCTCCTGTGGCCGCCATTCCTTCCAGTTCTCTGCTGCCAATGACTGGAACGAATTGCAAAAATCTTGAAGCTGGAGGTTCCTATCTCCCTCACTAACTTTAAGCATCAGCTGTCAGAGCTGCTTGTCAATCACTGCACCTGTATATAGCCCTTCTGTAAATAGCCCACCCAACTACCTCATCCCCATACTGTTATTTTTGCTCATTTGCACTCCAGTATCTCTATTTGCACATCATCATCTGCACATCTATCACCCCAGTGTTAATGCTAATTTGTCATTTTTTTCGCCACTATGGCTTATTTATTGTCCTACCTTCCTAACCTTACTGCATTTGCACACTCTGTATAAAGATTCTCTATTGTGTTACTGACTGTATGTTTGTTTATCCCATGTGTAACTCTGTGTTGTTGTTTTTGTCGCACTGCTTTGCTTTGTCTTGGCCAGGTCGCAGTTGTAAATGAGAACTTGTTCTCAACTGGCCTACCTGGTTAAATAAAGGTTAAATAAATAAATAAAATAAAAAAAGTTGTAGAAGCATCTCAAGGATGATCAATGGAAACAGGATGCACCTGAGCTCAATTTTGAGTCTGATAGCAAAGGGTCTGAATACTTATGTAAATAAGGTATTTATGTTTTGTTTTTTTATACATTTGCAAAAATGTCTCTCAACCTGTTTTTCGCTTTATGGGGTATTGTGTGTAGATTGATGAGAATTATATATATTTTTTAATCCATTATAGAATAAGGCTGTAATGTAACAAAATGTTGAAAAAGTCAAGGGGTCTGAATACTTTCCAAATGCACTGTACACGGGGTACCAGTGCCGAGTTGATGTTCAGGGGTACAAGATAATACTGTGTGTGTATACAGCGTGTGTACAGTGTGTTGATGCTCTCTGTCTGTATCTCTCATGTGGAAGCAGTTTTTCATGAGGTGTCGGTGTATCCTAAGAAGGAGCTGCCGTTCTTCATCCTGTTCACGGCTGGTCTCTGCTCCTTCACCGCCATGCTGGCCCTGCTAACACACCAGTTCCCTGAGCTCATGGGAGTCTTCGCTAAGGCTGTGAGTCTCCAGCACCGGTCGCTTTCACACTCGCATACAAACCAGTTCCCTTTCTAAGTCATGTCCCCATCCCCAATCAGGTTCTTTGCATTCAGATTATTCATAAGGTGCCCATTCATTTTGTTGCGTTCTACGGAAATGTCCTGTACAGCAGTTGTCATTGGGCCATTTTGGTTTTGACTGTAACAACCATATACTGTATTTGCCTTTATCTGAAGTCTGGATGACAGAAGACTAGGCAAGCTCTATACAAGTTTATGCAAGATCCTATATCAATGCAAGTTCTTGTAGATCAGTGGTGATGCAGGGAAGAAAATACGTAAAGGAAGCAGCTTCAATTTATTGAATCCACCCCCCTAGAACCTACACAGGCCCTCTCCTATCTGCCAGTGGAGGGCATTCTCATCTACGCGATGTTCTTCCTCAGCAGGCCTATGCTGTCTGATGCCACTCCCCTGGAATGTGTGTGAGCTCATCTCTCTGCTCTGTGCTCCTGGTGACTCTATCAGCAGCTACCATCTCCTCTGCTCTGTTCTGGCCCTGTCAAAAAAAAAAGCAACCCACTTCCAAAATGAGCATCTCCCTCTGGCCTTCCTCCACAACAACAATATCTGGCATAATCGGTGTACAAGAAAACATATCTTCATCAACATCAAACCAGCCTCCTCTGACTGATGGTGGTATTGCCTGTCTCACCTCACTAGCTATATGGCCAACGAGGCAGTCATGTCTAGATATGTACTGGTCCTTATATGAATGGCAACCATTAACAATATCTGCAACAGACTCCATTACATTTGACTCATGTTAGATCCAAAACGGATCATGGTTTGCAGGGTACCAGAGTGCTAGGTTGTATTTAGTTGGTAGAACCTGCAGCCTCAACTTAATGGTGAAGGTGAGTGTGTTCTTGCCAATAGCAAAATTCTGGTATACATGAGAGACAGAATGGTCAGACACACACACACACATATTCTGACCCACTTCCAATACTTTGAAATTAAATATCCTTCGAAGACAACTAATCAGCACCTGGTTTACATGCTAGGGTAGGTAGGCACAGTTCCTACCTCCCTTTAAAGTAATTACTGATCTAATATGATTTAAATGGATGAAAGCGTGACTTGGCTTTCACCTATCGAATCGTGTCAGATCAGTGGGTTCTCCCAAGGAAAGATGGAAGGAAGTAAAGGTGCATCTTCAAAGCATTGGAACAGGGCCTCTCTCCCTCTTAGCGTGTAAACAAGGCGCTTGTTCCACCTCTCTCTCTCTCTCCCTGACAGCCTTTTATCTGCCATCAGACAAAGCCAAACCTCCATCACCCTCAATCCCTCTGAGGGAGCCCCTATCCCCCACACCGCGTGTTGCCAAAACACATCGGGGGGTGGGGGGGGGGCTTTGAACAGAAAGAGAGGGAGCAAAAGAACATTAGAGTAAGAGAGAGAGGGGAGAAGGATGAATGGAGAGCTGACAGAGTCCACTACCACTCATAGTCAGTAGTCAACATACCAGGGAGACAAGTTCTGGTTCTGCCCCATTGAGCACAGTACCTAAACTGGCATGCTATGGTGCTCCTATCATGGTCCTCTAGCTAACATTCGAGGCCAACGACAACCCACAGTACCTTCCTTGAAATGTGCAGAGCTTCAGTAGAGATGGCTACATTCTCAACTGGAATGATATGGCGCTCCTATCATGGCCTCTCAAATGCTAGCTAGAGGACCATCTACATACAGTACCTTCAGAAAGAAATCTGGTTGCAATGGTTCCACTAGGAGTTGGCATGGTGTGTGTGAGTTCATGTAATTTGTTCTAACATCCTCTCTCTCTCTGTCTATGTAGTTTCTTAGCACCCTGTTTGCTCCTCTGAACTTCATCATGGAGAAAGTGGAGAGCATCCTGCCATCCAGTCTGTGGCACCAGCTCACACGCATCTGACTGTGACCGGCCCCGACTGGACTAGACTGAACCAGACTGACTGACACACCCTTTGTGCCAAGAACATGGATTAGATGGACAGAGAGGATGGAATGGAAGAGAAAAAAAAGGGAAACATGGATTTCTGGATCGTTTTTTGACTTTATTTGATGTTAAACATTTATTTTCAAATCTCATGTAAAACCGTTTTTTTGTTGTACAAAAAAAGGTGATCAATTGCCATCATTAAAAAAGTGGAAAAGAAAAAAACAAAATAAAGGACTTTGTGTATTGCTGCAACTTCTACTACGCCATTTTGATTGTCAAGCATATCAGATTTGTAATAAATATTCCCATGGGCCATGGAACATAGCTGGCGGACAGGTGACTAAACCATGTCTTTTAAGTGGCTGGTTGAGGACGGGTGTGTGGTCAGGTCCTCTATCAGTTTCCATAAACTATACACTAAACTTTCTTTTAAATTACATAAAGTTTGTATTTACATATAAAAATTCAAATACATTTCAAATAAACATTTTTGTTGGTACTCGAGAAAGAGTAAATAAATATAATGGAATGTGAAGGAAGAACAAAATGAGATTTGTAAAAAGGCGTTGGTGGAATAGCCTACAGGGGTTCAAACCCAGGTGCAAGTCAGACTGATTTGGGGCTATGTCCAAAATGCACCCTATTCTCTAGTTAGTGCACTACTTTTGATCAGGGCCCACAGGGCTCTGGTCAAAAGTAGTGCACTAAATAGAAAATAGGGTGCCATTTCGGACATAGCAGTTGGTTGGTGATATAGTGGCGCTCTGTGGTCATGTCTGGGCTTTGCAGGTGTGCACGTCCACCTCTTGGTTGCAGTCCCGGCAGTGCACAGCGCAGCACCAGTGGAACTTGCACTCGCACTTGGTGGTGCGGCTGACGCGTGTTGTATCGTAACCCCGGCCGCAGCACATAACCTCGCAGCTGTCCACGCCGCGAGACGTCCGGTTGCACACCCGCCCTCCCGTCCCCACCGAACCTGGCGAGGGAGAGAGAAATTAATAATCAAATCCCTATCCAAATCAGAGGGGTTGTACCTGTTCCACACTGGTATATATTTTGCCTGTATATTGAGTCAGTAATTCCTGAAGATTTTTTACCATGTGATCCACATACTATTCTTTTCAAATGTGCTTATAACATGCCAAATAATCTTTAGCTGCAATAGTGATTGCTGGCAAACCGCAGTCTAAGCCCACTACCTTACAGGTATTGACATCACTCCAATATAATACAGTGTACTCCAGTGGAGGCTCCTCAGAGGAGGAAAGGGAGGACCAATAGTAAAACATTGATATAGTCACATGTAACCAAATAATTTATTAAAACACTGTTTAGCAATGAAGGTCTACAGTAGCCTCATCAGCACTCTGTATGGTAGCACCATGGTGTAGCCCGGAGGACAGCTAGCTTCCGTCCTCCTCTGGGTACATTGACTTCAATACAAAACCTAGGAGGCACTTGGTTCTCACCCCCTTCCGTAGACTTGCACTGTAATTATGACAACTTCCGGAGGACGTCCTCTCAACCTATCAGAGCTGTACACCCAATCACAGGATCAGAGAATGAATCTAGCACTGAAAGCATAAGCTACAGCTAGCTAGCACTGCAGTGCATAAAATGTGGTGAGTAGTTCACTCAAAGAGAGAGAAAGACGATAGTTGAACAGTTTTCAACAAATACATTTCTTCAGAAATGAAGGAGAAGCAAGAGAGAGTGTCATTGTTTTTCATTTTCACTTAGCTAGCAAATGCAGCTGGTTAGTTTAGATAAACACCCGGCTCAAAACAGAGGGATGCTATGTTAGTTAGCTGACTATGACTATCCAACACAACACTGGAACTCTTCCAAGTCATGGTAAGCTTTTGGTTTTATTAATTTATTACCACCGGGACCCGCCGGTGTAACTGCTTACTGACTGTACACTAACGTTACTGCATGATTGTAGCGGATTTACTAACGTGATTGTTTTATTAGCTATGTTGACTAGGACGTTACTTTAGCTAATATGGGGACGATGTAGGTTGTGTGTAGCGGTTATGACATGGTTTGGCTTGGAAAGGTTTTTTCGCCTGGTCACACAGCTGATGTGTTGTTCATTGAAGTCTACAAATGAAGGGAAAAGGTGAAAGGAGGAGCGTACATAGAGGCAAGAAGGAATACAACATGGCTGCTATGAAAGTGAACTGTGTTAATGCGTGATCAGAGGTGTATTCATTCCTCCGATTCGGTAAAAATAAAATCTTAAACGGAAGCAAATGAAACAAGGATAAAAATACCTGAATTCGTCCTATAGAAACTCTCGTTTACAACTGTTGGACTAATGATTACACCCCATATCAGCTAGATGCAGGCAAGAGTGTGCAAGGCGGTATTGAATGTCACTGCCTGTCCATGTGTCACTATCTCATCTCAAATGTTTCTCTCAACCTGTGTGCACCTACGTTGTAAACTTTCATTTATAGGCTAGGATGTAGCAACCTCATGATGGGTATAGGGAAAATGTGAGTATCATGTAGTAGCCTTAACCTATCGATGTTACATTGAACTGGGTGAATGGAATATGAATGACAGTCATCCAACATGCTGTAATAGAAATAAGGCCATGCTCAGAAAAAAATAATGGTCCTCCCTCATCATAAACGGCACTGACTGCCACTGGTGTACTCAATCTAAACTGGACAGAGACTGAGCGATGGAGTGAGCAAGGGATGGGGTGGGGGAGAAAGGATGGGGTGGGGGAGGAGGAAGAGGGAGTGAAGGATAAGAGAATGAACAGAGGCAGGATGGCAGAGAGATGAGAGATTGATGATAGGAGCCATCAGCTGGTGCTCAGGCTCTTCATCAGGAGTTCATTTTACACCCTGGCTGGCACACACTCTCTCACTGCCACACGCACACTGTCTCACTGCCACGCACGCACACACACACACACACAGTCTCACTGTCACACACACAGTGTCACTGTCACACACACTCCTGCTGGCAGGCTTATTGGGCTCCCAGAAATCACCCCATAATACAATTACACAATGAATGAATAAAAAATGATCTTGATGCCTCAACTCAAACCTCAATGGGGTGCATCTCAATAGTAGCTTCCTTTCCTTATCTCCTCCTTCCTCTGCACTAAGGTGAAAACCCTGGACAGGTGAAGGTGAATGTACTGACTTAAAGGGCTAGCTATAGATTTGGTGTTGGGAACAGATCATGTCTGTTTTAGGCAACTTATTTCTATGCCCCTCTATGCTCTCTTTCTCGCCCTCATCCCTCCCTCCCTCTCTGTCCATCTGTCTCCATCTGTTCCTCACTGCTGAGAGAGAGAGAGAGAGAGAGGGAGGGTAGAAAAAGAGGGAGAGCAGCCAGGTATTGTCTGGGCACGATGAGACTCCGCCCCCTCCCGACAACGTGTCCGCCCCTCCGTCAGTCACGGTATGCTGCACGGCTAGGGTTGACATCAAGGACAGACTCCACCCCCCTTCTCTCTGTCCTTCCTCTCTCTCTCTCTCTCTGTCTCTCTCGATCTCACTTCTCTCCTGGCGTCTGCTTATTGAATTAAGATGAGGGGGCGCCGAGAGATGAGTTTAGCACCTGAGCCTCCATGGGGCCGAGGGAAATTGATTTCACACTTTGGAGAGGCACAGGGGGGTGCAGTCTCTACAGTATCTGTCTCCCAGGGCTGTGTGTGTGTCTCGTCCAAGATGACTGGAGCCAATGTCTGTGGAGAGAGGTTCTCACGAGAGGGGCCATGATCAGTGAGCTCACCATGCTTACATGTATACAGCCCATAAAGGCCCTTCATGCACTGGAACTGTACTGTACAAATCAGTGTTCAAAACAGGACAGTACTGTACAAAACACACTTCAAAACAGAACTGTACTGTATATCCCACAGTCATCAAAACAGCGAAGAGACAAACTGTTCCGTGAACAGGCTGGAGATTTAGGTAGCCAACTGTAATATGGAGTGCATCTCAATAGTCTAAACCGGAGTCATCTATACAATCACCAGACAGTTTATTAGGTACACCGTTCAAAAAAATGGATCGCTACTACAGACAGTGAGTCACGTGGCCATGGCTTTCTATATAAAGCGGGCAGACCGGCATCGAGGCATTCAGTTACAGTTCGATTTTATGTTAGAATGGGCAAAACAAGTGACCTAAGCGACTTTGAGCGTCCTATGATTGTCTGTGCCAGATCCAGTATCTCAGAAATGGCCACCTTCCTGGGCTTTTCATGCACTACAGTGTCTAGGGTTTACCGAGAATGGTGCCACAAACAAAAAAACATCCAGTCAGCGGCAGTCCTGTGGACTACTCAGCTCATTGATGAGAGAGGTTGAAGGAGAATGGCAAAAATCGTGCAAGCTAACAGGCGGGCCACAAACAGACAAATAACGGCACAGTACAACAGTGGTGTGCAGAATGGCATCTCGAAACGCACAAGTCATCAATCCTTGTCACAGATGGGCTATTGCAGTAGACGACAACTGCATCAGACATTCTACCCCTATCAGTTAAAAACAAGAAGAAACGGCTCCAGTGGGCACGCCATCACCAACACCGGACAATTGAGGAGTGGAAAAACATTGCCTGGTCCAACGAAATCCCGGTTCCTGTTGCATCATGTTGATGGCAGAGTCAGGATTTGGCGTAAGCAGCATGAGTCCATGGAGGTGGTGTACTGGTGAGGGGGAATGTTTTTCTGGCATACGTTAGGTCCCTTGAAACCAATTGAACAACGATTGAATGCCACAGTGTATATTAACATTTTTGCTGACCAAGTGCATCCATTCAGACTGTTCTGGATGCAAAGGGG
Source organism: Thymallus thymallus (assembly GCA_023634145.1). NCBI lineage: Eukaryota > Metazoa > Chordata > Actinopteri > Salmoniformes > Salmonidae > Thymallus > Thymallus thymallus. Next base: position 31,098,071 of record CM042413.1, read on the forward strand.
GTCCAAACCAGTACTAGATGAGTGTACCTAATAAACAGAAAATTTTTCCACATTTTGTTACGTTAGCCTTATTCTAAAATTGATTCAATCGTTTTTTCCAGTCATCAATCTACAAACGATACCCCGTAATGACAAAGCAAAAACAGGTTTTTAGAAACTTCTGCAAATGTATTAAAAATAAAAAACAGAAATATCACATTTACATAAGTATTCAGACCCTTTACTCAGTACTTTGTTAAAGCACCTTTGGCATTGATTACAGCCTTGAGTCTTCTTGGGTATGACGCTACAAGCTTGGCACACCTGTATTTGGGGAGTTTCTTTCATTCTTCTCTGCAGATCCTCTCATTCAAGGACATTCAGAGACGTGTCCCGAAGCCACTCCTGCTTTGTCTTGGCTGTTTGTCTAGAGTTGTTGTCCTGTTGGAAGGTGAACCTTTGCCCCAGTCTGAGGTCCTGAGCACTCTGAAGCAGGTTTTCATCCAGGATCTCTCTGTACTTTGCTCCGTTCATCTTTCCCTCGATTCTGACTAGTATCCCAGTACCTGCCACCGAAAAACATTCCCACAGCATGATGCTTCCACTATCTTGCTTCACCATAGGGATGGTGCCAGGTTTCCTCCAGACGCAACACTTGGCTATCAGGCCAAAGAGTTCAATATTAGATTCATCAGACCAGAGAATCTTGTTTCTCATTGTCTGAGAATCCTTTAGGTGCCTTTTACTGTGGTGTGGCTTCCGACTGGCCACTCTACCATAAATGCCTGATTGGTGGAGTGTTGCAGAGGTGGTTGTCCTTCTGGAAAGTTCTCCCATCTCCATAGAGGAACTCTGGAGCTCTGTCAGAGTGACCATTGGGTACTTGGTCACCTCCCTGACCAAGGCCCTACTCCCCCGATTGCTCAGTTTGGCCGGGCGGCCAGCTCTTGGAAGAGTCTTGGTGGTTCCAAACTTCTTCCATTTAAGAATGATGGAAGCCACTGTGTTCTTGGGGGCCTTCAATGCTGTAGAAAGTTTGTGTTACCCTTCTCCAGATCTGTGCCTCGACACAATACTGTCTCTGAGCTCTACGGACAATTCCTTCGACCTCATGGCTTGGTTTTTGCTCTGACATGCGCTGTCAACTGTGGGACCTTATACAGTCAGGCGTGTGCCTTTCCAAATCATCAATTTCGAGTCTCATAGCAAAGGGTCCGAATACTTATGTAAATAAGGTATTTCTGTTTTTTTATTTTTTATACATTTGAACCTTTTTTTTCGCTTTATGAGAAAAATAATATAATATTTTTATCCTCAGTGGTGGGTGTTCACCATAGTGCCTTCACCTATCCTCAGTGGTGGGTGTTCACCATAGTGCCTTCACCTATCCTGTGACTTTAGTTCAGTGTAATGAAGGAGAGGAGACAAAGAGAGGAAGCAACTTCAGAGATGCCCCGCAGGTGTACATTAGGGGTGGTTAGCTTTGATGTGGGTCAGAGGGGTTTGAGAGACATGACCTACCCTCCAAATATTCCTGCATTTTGGGGGTCCAAGCGTACAGAGGTTTAGGGGCCATCGCTGTGCCCAAGGGTGTGTGTGTGTATGTGTGTGTGTGTGTGCTCCAGCAGGGGTAATTTATAGTGGTGCGCGGCAGGTCGGGTTTCAGCCCACAGAAGTGTGTAATGGCTCTTAACTGGCCGACACCCGATCACCTCGGATCATCTGCTGCCTGACAGGCACCCAGGTTTTTCAGATCACACACACATTGTTTTCACTCTCACACAAACACACACAAACACAATTTTCTTGCCGTCTCACAAACGCACCCACACACACTTTTCTCCCTCTCGCTCACACAAACACATTCTATCTCTTTTGAACTCACACACTACATCTGGTGTTATTCAGTGAAGTATTAAGAAAATAACCCTAACCCTACTGTACTCACCGGACTCTTGGTCTCTTATGCAGTAGTCTGGTGAGTCCTCGAAGTAGACCAGGTCATTCTTGCTGGGCCGTTTGAAGTGTCGCTGTGCGGCGGTGAAGCCCGTGCCATACTGGTTCATGGCCACCTGCACCGCCCCATTGTAGCGACGCCGCAGGTGGTCTCCCGTGCGGCGGAAGTCAGCCAGGGCCAGCCAGCAGGTCCGGACGCTGCAGGAGCCACTCACACCATGACACTTACACTCCAGGGACATAAACCGCTTCACCGCCTGTGGTGATGAGGAAGGAGATGGAGGAAGAGAGAAGTTTTGTTAGCGAGGCTAGGTGTGTATCCCGTTGGTTGGTGGTTGTGTGTCAGGTTGCTGGTAGGTATGTTGGTGTATGTGCACGTGTGTGTCTTATAGAAGGAATCTACACAGGGTAATTATCAAATTCCTCTAAACATCCCAACCCACTACTCTGGGATCCCGACCCTCTACTCTGGGATCACAACCCTCTACTCTGGGATCACAACCCTCTACTCTGGGATCCCAACCCTCTACTCTGGGATCCCAACCCTCTACTCTGAAATCACAACCGTCTACACTGGGATCCCAACCCTCTACTCTGGGATCCCAACCCTCTACTCTGAAATCACAACCCTCTACACTGGGATCCCAACCCTCTACTCTGGGATCCCAACCCTCTACTCTGGGATCCCAACCCTCTACTCTAAACATCCCAACCCTCTACTCTGGGATCCCAACCCTCTACTCTGGGATCCCAACCCTCTACTCTGGGATCACAACCCTCTACTCTGAAATCACAACCCTCTACTCTGGGATCCCAACCCTCTACTCTGGGATCCCAACCCTCTACTCTGGAATCACAACCCTCTACTCTGGGATCCCAACCCTCTACTCTGGGATCCTAACCCTCTACTCTGGGATCCCAACCCTCTACTCTGGGATCATCAGCCCTTGATTGGCACACCTGATTCCACTAGTCAACTAACCATCAAGCCCTTGATTATTTGAATCTGGTGTGTCAGTTCAGGACTACAAATATGCAAACCAACCGTTTGGAAAACACTGATCTAGATCAAATGGGTTCAGTTGGAGTCATTAAACTCCTCCATAATGTGTTTGAACTTTGAACCCACCTTTCTCCCAGCGCGGTTGTTGTGGAGGTTCATCAAGGCCCTGGCGTCTCTCTCCTTTCTCTCCTTGGCGTCTATGAAGGACTGGCTGAACCTCATGGCGTGCTCCACATGGTCGCTGCAGCCGCCCCAGTCGAACGTCCCCTTGGCATCCCGGGACGAGCCCTTCTTGGTGGGGTCACAGGAGCATGACTGCAGCTCTCCCTGGCTGCAAGCCCGGGTCAGCGTGTGGACCACCCCGGCCGAGGAGATGGCGTACACAAAGGCCGCTTCACGACTGCCTGGTAGGCATAGGAGGAAGAGGAAGACATTGTGTGAGTGCTGAACACACACACGTAAGCAAGCACACACACACCAGACGGTATAAGTTACATGGACACACATATGAATAGGCTTACCTACAGGCCATGACTAATGCACATAAGCTCATTGCACAAACATACACTGAGTATACAAAACATTAGGAACACCCCCTCTTATGGCCTCAGAACAACCTCAATTTGTCGGGGCATGGACTCTATAAGGTGTCGATAGCGTTTGACATGGATGCTGGCCCATGTTGACTCCAATGCTTCCCACAGTTGTGTCAAGTTAGCTGGATGTCCTTTGGGTGGTGGACCATTCTTGATACACATCGGAAACTGTTGAGTGTGAAAAACCTAACAGCGTTGCAGTTCTTGACACAAACCGGTGCGCCTGGCACCTACTACCAGACCCCGTTCAAAGGCACTTCAATATGTGTGTCATTCACGCTTTGAATGGCACACATACACAATCCATGTCTCAATTGTCTCAATGCTTAAAAATCCTTCTTTAACCTGTCTCCTCCCCTTCATCTACACTGATTTGAAGTGGATTTAACAAGTGACATCAATAAGGGATCATAGCTTTCACCTGGATTCAAGGAAAGAGTAGTTCTTAATGTTTTGCATATTCACTGTATAAGTTACAATTTACAGTATATGTGTGTATTTGTGTATCTAGCCAGTATCCCATAAAGATGCATAACCACTACAGTGTGTGTGTACCATACACAGTGAACATTATGTAAAAATGTCTTGCTCGGGGGTTCACAGTTTATATAGGATCCTCTAAAAACGAAGAGCTAGCTATTTGTTGCTGTTGCTGTACCTGCATGGATACTGTTTGTTACTGCTTTCTTTCAAGTCTTTTATTTAAGGCATGGCAGTGTTTTGCTTTATCTAACTACAAGATGGGCAAACAGGTAAAATTCTCCAGCAATGCTCTGTGATAAAATACCCTTGTGAACAGACTGCTCTTCTAACTGATGAGAGATCTGTGGAATCAAAGACTATGGATAGCGAAGGGTGTCTGTGTGTTTGAGATCAGACAAACACACACAAACTTCAGTTCACAATACTCTGTTTTTGATGTTAAGATGTTCTATCGCTCACTGTGCGTGTGAATGACTCGGAATGTTTAATCTGGTTAATGAGGAGATAAACCAAAGGATGAGAACATGAAACCATCCAAAAAAAGAGAACCCAGTAATTGTTTTAAATTAGTGTCCTGACATTGACAATAAGTAGCTTCTCACGGTGCCACAGCGATAATGCTGCCAATCAGAGCAGCTTCCTAATGTTGTGTGACACAACCAGAGCTGAGTCTGGGAGGTCTGAATACCAAAGGGACGATTAAAGAACCAAATTAGACACAACTCTCAGGGTGGGTTTCCTGGACACAGATTAAGCCTAGTCCAAGAGTAAAAAATAAATACATATTTTTTTTGTCCAGGACTAGCCCTTAAAGTTCCGCCCTGGAATTATTTTAGGGCCTATAGGAGCCGGAGGTCTGGGACTGATGCCCAATAGAATTACCCATTTTATTTCTATGATCATCCCAAAGGTGGAGTGAATCCTCACATTTATACCAATTAAAAAGAGATTCCAAAGTTGAGAGAAGCAAGACTAATATATTCATAGCTGGTGAGGTGACGAGATGGGAGTTGACACTTTCTTATTCTTGCCTTAATAGTGTGTGATTGCGGCCCACAATTCAGGGTGTTCCTGCATGTGGGCAACCCCCCTCGAGCATCCTGAATAAACGCACTCCATCTTCATGCTTGTCTGACACTTTTGATATTCTGGATTTCGCCTGATTGTCTATGTAATTAAAATGTGGAGAAAAATAAATAAAGGGGTAAAGTTTTTCGGGGTGATGGACACTGTCTACCGGTGTCCTAGCTAGCTACCGGTGTCCTAGCTAGCTACCGGTGTCGCCCCCGCCTCCCGCCTGCTGTGTACCAGAGTCCTACCTAGCTAGTTGTTCTGTTAGCCCTCGGCGTCATTAACAGAACGGAGGACACTCGTCTGTGTCGCAGCCGGCCGCGACCGGGAGACCAATGAGGCAACGCACAATTAACCCAGCGTTGTCCGGGTTAGGGGAGGGTTTGGCCGGCCGGGATGTCCTTGTCCCATCTTGCTAAAGCGACTCCTGTGGTGGGCCGGGCGCATGCACGCTGACACGGTTGCCAGGTGTACTGTTTTTCCTCTGACACATTGGTGCGGCTGGCTTCGGGATTAAGCGTGCATTGTGTCAAGAAGCAGTGCGGCTGGCAGGTTCTGTTTTTGAGGACACACGGCTCTTGACCTTTGCTTCTCCCGAGTCCGAAAGGGAGTTGCAGCGATGGGACAAGACTGTAACTACCAATTGGATATGACGAAATAGGGGTAAAAAAAAAATGGAGGACACTATCAACTGGTGTCCTAGCTAGCTAGCTACAGTTTTCGCCGCCGTCTCTTCTCTTTCTTCTTCTGTGGGGTTTATCCGCGGTTGGCATCCAACGCTATGTTGCATTACCATCACCTACTGTACAAGAGCGCCCCCGCCTCCCGCCTGTTTACTGGAGTCCTAGCTTATATAAATGGACCAACCAATAGAAGTATAAAGAGGGGTTCCTGCAGATGCAGGAATGCCCACATGCAGGAACACCCCGATTTGCGGGCTGCAATTACACCCTTTTTCTCAGAGTAGCAGCAAGCAGGCACGTCAACTTGATAAATCTAGAACTGTAAAGTGAGACAATGCATGGAATGCCAATGCAAGCACATGGGGAAAACATCTGTCAAGGAAGAACATGTATTTCACACAAATTATTTCACTTTGATAAAGGCTAGAACTTTATAGGTTCACCACTGTTAATAATTGGTTGGGGAAAGAAATGCATACCATATTTGCCACTGATCTAGGAGCCTATAGTCTATAGCAGATAGCCTATGGGAATTACTAGTCTATTGTTCAGACGTGCGTGTCTTGTACATGAGGACAAAGATGAGTAACCTATATAACTTTCTCAGCACAAAATAGAAGAAAAGAAATTCCAGCATATCAGCTATTTTACATGGTAATTTAATAGCTGCACTTTTTAGCTGAGCAATTTGTCTAATAACATGTTCATGCTCATATTTCAGTCTGAAAAATATGATATTTGGTTCATATAAAAAAAAGCCCTAGGCCTACATCTGCACAGGATCAATTACACTGAACAAAACAAAGTGAGCATTTCTCCTTTGCCAAGATAATCCATCCACCTGACAGGTGTGGCATATCAAGAAGCTGATTAAACATTATGATCATTACACAGGTGCACCTTGTCCTGGGTACAATAAAATGTGCAGTTTTGTCACACAACACAATGCCACAGATGTCTCAAGTTTTGAGGGAGCATGCAATTGGCATGCTAAGTGCAGGATTGTCCACCTGGTGCCAGATAATGTAATGTTTATTTCTCTACAATAATCTGCCTCCAACGTCTCTTTCGAGAATTTGTCAGAGCGTCTAACCGGCCTCACAACCGCAGACCATGTGTATGGCGCTGTGTGGACGAGCGGTTTTCTAATGTCAAAGGTATGAACAGAGTGCCCCATGGTGGTGGTGGGGTTATGGTATTGGCAGGCATAAACTATGGACAACGAACACAATTGCATTTTATCGATGGCAATTTGAATGTATAAAAATACTGTTAAGAGATCATGAGGCACATTGTGAGGCACATTTTTTAAAAGGTATCTGTGACCAACAGATGCATATCTGTAGGGCCTAGTTAATTTATTTCATTTGATTTCCTCATGAACTAACTCAGTCAAATCTTTGAAATAGTTGCATGTTGCATTTATATTTTTGTTCAGTATAAATTAAAATGTATTTAATTAAATATGAAATTACATATTTTTACAGTAGGCATATGCATGAGGTTTTTTTTAAAACTCTTTCTCAATACTTACTACGCAGCAGTAGGCGTCCGAACAAGTTGTGGTCTCGTGCCATGGTATTGCAGTTCCAGCGGTGGTTCTGAAACTGATGTTGGCACTCCCCGATCCAGTCTTTAATCCCGTCTCCAATCGCCTGCATAACGCTGGGATGCTGGCGGCACAGCTGCCGCTGTTTGTTGACTAACCCGGGGATGTTGTCGCACATCACTTGCGACCCGAGGGTACCCATGTACCTGCATAGAAAGATGAAAGAGGTTTTGGCTTTGACCATGCAATTTTAATCTGTTTGAATGTCCTTCTGATGTTTATTTATTTATATATATGGTCTAGAAGCCTAGTTTTTTTGGACACATTATGGAATTTAAAAACTAGTTTTCTAGAACACTCTAATAAAGGAATAAAAAAATGTCTGCACCATAATGTGTCCAAAGTAAAGAAACATGCATGTCTAGTGTTATGGGGAATACATTCGATTATTTTACACAAACATCATTTATTGGAAATTATTCTAGTTTAATTCAAATTAAAACAATAGTTTACACAGAGCATAACCTATGTGTCCAAAGTCACATGCATTGTCTCACGCAGTCCTTGCCAATAGCGTATACTATAAAGTTTAACTCCATTGTGTATATTTATTGTTCCTATAGCCTATAATCACTGAATAATATTTAATGTTATACTAACTTTACACTTGCATTAGTCGTTCGTGCTATTTTCACATTCTTGAGTGCATACTCACCACCAAGATCCGTCGACCCTTGACGTTAGCCAGCAGATTGCTACAGATAAATAAAAACATATTCCACTTGGCAATAAGTTCATATTATTAAAATGTTGTCGTTGTGCACATTCAGGCACCTGTACTGAGCATTTCCATGTGTAGGAAAGAACACAGGCGCGCGTCAGACAGGAGTCTACAGCTTCTCGATTGCACCAATCAAAGTTCGGCTCTGTCTTGCATTAAAAATCGATAATCAGAAGAGGTATACCGCCCGGGTGGAGCTTTGTGCGTAAAAACAGAACCAACGCTTAGCTATGACAATGATTATGATAAAGAAGCGCATGAGATATTTGGTCGATCTAAAGTTAACAAAGATTTGCAGTGTAAAGATAGGCAAATTATCGTCTGCTATCAGGTTTAAATTGCTTACACAAGGGGTGGCGCAGTCCTGTCTCAGGAATGAGGTGAAGAAATTAGATGTCTGAAAGTATCTGTTCAGGCTAGCTTGACACCAGACACAAGCTTGGCCGATTTCCAAGCGGCAAGATGTAGAATGTGGTACAACGTGATGAGTTAAACCCTGAGTGTTTGAACAAAAACAGTCAAATGTACGTGTTTGGGAGGAACTGGTGGGCGCAAACGCGCTTAGTTATGGTTATGCCTATAACGGCCAAATGCCAAATATTCCAGAAAGCCACAGCCATGACGCCATATTATGCACATAGATAAAATATTAGATGCGGAGATAGGCCCTTGATTAATATTAGGCATATTCGTAGACGTTAAATGCAGATTCCTCAAAGGCCGCCCCAAAAGGTGATGTGTGCATTTAAAATGGGATTATCACATTCTTTTGAACTCTCTTCTCAATCTGTACGATTGTCACATTGTATTTCCTTTATCTTTGATCTCCGCTTTATGTAAGCGATTTAATGTTCCCGTCTCGATTTTGTATTGGGAGGTCTGATCTTCTGACGGGATGAGATTAATGCTCAAATTCGAGTCTCTCATGATCTTCGTGGAAGAAATTAACCAAACGGAGGGAAACTTCATAAAACCAATATGCCACCAGAGTAATGAAGAAACTTTGAGGCTTCATTGCTTGCTTTTTCAGTCCATTTAATACCACTCTGTCTGGTGCAAGTATAGGCTAGTCCTACAGATTGCAGTGAAAGGGTGATCAAATTAATTGCGTCACATGATATTCGATGCATTGCTTATAGAGGCATTTTAAACATGTAATAGCTAAAAATACTAATTATAATCCCATAATATGGATTATGTCTTGAAGTTATTTAGTTTATAAATTGTTAAATGTTCAAGTAAAAAAATTATCCACAAGTTGTTTTATCTGCTTTATAATGCTTAAAATAAAAAATATTAACCATAGTAATCTTTCAATTAAGCTTATGAACTCTTAATATCAAAAACCTAGAAAATGTAAACGTAATTGAAATGGAAAATCTCTACTAAAAAGCACCTTTTAAGAAAAATGTTTTTCCCAAAGACACAATCTATTTATTTTATATCTGAACATTTTAATATAGTATGCACCATTGACAGCATCCTGTCGGGCTGCATCACCGACTGGTACGGCAACTGCACCACCTGCAACCGCAGGGCTCTCCAGAGGGTGGTGTGGTCTGCTCAACACATCACTGGGGGCACACTCCCTGTTTTCCAGGACACCTACTGCACCCGATGGCACAGGAAGGCCAAAAAGATCATGAAGGACATCAACCACCCGAATCACAGCCTTTTCACCCTGCTATCATCCAGAAGGCAAGATCAGTACAGGTGCATCAAAGCTTGGACCTTAGATTCATGGATCTTAGATTCATCAGACCAGCAAATCTTGTTTCTCATTGTCTGACAGTCCATTAGGTGGTGCCTTTTGGCAAACTCCAAGTAGGCTGTAATGTGCCTTTTACTGAGGAGTGGCTTCCATCTGGCCACTCTACCATGAAGGCCTAATTAGCGGAGTGCTGCAGAGATGGTTGTCCTTCTGGAAGGTTCTCCCATCTCCACAGCTCTGTCAGAGTGACCATCGGGTTCTCGGTCACCTCACTGACCAAGGCCCTTCTCCCCCGATTGCTCAGTTTGGCCGGGCGACCAGCTCTAAGAAGAGTCTTGGCAGTTCCAAACTTCTTCCATTTAAGAATAATGGAGGCCAGTGTGTTCTTGGAGAACTTCAATGCTGCAGACATTTTGGTACCCTTCCCCAGATCTGTGCCTCGACACAATTCTGTCTCGGAGCTCTACGGACATTTCCTTCGACCTCATGGTTTGTTTTTTGCTCTGACATGCACTGTCAACTGTGGGACCTTATCTAGACAGGTGTGTGCCTTTCCAAATCATGTCTAATCAATTGAATTTGATTAGACATGATCTGTCTAGACAGGTGGACTCCAAGTTGTAGAAACATCTCAAGGATGTTCAATGGAAACAGGATTTTTTTATTTTTTATTTTTTTTATTTAACCCTTATTTTACTAGGCAAGTCAGTTAAGAACAAATTCTTATTTACAATGACGGCCTAGGAACAGTGGGTTAACTGCCTTGTTCAGGGGCAGAACAACAGATTTATACCTTGTCAGCTCGGGGATTCGATCCAGCAACCTTTCAGTTACGGGCCCAACACTCTAACCACTAGGCTACCTGCCGCCCCAGATGCAGCTGAGTAGCATAAGGCCGTAACGTAACAAAATGTGGAAATAGTCAAGGGGTCTAAATACTTTCCAAATGCACAGACATGGAATCACTGGTCACTTTAACAATGTTTACATACTCCTTTACTCATTTCATATTGATATACTATATTCTTGTCAATGCTGTCCTATTAAACTATTGCTGTATATGTACTTTTCTATCCTATGTACTCTACAGATATACAAAAAATTCCACTGTCCATTATGTCTATACATCCCATCCCCTCCATCCATATACTGAACAAAGATGTAACAATTTCAAAGATTGTACTATTACAGTTCATATGAGGAAATCAGTCAATTGACATTAATTAATCAGTACTTATAATGCAATTGTGTTTGTTGTCCGTAGCTTATGCCCATACCATAACCCCACCACCACCATGAGCCACTCTTGTCACAACGTTGACATCAGCCACACAACGCCATACACGTGGTCTGCGGTTGTGAGGTCGTTTGGACGTACTGCCAAATTCTCTAAAACCACATTGGAAGCAGCTTATGGTAGAGAAATTAACATTAAATTATCTGGCAACAGCTCTGGTGGACATTCCTGCAGTCAGCATGCCAATTGCACGCTCCTTCAAAACTTGAGACATCTGTGGCATTGTGTTGTGTGAAAACTGCACATTTTAGAGCTGCCTTTTAATGTCCCCAACACAAGGCGCACCTGTGTAATGATCATGCTGTTTAAATGTTTTTGATATGCCACACTTGTCAGGTGGAGGGATTATCTTGGCAAAGGAGAAATTCTCACTAACAGGGATGTAAACAAATTAGTAGCCTAAATAGTTTGTCATATAGATTAATAGTCAAAAGTTTGGACACACCTACTCATTCCAGGGTTTTTCTTTATTTTTACTATTTTCTACATTGTAGAATAGTGAAGACATAAAAACTATGAAATAACACATTGAATCATGTAGTAACCAAGTGTTAAATCAAAATATGTTATATTTGAGATTCTTCAAAGTAGCCACCCTTTGCCTTGATGACAGCTTTGCACACTCTTGGCATTCTTTCAACCAGCTTCATGAGGTAGTCACCTGGAATGCATTTCAATTAACAGGTGTGCCTTGTTAAAAGTTAATTTGGGGAATTTCTTTCCTTCTTAATGCGTTTGAGCCAATCAGTTGTGTTGTGAGGTAGAGGTGGTATACAGAAGATAGCCCTATTTGGTAAAAGACCAAGTCCATATTATGGCAAGAACAGCTCAAATAAGCAAAGAGAAACAGTCCATTACTTTAAAACATGAAGGTCAGTCAATCCGGAAAATGTCAAGAACTTTGAACGTTTCTTCCAAGTGCAGTCCCAAAAACCATCAAGCGACATGATGAAACTGGCTGTCACGAGACCGCCACAGGAAAGGAAGACCCAGTTACCTCTGCTGCAGAGGATAAGTTCATTAGTTACCAGCCTCAGAAACTGCAGCCCAAATAAATGCTTCACAGTTCAAGTAACAGACACATCAACAGTTCAGAGGAGACTGCGTGAATCAGGCCTTCATGGTCGAATTGCTGCAAAGAAACCACTACTAAAGGACACCAATAAGAGATGGGCTTGGGCCAAGAAACACGAGCAATGGACATTAGACCAGTGAAAATCTGTCCTTTGGTCTGATGAGTCCAAATTGCGATTTTTGGTTCCAATTGCCGTGTCTCTGAGATGCAGAATAGGTGAACGGATGATCTCCGCGTATGTGGTTCCCACCGTAAAGCATGGAGGAGGTGTGATAGTGTGGGGGTGCTTTGCTGGTGACACTGTCAGTGATTTATTTAGAATTCAAGGCACACTTAACCAGCATGGCTACCACAGTATTATGCAGCGATATGCCATCCCATCTGGTTTGCGCTTAGTGGGACTATCACTTGTTTTTTTTAACAGTACAATGACCCAACACACCTCCAGGTTGTGTAAGGGCTATTTGACCAAGGAGGAGAGTGATGGAGTGCTGCATCAGATGACCTGGCCTCCAATCACCTGACCTCAACCCAATTGAGATGGTTTGGGATGAGTTGGACTGTGAAGGAAAAGCAGACAACAAGTGCTCAGCATATGTGTGAACTCCTTGAAGACTGTTGGAAAAGCATTCCAGGTAAAGCTGGTTGAGAGAATGCCAAGAATGTGCAAAGCTGTCATCAAGGCAAAGGGTGGCTACTTTGAAGAATCTGAAATATATCTTGATTTGCTTAACACTTTTTTGGTTTCCTAAATGATTTCATATATGTTATTTCATAGTTTTGATGTCTTCACTATTATTCTACAATGTAGAATAAACCCTTGAATGAGTAGGTGTGTCCAAACTTTTGACTGGTACCGTAGTCAACTACATAAAGTATTGAATAATATGTAGGGGATGGATTTCACTAACAGTGTCCTAACTTGTGCAGCAACTTAATACAGAAAAATGCTGGATAAAGAAATCGTTTTTAATTTACAAAATTGCTTAAAACAATTAAGAACTCAATAAAAAAACAGAAGTGTAACATAAGGAACCTCAATCAAAAACTAGTATTTTTTGCATTTGAGATATTCTCATTCAGCATAATTCGTCAAACAGAAATGTCAATTAAGACAATTAGGCTAATTTATTGATAACCTATGACAATTGATCCAAAGTAAGAGTAAATTGGATAATGATGGAGCTGTCAGTCTAAAGGTAAACCTTGACACACTTGGCTCTGTACAGGGCAAACAGCAGGCCTGCTCCAAGCATGCTCAGTGCGAGCCTCTTCAGGACCCGCATCCTCCAGTCAATGTGGGAACCAGGTCGAGGAAGTGGGCAGAAATCTCCAGCTGGGTCCATCTTAGGAAGAGGAGCAGCAGAATGTCATAAGGTAAGAGGTGAGAAAGAGCAGGATGGACACACAAACTAGTGACGCACACACAAACTACACACACACACAAACTACACACACCATGAAAAACAAAACATAGTCCTCTATTAATCTTTTTGGGGAATGTGATGCTCCCTGGCTATCTAGCTTTAATTTCGGTTATTATTATCGAGCTGGACAGTCCAGAAACTGTATGAATTTAGGTCCATTTTAATTTCTACACAGTTGAGATGTAGTTTTAAGTCATATTGAGTTTGGTTGGACCCCGGATCCGACCCATGACACCCCTGAACTACAAGAACCTTCCGTCTCGACACTAGATGGTATACATTTGCAGTGTTTTGTCATGTGACAACTTCACACACGGTTGTGTCTTATCATTCTCTCCATTTATTAGGAATAAAATGAAAACACTTTTTGATCTGGATGAGGCGATCTGCTTAAGTATGCAAATTAAGAGTTTGAATGAGAGAACCACTGCACAGTGGACCACCTGCTGCACCTGACAGGTAGATATGGCACAGATCTACCATTCTACACAGTAATGTCCTACCCAAGGAACGATTCATGCTTTTCCCCCCATCTACAATCTTTCTGGCCGGGCAGATAGATTGTGTGTGTGTGCGCATGTGTGTAGGGGGATGGGTGTCAAGACGAGCCCCCACAGATAAGATAAACGGGTGCAAGGGCCTTCCCCCCCCCCCGGGCCCTGAGCCAGTGTCTCCAAATGGCCTCCGTTGGTTGTCGGATTCCTGTCCGACACCGCCAGCGTTTGGGGCTACCCCCCTCCTTCCTCACCCTAACCCCCCACCCAGTCTCCACTCTGACAGGACACTGTCACACTGTCTCTGAGTTATAGGCTGTGAGGACTCGCCCTGTCAGAATCCTACATACAGCGCGCGCGCGCACACACACACACACACACACAGTGTGTAAAGGCTGGATGAGCAATGGAGAGGATGAGAAGGGGAGTTGACCCGAGTTTGCAGGAAGTTTGGACTTGGACCGGACCGAGAGAGATGGTAAAGGGTGTGGAGGACCAGACAGAGAGAGATGGTAAAGGGTGTGGAGGACCAGACAGAGAGAGATGGTAAAGGGTGTGGAGGACCAGACAGAGAGAGATGGTAAAAGGTGTGTAGGACCAGACAGAGAGAGATGGTAAAGGGTGTGGAGGACCAGACAGAGAGAGATGGTAAAGGGTGTGGAGGACCAGACAGAGAGAGATGGTAAAGGGTGTGGAGGACCAGACAGAGAGAGATGGTAAAGGGTGTGGAGGACCAGACAGAGAGAGATGGTAAAGGGTGTGGAGGACCAGACAGAGAGAGATGGTAAAGGGTGTGGAGGACCAGACAGAGAGAGATGGTAAAGGGTGTGGAGGACCAGACAGAGAGATGGTAAAAGGTGTGTAGAACCAGACAGAGAGAAATGGTAAAAGGTGTGGAGGACCAGACAGAGGAAACAGACTGTTCTCTCAGAGTGGCCCACTGAGGGGAGCAAAAACATAGTGTCAGGGGATCTTGGCTGACAGTGACATGCACGCACACAGCAGTCAGAGAGAAAGGTGTGAGATGTACCTTGTGCAGTAGGTTCCTGAGGCAGGCAACCTCTTTCTGCAGGTCTCCAGTCTGGGCCACCAGCTCATTACAGATGGCCTGGGCCTCCTTCTTAGGGTCCAGGGACAACACCAGCTGAGGAGAGGACAGAGAGAGTGAGTTAGGGGAGCTGGGGACAGGTCCGATCTAGAAAAATCCATCAGTGCTATCGTGTCTGACTGAAAACTCCCTCACTTAATCGAACACAAACATGGGTGGTGGAGGGGGCAGCACACTCCTTTTAGGGCTGAAAGGGAATTTAGTAGGTTACACAACCATACTGTCGGCTTTCAGTCACACACAACAGCATTGATGGATCAGTTGCCAGTCCTTTAGATTATCAGAGAGGGACAGGGAATGACACACAAACACACACACACACACACACACACACACACACACACACACCTCAGAGGCTCGGCGGGGGAAGCGGCTGATGACGTCCTGTACCGTCTCTGTCAAGTAGCAGCACTGCTGCCTCAGACTGATCAAGAAGTTATACAGCTCCTCACTTCTATAAGGACACACATACACCATTCGGCAACTTTTCACAGTACTTCCCACTAACAGTGTTGATGGGCATTTTAAATTATTTTACTATTCAAATAATAATAACATTTTTCAGATATCTGGATAGTCAACTCTCTTGACCAATCAGAATGACGCAAATGTACATGGCAGAAGTAAACAGCGGACAGGGTGCTTTTCTTCAGTAACTTGTCAGCAACAGCAAAGGAAAAGTCTGATTTTCACAATGATAGAACTGATTCTGTTACAAATATATTTTCTGGTTAGTGTTTGCATTGATCCGTTTGTGGAAACTCCATTAGCTGAGCGCCTGTAATTGCTATTTGAAGAGGGGAAAACTGCATACTGATGTCAGGGCAGCCTGGAGGGCTGTAGCTCAATGAACCATTAGAAAAACTACATAAAAAAAAAAATGTGTTTAACTAAATTAAGAATTTCAAATGTCATGGTATATACTTGTAGGTAAAGATGTCACAAGGATAATTTAATTTAGACATAGCTTTTTCATTGTTAAAATAGGCCCCAAAAGATTTGCACAAAATATGAACACTCCCTCAAGTAATCGAATACTAACATTCGTTCAGACATCCGGATATTCAATTAACTGTGACCATCCCTAGTTGATGAGTCTCTTTCCACCTCAAGTGTGTTTATGTGTGACTGTCTGTGTGAGTGGGTGAGCAGCAAAACCCATGTCAGTCTGCATTCCTGCCCATCTCAAGTATACCCCCTATAGGTCTCACCTAGACCAGGAGGGAGGGAGAGAGAGAGGTCACCTGCAACAGACAGAAATCTCCCCCTCTCCTTTCTATCCTGGACTAAGTGTTGCAGCGAGAGCCTATCAGTCTTGGGTGTGCTAGATAAACTAACAGAGCTGTAGTCCCAGGTCCCGGGCCTCTGGAAGGAGATAGTAACTCCAGTCTGACTGACACTGTTTACACGCCCGCTGACAGAGTGTGAGCGTCACACAACGGCTGCTACACATGCAGGGAAATGTACCATTAAGATAAAATAACCCATCAACGAACACAGGGCAGCGGAACAATCGCAGCAAAAACAATCACAAATAATTTGGATGTAACACTTTTTTTTTTTTATCTCTGGAAAAAATATTATTTTCTATAATATACTGTAGTTTTGAGTTTGAGGGGAAATACTGGACAGTGGCCACACACAGTCTTATGTCTGTTAATTTGTCTGTTGTGTAGAGGTCAGTTGATTTGACTGTGTCTGCCCATTCGTCCGACTGTCTGTGTCAGTTGGTATGAAAATCTCTATCCTCTGTCCACCCATCTGTCTGTCCATTAGTCATGTACTGCAGGTGAAAAGCAATCTAACATCCCAGCCCAACTAGAACATGGCCATCTAACATCCCAGCCCAACTAGAACATGGCCATCTAACATCCCAGCCCAACTAGAACATGGCCATCTAACATCCCAGCCCAACTAGAACATGGCCATCTAACATCCCAGCCCAACTAGAACATGGCCATCTAACATCCCAGCCCAACTAGAACATGGCCATCTAACATCCCAGCCCAACTAGAACATGGCCATCTAACATCCCAGCCCACCTAGAACATGGCCATCTAACATCCCAGCCCAACTAGAACATGGCCATCTAACATCCCAGCCTACCTAGAACATGGCCACTAGGTCCTGGGATGACCATACAGCATAAGGGATGTGGTAATCTAGTGCTTTAATGTTTACAGTGAGGCCATCAGATGATTTACTCCTGGGGGATTTACAGTCTCAGTAAAAGTACCCTTGTGCCCCTGTCCCTGACGCTACACTACACTAGAGGGGAGGACATGACCATCACATTTCAGGATTCATGACGTGAGGGGCTGCAGGCAGACATGACCGCTTGGCCTGAGAGCTAGCCCATCATCAGTCACAGAAAGAGAGGGAGGGGGGGGGGGGGGGAGTGGTGAAAGAGGGGATTTCATTCTATCTCCTCTCGCCTTACAAATCATTATGGCCCGCTTAATAAACCATTATGACTCTGCTCTCAGAAGCTCAGAGGGACTATAGGAGGAGAAGCTGTGGGAGACTATAGGAGGAGAGGCTGTGGGAGACTATAGGAGGAGAGGCTGTGGGAGACTATAGGAGGAGAGGCTGTGGGAGACTATAGGAGGAGAGGCTGTGGGAGACTATAGGAGGAGAGGCTGTGGGAGACTATAGGAGGAGAGGCTGTGGGAGACTATAGGAGGAGAGGCTGTGGGATACTATAGGAGGAGAGACTATAGGAGGAGAAGCTGTGGGAGACTATAGGAGGAGAGGCTGTGGGAGACTATAGGAGGAGAGGCTGTGGGAGACTATAGGAGGAGAGGCTGTGGGAGACTATAGGAGGAGAGGCTGTGGGAGACTATAGGAGGAGAGGCTGTGGGAGACTATAGGAGGAGAGGCTGTGGGAGACTATAGGAGGAGAGGCTGTGGGATACTATAGGAGGAGAGGCTGTGGGATACTATAGGAGGAGAGACTATAGGAGGAGAAGCTGTGGGAGACTATAGGAGGAGAGGCTGTGGGAGACTATAGGAGGAGAGGCTGTGGGAGACTATAAGAGGAGAGGCTGTGGGAGACTATAGGAGGAGAGGCTGTGGGAGACTATAGGAGGAGAGGCTGTGGGAGACTATAGGAGGAGAGGCTGTGGGAGACTATAGGAGGAGAGGCTGTGGGATACTATAGGAGGAGAGGCTGTGGGATACTATAGGAGGAGAGGCTGTGGGATACTATAGGAGGAGAGACTATAGGAGGAGAGGCTGTGGGATACTATAGGAGGAGAGACTATAGGAGGAGAGGCTGTGGGATACTATAGGAGGAGAGACTATAGGAGGAGAGGCTGTGGGATACTATAGGAGGAGAGACTATAGGAGGAGAGGCTGTGAGATACTATAGGAGGAGAGACTATAGGAGGAGAGGCTGTGGGATACTATAGGAGGAGAGACTATAGGAGGAGAGGCTGTGAGATACTATAGGAGAGACTATAGGAGGAGAGGCTGTGGGATACTATAGGAGGAGAGGCTGTGGGAGACTATAGGAGGAGAGGCTGTGGGAGACTATAGGAGGAGAGGCTGTGGGAGACTATAGGAGGAGAGGCTGTGGGAGACTATAAGAGGAGAGGCTGTGGGAGACTATAGGAGAGGCTGTGGGAGACTATAGGAGGAGAGGCTGTGGGAGAATAACAGCGGGATGGATGCTTTAGCTCAGTCTGACATTACTTCCAGTGTTGTGCTGGAGGATGGACTGTGTACAATATGTAATGTAATGTCAATCCTGGAGAGTAAGTCTGTAGGTGTATGTGTTGCATATATAATGTGTCAAGAAAATGTTATTGTGCTTGACGATTTTACCTGGAAGGGATTACTCGAATTGAAAGAAAAATAATATATTGTACTTTAATGTTACCCGCTGTCTATGTTCTCCAGCTGGCCAACGGTGTCCAGGTCGACCCGGTCTAGGTGCATCTCCTTCACTGCACTCAGAACCTTCTGCTGGTCCTCTGGGTCGGAAATACCAATCTGGGGGAGAACGCAGCATTAACAACTGGGCAACATACTGGCAACTCAGGTTGCAAAATTCCCCAAAAGTTCCCAGGTTTTCAGAAATCCTGATTGGAGCATTCCCAGATGGAGGATTCCCTCCATGCTAATTCCCTACTGATTCCAGGAATCATATCGATTTCTGAAAAACCTGGAAACTTGCTGATAGACAGAATGACATAAAAAGGTCTTTCATACCTTCTCCAAGTCATCCTTCTCCATGGTTACCAGGTAGCTCCAAGTGATGTCATTTTCCTGCGGAGAGACGATCAGACAACTTGCAAACCAGCCCACACCCTGAACAGATATTGTACAATAATTTACAATATGCATTTGTGTAGCTACTGGTTATGTATTTTTTTAAATACCGGTAACAGATTACATTATGTGTTTGTGTTGTGTAGCTACTTGCTACCGGTATATCAATCCACACCTGCTGCCCCAAACTGAGCTTCATACATAAATTGTTGACCCAATCACTCCAGAGTCAGACCCAGTCTTTACACCTGACTGCTCAACATCAATGAGCCAGGGGTAGGGTTGGACAGGTATTTGATAATACCATTTGCTGGGATATGGCATGAGGAAGGTATGAACATCTGAAAACTGCCCAACCACAGTGAGGATGAGAGGTATAGTACTCAAATAATGTCAATGTACTCCTGTGTGTGTGTGTGTGTGTGTGTGTGTGTGTGTGTGTGTGTGTGTGTGTGTGTGTGTGTGTGTGTGTGTGTGTGTGTGTGTGTTTAAGGAGTACACTACTCACTAGCATTATGTCAGAGAGGTACTCCAGGTTGAGTCCGTGCAGAAGCAGCTCGATGTCACACAGCTTCGCCAGACTAGGAGAGGTTAAAGGTTGTTATTTTAAAAGAGAATGGGTGCGTTTGAGATCAACTACATTGCAGTCGAACTGTGCAGAATCACTGATCAACAAATCAATCTTTAAATCACCTACTCAACATTATTTGTAGATGAGTCAGTTTGCTCATGCTCTCAAACACAAGTAATGTCTTCTCAATAACTTATCCGGTTAAATAAAAGGCAATAAATACATAAATAAATACGTTTAAGAGCGTACTACATCAACCCCACGTAGCCAAGTCGGCCACCTAAAATATTTCTAAACAGATAAACATTGATAGATTAAAACATAGAATTTTCAACAGTCAGACACAATACTAAATATGTTAAAGAATTATGGTAAGATTCAGCAGCTAGTCCCTAGGTGGGACTAAACGAGTATGAAGGGAGTTTATTTTTGTTTATGTCAAAAAACCACTCATGGCATGGGACACTTCATTATATGTCCACTAGAGGGCCCCAAACGCCCATCATGGCTGCTGGCCTCCACTGACAGATCTCTAGCCTTTTCTCAATTCATCTTACCCTGATTCCTCGCATCCTCTCTCGTCACCTCTTAAAAACAAATTGTAAAAGAACGCCTGAGGGGAGGGACCTTGGACCTCCAATACGGTTGAGAAGAGGATATAGGATACGAGGAATAGCATTAAGATGAATTGAGATTTAGCCATGGTCTCACCTCTCCTTGGAGTCAGCAGGGGGATCAGGGTCCCTCTTGAAGAACTTGAAAAGGGTCTCCTCCTTCGAAGAGGTCACCTGCCCGTTGGTGAGGGCATCGCCTGGGGACGCCAGGATCCTGGCAATCTGCGGGGGAAGACCAGATATACAGGGAGTGTACAAAATACTCTTTCCATGGCAGATTGACCAGGTGAATTCAGGTGAAAGCTATGATCCCTTATTGGTGTCACTTGTTAAATCCACTTCAAATCAGTGTAGATGAAGGGGAGGAGACAGGTTAAAGAAGGATTTTAAAGCCTTGAGACAATTGAGACATGGATTGTGTATGTGTGCCATTCATTGGGTGAATGGGCAAGACAAAAGATTTAAGTGCCTTTGAACGGGGTATGGTAGTAGGTGCCAGGCGCACCGGTTTGAGTGTCAAGAACTAAAGCGCTGCTGGGTTTTTCCACGCTCAACAGTTTCCTCTGTGTATCAAGAATTGTCCACCACCCAAAGGACATCCAGCCAACTGTGGGAAGCATTGGATTGACCATGGGCTAGCATCCCTGTGTAACGCTTGACACCATGTAGAGTCCATGACCCTGACGAATTGAGGCTGTTCTGAGGGTCAAAGGGGTGCAATTCAATATTAGGAAGGTGTTCCTAATGTGTTCTACACTGTATTTGATATAATGTTTGCAAGATAAGGGGAAGATGGTGCTAGTCTCATGCCTCAAGACTACCATTTCATAGTGTGGTAAATGTGGTTGTGGTTAGTGTTGGATTTTACTGTTCCTGTGGTTGTTTAAACACCAGATTTAGGTCAGAGTTATGTATTTTGCAAACTGTGTGGGAAACAATGTTGTGGCTGTAGGGTTCGGTTGATTCTACCTGTGGTTGTTTGAACACCGTGGCTATGTCAGCAGCAGCATTGTTCCCAAGTGTTGGACCTAATTAATTTATTTCAATTGACTGATTTCCTTATATGAACTGTAACTCAGTAAAATCATTGCATGTTGCGTTTATATTCTTGTTCAGTATAAATAATATAATTAGTGGTTGTGTTTACCTGTGGTCGTTTGAAGACCTTGGCCAAGTCGGCAGCACTCTTCCCTGCTTTGGTCTTGAGGGTCTTGTCTGCCCCCAGCTGGAGTAGCTTGAGGACGGCCTCTTCTCTACCGTACTGCACAGCCACAGTCAGGGCCTGGGGTCCAAGGTCACAGCAGGTTATCACCTACTATCAATGTCTAGCGCCATCCTAATTACCATTAATAATCGCAGTGTCACCCATCATTACTATCAATCACAGTCAGAATCAATCTTCAAGAGAATGTAAAAGCATTTGATTGTTGTAAGCATGGGCTAGAGGGCGTTTCCACCATCTTTCCTAAACCAGTCATTTTCTTTCAAATCAATCAAAGGGAAGTGAACAGGTCCAAAAGGAGGGATTATTGTGAGGCAGGAAAGGCTGATGTATAAAAGTAAAAACAAAAGTGTCCGCTTATAAGACACAGGCATCACACCAGGTGGGCATCCTTACCGTATACCCATTTTCATCCTGGGAGTTGACCTCTGCCCCGTGAGACAACAGCAGGTTAATCACCTGAATGTAGCCGTCCCGGGAAGCCAGCATCAGGGATGTCATACGAGACCTGGGAATGGGAATACAATGAATAGGGTGTCCACCCCATCTACCTAGTGGGTGAAAACGCACTTTGGTGATAATTTCACTGCCTTCAGAAAGTATTCACACCCCTTGACTTTTCCCACATTTTGTTAGAGCCTTAATTTAAAATTGATTAAATGTAGATTTTTTTTGTCACTGGCCTACACACAATACCCCATAATGTCAAAGTGGAATTATGTTTTACAAAATATTTAACAAATTAATAAAAATGAAAAGCTGAAATGTCTTGAGTCAATAACTAATTCAACCCCTTTGTTTTGGCAAGCCTAAATAAGTTCACAAGTCACAAAAAGTTGCATGGACTCTGTGTGCAATAATATGATTTTTGAATGACTACCTCATCTCTGTAGCCCACACATACAATTATCTGTAAGATCCCTCAGTTGAGCAGTGAATTTCAAACAGATTCAAACAAAGACTAGGGAGGTTTTTGAATGTCTTGCAAAGAAGGGAACAGACATTGAATATCCCTTTGAGCTTTGTGACGTTATTAATTACACATTGGATGGTGTATCAATACACCCATTCACTACAAAGATACATGCATCCTTCCTAACTCAGTTGCCAGAGGAAGGAAGCAAACCACTCAGGGATTTCACCATGAGGCGAATGGAGACTTTAAAACAGTTACAGATTGTAATGGCTGTGATAGGAGGATGAATCAACAACATTAACTACACTTAATTGATTGAGTGAAAAGAAGGAAGCATGTACAGAATAAAAATATTCCAAAACATGCATTGTTCACAACAAGGAACTAAAGTAATACTGCAAAAAAATTTGCAAAGATATTAACTTTTGTCCTGAATACAAAGTGTTATGTTTGGGGCAATTCCAATACAACACATTACAGAGTACCACTCTCCATATTTTCAGCATAGTGGTGGCTGCATCATGTTATGGGTATGCTTGTAATTGTTAAGGATTGGGGAGTTTTTCAGGATAAAAAAATTTATGGAATGGAGCTAAGCACAGGCAAAGCCAAATCTACACAGGTGCTTACCAAGAAGACAGTGAATGTTCCTGAAGGGCTGAGTTACAGTTTTGACTTAAACTAACGTTCAAAAGTTTGGGGTAGACATTGTTAATGTTGTAAATTACTATTGTAGCAGGAAAAGGCTGATCTACATAGGCGTACAGAGGCCCATTATCAGCAACCATCACTCCTGTGTTCCAATGGCACATTGTGTTAGCTAATCCAAGTTTATAATTTTAAAAGGCTAATTGATCATTAGATAACCCTTTTGCAATTATGTTAGTACAGCTGAAAACTGTTGTGCTGATTAAAGAAGCAATAAAACTGGCCTTCTTTAGACTAGTTGAGTATCTGGAGCATCACCATTTGTGGGTTTGATTACAGGCTCAAAATGGCCAGAAACAAAAAATATTCTTCTGAAACTCGTCAGTCTATTCTTGTTCTGAGAAATGAAGGCAATTCCATGCGAGAAATTGCCAAGAAACTGAAGATCTCGTACAACGCTGTGTACTACTCCCTTCACAGAACAGCGCAAACTGGCTCTAACCAGAATAGAAAGGAGTGGAAGGCCCCGGTGCACAACTGAGCAAGAGGACAAGTACATTAGTGTCTAGTTTGAGAAAGACACCTCACAAGTCCTCAAGTGGCAGCTTCATTAAATAGTACCCACAAAACACCAGTCTCAACGTCAACAGTGAAGAGGCGACTCCGGGATGCTGGCCTTCTAGGCGGAGTTGCAAAGAAAAAGCCTTATGTTCTTTTGCCCATCTTTATTTGATTTTTATTGGCCAATCTGAGATATGGCTTTTTCTTTGCAACTCTGCCTAGAAGGCCAGCATCCCGGAGTCGCCTCTTCACTGTTGACGTTGAGACTAGTGTTTTGCGGGTGACCCCAAACTTTTGAACGGTAGTGTAACTCTACGGCAAGACCTGGAAATGGTTGTCTAGCACTGATCAACAACCAATGACAGAGCTTGAAGAATTTTGAACAAGAATAATAAATGGGCAAATCTTACACAATCCAGGTGTGCAAAGCTCTTAGAGACTTACCCAGAAAGAGTCAGCTGTAAATCACTGCCAAAGGTGCTTCTACAAAGTATTGACTCAGGGGTATGAACTTATGTACAATTTCAAAACCCAACATGCAACAACTTCAAAGATTTTACTGAGTTACAGTTCATATAAGGAAATCAGTCAATTGAAATAAATTCATTAGGCCCTAATCTATGGATTTCACATAACTGGGAATACAGATATGCATCTGTTGGCCACAGATACCTTAAAAAAAGGTAGGGGCATGAATCAGAATCTCATCACGGCATCTCTTTGCATTCAAATTGCCTGTAACTTATGACTGCCCATACCATAACTCCACCGCCACCATGGTGCACTCTGTTCACAATGTTAACATCAGCAAACCGCTCACTCACACAATGCCAAACACGCTGTCTGCCATCTGCCCGGTACAGTTGAAACCAGGATTCATCCGTGAAGAGCACATTTCTTCAGTGTGCCAGTGGCCATCAAGGTGAGCATTTGCCCACTGAAGTTGGTTAAGACGCAAACTGCAGTCAGGTCAAGACCCTGGTGAGGACGACGAGCATGCAGATGAGCTTCCCTGAGATGGTTTCGGACAGAAGTTCTTTGGTTGTGCAAACCCACAGTTTCATCAGATATCCAGGTTGCTAGTCTCCGACGATCCCGCAGGTGAAGAAGCCGGATGTGGTGGTCCTGGGCTGGCGTGGTTAAACGGGGTCTACAGTTGTGAGGCCGGTTGGACATACTGAAAAATTCTCTAAAACTACGTTGGAGGCGGCTTATGGTAGAGAAATTAAATTCTCTGCCAACAGCTCTAGTGAATATCCCTGCAGTCAGCATGCCAATTTCATGCTCCCTCAAATCTTGAGACATCTGTGGCATTGTGTTGTGTGACAAAACAGCATTTTTTAGAGTGGCCTATTATTGTCCCCAGCACAAGGTGCACCTGTGTAATGATCATGCTGTTTAATCAGCATCTTGATGTCGCACACCTGTCAGGTGGATAGATTACCTTGGCAAAGGAAAAATGCTCACTAACAGGTATGTAAAAAAATTTGTGCACAACATTTCAGAGAAATAAGCTTTTTGTGCGTATGGACAATTTCTGGCATCTTTTATTTCAGCTCATGAAACATGGAACCAACACTTTACATGTTGCATTTATATTTTGGATCAATGCAAATGAGAGATTTCTGTATTTCTTTTTCAATACATTTCTAAAAACATGTTTTCACTTTGTCATTATGGGGTATTGTGTGAATAAAATAAATGTATTCCATTTTAAATTAAGACTAACAAAATGTGGAATAAGTCAAGGGGTATGAATACTTTGAGGGAAATGTTTTATAATACATTTACCAAGAGAAATATGATTATTCATGTTCTGAATCATTGAGTTGGGTCTTCAATATATAATTAATATTATAAATCGCAAAAGTTGGATGAAGTAACCTAATACATCCAATTAAAGCACCGAGCTCTGTTGACATAGCGGTGCAGGTTTCTCATAACTAAGATTTTACATTTTGTGGTCTTCAAGGTTGTTTCCACAGTTCGCAAAAAGCTAAATTACAATGACGAGCTGAATTAAAAATGTAAAATGCCCATCGCTGCATTGACAATTAACAGAGATACTCGTGTTTTTTGTGAGAAATCTAAGAAAATATGAAAATACTACATGTCATGTCTCAAAATCGACGAAAAGAAAATATTGGTCAACAGAAAGTAGTCTGTTCTTTTGACCAATCGATTGGTCAAAATGTTAGGTTTTGTCTATATATGGAAAAATGCAAATGTGTTTTAATAAAATCAACTACATATGAATTGAGCTTGCCGGATGCTTTAAGTTCAGTTTGATAAAATAAAGACACAAATGAGTTCAGGCTATCCACAAGAAAAAAAAAAGAAAGAAAAAAAAACCTGTTCCGACCCTCCTCTTCCCACTCCTACTGGCTTTTGTAGATTATGTCGTTACTCTCCTGAAGTTGCCGGTAATAAGCTACATGAGGAGTTGGCTAAGTTTCTCATAATACCAATTTATCTCACCATTTCAACCGATCTGCGTGCCAGTTATGGTTTTCATATGCACATTCTCAACAGTTTAATTTAATTTATAACAACATCTTCATACCTCAAAATCATTGTCGACATGTGGTTAATCAAAATTCGATCAAAATCACATCGATAAACCACAAAAGTAACTTATATTGCCATTGCCAACTACAGTATGTAAAAATGGCCTATAAAGCCAACAAATAAAAACATTGCAGCCTGCAGGTAGAAAATATCTGGATAAAAATAAATATCCTTTAAATTACATTGGCTACGCATTGTCTGTCTGCAACGAACTATTAACTTGGGTCTGAACCTCCTCGCAACATTGTATAAAATATTCTGGGCCTCCAGAGTTTCCTGCGCCAGTGAGCTCGGGACAGATACAGCTGTTGGCTATTTGCACAAGGTATAAGAAGTAATCAGGTAGGCCTATTTTATGCCGTTTCAGGTGCGCGTCCTTACTCAACATTGTCAGGAGCGCTCCAAACAAAAGACAATGACTAAATTGACAAAACTAAATGGAATAAAAAACCAAAACTTGTTTCTCACAAGTGTAGCATAGGTTGTGTGCTCTACAAACAACGTGTCTACTCCAACAATGAGAACGGTAAAATACAAGAATAATAATATATTGAATGCATTAACATACATTGCCGTAAGCAAACAAACATTGTAGATTAGAATTTATAGGAATTAAATGTAAATGTACTGGTGGTGATATACAGTGCATTTGGAAAGTATTCAAACCCCTTCCCTTTTTGGTTATGTTACAGCCTTATTCTAAAATGGATTCAATTATATTTTTTACTCAATCTACCACACAATACCCCATAATGACAGTGAAAAGTTTATTTTTATTTTCTCAAATAAAAAACAAACTTATTTACATAAGTATTCAGACCCTTTGCTATGAGACTCGAAATTTAGCTCAGGTGCATCCGGTTTCCATTGATCATCCTTGAGATGTTTCTACAACTTGGGAGTCCACCTGTGGTAAATTCAATTGATTGGACATGATTTGGAAAGGCTCACACCTGTCTATATAAAAAAGGTCCCACAGGTGACAGTGCATGTCAGAGCAAAAAACAAGCCATGAGGTCGAAGGAATTGTTCGTAGAGCTCCGAGACAGATCTGGGGAAGTGTACCAAAAATGTGCACTTGTGTAATTTGCACCATGATTCTTAAAAATGGAAGATGTTTGGAACAACCAAAACTCTTCTTAGAGCAATCGGGGGGAGTAGGGCCTTGGTCAGGGAGGTGACCAAGAACCTGAGCTCCAGAGTTCCTCTCTGGAGATGGAAGAACCTTCCAGAAGGACAACCACCTCTGCAGCACTCCACCAAATCAGGCCTTTATGGTAGAATGGCCAGATGGAAGCCACTCCTCAGTAAAAGGCACATAACAGTCCGCTTGGAATTTGCCACAAGGCACCTAAAGGACTCTCAGGCCATGAGGAACATGAAACCAGGCACCGCTCATCACCTGGCTTATATCATCCCTACGGTGAAGCATGGTGGAGGCAGAATCATGCTGTGGGGATGTGTTTCAGAGGCAGGGACTGGGAGACTAGTCAGGATCGAGGGAAAGATGAACGGAGCGAAGTACAGAGAGATCCTTGATGGAAACCTGGAGAGACCTGAAAATAGCTGTGCACATGCCTGACAGAGCTTGAGAGGATCTGCAGAGAGGAATGGGAGAAACTCCCCAAATACAGGTGTTCCAAGCTTGTAGAGTCATACCCAAGAAGACTCGACGCTGTAATCACTGCTAAAGTTTCTTCAACAAAGTACTGAGTAAAGGGTCTGAATACTTAATTTAAATCTGTTTAATTTATTAATACACTTGCAAAATATTCTAAAAACATGTTTTTCCTTTGTCATTATGGGATATTGTGTGTAAATTGATGAGGAAAAAAACCAAAATTGTAATCAATTTTAGAATAACGCTGTAACGTAACAAAATGGGACAAAAGTCAAGGGGTCTGAATACTTTCCGAATGCACTGTGCATAGGGCAGCAGCCTCTAAGGTGCAGGGTTGAGTGTATATTTTTTCTCCCAAATATACTTTTTAGTAGAGATTTTCCATTTCAATTATGTTTACATTTTAAAACTAACAGGTTTTTGATATTATATTATGAGTTCATAAGCTTCATTGAACAATTATTTGGAATACATTTGCAAACATTGAAAAACTTCGCTTTGTAATTATGGGGTATTTATGTGTAGATTGATGAGAACCAAAAATATTTAATCAATTTTAGGATAAGGCTGCAATGTAACAAAATGTGGAAAAATTCAAGCGGTCTTTCTGAACACACTGTATCTTGGCTCCATTGATTTAGTCACCCTAATTCTGGCCATCCTATAAGGGTAAAAACTCCAATAACGTTTGAACGGATTATGGTAGAGACATGAGGTTTGGACCATTTGGCTTTCTTATTGGATTATCTACACAATTATCATTATTTTACCCATTGGCCAAAACATGTGTTTTTGATTGGACACCCTAGAATGAAATGGAATAGAATAGATATTTTGTATAAAAAAAAAAAAGAGAAACAAACATTTGTCTTCTCCCAATTTCAATTTGTCTTCTGCCTATCTAGGTAAGAAGGAATGAGTGGTAGAACCTCTTTTGA
Source organism: Thymallus thymallus (assembly GCA_023634145.1). Lineage (NCBI taxonomy): Eukaryota > Metazoa > Chordata > Actinopteri > Salmoniformes > Salmonidae > Thymallus > Thymallus thymallus. The sequence goes on from CM042413.1 coordinate 31,127,215, forward strand.
ACACTTTTGAAACCACTGGAGGGAGACAGACACCAAACCCTCAACTCTTGAGTGACTAGCTAAAGCAGACCTGGCCAGGTTACGTTCTCTATGGAAACATGCTGTAAAGGAAAACATTTTTCAAAACAGACACTGTCTTCACACTGCAGTGCTTGGTTTTGACACCTCTAGGGTAACATAAAGCATAGACTTCTTACAGTAATTGTAACTTACAGTAAGTACTGTATTACTTAGTGGTTCACCACACTGTTTGGCCCAAACAAGCTGTCTTCTAGGTCAGTCAAACTCTGTCCACTCGGCCCCACAAGAGTGAGGCAGCCCATGCCATTGGTCATCCATCCTATTGTGTTGAGCAACAAACCGGCAAGTGTCAATAACCACTGACAACAACAACTTTATCACCCGTGACTGACAGAACAGAGGGTGAGAAACTGCATCAGTCCAGAGGTGTGAGAATGGCCTGTGGCCATTCATCACAATATGTGACGTTTCCCAGGGACAGAGAGGGAGGATGTGTGTGTGTTTGTAAATGTTGTTTGTGTATTGGTGACATCTAGACCTAGGTGAGTCGGGCGTAGTAATCTATCATCCAGACACATTCCAGGTATTCACTTTTTATTTCCTCTGACCGCAGGAGACTGAGGGTTTTAGTGCCCTGCAAACCTGTTTTTCCCAAGGTATTGGTCTCAGTAGGCAAACAGGTGACAAGGTCATTCGCTTGCGGCAGGGGTACGGTAGAGAGTGAAGGGGTGGGGTGTGTTTGTACTATATGTGTTTTTGATCACCAGTTACAGACGAGTAGAGAATCGATACATAGACTGTTTTGTTCTCACAACTCTGAGAACAATGGCATTGAGAGATAAAACAACCATACTAGATAAAACGACCAAACTCCCCTTCTTATGAAATAATTGTGACAGGTTATAATCATATCCTGTTCATAACCACTTGAGAGGGTGACCACACCACACAGAGGCTGCCTACTCTCAAACAGTCCGTATCTCCTGAAAGGTTTCAGCTGAAACTGATTTCCAGCTCGTTTCCAACTGACAGGTCATTAGGCTGGAGGAAAAGGCTTGACTTTCACCTGATACTAAAAAGCCAGAGGACAGCCATAGTAGAGGATGCAGAGGACAAACCATGTGATCATAAACTGAGTGTACAAAACATTAAGAACTTTCCATTTATAGACTGACCATGTGAAACCTATGATCCCTTATTGATGTTACACACACAAAGATGCAGGGAAGGAGACTGGTTAAAGAAGTATTTTTAAGCCTTGAGACAATTGAGACATGGATTGTATATCATTCAGAGGGTGAATGGGCAAGACAAAATATGTAAGTGCCTTTGAACGAGGTATGGTAATAGGTGCCAGGCGCACCGGTTTGTGTCAAGAACTGTAATGCTGCCAGGTTAACGCTCAACAGTTTCCCGAGTGTATCAAGAATGGTCCATAACCCAAAGCCAACTTGACACAACTGTGGGAAGCATTGGAGTCAACATGGGCCAGCATCCCTGTGGAACGCTTTTGACACCTTGTAGAATCTATGCCCCGACGAATTGAGGCTGTTCTGATGGCAAAAGAGGGGGTGCAACTCGATATTTGTTCCTAATGTTTGGTATACTCAGTGTATAGCCTATTGTCTATGCAAAAGGACCTCACTTTGCTCCACCATCCAATGATGCAGTTTCTTGTAGGCCAGGGTTCCCAAACTGATTTTATATGGCCACCCAAGTTGAGCAAAATATATACATATATTTAATTTTAGACATCTGTTCCAAAGTATTCCCACGCATAATATACAAATGTAAGCAAGATTTGAAAAGGTTATGTTTTAGTCAAATATTACTTCTGTTTGGGCTTCTTGCGGTCAATTTGCAGTCTACAAATGATTTGTAGTTATGTTCTGGCCCCCTGACCATCCAAAACTAGTTGATGATCCCTGCTGTAGGCTGAGAGATTGGACCCCACATCTTGCTCCTGAACAAACACACCATCTTTAAAGGTTCATTTGTTTATGAGGCTGAGGAAAATAAATGCATCTGGTGTAAATTGTTGGTCAAATACTCAGACGTTAAGGCCAAGGTGGGGCATATTTCTCTACCCACAAGAACCCTGGATCTCTTTCTTCTCCTCCGGTTGCTGTAACTCTGTTGTTCCCCCCTTTCCTCTCGTCCACATCCCTTCTGTCTCTCGTTACCGTTCGTCAAATATTTTGTCTGGAGAGGAAACAATCAATTTTCTACCGCCTGCTCTCACTCGCTTTCTGGACGGTGTGTGTGTGTCGGATGGCTTGGGACGGTGTGTGGCACGGGACGGCGGGCATGAGACAAGGGTGGCAGAGAGTTTGTGAGGGGTGGGCGAAGAGCAATGGAGGTGGAGGGGAGAAGGCTAAGTTCGGGGCTTTATCCTTGGCTTGCCATGAGAAATGTCCAGAGATAATGACAATTGGTAAGTGGTTCCAGAATCCTCCCTCCTCTCGCGCACTCTCTCTCCCTCCCTCTCTCCCTCCCTCCCTCTCTCCCTCACTCTGTGTCTGGGCAGCATCAGGCAGTACAGTGAGTTTAGGTGGTGTGGATGAGGGCTTCTCTTACTCTTGTTTAGTCCTTCTTCCCCCCTGCTCTAAGTGTTTATTGTCTGTCTGTCTGAAGGGGATCTGGGTATGTGTGCACGCAGATGCCATAACAGGGCATTCCACACAAAAGATAAATGCAGACCAACATGCACTGTACCGAGACACACACAAACTGTACTCCATGTGGTGTAGTGGTGAACAGGGACACTGGACAACACAGGAGGAAGTCACAATGTGGTCAAAGCCAGGGTCAAGACATGGTTGCCAGGAAACTGGAAACACTGCTTCAGCCCTGGTACTTTCCATCACAGTAAATAATGTCTAAATGAATAAAAGTTCACATTAAAAAACTAATCAAGAATAATAACAGAACCCATTACCCAATTTATATCAGCATCACCAACACAGTGGATGAATGGGAACACCAACCCTTAACGAATGTAATAACATGTTGCTGTTCATGTCTATTATGTGATACCAACATAACAGTGTGGTGCTGTGTCTAGAAGGAAGTACATGGTGTTTCACAAGCTTGGCCATCTGAGGCTATATCATATCAGTCCCTGTGCTGCAGAGTAAAATTGTACCATGTCTTATGATAAAATTCCACTATAAAATGCACACAGTCTCTCTCACCTGTTGAATGTGTTTGGGTCAGCGTTTCTGGACAAGAGCAGCTCCACACACTGGACGATCTTGTCCTCGCTGGCAGAAGCGGTGCATGCAGCCATCAGTACCGTGTACTGTTCTATGTGACACACATACACACAAAGCGCATTAGTACCGGATCAGAATATTCAGTCCATGCATAATCTTATGACTATCATTTAACTATACAATTCAATGACAACAAAAACCAATGACCATGTTAAATGGATAAAACATCACATTACACATTCAATCAAGAGTCATTACAATAATAAGGAACCAGACAGCGCAGGATGAGACAGCATAATAAAATTGGCCCTGTGAACGTTGATGTGATCGATATCATTTTAATCCGGGAACTGTGGTGTTCTTTGTGGGGTTGACTTCAGTGGCATTGTCTGACATCTCAGACTCTGAACATGATAAGGACTCAAGAGTGATGGCAATCTGCTGAGTTCATGTTTTGGCATGGACTGACTGTGCGCGTGCGTGGAGTGTACGTTTCTGTGAGTATGTTTTAGGGGGTAGCAACCATTGAGAGCAGTTGCAACCAGACTGACGGTTTGCGTCTGCTGTGGCCTGGGGAAAAATAAATAAAAGTCTGGGGTAGGCCCAGTGCTATGACGACAGCGCCACGCTCTGTGTACCAGCTTTATCAATCACTCCTGCATTCCTCCCCTTCTCTTTCTCCCTCTCTTGGCAGAACACAAATTAGGAAGTGACCGCCGCTCTCCCGTTTAATGGTTTCCTTTCAAAGCCTCTGGCAACAGTCGCCGCCACGGTGTGTGTATACACAGACAAACACACACACACACACACGTATTGAACAACCATCCCTCCCATATGTACTGACTGGAATAACACACACACAGACCGTGACACCCGTAGCACCCAATCGTGGTAGCACTGTCCTCAGTCTATCCATGATTTAAACTCTCGTCTCCTTTTCCAAGATCACTGATACGACAGATGCATTCAATTTCTCCACGAGAGAGAGAGAGAGGACAGGAATGAGACAGTCGGAGCTGTAAACTGAAAACACACCGGCGAATTAGCAGCATGTTTTTAGACGGTTCCTCTTTAACGTCATAGACATTAAGTAATGGCAGATGAAGCTATGTGGCGAGGCTTCTAATTCGCTCTCCAGGCTTTGGCCGGGGCACGTGTGGAAATTGAAAGAAGGTGCGAGAAGGGGGGTGGGAGGTGGGGGGGGGGGGGGTCACGGTGTATCACCGTGTGTGCGCATGCTTCATGGAACGCAGAAGTGGCCCGTCGGAGGACGGGAGGATTTAATCTGACCATGCAAGGCTTGTGTCATTCGATATCACAGAATTCCTTCCTTTACTTGTTCATTGTGGCTGTTCTGTTTCAGTATCCCACTATCTGTTCTAGTTCTGACGGGCTGATGTAGTCAGCGGCAGTGTTCTCTCTATCTCTCTCAGTTCTCGGTCTCTACAGTGGTGGGTAGAGCTCATAGTCTCTTCTACAAGCAGAGACTTGCATAAACTGGAAGATGTGAGTGTCTGTGAAACCCAGAAAAACCATGACGTGCCAAATAATATCACCCTGGCAGAATGATTCAACGATTAGACCTATTAACTTGCACTGTACTTTTGATCAACTACAATGCAACATAATTTCACACCTGTAGTCAACCATCCGAGTGCTGGTGAGGGCATGGTATTGAATACAAGCAAAGCTGTAGCTTACATAATATGACACGTCTGTCTTACCTCTGCTGAAGTTAGCGCTGGCCCCTCTGTCCAGCAGCAGCTTGGCGATGTCATAGTGAGCCATGTGCACAGCACACATCAGCGGTGTCCACTCAAACCCCAGCCTTGTCTCCACATCCAGGCCTAACACAAATACCCCAGATCAATAAAATCTAACTAATCTAGTATGTATCAACTGTAAGTAGAAGCCTAAGTGTTGTTGTCCATTAGTTTACTCCAAGTAGGCGAGGGGTGGTAGGGTTAGGGGAAAATAATGAAGCAACATTTATTTAAAAATAATAACAAAATATATATGGGGTATTGGAAATGATGCAGACAATTACATTGATCAGCTTTAATATTGCAGATAGATTGTAGCTTCCATCAATGTAATTGATATAAAAAGACCCCAGATCAGTACCCAAGGTTGCAAACACTGTCATTTACAGAACATTGCCTGAACAAGAGGGCTAAAACAAAAATATTACAATATTCAGTAAAGGTAGACTGTATAACTGGTGCTTCAATTTCTAAATTGCAACAGATCTTACAAAGGCATAATGGCAATTTACTAAAGTATAATTTACTGTTCATTATCAAAACCTGCCATTGTCCAACAGCTGCTGGACCAGCCGGACATCTTTGGTGTTGATGGCTCTTTTCAAGGTGGAGACCTTGTCCTCTGCTTCTTCGACCACTGCATTTGTACCCTGAAAATACAATTCTGGTCTGTTAGATTCAAGTGTCAAGTTTTAATGTCACATGCACAAGTACAGTGAAATGCCTTTTTGTTAGAAATGAATGACACAATACTGGTACATTAAATGATGACTACTTCACTGTGTGTTGTATTTCAAAAGTCTGGTTGGTAGCTAGGTCATGAAGCTAGCCTGGCCATAAACTACTAGACAAGACAGACCATCTGGGACAGTTGTCGCCACCTGCTGGATGGGATTTACCATCTTCCTCTCGCACTGGTACGTGCACGCACTAGCTAGCTAGCTAGATAAAAAAAATGTATTGTAACTAAACAAAACAAAATATATATATAAACGGTTGTCTTAGCTCATATTCAAACGAGATAACATGCCAAGTCATTGTGCATTCAATAGAGTTGGCAAATGCATAGCTAATTAATCTTAAACATTTCGCTAGCTTGCTGGCAATAGCGGTTTAGCTGGCTCGAGCGCAAGATGACAGATATGCAATTCTTGGAGAAACAAATAGGAAATATGTGTCACCTCAATTAAGAGGTCCTTTTTCGACTTTGAAAATCCAATGTCCCACTCGTCGTTGCTCCCATCGCTTTCATCTCCTGCAGGGAAGGCATTTTCCACCTTGTTGGACATGATGGCCTCGAGTATGGATCTTCTGTAAACAGGGAAACACTATTTTCACGTCACTTCGATACTTTTTCGTAGTAGGTTAGGAAAACGTACGCAGCAGGTTAAGAAAATAGTATTCCAACCTGCTACGAAAAACACTTTGTATCGAAGTGGCGTGAAGTTCTGTAAAAAGCTGCAAGACGCACGTGACCACGGAAGGCGCTCCATGGGGTCACTTGGATGACAATGTCAGATTCAGGTCAAGTTTGCGCATCCTGGTCTAGACCGTTCATATACAGTATACGGTCTATACCAGAATCCAAATGTATTTTAAGAACAGGAATTGGGGGTATTGTAAAAACGTTTCGGAATTCTACCCAGTGGAAAACTGATGGACCAAAGGGGCAACCTTTTTTACTTTGAAGCTTCAAATCAAAGCAAATTGTATTTGTCACATGCGCCGAATACAACAGGTGTAGACCTTACAGTGAAATGCTTACTTACAATGCAAATAGTCCGTATAGCCATATGATTGGCTGTTCGGGTGTCTTATGGCTTTGGGGTAGAAGCTGTTAAGAAGCCTTTTGGAGAAGCCTAGACTTGGGGTCTCAACTAACTTGTTATTTCAGTCACTGACAGTCACTCAATTAGCCATGTCAGCAAAACATTTTTAGATTGATAAATTAGTCTAACGTGATATCTAAACTCGTAGTAGGTACTCGTAGTAGGTACATTGATTTTGTTAGTCACTCTCACTCAGATATCATTAACATGGCATAAGTAATTGAAAAATGTGTATAATTTCAGGAAATTAGCTGTAAAACTGCTAAATGTTCTCTTCACCCCATGGCAATGTGTAGAATTGCCTTCTTTTTTTTTTTACTTTGGGGGCCACCAAAATGTTTTGTCCATGAGGTGGTGGTCCCAACAAATGTGTGTGTGTGTGTGTGTGCTAGAGTGAATATAACTAAAATCTTTAACATTTGCATAAATTAAAATGGATAAACACTTAAAGTGTTGGTCCATTGTTTCATGAGCTGAAATAAAAGATCCCAGAAATGTTCCATTCACAAAAAATTGTTTACATCCCTGTTAGTGAGCATTTCTCCTTGGCCAAGATAATCCCTCCACAATTGTGGCATATCAAAACGCTGATTAAACAGCATGATAAATACACAGGTGCACCTTGTGCTGGGGACAATAAAATGCCACAAAAATATGCAGCGTTGTCACACAACACAATGCCAAAGATGTCTGAGGTTTTGAGGGAGTGTGCAATTGGCATGTTGACTGCAGGAATGCCCACCAGAGCTTTTGCCAGATAATTGAATATTCATTTCTCTACCATAAGCTTATTTGAGAGAATTTTGCAGTACGTCCAACCGGCCTCACGACCGCAGACCACATGTAACCACGCCAGCACAGGACCTCCACATCCGGCTTCTTCACCTGCGGGATCATCTGAGACCAGCCACCCGGACAGCTGATGAATCTGTGGGTTCGCACAACTAAAGAATTTCTGTACAAGCTGTCAGAAACGTATCAGGGAAGCTCATCTGTGTGCTCGTCGTCCTCACCAGAGTCTTGACCTGACTGCAGTTTGGCGTCATAACCGACTTCAGTTGGAAAATGCTCACCTTTGATTGCCACTGCCACGCTGGAGAAGTGTGCTCTTCACGGATGGCAGACAGCATGTATGGCGTTGTGTGGATGAACGGTTTGCTGATATCAATGTTGTGAACAGAGTCCCCCATGGTGGTGGTGGGGTTATGTTATGGGAAGGAATTCATTTTATCGATAGCAATTTGAATGCACAGAGATACCGTGACGAGATCCCATTGTCATGCCATTTATCTGCCGCCATAACCTCATGTTTCCGCATGATAATGCACGCCCCCATGTCGCAAGGATCTGTACACAATTCCTGGAAGCTGAAAATGTCCTAGTTCTTCCATGGCCTGCATACTCACCAGACATGTCACCCATTGAGCATGTTTGGGATGTTCTGGATCAACGTGTACAACAGCGTGTTCCAGTTCCCGCCAATATGCAGCAACTTCACACAGTCATTGAAGAGTGTAATCACATTCTACAGCCCACAATCAACAGCCTGATCAACTCTATGCGAAGGAGATGTGTCGCGCTACATGAGGCAAATGGTGGTCACGCCAGATACTGACTGGTTTTCTGATCCACGCCCCTACATTTCTTTTTAAGGTATCTGTGACCAACAGATGCATATCTGTATTCATGGTCCTGAAATCCATAGATTAGGGCCTAATTAATTAATTTAAATTGACTGATTTCCTTATATGAGCTGTAACACAGTAAAATCTTTAAAATTGTTGCATGTTGCGCTTATATTTCTGTTCAGTGTATATACAGTTGAAGTCGGAAGTTTACATACACCTTAGCCAAATACATTTAAACTCAATTTTTCACAATTACTGACATTTAATCCTAGTAAAAATTCCCTGTCTTAGGTCAGTTAGGATCACCACTTTATTTTAAGAATGTGAAATGTCAGAATAATAGTAGAGAGAATGATTTATTCAACCAAGCTTTAACTTCCTGACTGATGTCTTGAGATGTTGCTTCAATATATCTAAATAATTTTCCTTCCTCATGATGCCATCTATTTTGTGAAGTGCACCAGTCCCTCCTGCAGCAAAGCACCCCAACAACATGATGCTGCAACCCCCGTGCTTCACGGTTGGGATGGTGTTCTTCGGCTTGCAAGCGTCCCCCTTTTTCCTCCAAACATAACGATGGTCATTATGGCCAAAGAGTTCTATTTTTGTTTCATCAGACCAGAGGACATTTCTCCAAGTACGATCTTTGTCCCCATGTGCAGTTGCACACCGTAGTCTGGCTTTTTTATGGCGGTTTTGGAGCAGTGGCTTCTTCCTTGCTGAGCGGCCTTTCAGGTAATGTCGATATAGGACCTGTTTTACTGTAGATACAGATACTTTTGTACCTATTTCCTCCAGCATCTTCACAAGGTCCTTTGCTGTTGTTCTGAGAACGTTTATCTCTAGGAGACAGAACGCATCTCCTTCCTGAGCGGTATGACGGCTGCACGGTCCCATGGTGTTTATACTTGCGTACTATTGTTTGACAGATGAACGTGGTACCTTCAGGCGTTTGGAAATTGCTCCTAAGGATGAACCAGACTTGTGGAGGTCTACAATTTATTTTCTTTGGTCTTGGCTGATTTCTTTTTATTTTCCCATGATATCGAGTAAAGAGGCACTGAGTTTGAAGATAGACTTTGAAATAAATCCACAGGTACACCTCCAATTGACTCAAATTATGTCAATTAGCCTATCAGAAGCTTCTAAAGCCATGACATCATTTTCTGGAATTTTCCAAGTTGTTGGACCCACTGGAATTGTGATATAGTGAATTATAAGTGAAATAATCTGTCTGTAAACATTTGTTTGAAGAATTACTTGTGTCATGCACAAAGTAGATATCCTAACTGACTTTCCAAAACTATAGTTTGTTAACATGAAATCTGTGGAGTGGTTGAAAAATGAGTTTTAATGACTTCAACCCAAGTGTATGTAAACTTCCGACTTCAACTGTAGTATCAAACATCTTTTGACAAGCAATTTAAATAGGGTCAGTCTAAACATCTCAGCGTTAGTTTTTAAGAAAATTAAGCCCTATAGTCGGTGCATCATAATACCCATAAAACCTAGTGGTTAAGCACAGAAATGGTTCCAGTCGTTTTTCCAGCATTCATTTTTCCCAAGATTTTAGAAACACTTCAAATTAATTCTGTATTTGATGTAGACTTACCTTGGCGTGACATTTTGATAATTGTGTAATTCTCTCTCGGACAAGGTGAGTTTGATCAATATATTTTACTCCCCAAAAAATGGAATGCTAATTAGCAACAGAGAAGACCTCATGCAAGACTACAAATTCGACTGTCAGCTACCTTCTGTGCCCAATCAATGAGTGCTGTATTGAAATGGTTGAACTTCTTCTGTCCCCTTTCTTTCTGTCTTAGCTAAAGTGTTCTCCGTGGGTAGCTATCTAATTAGCAGAGCAATAGATTAAGAAAACCGTATGTCGACTTCGGTCTCTATTTCAGACATTTTTCAAGGATGAGCATGAGCATTAAAAGGTGGAAAGACTAGTCTGGCCATGTGGAGAAGTGCAGCTATGAGGAGGGGCAATTTACCGGTTTGGTCAGGGCCAGCATTTGGGATGAAGTTTATCCGGTGAGTGTAGCTATTAAGTAAAATTTGAGCATCTTAGCAATAGTGTTATTATTTAAACAAAATTTTGTTTACCCTTTTTCTCCCCAACTGGTAGTTACAGCCTTGTCCCATCGCTGCAACTCCCCTACGGACTCGAGAGCCGTACATCCTCCGAAACACAACCCCGCCAAGCTGCACTGCTTCTTGACACAATGCCCGCTTAATCCGGAAGCCAGCCGCACCAATGTGTTGGAGGAAACACCGTACACCTGGCGACCGTGTCAGTGTGCATGCGCCCGGCCCGCCACAGGAGTCACTAGAGCACGATGGGACAAGGACATCCCGCCGGCCAAACCCTCCCCTAACCCGGACAACGCAGGGCCAATTGTGCGCTGCCTCATGGGTCTCCCGGTCACGGCAGGCTGCGACAGAGCCTGAAATCGAACCAGGATCTGTAGTGACACAGCTAGCACTGCGAGGCAGTGTCTTAGACCGCTGCACCACTCAAGAGGCCCAATACAATGTGTTCTATACAGCTGTCAATTCTACAAGGAAAGAGCCCAATAATCAATATTATAAAGTCATTAACCAGATTACCCTGGATACCAGACTTAGATCAGTTCTAGAATGTTGTCATTGATGAGAATGAATCAAAATATCTATTGACATGTTTATTGTTTAGACATCCAGAGACAAATCTTAAAATTCACAGTATTTACTTTTTAGTAGTGGTCTGTCATAGAGCAGTAGTTCCCAACCTTTTTCAGTTACTGTCCCACCAACTGAATTTTGCTCTGCCCGGAGTACCCCTGAAGTACCTCCACATGTGCATTTTACCATTAGGCCTATGGTCTCATGAGTCTTCTCAAGTACCCCCTATGGATAGGCCAAGAACCTTCAGGGGTCCTAGTACCTCAGGTTGGAAACCACTGTCATAGAAATTTCCCCTCTGGGATCAATAAAGTATCTATCTAAGCATGGTGGTGGCTGCATCATGCTGTGGGGATGTTTTTCAGCGGCAGGGACTGGGAGACTAGTCAGGATCAAGGGAAAGAACGGAGCAAAGTACAGAGAGATCCTTGATTAAAACCTGTTCTAGAGTGCTCAGGACCTCAGACTGGGGCGAAGGTTCACCTTCCAACAGGACAACAACCCTAAACACACAGCCAAGACAACGCAGGAGTGGTTTCGGGACAAGTCTCTGAATGTCCTTGAGTGGCCAAGCCAGAGCCCCGACTTGAACCCGATCCAACATCTTTGGAGAGACATGAAAATAGCTGTGCAGCGACGCTCCCCATCCATCCTGACAAAGCTTGAGAGGATCTGCAGAGAATGAAAGAAACTCCCCAAATACAGGTGCACCAAGCTTGGAGTGTCATACCCAAGAAGACTTGAGGCTGTAATCGCTGCCAAAGGTGCTTCAACAAACGAATGTAGCAAGCTAACCAACAAAGGTGCCTAACTAGCTAACCCACCAGGCTATATTTAGATAGCTAGCTAGTTAACATTAGCTCACCGTTCATGTAGTCAGACTTTAATATGTGGTGACATTCTAGTTAACTATCCTTGCCCTGGTGCCGTGCCAACGTTTGCTAGCATGTCACCACGTCGAAAAGTATGACGACACAAACCGTGAGCTAAGGTTAACTAGTTGGCTTGTCAATGATAAAAGGTCACAACATTCATTTTGCCAGCCAGGTTTTCCTTTTACTTGTAAGGAAGGTAACGTGTGTTATTCACGTAACTACAGTCGGTGGTTATCTAGTTAATGTTCATAAGCATCAAGCTAACCACATTTCTCTGACTAATTACCCAAAACAGTTTGTTAGCAGCTGGCAAACGGCTTACCTTAGTAGTCATACTTTATTTTACTGCATTTTGCACTACATTTGCACACTGTATATAGATTTTCTATTGTGTTATTGACTGTACGTATTGTTTACTGTGTAACTCTGTTTTTTTTTGTCGCACTGCTTTGCTTTGTCTTGGCCAGGTCGCAGTTGTAAATGAGAACTTGTTCTCAACTGACCTACCTGGTTAAATAAAGGTGAAAAAAAAAAACTTATAACACGACTCCAGCAATGCGTCTCACTTACAGAGGTTGGAAAACTATAAAATGCACGTGTGCTTATCGGAGTAGTGGTTACAATCCGGTACATAGCATAGTACCATCCCTGCTTCTGTCAACAAAGATACCCAAGGTTAGCTAGATAGCCATAAAAGCCAGGGTAATTCAAAAAAATTATATTAATAAAAAATGCTAAACAACAATATGCACGATAAATACACAATATCAATTGTGTAATTGAGAAACTACAAAAATTCTATATTATCTACTCGTCATCCTATTTGGCTTTACTTGCTAGGTTACTTGCTACTTGTCGATGCAAGTTTGCTTGGATAAATGTGGTGGCTTTTCCGACCCTCAAAACGCTGCCTTGAGTGAAAACGTCAAAACTTGCGACTAGATAGATAGATAGATAGATAGATAGATAGATAGATAGATAGATAGATAGATAGATAGATAGATAGATAGATAGATAGATAGATAGATACTTTATTGATCCCCGAGGGTAAATTTCTTTGTCAAGCAGTTACGAAAGAAAACACAGGGCAGGTGCAAAATGCCAGAACAAAAATACACAAAAGACAGATACACGAAAATGATACATATGATAGTCACATTAGCGGCTAATTAGCATTTAATTTTGGGGGGGTAAATACAATAAATTGATAAGTTACCTTGTCCGAGAGAGATTTAAACGTGATGGTTCTAAAATCCCCTATGGGAAAATTACTTTTTTTGACCTCTAGGTTTTATGGGTAATATGACTAATATGGTAATAGATAGATAGATAGATAGATAGATAGATAGATAGATAGATAGATAGATAGATAGATAGATAGATAGATAGATAGATAGATAGATAGATAGATAGATAGATAGATAGATAGGTACTTTATTGATCCCCCGGGGGGGAAATTTCATACTGTGGTATACTATAGCTTAATCTGATAAAAAAAAGGAGATAGGTCTATAATTGTATTACCATTCTAGTCTATGGCCCTTTTTTTGCCCTTGTAATGCATTGGTATCCATTGCAACATCTCCCGTTTGGGCTGCTCAATGATGCGATATGAAAGAGATGTTGGCTGAAATCCGCTAGCTGCTTTTTGTCACTCAAAACTCTTAGAAACAGCTGTAAATGTTAACTCTATGTTGTGTGAGTATCCATAGCAACCATAGTATCTATAGCAACAGCTCCGTTTGAGCTGCTCAATGATGTAACATAATAAAGCTGTTAGCTGATGTAGCTAGCTTCTTTTTTTGTCACTCTAAACTCCTACAAAAACAGCTGTATTGTTAGATCCGTAACGGATATTTTTGTTCCACAGACAGATTTGAATAGCAGAGAAGTAGACTTTTTTTGTCTAACTTGTTCGGAAAGTGGTCAAAATGTCAGTTTATAAATATTTACAGAAAATGTTGTGGATGCGGTCACTTAAATAGCTGTAACGTTTGATCATTACCCGATCATTTTGTTATTATTTTAGATTTGAGTGTTTGGTAAAGTGGTCAAAGTAGCTGATTTATGTAAAAAGTTGCATTGTTGCATTTACAGTGAATGGAAGTTGAAGTGATGATGTCACAATGAGGAGCTGTAGAATGTTGAAATGTTGAATGACGATGGACAAAAAGAAAGTCACAAAAATGTATAGTTTAAAAAGTATAATATCAAAAAGTTGTAAGCAAGCAGAATAATAATAATAAGAAAAATAAGTACGATGAAGATTCAAAGTCGGGACTTTAGCTTTGCAAGTCCCATCTAATAAGAATTATGACTAAGATTTAAAGTTGGGATCTTTTGGTACGCAAATCCTACCTAATGAGAAGTATGACGATCTAAAGTCGGGACTTTTGCTTCTCAAGTCCCACCTAATTATAGCAACATTAAAATATTGCTCCCAGTGTAAATCAAAGCTCAGAACGCATATATTGTTGATCAGTTCTATTAGTGCCTGCCTCTTTACAAACGACTGTAATCATGAACAGTGCTTTGTTGGTTATGTTCGACTGCGTCGCCCGGATTTGCCTCACGGATTTCCCTTTTTAGCAGCACATTTCACCCCTCTCTCAAACGTCTAACTCCGCCCTCTCGCGGCACAGGCCGAGTGTCTGAAATGTGAAACTAAATACCCCAGCTCGGAGTCCCCTCAATTAGGCAACTAGAGACACTGCAGAGTGTGTGTTTGCGAGATACGGGAAACCGTCCGGCGACTCTACAGATATACCCAAACAAACAAAAACCAACTCTCTGAGAATGAGTGAACAACTGGTAAATATTTGCTTATAGCTGCCACCAGACTTACAGCGGGTGAAATAAGTATTGAACACGTCACCATTTTTCTCAGTAAATATATTTCCAAAGGTGCTATTGACATTTTTGAAATTTTCACCAGATGTTGGTAACAACCGAAGTAATCAATACATACAAAGAAACCAAAACAAATAAGTTCAGAAATTAAGTTATGTGTAATAATGTGAAATGACACAGGGAAAAAGTATTGAACACATGAAGAAAGGCAGGTGCAAAAAGGCATGGAAAGCCAAGACAACAGCTGAAAACGATCAGTAATTAAAAAGCAATCCAGCCCCCTGTCAGTGCAAATTAATATCAGCTGGTTCAGTCCCAACTGATGGCCTACAAAAAGGTCTCATTGCCAAGGTGTCACACAAGATGGGTAAAAGCAAAGAGCTGTCTCAAGACCTTCGCAACCTAATTGTTGCAAAACATAATGATGGCATTGGTTATAGGCGCATTTCTAAGCTTCTGAATGTTCCAGTGAGCACTGTTGGGGCCATAATACGGAAGTGGAAAGACAATAATTTCACCATAAATTTGCCTCGACCAGGTGCTCCTCGCAAGATTTCTGACAGAGGAGTGAAAAGAATAATCAGAAGAGTTGTCCAAGAGCCAAGGACCACTTGTGGAGAGCTTCAAAAATACCTGCAATTAGCAGGTACTGTTGTCTCAAAGAAAACAGTAAGTAATGCACTCCACCGCCATGGCCTGTTGAAGCTCGTTTAAAGTTTGCTGCACAACATTTGGAAAAGCCAGTGAAATACTGGGAGAATATAGTGTGGTCAGATGAGAGCAAAATTGAACTGTTTGGATGTCATAATACACACCATGTTTGGAGGAGAAATGGCACTGCACATCACCCTAAAAACACCATACCAACAGTGAAGTTTGGAGGTGGGAACATCATGGTGTGGGGCTGCTTTTCAGCAAATGGTACTGGCAAACTTCACATAATTGAAGGAAGGATGAATGGGCAAATTTACCGAGACATTCTTGACAAAAATCTGCTGCCATCTACCAGGATGATGAAGATGAAACTAGGGTGGACATTTCAGCAAGACAATGATCCCAAACACACAGCCAAGGAAACTCAATTGGTTTCAAAGAAAGAAAATAAAGCTGCTAGAATGGCCCAGCCAATCACCTGACTTAAATCCCATTGAAAATCTATGGAAAGAACTGAAGATCAAGATTCATAGAAGAGGCCCACGAACCTTCAAGATTTGAAGACTGTTTGTGTGGAAGAATGGGCCAAAATCACACCAGAGCAATGCATGCGACTAGTTTCTCCATACAGGAGGTGTCTTGAAGCTGTCATAGATAGATAGATAGATAGATAGATAGATAGATAGATAGATAGATAGATAGATAGATAGATAGATAGATAGATAGATAGATAGATAGATAGATAGATAGATAGATAGATAGATAGATAGATAGATAGATAGATAGATAGATAGATACTTTATTGACCCTCAAAACGCTGCCTTGAGTGAAAACGTCAAAACTTGTGACTAGATAGATAGATAGATAGATAGATAGATAGATAGATAGATAGATAGATAGATAGATAGATAGATAGATAGATAGATAGATAGATAGATAGATACTTTATTGATCCCCCGGGGGGGAAATTTCATTGTCAAGCAGCTACAACAAAACACAGGGCAGGTGCAAAATGCCACAACGAAAGTACACAAAAGACAGATACACGGTACATGATACATAGAGCGGCAGTATGAAAAAGTATAGAAATACAAGATATCTGGAGTGCAAAAAGAAGCTATAAAAAGACATTGCATAGTATGAGTGGTTGGCTGAATATGTACACTATACATTGGTGGATGTTGGATGGTTAACTATACTATACAGGTCGATGGCAGAGGAATACTTCAGTAGCTAAAAATGCGTATGATATGAGCGAGGGTAATAATAGTTTACTTAATAGACAGACTGGGTAAATGAACAGGTAAGTGAAAATTTTGCATGGTTAAATTAGCTGTACAGTTAGGTATACAGTTATATTTACAGATAAGGGAATACTTGCATGTTTACACAAACTGTACAGGTAAATGACAGGAAGAGATACTTTAATAGCTAAATGTGTGTATGATATGATTTGGGGTAATAATAGTAATTCCCTTAAAATACAGTCCTTAGTGCGCAGGGTTTAATTACAGACAACTGCACGTATTGCACATTCGATATACTAAAAGCAATGAGAAAAGGTGCAACTGGCAGGATACTAATATGCATTCCTGAGTGAATGCCTACGTAGGTTAAGTCCAATAATTACTTACAATATTGCATGTGATATAATATAACAACTGTACATGAGTATGTATATACAGACCTGTATGAATAAATAGGTCCTGAGTGGATGAGTGCTGACGGACCAGAGTTACTCACGGATGGATGCATAATTGTTAAACTAGGTCCTAGCACCCCAACAGTTCCAGATCTATGTTGCCGACGGCACGGCACCCCGGTGAGGCATTATATAGTCTAATAGCCGCCGGCAGGAAGGACCTCCTCTAGCGCTCTCTGGCACACCGTGGTGGGATCAGTCTGTGACTGAAAGTGCTCCTCTGCGTCATAACCATAGCGTGCAGAGGGTGGGTGACGTTGTCCATGATGGCCAGCAGTTTGGCAAGGATCCGTCTCTCCGCCACCTCCTCTAGAGTGTCAAGGCTCATCCCCAGGACAGAGCTAGCCTTCCTGATCAGCTTATTTACCCGAGAAGCATCACCGGCTTTGATGTTTGCTCCCCAGCACACCACTGCAAAAAAGATGGCACTGGCCACTGGCCACCACAGACTGGTTGAAGGACCTGAGCCTCCTCAGAAAGTAGAGTCGGCTCTGGCCCTTTTTGTACAGGGCCCCGGTGTTACCGGCCCATTCCAGCCTGTTGTCCATATGGACTCCCAGGAACTTGTATGACCCAACCATTTCCACATCCATCCCCTGTATAGGGACTGCAGTCAGTTGTGCCTTGGTTCTCCTGAAGTCCACCACCATCTCCTTTGTTTTGCTGATGTTGAGCTGAAGGTGGTTCTGCTCACACCACAACACAAAGTCACTGATTGTGCTCCTGTACACCTCCTCCTGCCCACCCCTGATGCACCCTACAATAGCAGAGTCATCCGAGAACTTCTGTAGGTGGCATGTTTCAGAGTTATATCTGGTCTGAGGTGTAGAGGGTGAACAGGAAGGGGGACAGGATCGTACCCTGGGGGGCCCCTGTGTTGCTAACTGCCCGTTCTGACACACAGCTCTGTAGTCGCACAAATTGTGGCCTACCGGTCAGGTAGTCCGTCACCCAGGAGACTAAGGGTGCTTCCACTTTCATCGTCCTCATCTTCTCACCCAGTAGCAGGGGCTGAATGGTATTGAAGGCACTGGAGAAGTCAAAAAACATAACCCTCACAGTGCCACCTGCGTTGTCCAGGTGAGAGTAGGCCCTCTGCAGAAGGTAGATGATTGCATCATCCACCCCGATGTTGCGCTGGTATGCAAACTGCAGGGGGTTCATTGATGAACACACCAGGGGTCTGAGGTGAGCGAGGACTAACCTTTCCAGGGTCTTCATGATGTGGGATGTTAGCGCTACAGGTCTGAAGTCATTCAGGACAGTGGGGTGTGCCTTCTTGGGCACTGGGACGAGGCAGGATGTTTTCCACAGCACAGGGACCCTTTCTAGGCTCAGGCTAAGGTTGAAAAGACGTTGGAGTATTCCACACAGTTGGTCAGCACAGACCCTCAGCACCCTTGGGCTGATGCCATCAGGGCCCGCCGCTTTCCACTGGTGTAGTCTCTCCAGCTCTCTCTTCACTTGGTTGGTGGTGAAAGCCAGCCCAGGTGGGGAGGTGGGGGGAAGGGGGGTGTTGAGGATCAGTCCAGGGGGAGCAGGGGCGGAGGTGGGGTCACTGATTGTCTCAGCAGAGGTGCTGTGAGCAAAGTGGGGGTGGACAGGGCCAGTATCAAACTTGTTAAAAAATTGGTTCAGCTCATTGGCTCTATCCTGGGTCCCCTCCGTCTGCCCACTGTTTGAGTTTTTGAAGCCAGTGATATTTCTCATACCCTTCCACACCTCTCTCACCTGGCTCTGCCTCAGCTTGTCCTCCATCTTCTCCTTATACACTCTCTTCCCCTCAGCAATCCGCAACTTCAGCTCCCTCTGGACGCATTTCAATTTGTCCTTGTCCCTCTCCTTGAAGGCCCTCTTCTTCTCATTCAGCAGGGCCTTTAGGTCGCTGGTGACCTAGGGTCTATTAAAGTTCTAATTTACTTTAATAGAAATATATTGTTTCCATATGTTATCTCATATTTACAACCTCAGAATAAACTTACATCTACTTTAGTATTCAAAATATATAAAATTAAGATGAAATTACTCAATGTCACACTCGTGGCGAATAAATATAATACACCTAGAATGCACCACATATTTTCCTAAACTAACAAAACCAGGCTAATATGCTGGCTGGTGCTCATAAATGTATTAAACATATATTTACATATTTGTCATAAATTACCTGCAATCATGGGACACACAGTATGGATGAATGATCAGTAGTCGACGGGATATAAATAGCACTCCTAAAGAAGATGCATTTTCGAGTTAGCTAACAACTTCAAAGCGAGAATTTTAGCTAGCATAAAA
This sequence comes from Thymallus thymallus, assembly GCA_023634145.1. Lineage (NCBI taxonomy): Eukaryota > Metazoa > Chordata > Actinopteri > Salmoniformes > Salmonidae > Thymallus > Thymallus thymallus. The sequence goes on from CM042413.1 coordinate 31,146,717, forward strand.
CCCACATGGCAAACTGAGATTTGGCAAATAACATATAAAGTGTCTTATTTGACGCCAAACCAACAACAGTAGTTACTAATAACATACATTGCTAATGTACAATGTAAAAGGTGGATTTTATGATGTAATGTCATTGCTAATGTACAATGTAAAAGGTGGATTTTATGATGTAATGTCAATTTTATAAATTTCTATCCTGGGACCATTCAGTTTTCAACTCACCCACAGCAATTCTCCATAAATTTGCTGTGGATTACCCAGAATCCCATAGCTTTATCACTGTGTATTAGACAATGTAAACACACTAATCCACCAGGAGGTGGTATAATACCCATTTTATGCAGGAATTTAACAACTTAATTACCCCGTTACATACACCCCCCTTAAATTCTGCTAAATTGGGGAAGCATATCACTAAGTTCTCAAACCATAAAGAGAATAGAAAAAAAATTAACTCAATGTGTATCTCGTAGAGCACTATTGTACATGTCAATTGTAAAATGTTCCTCTAGGAAGTGCGTGATAATGGGGAGGTACCAAGCCCCAAACCTAACGCAGACTAAAGAGATGCCTTGTACACCTCTCACACTATTACGGAGCTCTATACTTTAAATACTATTGGAAAACACCTTCTTTGAGTTAGCTTGGCTTCTGCTAAACCTCATTTTCTGCTCCTCTACACTGCGAAAATGCTTCTGACGAAAGAAAGCAAAGTGCTAACTGATGAATCTGAATCATCTATGACTTGGTCATTGATTTCACAGATTAGCCTTTTTGGAGGTCTAATAGATCTACCATGTCTTGTTCTGGCTGAAGCAGGCTGTGGACAAAGTCCTTGGCCTCACCGCAATCCATTTTGTGCCTAGAAAAGGTTGACTCGTGTCCTTCCATTCCAGTGAGACTTCACAGGACTCCCAAGTCTATATCTTGCAATCCCAGATCTCTCAGGACACTTGCCATCTCTTCTTTTGTTCTTGATGGGGCGTCAGAGCTGACTGGATACTGTCCACTACTGCAATGCAAGGAGACACATCAGCGACACATCTTGTTTGTAGGATTGACTACTTTAAGTGGGATAGAACCATCCCATAATGGAGTGATAACCCTCCCTATCAATATGTGTTTTGGTCTGGACTTAGATTGAGTGGGTTCAACAATCTTTGTAGTACCTACTGATATGACTGCAGACGCAGGTAACTTGCCCTAAACAAGATGTTCACTCTGTGGCTGTAATGTCAACCTTTGCTTGAGCTTGTCCGTACCTACTCTGTCTGGCACAGTCTCACCTCTCCATCTTTCTGAATTGGAAAGAAGTGACAAACTGACAGGGTTCATCACTTTGATTGTTGTCGGGCATAGACTTGAGTCTCCAGTAGACGTCAGTTTCTTTCAGTAGCTTTATCAGCTTCTTGATTGCATTGCTGCCCAGTATCATCTCATCAGCTTGGCCTGGCACGACTAGTGCAGGAATTATGATTTTAAAATCCGTAAACTGTGACGTCAAGATCATACATTGCTTTAGGGGTAACCTGATGACCGTCATGGCCAACAATAACAACATCATCAACCGAATATCTTTTCATGTCCGGACTGGATTGTAACAGGCTTGCTTCGGCTGCCTCATCAGAGTGCATGCCATTGATTCACTGTCAATCATTGCTTTTAGTGTAGGGACATTTTCAACAGAGACGTGTGTAGAATAAACTGTCAGTTCTTGTAATTCTCTGTGCCATTTGAAAAATGACAGTTTTGTTGTCAGGGATACTATTGCTGTACAGCTTGTACAGGGACTCACAATCTTCCATATCATCAGTGGTGGTATTGGGAGGTTTACTCTCATGATCTACACTGTCCTCCCCTATGCACAGCACAGGCCAGTTAGTTTCCCTGCTCCATCTAAGTTGTGGTTATTTTCATCTCCGGAAAGTTGCGTCTAGAATGGTGAGCTGAATGACACTGAAGACACAGTCTATTCTCACGGCAATGAGTTAGAGCAGAGTGAGTGCAATCTTTGCACACAGAACATGGTGTGGCATTCAGGCCTTTAATCTTGGGTAGATGACTAGCAGTCCGTTTCCCCGAGTTCTGAGCCGGGCTAGAGACACGCAGCAAGACCTTCTTTAGCATATCAATTACTCACTGGGCACCGGTGGAGCGGCCTGCTCCGGCACTGGAGTGGAGCAGCTGACCGGATCTGGACTGGACACCGGTGGAGCGGACTTCTCCGGCACTGGAGTGGAGCAGCTGACCGGATCTGGACTGGACTCCGGTGGAGCGGACTGCTCTGGCATGGGGGCGGAGTAGATCTCCGGTCCCGGACTGGGCACCGGTGGAGCAGACTGCCCCTGCACTGGAGCACCGACGCAGAGGAGGATCCCAGCCCCGTGGTTAGGCTTGCTGTTGGCCCCAGACTGGGCACCGACACGCTAAGGTGCTCCTGCTCCAAAGCGGGGCTTTAAGTCGTGCCCACCCTGGACACTGACGCAGAGGTGTTTTCCAGCCGTGTGACTAGGCTGGCTGCCTGCCCCAGACAAGCACGCTACGGCAAGCTCCTGCTCCATAGCGGGGCTGAACGTCGTGCCCACCCTGGGCACCGACGCAGAGTTGGGCCGTCGCTGGAGACTCCAGGCTGTGGACCGTAGTTGGAGGCTCTGGGCTGTTGGCCGTCGCTGGAGGCTCTGGGCTGTCGGCCGTCGCTGGAGGCTCTGGGCTGTCGGCCGTCGCTGGAGGCTCTGGGCTGTCGGCCGTCACTGGAGGCTCTGGGCTTTGAGCCGTTACTGGAGACTCCAGGTTTCGAACCTTTGCTGGAGCCTCCAGGCCTCGACCCTTCACTGAAGGTTGAGTGCGTGGACAGGCACGGGCCGTACCGGACTGCGGGAACGCACCACTAGGCTGGTGCGAGGAGCAGGCACGGTTGCAGACAAGTGCAAACACACCAAACAATGATCCACACACAGGTGGATGTGTGTGTGTGGCCTAAATACTATCCACAATCAGAGACAACTCCAGACAGCTGTCTCTGATTGGGGATCATTAATTTCCCCAGTTAGTGGGTGAGGACTTGATTGTGTGCCTTCCACTCCCCCTGGTGGGAGTAAGAGGCCTTACTACAACCAAGCCCTAACAACCGCTCAGGAAGGAGACAAGTTCTGTCTCCTAAAGATGAATGTACTTTGGTGCGAAAATGTTTTAATGTAGGCCTACATTAAAATGCAAACGATAAAGTTTAAAAAATGTAATAGGTTTTCATTTTGACGCTGATGCTACGTATCAGTGTGAATCACTTCTCAAATTTCCCCCTTTCAGGAGTATAACATTGCAATTGTATAACTAATAGTGGGCGGCAGGTAGCCTAGTGGTTAGAGTGTTGGACCAGTAACCGAAAGGATGCTGGTTTGAATACCCGCGCCGACAAGGTGAAAAACCTATCCATGTGTCCTTGAGCAAGGCACTTAACCCTAATTTGCTCCAGGGGCTGGCCCTGTAGGTAGGCCGTCATTGTAAATAAGAATTTGTTCTTAACTGTCTTGCCTAGTTAAATAAAAGGTAAAAATAGGCATTTGTAGATTGACTGAGGTGAATGAACATTCACCTCAGTCAATGACCTCAGACCTCACTAAAACTCAAACCTTGGTTACGGCCCTGACCATAGTAGCTGTGTGGAGAATAGGGATTTTGTATGGTCTCACCTGATGGTGAACTGAGAAACACTGTTTGTAATCCGACACGAGAGAATAGGGATTTTGTATGATGTCTCGTCATACCTGATGTGTCCTACACTCTTAGAAAAAAGGGTTCCAAAAGGGATCTTCAGCTGTCCCCATAAGATAACCCTTTTTGGTTCCAGGTAGAACCCTTTTGCGATCCATGTAGAACCCTCTGTGGTTATACCTGAAACCAAAAAAGGGTTCTTCAAAGGGTTCTCCCATGGGGACTGCCGAAAACCCTTTTAGGTTCTAGCACCTTTATTTCTAAGAGTGTACTGATTATGATGAGGGGTCAAGATGTGAGAGAACACTGTTTGAAGCCCACTAGCACGCTTATTAAGGGCTACAAAGGAAGTTAAGGCTGGCTTTTTATCTGTGTTCCATAATGGAATGTCTTGACATTTTCATCCTCCCTAAAACTGTACTGATTAAGTTGATAGAAAGTTTCAAGTTCTCTCAGTTAGCAGAGCCATTTTGGTTGTTTTTGCTCTTGTAATCTCAGAATACGATTGCAAGAATTGTTGGTACTATGCCTTTTGATGTTTGACATGGTGTGATCTGATCATTCATTTGTGAATGCCGTTGTAGAATAATATTTTTTTACCTTTATTTAACTAGGCAAGTCAGTTAAGAACAAATTCTTATTTACAATGACGGCCTACACCGTCCAAACCCGGACAACGCTGGGCCAATTGTGCACCGCCCTATGGGACTCCCAATCACAACCGGTTGTGATACAGCCTGGAATCGAACCAGGGTGTCTGTAGTGACACCTCCAGCACTGAGATGCAGTGACTTAGACTGCTGCACCATTTGGGAGCCCTTTGATTTGATTCCTATCTCAACTTGTTTTGAGGGATTTAACTATGAGTGAATGACCGTTTTGGGATGGGGCTGCCCTTTCCGAGGACACTGGTAGTGACACTGGGGCAGACGAGGGCTCTGGGGTTTCACCAGGGAGGGTTACAGGAAGGCCCCAGAGACAGACACGACCCCCGGGTCGTTTTAAGGATTTTGTGAAACCCTAGGGGCTATGGTTTAGAAAAGGGGGGGCTATGCAACGACCTGATATGGGATTCTATTTGTTTGGGGTTATGTGTTGCAGTTGTGTGTGTGTTATAATTAGTTATTCTGTTCTGTGGGTAATCTCGCGGGGGTTTAAGGGGATAAATAGGGGCTAGTGTCTTTTCAGTGATCTTTTTGTTGTTGTCGTGCACCTGAGCGCAGAGCTGTCAATCCTGTGTACCGTAACTATCCATGTTTTAGTGGCGTGGGCTGTGGCCATAACAACAGCCTAGTTTAGATGATTAAACCTGTGTTCACCCTAACGTTTGTGTTTCTGACTCGCCTTATTTGTCCCAGCTCGGGACATTACACTATTCATTGTTTTCTTGCTATTTCAAAGTGTAGAAGGGTCCTTCCACAGAGTCTATTCTGTGTAGTGTAAAAATATGTTTGATATCACCTAATTTTAAGAGCATGTTTTTCCCATCTTAAAGCTTCAATATGTAACTTTTTGGGTGACCACACCAAATTCACATAGAAAAGTGATTTGTAGATCTCATTGAAAGCATGTCTAAAAAGTAGTATATCTGTTCTAGCTGCACTATTTCTATGTTTTGTACACCAGCCTCAAACAGCTGAAAATACAATATTTTCGGTTATTAAAAATATATCTCACAGCAGTTTAGATTGTACAATGATTATTTACACATACAACAATTTGTTTAAACTTATTTTACCAGGTAAGTTGACTAAGAACACATTCTCATCTACAACAATGACCTGGATAATATTTACAGGGGAGAGGATGAGGGCCAGATTGGGAATTTAGCCAGGACACTGGGGTTAACATCCCTACTCTTACAATAAGTGCCACAGACCACAGAGTGTCAAGACACCTGTTTAACATCCCATCCAGAAGACAGCAGCCTGCACAGGGCAATGTCCCCAATCACTGCCCTTGGGATATTGTTTTTAAGAACAGAGGAAAGAGTGCCTCCTACTGGCCCTCCAACATCACTTCCAGCAGCTTCTGGTCTCCCATCCAGGGACTGACCAGGACCAACACCACTTATCTTCAAAGGCAAGCCAGCAATGGGCTGCATGGTGGTATGCTATTGAAATTAAGCTAATATTAGATTTTTTGCAACCAGGAAATGGCATAGTGATTCCTGCATATTGCACCTTTAAGAGGTTATTAAATAAAAACATGACTATAGTTATTTGGCTGTCTCCATATGAGAACCCTTTTTAGTTCCAGGTAGAACCCTTTTACTGCACACATTTTGTTTTATAATTTTAAAAGATATTGTATCTCCTCTTTTTTGAAGATTTAGGCTTAATGTATCAATAATAACAAATACAAATGTTAATAAGAAAATGCAAGTTGGGCATAAACTAGTATTTCTCCGCCTCTCAAGGCACATTCTTCCCACGCTGTCACTGTCCTCAAGCCCACTGTCCTCACTATCAGAGTGTATGCTCGATTAGGCTCCTTTCGCCCATAGAATGTCCCTGTGTTCATTGCCTGTGAAGGCTGTGAATGTCAGTGGATATGTCGTCATATCATTGACTAAGGCCATCATTTTACATAACAACATGTAATTCATTGAGCATTATATGTCCCTAAAAAGTTGTTTACTGACCAACATTGCCTCCAAAAACAAAAGTAGCCACTCCTAACAAACATCTAACAATTGTTTTAAATATACACTACCGTTCAAAAGTTTGGGGTCACTTAGAAATGTCCTTGTTTTTGAAAGAAAATCAATTTTTTTGTACATTAAAATGACATCAAATCAGAAATACAGTGTAGACAATGTTCATGTTGTAAATTACTATTGTAGCTGGAAACGGCAGATTTTTCGCATGGAATAGCCTTAATTTCTCAGAACAAGAATAGACTGATGAATTTGAGAAGAAAGTTCTTTGTTTCTGGTCATTTTGAGCCTGTAATCGAACCCACAAATGCTGATGCTCCAGATACTCAACTAGTCTAAAGAAGGCCAGTTTTCAGCTGTGCTAACATAATTGCAAAAGGGTTTTCTAATGATCAATAAGCCTTTTAAAATGATAAACTTGGATTAGCTAACACAACGTGCCATTGTAACACAGGAGTGATGGTTGCTGATAATGGGCCTCTGTACGCCTATGTAGATATTCCATAAAGAATCAGACGTTTCCAGCTACAATAGTCATTTACAACATTAACAATGTCTACACTGTATTTCTGATCAATTTTATGTTATTTTAATGTTTCAAAAACGCTACATTTCTAAGTGATCCCAAACTTTTGAATGGTAGTGTATATAAAAACTAAATATGTTCAAAACCTATCAAATATGCTTCTTTAGAGGTTCTTACACTAGTAAAACAAATTGTCAGGTTATCTTTATTTAAACATGTAAAATAATTCAATGTAATGTTACTCTTCACTTACACAATGCACTCAGGACTAAAGAAGGCCCCTCCCCCAATTGAGACATCATACCACCTTCTGAACCTTATTAGATTGTTTACAGACATGGCATCACATATTGTCATGTGTAGGAATTTAAACAAATATATATGGGGGGTGTGAGGGGATAAAATGTTTTCTGTTGCCTTAGTGCAACGGTGTGCAGTAGAGGGTTAAAAATCCGATGTATTGACTTTTCCATGTGGTCTATATTAAAGGAAACTTTGTTTAATATAATATTGATGCAAAAGTTCTACTTATAACATCAAAGGTCGCAAAAGGATTCATTTAGTGGAAGGACCCAGAAAATGATACGACTTTAAAAATATTCTCCAGACTAACTCTATCTAACTCTATCTAATCGTTTTAGACTAATACATACATTGATTCGAGCCCCAGGTGATATAACTGGGTTTTCTGAAGGACCACATTCAATCTATCAAATTAATGATATCACATATCTTCGTATTGATTCTAATAATAGGTCAGATAATTGCAGAAGAGGTGATTTCTCTGAAACCTGCCTGCTAAAAAGTGGTGCGCTATGTAGTAGTTTATGTCTCTGCAAATTGGGTTGCCACAATATGCAACCCGTGTCATTTTTTGCAGAGGCCTGTCAGTATGGAAATGACGCGCTCAGGATCTTTGGCGAGCCTATAAATTATTATATCGCTAACCACCGTGTTCTCAATGTTGGGATCAAGGAAAGGACAAGACAGCCCATTTGCTGCGGTCTGTGTTGTGCGCTCTGCAGTGTGTGAGAACAGTGAATGCTGATCTGAGAAGCCGGATAGTGCGATAGTGGGTTGGATAGTGGTCGCAGCTCCGGTTTGGGAAGAGACAATTTCACAACAGTGACATCACCAGATCAGGCGCATTTAGGCTACAGTTAACACAAGGTGGGACCGTCAGAACAGAACAAGCGCTGGGTCATCCTCGAGAAAAAGGGAAGCGGAGGGACACAAATGTGAGCGACACAGCGACACAGGTGCAGTGAAATCCAACTGGTGGTGCTCTTAGGATGCAGAAGTCACCCGTGGAAGATGCAAACCTCCTCTCCAGATATTTCTTCTGGTAAGGAATGATATGTTTTATTAATGTATGTGCCGTCTTATTTGACGCGTAAATAAACCATGGATTGATTTACTAGACGTGGTTGCCAGATTTGGAGAGCATTGTTGAAAGGGGAACAGGTCAGGTCAAGGCAGCTCACAGGGATCTTGCTTATTAGATGTTTCAATGGTCACTTTTAGGGCAACTATGCATCATGGACAGTTTATGTGTCCTGTTTTGCCCCGAAAGGAAATTCCATCAGCCCTTTTGCGTTGCAGTGCGTCACGTTCCGATTGTCCTCCAACTTTCATAATGATTATCTTTGCATAAAATGTGTAATTGATACTAAACATCTCGTCATTTTTTATGGGCTTAAAATGCATGTACAGTGTCATCACGAAGTCTTCAATAGGCCTACGCACCACACGCTTCCTGCCATTGGAAAAGCCCATGTCATCCCAAAACTCATTATTATGATTGCCTATATATTTTTTAAGCAAATAGATATTCAGCTATCTTTTAGCTATCTATATAGCTATCTGAGATGTAGTAGGCCTAATTCTCCCTCTACAGGCACTCTGCTGTTTGCTTGCTGTTTGATTTTGTCACCCTATACGTATGACTGGGCGTTTGCTTAATTAATTTATACATTTATAGATTTGGCCTATCTGTGGTCAACTTCAGAGGACATTGATCTATGTAGGTACCACTTGTGAGTTTTCCACTGGGCAAAAACTGGTTGAATCAATGTTGTTTACATGTAATTTCAACAAAAAAGTAAATGTAATGTTAAATCAACATGGAAAACTGATTCGATGTGCAAAAAGTCATCAACCTGAGGGAATTCAGTCTTTTTTTTTCCACAATTCCAATGACATGGTGCCATTTTTGGGGGGAAATTTCATGTTGAATTTAAATTAGTTGATGACTCTGAAATTATGTCTGTGCCCATTGGGATGATGTGTTTGCTTGTGTGAGTGGAGAAATGTGATAAGAGCTTATTACCAACCAAACCTCCTATACCCATTCGGTTGTTTTGCAGGTGGACATCGCCACTGTTGAGGAAGGGCTTCAGAAAGAAGTTGGAGTTGACAGATGTTTATAAAGCACCATCTTTTGATCTTGCAGACAATCTTTCTGAACGACTAGAAAGGTTTGTATCAGCCTTCAGTGCCTCGCTTTATATTATGAAAATGTAAGGCACGTTGGACTCGTATTAAATTGATATAACCGTTTTATAACTATTATTCTTAATCTAAATCAGAATCACAGATGTGTGCGGCATTAGAAGTTACTAAATTCTAAATTAGAAACAAATTTGATTACACACATGTAGGCACATACAGTAGCCTACTTAAAGGACCTATTTTTACTTATATCTTAGACTTATTCATTAGATTCCAGCCATTTGAATGATATAGAACACAAAACGTTTTTATATCACATTGAGTGCTCCTTTTGGCATTGTTGTTGGTCCCTTCTTTGTTGTTGAGAGAGTTGATCATTCATTTTTCGTACTACCCTTTAAGTGTATTTACTGTAATAACCCCACATCCATTCCACCGCCCATCCAATGATTGCAATGATTAGCTAAGAAACTGGAAATTCTAGACAGGCAACCCCAACCTAAAATATGGGATGGTTTTTGGTTGGAGGTGGACAGACAAACATAAACCTTAGCGTGACCCAAACAAACACACTGGCGACGGGATGGGGCAGGCTGGGCTCTCTCTCTCTACCTCTCTCTCAATCTCATTTTCTCTCCAGTCCCGCTGTCCCTTTCTCTCTCTATGTCTCTCCCCTTTCCCTTTTCCCCTCACTGTATGTGCCCACCCTCTGCTCGTTATTTAAGAGCGAGTAAATGTCACACCTTTGAGAGGATTGTAGAAAGAAAAAAACAAAATGGGAAGGATCTTAGGCCACCCGTTAAATACCACCCGTGTTTTCGCCCCCGAAATGACGCAAACACAACCCTTCCCCATGATGGCCCTGCTGTGGGGGCCCCTATGGAGCGGGGGTAGGGGCAGCGTCACGGTAAAGGGTGCCAGCAGACCTCTAAATGGGTGTAAAAGTCGACCTTTAAAAGGGCCAGATGCCTGGAGGGTGATAAATGACCGGGCCATTTTTTTAAAATCTGCCAAATACTGCTGGTAGCTGCATGGGAATTTGAACTTTACATTGAATTAACAGGTTGGTATGGTCCCTCAGTCTATCATGCGAGCACGCATTCTCTTACATTCTCTTTCTCTCTCTCTCGTTCTCTCTCTCTCAATCTATCTCTCTCTCTCTCTCTCCCTCTTTCTCTCACGCTGTCTCTCACATTATCACCTTTTTTCATCCTCTCTCTGCTTTTCTCCCTCCCTCCCCCACTCTATTTTTCTCATAAATGTTCTCACCTTTTTCTCTTTCCTCTTTTTGTCCCTTGTTCATTAAGGTCTCTGCACTCCGTTTAATAAGTTAACCGAATCTCCCAGGTTATACATCAGTGATCCTGAACAATGTGCCCCAACTTTACTTTTACTGTTACCTAATGTGTGTGTTTTTTAACAGTTTCTAACTCCTCTGGTCTGTGTTCTTGGTGTAGAGAATGGGACCGAGAAGTGGCATCGGCCAAGAAGAAACCCCGGCTCTTGCGGGCACTGTCCCGTTGTTTCCTCTGGCCTTTTGTGTTCTACGGAATCCTGCTGTACTTTGGGGTGAGTCCATCTCTCTGTGTAAAGCACAGTTGGCCAACGGTTACCTGGAGAGACTGCAGTTTAGCAGTCTATTTGATCAGGTGTGTTGGAGCTGGGCTAGAGCAAAAGCCTACACACATAATCGGCTCTTTACAACCGGAGTTGGCCACTTTCTCAAAAAGGCCTCCATACTTTATTAGTACAATACCAGATGATGAACCACCTTGTATTAAATATACTAATAATATTTAAAATGTAGGTCACTGTTTATTTTATTTTTATAGTGTTACTTCACCCAGCGCCTCGATATACTGTGATAGGCATATGACAATGTTGCTTTTTTAAAGTGCGTCTGTCTCTATCTCGCATATGAGAACATTTAATGTATTGTGACAGCACACGTGATATGCCATTGCTAGGGTTGTGTGTGTGTGTGATCAATTCATTTAAATTCAGGAGGGAAATTAAAATTCCAATTCAATTTATTGTCATTGAGGAGTTGACAGGGAGTTAAAATTAACTTCCTGAATAGATGGAGGGAGTTGGAACTGGAATGGAACTGACCTCAACCCAACCCAGGCTGGCTGTTAGCCTGTACGTGTGTGTTACTTACTAGTGAACTAGCAGCATGACCATAGTATGGAGAAGATGCATGTTTAGGTTTAAGTCATTTAGCAGACGCTCTTATCCAGATCGACTTACAGTAGTCATTGCGTACATTTTCGTACTGGTCCCGCGTGGAAATCAAACCCACAACCCTGGCGTTACAAGCACCATGTTCTACCAACTGAGCTACACGGGAACTGAGCTACATGTGTCACTGCAGTGTGAGTATCCCAGTGTCCCCGGCTCGGAGAGGAAGCTGCCGTCAGCAGCAGGTCTTGCGTAACCTGGTGGTGTGGAACCTTCTAGGAATGCCCATCAGTTGATTGGAAAATAAGACTAGAGGTATCAAGGTACATCATGAAGACCATGATATTAAGGTGCCACCAAGTTGTATTTTGTAGGGCAGGGGCACATTTTTTATACGATAGATTCTGAACTCTTTGCATCTCAATGTCTCTGGATCTTTTTTTCTCTTTTCTTACAGGAGGCGTCAAAGACAGTGCAGCCCCAGCTCCTGGGTCGTATCATCGGGTCATTCGACCCCATCCATGCCCCTGAGCGGGAGCAGGGTTACTACCTGGCCCTGGGTCTCTGTCTTCTCTTCACTGCTCGCTTCCTGCTCCTGCAGCCAGCCATCTTTGGACTGCACCACCTGGGCATGCAGATACGCATCGCTCTCTTCAGCCTCATCTATAAGAAGGTGTGGGGGGAGGGGGTGTGTATTGTTTGTGTGGGCAGAGTGTGTGTGTCCACCTAGACAGGCATGTAGATCTACATTGCCCTATTCAGTGTAGCCAGACTCTTGTGTGAGGGTCGGGTTGTGTGACTGCCACACCCTCTTAGTGTCACACAGCAGCCTCTCCTGCCTCAGGTTTTTAACCCTTTGTGTCCTAACCCCTGACCTTTGACACCTCAGACTCTGAAGCTGTCTAGCCGGGTCCTGGACAAGATCAGCACAGGTCAGCTGGTCAGCCTGATGTCAGCCCACCTCAACAAGCTAGATGAGGTAAGAACCACCCAAATCATCTGCTGTACTAACCCTAACCTCAACCTCAACAATCTCGATGAGAACTAAGGACCCAAGTAATCTACTTATTAACCATCAGTTTACCAGGTTAGTCGACTGAGAATGCGTTTCTTCTTTATAACAATGATGTCAAGAAGAGCATTGTCTTACGTCAGAAAGCGTGATTTTCTTCACCGTTGCATAGCAGTGGTGTAACATGTCAGAAGACAATGCGGGAAGAGCTTCAGTGGTGAAGAGGTGTGGGATTTGAATGAACCAGTTGGAAGCTGGGGATAGTTAGGTGGCCATGGTGGTATGAAGGGACCAGGTTGAAAGGGGCCAGGATACTGTAGTCGAGGACAGGGGTGACATTTTGCAACTACTTTGAATAATTGTTGCATCGTCATCCAAACACCAAGCTATGTTTTCTATGAATTGAGCCACCACAACACTAGCTGTATTCCCAGGAATATCTCCCAGTTTTTATTTTTATTTTTTTATTTCACCTTTATTTAACCAGGTAGGTCAGTTGAGAACAAGTTCTCATTTGCAACTGCGACCTGGCCAAGACAAAGCAAAGCAGTGCGACAAAAAACAACACAGAGTTACACAGTAAACAAACATAGTCAAAAACACAATAGAAAATCTATATACAGAGTGCAAAATGTAGTGCAAACTATGTGGTAACAAACAAACTGCATCATGGGCCGAATCCCAGCTCCAGATACTCACGCAGCCAGGCAACTCCAACCTACCTGTAAAATCATACGTCATGCAGATGTCAATGAGAGAAGGACGTAACAAATGTGAGTCACCCTCCGAGCACATTTCTCCATTTAGGCTTGGGCATGAGCCCCATGTCAGTGCTCAGTGGTGGAAAACAACTGAAGCCAGCCGTTTGTCAAGCCAACATGGGATGAGAGGGTTGTGTAATTTAGCCATAACGTGGCTAGGCTAGTGAAGGCTGAACATTAGGAGTCCTAGAGCAGGGGTGTTGAATGTCAATACACTCTGCTACCTGCTCCCCTGGCAATTATCACCTGGATTGGATGTGGTTTCAAACTCTCACTTGTTCCCAAGCTCTCTCTTCTCCTCTCTTGTGGCTTGGCCCAAAGCTATCTCTACGAACTAGAATGCGTTTACATTGACAAGCCCTCCCTCCCATCTAGTTGTTTTGGTCAAAAGGGGTAGAAAGTTAATACTTTACTTGATTTCGGCACTCTGAACCAAATCTCACGTGCGCAGCCCAGCTAGATTTGTATTTTGTATTCATCATCTCCAGCACCACCCTAACATCAACATATGGGACCCACCGTCTCTTTTCAGTCTTAGGTTCTACTACTTTTATCCAGTTTTTACATTGTATAAAAGTACAGACTCAGATCTTCAAAATGCCGTATCATACACTGCAGTCGGAGGAAACAAGGGGGAGTAATGTTGCTTTAAAAGTTGATCAACTTAGTATCCAATTTAGGAGAAAAAGGAATTCAAACATTTTGTATTTCACACTTGCTCTACGTCAATCCTTCGGAATCATACTTTATATTTCGAAAAGGAATTTCACCAAATTACCAAAATGGATTCTCTGAACATTATCTCAACAGTTTCCCAGATTATCCAAACCATCTACAGTATTACATTCCCTAGTGGTGTATAATAAAGATAACCTTCACATTTATGTGCGTGAGTGTGTTCTGTGTACATGTACATGTTACTGCGTGTGTCTTCTCTTCATACATTCATGTGTATGTGTGTTGCAGAGTCTTGGCCTGGCCCACTTTGTGTGGATCACCCCTCTGCAGTGTATCCTGTGTGTGGGGTTGATCTGGGAGCTGATCGAGGTGAATGGTTTCTGTGCCCTGGCTGCCCTCACCCTGCTGGGCATCGTACAGGCCTGCCTCTCCCAGAAGATAGGGCCTCACAGGTGGATACTGGACCATACAGGAGTTCACACACACACACACACACACACACACACACACACACACACACACACACACACACACACACACACACACACACACACACACACACACACACACACACACACACACACACACACATATGTATATATACATGTACACACACACTGTGCCCTCTAGATGGGTCTGTACAGGACAGGTAGCCCTGATCTCCGCCAGTGATCTCATCTTACCCACAGAGAACAGAACGGCACAGCCTGTGCCCCTAAGAAATGTCAACAAAGTGGGAAACCCTGCCTATTCAGACGGGCACAACTGTTCCATACAAAACTCTTTGATACAGAAATAAATCTTGTTAATTAACACCCAAACCCGTTAAATCTTCATGTTTATGTTCTCAGCCATCTCTCGGAACTTGAAGTCTCATTAATTGAAGTCTCATTAATTGTATCAATATGGTGTGTGTGTCTTATTCTCTGTGTGTTTGTGTGTGTGCGTACGTGTGTCTTATTCTGTGTGTTTGTGTGTGTGTGTGTGTGTGTGTGTGTGTGGGGGGGTCTGTCTATGATCAGGCAGAAAAGAGCAGGGATGATCAGCAAGCGTCTGGCTCTGACATCAGAGATAGTCGAAAACATCCACTCAGTGAAGGCCTACGGCTGGGAGGAGGTGATGGAGACCATCATCAAGAACATCAGACAGTAAGACACACACAAAACACTCCATAACCTAACTATAACCTAGACAAGTGATCTAACAAGTCATCTAACAAGCATTATAAACTGAGTGGTTCCAGCCCTGAATGCTGATTGGCTGACAGCCGTGGAATATAAGACTGTATAACATGGGTATGACAAAACATTTATTTTTACTTCTCTAATTACTTTAGTAACCAGTTTATAATAGCAATAAGGCAACTTGGTGGTTTGTGGTATATGGACAATATACCACGCAATGCGTTGTGCATAAGAACAGCCCTTAGATAAATATATGTATGTATTTATTTATTTATGTAACATTTATTTAACTAGGCAAGTCAGTTAAGTACAAATTCTTATTTACAATGACGACCTGCCAAAGGGCAAAAGGCCTCATGCAGGGACGGGGGCTGGGATTAGAAATACATAAAAAAAAAAAATATAGGACAAAACACACATCACGACAAGAGAGACAACACTACATAAAGATAGACCTAAGACAACCACATAGCATGGCAGCAACACATGACAACACAGCATGGTAGCAACACAACATTAAAAAACAACATGGTAGCAACACAACATGGCAGCAGCTCAACATGGCAGAAGCACAAAACATGGTAAAAACATTATTGGGCACAGGCAACAGCACAAAGGGCAAGAAGGTAGAGACAACAATACAATACATCACGCAAATCAGCCACAACTGTCAGTAATAGTGTCCATGATTGAGTCTTTGAATGAAGAGATGGAGATAAAACTGTTCAGTTTGAGTGTTTTTTGCAGCTCGTTTCAGTCGCTAGCTGCAGCGAACTGAAAAGCGGAGCGCTCCAGGGATGTGTGCTTTGGGGACCTTTAACAGAATGTTACTGGCAGAACGGGTGTTGTATGTGGAGGATGAGGGCTGCAGTAGATATCTCAGATATGGGGAAGTGAGGCCTAAGAGGGTTTTATGAATAAGCATCAACCAGTGGGTCTTTGCGACAGGTATACAGAGATGACCAGTTTAGAGAGGAGTATAGAGTGCAGTGATGTATCCTATAAGGAGCATTGGTGGCAAATCTGATGGCCCGAATGGTAAAGAACATCTAGCCGCTCGAGCACCCTTACCTGGCGATCTATAAATTACGTCTCCGTAATCTAGCATGGGTAGGATGGTGATCTGAATCAGGGTTAGTTTGGCAGCTGGGGTGAAAGAGGATTGATTACGATAGAGGAAACCAAGTCTAGATTTAACCTTAACCTACAGTATTGATATGTGCTGAGAGAAGGACAGTGTACCGTCTAGCCATACTCCCAAGTACTTGTATGAGACGACTACCTCAAGCTCTAAACCCTCAGAGGTAGTAATCACACCGGTGGGGAGAGGGGCATAGTCTTACCAAACCACATTACCTTTGTTTTGGAGGTGTTCAGAACAAGGTTAAGGGCAGAAAAAGCTTGTTGGACACTAAGAAAGCTTTGTTGTAGATTGTTTAACACAAAATCCGGGGAGGGGTCAGCTGAGGTCAAGAATGTATAATCTGCATATAAATGGATGATAGAGCTTCCTACTGCCTGAGCTACGTTGTTGATGTAAATTGAGAAGAGCATGGGGCCTAGGATCGAGCCTTGGGGTACTCTCTTGGTGACAGGCAGTGGCTGAGACAGCAGATGTCCTGACATGATACACTGCACTCTTTGAGAGAGGTAGTTAGCAAACCAGGCCAAAGACCCCTCAGAGACACCAATACTCCTTAGCCGGCCCACAAGAATGGAATGGTCTACCGTATCAAACGCTTTGGCCAAGTCAATAAAAATAGCAGCACAACATTGCTTAGAATCAAGGGCAATGGTGACATCATTTAGGACCTTTAAGGTTGCAGTGACACATCATTAACCTGAACGGAAACCAGATTGCATACCAGAGAGAATACTATAGACATCAAGAAAGCCAGTCACTTGATTATTGACAAGTTTTTCCAACACTTTTGATAAACAGGGCAAAATAGAAATTGGCCTATAACAATTAGGATCAGCTTGATCTCCCCCTTTAAATAAAGGACGCACCGTGGCTGCCTTCCAAGCAATGGGAACCTTCCCAGAGAGGAGAGACAGGTTAAAAAGGTCAGAGATAGGCTTGTCGATGATAGGGGCAGCAACTTTAAAGAAGAAAGGGTCTAAAACATCTGACCCAGATGTTTTTGGGGTTTCAAGTTTAAGGAGCTCCTTTAGCACCTCAGACACGTCTAACACATCTGGATTGAAGCTTTGATCAATTTTAGGTAACAAGTATACAAAGAATACAAATCCGGTGAGAGGTGGTTAGAATAGGATGGGAGGCCAAGAGTCCATGTAACCAATTGAGAGTCAGAGTCCCGAGTGTGGGAACAACATAGTCTGTCCCACGGTCGGGTAAACAAGCAAGTTCATAGTCAATAAAGCACACAGGAGTCATGAGGCAAATCACATAAAGCACAAGAAAAATATGACGACTTGGGGCTAGCCATTGTAACTTCAGATTCACTTGCCCCAACAGTGCGTGTGTGCTGGAGGTGAGCGAAAGCTCGGGAGAGAGGGGGGACTGTGGCAGGGGTACCTGTACCAGACAGGGGGAGACAGGCCAGGATAGATGGTGAACAGATCACCAGGTGGAATTCAAGCAACAGTGCAGCAGGCAACAGGAGTAGGTGTCACACCAACTTGGGAGAAGCTTTTTTCAGGAGGCAGATTCCTTGTAGAAAATACCAGCTAGCTAGCTAACATAGCTAGCAAGTCTCTGTCCACCATTTTTTTCCACATGGAAAAGGAGGTCGTTAGCTAGCTATATCTCTTCAGTTTTGGCGAATAGTCCTTTACGACGTCCAAACAAAGTTGTCCTATGACTGTTGTATTTTGAGATTGCGAGGAGGATATCTTCTGATATGATCAAAGCAACAATATTGTTTCTTATTGAGGTAATTTACAATTAAAAATAGAGATGAATTGTATTGTATTGACCTCTGCACAGATGGAGGGGGCTTCAAAGGCCTCTGCATTTGGGTGGGCTAGGCTGTGAAACTCTCCTGCCATTGTTGGGCTCAAGGGCTTTGACACCTCTCACTTCACACCTAGCAAGCTTGGTAGCCTTAACTTAGCATTCAGTCCTTATAAAGTAAAACATATTATTGTAATGTATTTTTCTTATTGGCATTAAAAGTAGCTTCAGACTAACATTCCTCACTCAGTTCAAATCAAATTAATTGTTATTTGTCACATGCGCCGAATACAACAAGAATACAACAACATTACAGTGATATGCTTACTTACAAGCCCTTAACTAACAATGCAGTTTTAAGAAAAATAAGTGTTAAAAAAAAAGAACAAATAATAAAACAGCAGCAGTAAAATAACAGTAGCAAGGCTATATACAGGGGTACCGGTACAGAGTCATTGTGTGGGGCCACAGGTTAGTCGAGGTAATTGAGGTAATATGTACATGTAGGTAGAGTAAGGTTTGGACTGAAGGTTAAGTTGTGGAGGGTAGTACACTGTCTATTTGTAAAAACCTGCAAAAAAATGTGTGAGCCCATCTGCTCATGATCTCTCTCTCTCTCTCTCTTTCTCTCTCTCTCTCTCTCTCTCTCTCTCTCTCTCTCTCTCTCTCTCTCTCTCTCTCTCTCTCTCTCTCTCTCTCTCTCTCTCTCTCGCTGTCTCTGTGTGTGTTTGCGTATATTGGCCATATACCACACCCCCTCGTGACTTTCACAAACAAAGTCAATCAGAGCAACAATCCTGCATTGTGTAGTCCAGCCAATGAATGGAGAGATCTATCCTTGACATGTGATGGTTTTTTTTATACAATCCTTGAGGAAATTGCCAATGTTCAATGTTTAATCCCTGTCTGATTTGGGAGAATTTTAGGCTAAATCCATAATTAGATTTCCCTGTGGCTGTTTGTCCACCTATTTATGCATTCAAGTACGTGACAGGACATCTTGTAACCTAATCTAGGCAGAGTGTGACATAAAATATGGTCCCCCCCACACACACACCTCTCCTCTCTCCCTCCTCCCAGGGATGAGATGACGTTGACGAGGAAGATTGGTTCTCTGCGCTACTTCTACAGCGCCTCCTACTTCTTCTCTGCCATCCTAGTCATTGTGTCAGCCATCGTGCCCCACGCCCTCAGCAAGGTACTGTTCACACTGGCCTATATGTATTTATATCAAATCTAATTGACTTGTGATGTTTTTGATGTTGTGAGTATTTGTTTTGTATTTGTATTGTTGACAAAGTATGACAAAGGACCCTTTCTTATCTGTTTTACTACAAAACATAGAAACACACAGTTTTCACATACAGTGCCTTCGGAAAGAATTCAGACCCCTTGACCTTTCCCACATTTTGTTATGTTACAGCTGTTTGTTCGGGTTCAAGTCCGGGCTCTGGCTGGGCCACTCAAGAACATTCAGACTTGTCCCGAAGCCACTCCTGCGTTGTCTTGGCTGTGTGCTTAGGGTCGTTGTCCTGTTGGAAGGTGAACCTTTGCCCCAGTCTGAGGTCCTGAGCGCTCTGTACTTTGCTTCGTTCATCTTTGCCTCGATCCTGATTATTCTCCCAGTCCCTGCCTCTGAAAAACATCCCCACAGCATGATGCTGCCACCACCATGCTTCACCGTAAAGATGGTGCCAGGTTTCCTCCAGACGTGATGCTTGGCATTCAGGCCAAAGAGTTCAATCTTGGTTTCATCAGACCAAAGAATCTTGTTTCTCATGGTCCGAGAGTCCTTTAGGTGCCAAGTGGCAAAATCCAATCGGGTTCTCATGTGTCTTTTACTGAGGAGTGGCTTCCATCTGGCCACGCTACCATAAAGGCCTGATTGGTGGAGTGCTGCAGAGATGGTTGTCCTTCTAGAAGGTTCTCCCATCTTCACAGAGGAACTCTAGAGCTCTGTCAGAGTGACCATCGGGTTCTTGGTCACCTCCCTGACAAAGGCCCTTCTCCTCCGATTGCTCAGTTCGGCCGGGTGGCCAGCTCTAGGAAGAGTCTTGGTCGTTCCAAACTTCTTCCATTTAAGAATGATGGAGGCCACTGTGTTCTTGGGGACCTTCAATGCTGCAGTAATATTTTGGTACCCTTCCCCAGATCTGTGCCTCGACACAATCGCGTCTCGGAGCTCAACGGACATTTCCTTCGACCTCATGGTTTGGTTTTGGCTCTGATTTGCACTGTCAACTGTGGCACCTTATATAGACAGGTTGTTGCCTTTCCAAACCAATTATATTTACCACAGGTGGACTCCAATCGAGTCTCATAGCAAATGTTCTGAATACTTATGTAAATAAGGTATTTCTGTTTTTTATATTTGATACATTTGAAAAAATGTATAAAAACCTGTTTTTGCTTTGTCATTATGGGGTGTTGTGCGTTGATTGCTGAGGACTTTTATTTATTTAATCCATTTTAGAATAAGGCTGTAACATAACAAAATGTGGACAAAGTCAAGGGGTCTGAATACTTTCCGAAGGCACTATATGTAGACACTGGTATTGTGCTGGATATAATGAATATGAGGTTAAAAAAAATGAATGAATAAGTACAATCTTAATGGGGTCTATCCAGGGCATCATCCTGAGAAGTATCTTCACCACTGCCTCCTACTGCATGGTGCTCCGTATGACCCTCACCAGACAGCTGCCTGGCTCCATACAGATGTGGTACGACACCCTAGCGCTGGTCACAAACATAGAGGTGAGGCGTTTATGCATACTTGGGCATGGGGGGAAAAGACGGATGGGAGGGACAGGAGAGGGATGGAGGGAGAACAGGGAGCGGGGAAAGGGAAGGGGGGGAGGGGTGAATGGGGTTTTGAAAGTTCCATCCAGATGCGGTACAGTACGCTGGAACTTTGATTAATTGTCGAAGTGGGCATTTAACTTGGTAGAGTCTGGTAGAGGGCTGTAATAGTTGGGAGTGGGTCGTGGAAAACGAAATGAAGATGTTGGATGGAGTTGGGTTGGAGAAGCAAATGATGTAGTCATTGATACTGTATATAATGTCAATTTAAATGTACAGATTTGAGGAGAGGAAGTGGAGGGAAAAGGAGTGCTTGTTATCAGAGATTGATGATAACTCTGGTTTTGCCATTGTCAACTCTGGTTTAATCAGTGTCCCCGAAGGTTATGTCAGTGTCCCTAAAGGTTATGTTAGTGTCCGCAAAGGTTATGTCAGTGTTCCGGAAGGTTATGTCAGTGTCCCCGAAGGTTATGTCAGTGTCCCCGAAGGTTATGTCAGTGTCCCTGAAGGTTATGTCAGTTCTTACACACACACACACACACACACACACACACACACACACACACACACACACACACACACACACACACACACACACACACACACACACACACACACACACACACACACACATATACATGCACATGTACACAAATGCATGTTCAGACATACGGTTCAGTGTTTCCCCTATATTAATTTAGTATCGGCTATAAAAAAAAAAACATTTTCGGGATGGTGAAGTGCTTTCAGTGTAAACGTAAACAATTAAAACAGATATAAAGAATCTAGAGATAATGGAGCTATATATTTTTGAATAAGATTTTTGAATAACAATCACCAAAATAAAAACTAGACAGTCATGGAGAATCTAAAATCTAAAATAGATTTTGGTATATAGTCACTTTTGGTATATGGTTTGAGTCACTCATATACACTACCGGTCAAAGGTTTTAGAACACCTACTCATTCAAGGGTTTTCTTTATTTTTACTATTTTCTACATTGTAGAATAATAGTGAATACATCAAAACTATGAAATAACATTTATATGGGGGATACAGTCTTCCCAGATAATTTGTTTTGGTACTGTCCGTACGTAGCCTGTTTTTGGTCACAGGTCCAGGAATGGCTGAAGAATTGCAATATTTACCTGGAGCTAACCATGCAGATAGCACTGGGTGATCTGAATAGTCATAGTCAATCGATCAATAATATAATAATACTTTTAGCAAAAACAATTATTTTCAATTTACAATCTGTAGAAACAATGAGAATAGAAAGGTTGAGAACTTTTGTGGAACATCACAGTACAGTTGAAAAATATATGGCAATTAGAAATCCAAGATGGATGGTGTGAAGACATAGATGAGAGGAGTTGAATGGAGCTGAAGGTTGGGAATAATAACAACTAATAACAATAAGATAACTAATGTAAAACATACTGTGTCCGTAATACGTATATAGGTTATAGGTTAAGAACTTTTGTGAAAGAGCATAGTTTGAAAGATATGCATATAGAAGCAAACCGGATGGACATCATGAAAATGATCGGAGAGGTTGAGGGTAGAGGAAGGACAGGAGTAAAAACAAACAAAATAGAACTATTGTCAAATAGACTGTCCATATGGCCTCTGGAAATAGAGGCCTATGCGTTGTGTCTTCGCTATTATTCTACAATGTGGAAAATAGTAAAAATATAGAAGACCCTTGAATAAGTAGGTGTTCTAAAACTTTTGTCGGAGACCGCGCAATTGGCCACGCCCACTACCACGCTAACTTTGCCGCCGCAAAAATCCTAGGGGTAAAACTGCAGACGCGCGCACACACACACACACACACACACACACACACACACACACACACACACACACACACACACACACAGGAAACCACACACGCACACACACACACACATACACACACACACAGGAAACCACACACACACACGCACAAAGAGGAAGTAGAAGTTACCTGTTTGAGTTAATGGACTTATCTTTCCAGTCCAACATCTGTAATCCAAAACACGCACAGCCCCCCCCCCCCCCCCCACCAACTGCACCCCAAGACACATACATGCCCTTCATACCGCCTTGCCATAAGGCCCATCAAGAAATAAAGAGAGAGAGACAGACACACGTCGTCCATGGCCAAAAAGGCCATATTAGGGTCACAGTACAGTTGTTGTGTCAGTCTAATCAGGGATTTCTCTATCTCCTGAACATGTTGTCTATTCTGTCTATGAGACACTACTGTTTGTTCTCCACTGTGAATGTGTGTGCTTGATTGTTTATGTGTGTGTGCGCGCGTATGTATGTGCTTGTGTATTGAGCTGACTTGTTGCCAAGATAATATTCTTGTCTGTTTCAATTTGTAACATATTAGTGGTTTTAACTCTTGTTGTGTCTGTCTTGTAGGAATACCTCTGTAAAGAGGAGTACAAAGTGTTGGAGTACAACCTGACCACCACTGAAGTAGAGCTGGTGAATGTGACCGCCTCCTGGGATGAGGTACGTGTGTGTGTGTGCGCATTATATTGTATTCTTCCTGATAATAATCCTACTGTTGTGTTGGTAAAAGGCAATTAATCATCATGACCACAGAACAACGTTATCAGTTTGAAGTGTCGCAGGCAGTACATTTATCTTTATGGCCATCCCAAGTAGGTAAAAAATTATTATTCAGATGCTTTGTGCACTAATTTAGATAACTAACACCAATGCTATGCTAGACGATGACAAACTATACCAAACCCATCTGTATGCTGGGAAAATATGGTTAGGAATCCATTAATCCGTGTCTCCTCTTCCCGTGAAAGTTATTTTGGACTGGTCTTTATTGTCAGCTCATTTCAATATGAATGTGACGCAGTGTAAGCTGTAGAAGTGACGGAAGCCCTTGGCATTAGAAGAACACTGACCCATAAAACGTGATCCAGGTCAATGATTAAACAAACCAACCAGGGACTCAACAGAGGTTCACCGTTTCTCTCCTACAGAAGTCTCACTCTCACCAGTGATTTGATTTCTATGGAAATGTTGGTGGATTAAGGGGCAATACTGGCATTTGAGGCCTTTTTTCTTTGGGGCCCAAGATCCTATATCTCAGTGATTACCAGAATATTGAAAATAAATGAGCAAAAAATACTTTCTCATCTTTCAAATTGTCCCAGCTGGATGGCTGACACATTTCAGCATAAAGCCGTCATCAGAGCATTGTATCACTAGTCTGTTTTCCCCTTTATGCCCAAATAGTATTTCTAATACAACCAGAACTGTACCCACATGAGCTCACTCTTTCAGACAAGCTGGTCTGGTTATATTGTATGAGAGAAATGTACATTTGATGTAATGTAAAACTATTTCTCACTCTCTATTTCTCCCCCAACTCTCTTCCCCCTCTCACTCGCCCTCTCTCTCACCCTCTCTCTCCCTCGCTCTCTATTTCTCCCCCAACTCTCTTCCCCCTCTCTCTCACCCTCTCTCTCCCTCGCTCTCTATTTCTCCCCCAACTCTCTTCCCTCTCTCTCACCCTCTCTCTCACCCTCTTCAGGGTATCGGGGAGTTATTTGAGAAGATAAAGCAGGAGAACAAGTCTAACAGTCACCCTAACGGTGACGTAGGGCTGTTCTTCACCAACCTATATGTTACACCCGTCCTCAAGAACATCAGCCTGTACCTGGAGAAGGGACAGATGCTGGCCGTGGCTGGATCCACCGGCTCCGGAAAGGTACCGCTACCACTCACTGTCAGTCTGGGAACACTGGGGTGGACAGAGGAGTCTGGGCCTTTGTAGTTTACTTTGTACATGAATCAACATTTCTGTAAATGTGTCAACTGCAGTCTCTGTAATTTGGTTTTCCTACTTTTGACATTTTCCACTGGAAACACAAAGAAGCAAGTGTTTCGGGTGGAAAATGTTTATAGTAGGCTAGTGGAAGACCCTGGATAAAAACAAGTTATAAATGTATTTTTTGATAGTGACGGACACATTTTATGTGCCAACTGGTAAGTAGTGTTCCTAGAAATTATAGATATGCTTTTGTTGACGAGCAAAACAAATTTGGGTGAAAACTGACACTTTAGGTTAGGGTTATTTTCCCTTGCCAGGCACCAAAGAGATGCGCAACAAAGGGAGTCCACAAATGTCAGCCCAAAGTCCCAACAGACTCCCGAGGAGAAGCTAACACACACACACTAATGTGTCTTCCATAGAGATAAAATGTTATTTAATCTGTGTCTTTTGTCTTTAATTTTGTGTCTCCCCGCAGAGTTCCCTGCTGATGATGATCCTAGGAGAGCTGGTCCCGTCGGAGGGGAAGATCAGACACAGTGGGCGGATCTCCTTCTCCCCCCAGACCTCCTGGATCATACCCGGAACCATCCGTGACAACATCCTGTTTGGTCTGACCTACGACGAATTCCGCTACACCTCTGTCATCAAGGCCTGTCAGCTAGAGGAGGTACGGTGGACTGAAATATGTAACCTTGTTGTTTGTGTGTTGGTTGTTATCTTGGTTAGAATTCCTTTGGTCTCAGGTCTGGTCTTTGATGTAGTTGTGTCGGATGTTTAAAAAAAACAAATCTCTCAATCTCCCCTTGTTCTGTTGCTAATCTCTCAACCTCCCCCTGTTCTATTGTTAATCTCTCAATCTCACCCTGTTCTTTTGTTAATCTCTCAATCTCACCCTGTTATGTTGTTAATCTCCCAATCTCACCCTGTTCTGTTGTTAATTTCTCAATCTCACCCTGTTCTGTTGTTAATTTCTCAGTCTCACCCTGTTCTGTTGCTAATCTCCCAACCTCCCCCTGTTCTGTTGCTAATCTTCCAACCTCCCCCCGTTCTGTTAGTAATCTCTTAATTTCCCCCTGTTCTGTTGTTAATCTCTTAATATCACCCTGTTCTGTTGTTAATCTCTCAACCTCCCCCTGTTCTGTTGTTAATCTCTCAACCTCCCCCTGCTCTGTTGCTAATCTCCCAACCTCCCCCTGTTCTGTTACTAATCTCTCAACCTCCCCCTGTTCTGTTACTAATCTCTCAACCTTCCCCTGTTCTGTTGTTAATCTCTCAACCTCCCCCTGTTCTGTTGTTAATATCTTAATCTCCCCCTTTCTGTTGCTAATCTCTCAACCTCCCCCTATTCTGTTGCTAATCTCTCAACCTCCCCCTGTTCTGTTGCTAATCTCTCAATCTCCCCCTGTTATGTTGCTAATCTCTCAACCTCCCCCTGTTCTGTTGTTAATCTCTCAATCTCACCCTGTTCTGTTGCTAATCTCTCAATCTCCCCCGTTCTGTTGCTAATCTCTCAACCTCCCCCTGTTCTATTGTTAATCTCTCAATCTCACCCTGTTCTTTTGTTAATCTCTCAATCTCACCCTGTTATGTTGTTAATCTCCCAATCTCACCCTGTTCTGTTGTTAATTTCTCAATCTCACCCTGTTCTGTTGTTAATTTCTCAGTCTCACCCTGTTCTGTTGCTAATCTCCCAACCTCCCCCTGTTCTGTTGCTAATCTACCAACCTCCCCCTGTTCTGTTAGTAATCTCTTAATCTCCCCCTGTTCTGTTTTAATCTCTTTATCTCCCCCTGTTCTGTTTTAATCTCTTAATCTCACCCTGTTCTGTTGTTAATCTCTCAATCTCACCCTGTTCTGTTGTTAATCTCTCAGTCTCACCCTGTTCTGTTGCTAATCTCTCAATCTCCCCCTGTTCTGTTGCTAATCTACCAACCTCCCCCTGTTCTGTTAGTAATCTCTTAATCTCCCCCTGTTCTGTTTTAATCTCTTAATCTCCCCCTGTTCTGTTTTAATCTCTTAATCTCACCCTGTTCTGTTGTTAATCTCTCAATCTCACCCTGTTCTGTTGTTAATCTCTCAACCTCTCCCTGTTCTGTTGTTAATCTCTCAACCTTCCCCTGTTCTGTTGCTAATATCTCATTCCTAACCCCATTCTCTCTCCTTCTCCCTTGACTCATATGTTCTACTTGGCTGTCTACCCAGGAGTCTTTGTGAGGCATGGATGTGTCATTTTTCTCCAGTTTATACACACACACACACACACACACACACACACACACACACACACACACACACACACACACACACACACACACACACACGTACACAAGAGCACACACGAACACACACACAAACACACACACACTCCCATCCCTGTCCCTGTGTGGAGCCCCAGTGTTAAGTGGTGGGCATTGTGTTCAAAGTGCTGCCTCAGCAGGGGGGTCGTGTCACTGGATTACTGTCCCAGACACTCTCGTTGCCATGGACACACCACATTATGTCATTGGGACGGAATATCAGTTTGCTCATAGTCACAGGCATTGATGTAGACTAGGCTAGACTAGAGCATTCATTGTGTATCTGTGTATATTTAGGATCAGGAGTTTTTCCTGACTGTGTGACCTGACCAGAAAGCTCTGGGCACAAGAGCTACTGTAGCAATCATTGGTTTTACATTTAGACTTCTGTGAAGGCGTGAAAATGATTAGAGTGGCAAATTGTCACGACTCATGCCCTGGGGTATTGATGATTTGGATGGTATGTTATACAATGGCTGTTTGACCAACAACAGAGTGTGATTGAAGCAAACACTACTGTATGAACCTATTTTAATGCTTTGATAGCTCACCATAGTGACCGTTCCTTCTTATGTAACTGTAATGTTTACCTTTATCCAAACTGTCAATTGAGTGGCTTTAGAAGAGTCATGAATATACAATCTCTCAAAGTGAGTAATATGACAAAAAGCAATATGGTATACGTGGTCTGAGACAGAGAAAAGAGAGACACCTGTTTCTGTGTGCCTAGATGAAAGAGACTATGTTTAGTGGGCTTGTAATTTTTATTGTGCTGCAGTCTATTGTTGCCTGTCCTAGGACCAGACCACTACCATGGGTGGGCTGTATCTTGTAAACCCCAAGAATTTTACACATTAGCCCTTAGTTAGCTTGTAGGTTTCAGCGCTAGCCTGACACTGGATACATTCCAAATGGCACCCTATTCCCTATAAAGTGCACCAGGTCTCTGGTCAAAAGTAGTGCACTATGTAGGGAACAGGTTGGCAGTTGAGATGCATCCAGTGGCTTTGTTCAGAATGAGACACACAAGGGGCCTTTTTCCACTTCTGTGTTTTACGACCTGTTAAACAACCTGCTAACTTAATTCCCAATGCCTTCCTTTTGGACAGCGGAAGTAGTGTTTAAAAAGGTAGGCGGTTTTATGATGGTAGACTGTTTTCTATCATTCATTATTTGGCATGTTGGTGTACATGTGTTTCAGACGTTTGTGTTTGAAATCATCTACCAAATAATAAACTCATCATCAGCTGTGGTCGTTTGTGATGTTTTTCATGC
This sequence comes from Thymallus thymallus, assembly GCA_023634145.1. NCBI lineage: Eukaryota > Metazoa > Chordata > Actinopteri > Salmoniformes > Salmonidae > Thymallus > Thymallus thymallus. The sequence goes on from CM042413.1 coordinate 31,174,962, forward strand.
TCCTTTCATGTTTCAGTGTTTCTTGTTTGGTATTTTTGATGTGGTGCAATTAGAAATCTAACCATTGTGTCTTTCAGCTAGGGTACTTGTACTGTAAATAAACATTTTAGAAAATAGCTTTAAGCACATGTGATTTGATTACGCTGCGGCTGTATCGAGATAGATAGATAGATAGATAGATAGATAGATAGATAGATAGATAGATAGATAGATAGATAGATAGATAGATAGATAGATAGATAGATAGATAGATAGATAGATAGATAGATAGATAGATAGATAGATAGATAGATAGATAGATAGATAGTTGAAGTCGGAAGTTTGTATGTAAACTTGAAGTCGGAAGTTTACATACACTTAGGTTGAAGTCATTAAAACTCATTTTTCAACCACTCCACAGATTTCATGTTAACAAACTATAGTTTTGGCAAGTCGGTTAGGACATCTACTTTGTGCATGACACAAGTAATTCTTCCAACAATTGTTTACAGACAGATTACTTCACTTATAATTCACTATATCACAATTCCAGTGGGTCAGAAGTTTACATACACTAAGTTGACTGTGCCTTTAAACAGCTTGGACAATTCCAGAAAATTATGTCATGGCTTTAGAAGCATCTGATAGGCTTATTGACATAATTTGAGTCAAATGGAGGTGTACCTGTGGATGTATTCCAAGGCCTATATTCAAACTCAGTGCCTCTTTGCTCGACATCATGGGAAAATCAAAAGAAATCAGCCACGACCTCAGAAAAACAATGTAGATCTCCACAAGTCTGGTTCATCATTGGGAGCAATTTCCAAACGCCTGAAGGTACCACGATCATCTGTACAAACAATAGTACACACGTATAAACTCCATGGCACCACGCAGCCGTCATACCGCTCAGGAAGGAGACGCGTTCTGTCTCCTAGAGATGAACGTACTTTGGTGCGAAAAGTGCAAATCAATCCCAGAACAACAGTAAAGGACCTTGTGAAGATGCTGGAGGAAACAGGTACAAAAGTATCTATATCCACAGTAAAACGAGTCCTATATCGACATAACCTGAAAGGCCACTCAGCAAGGAAGAAGCCACTGCTCCAAAACCGACGTAAAAAAGCCAGACTACGGTTTGCAACTGCACATGGGGACAAAGATTGTACTTTTTGGAGAAATGTCCTCTGGTCTGATGAAACAAAAATATGAAACAAAACTGTTTGGCCATAATGACCATTGTTATGTTTGGAGGAAAAAGGGGGAGGCTTGAAAGCCGAAGAACACCATCCCAACCGTGAAGCATGGGGGTTGCAGCATCTTGTTTTGGGGGTGCTTTGCTGCAGGAGGGACTGGTGCACTTCAAAAATAGATGGCATCACGAGGAAGGAAAATTATGTGGATATATTGAAGCAACATCTCAAGACATCTCAAGAGAGGCAGTTGGGTCTTCCAAATGGACAATGACCCCAAGCATACTTCCAAAGTTGTGGCAAAATGGCTTAAGGACAACAAAGTCAAGGTGTTGGAGTGGCCATCACTAAGCCCTGACCTCAATCCTATAGAACATTTGTGGGAAGAACTGAAAAAGCGTGTGCGAGCAAGGAGGCCTACAAACCTGACTCAGTTACACCAGTTCTGTCAGGAGGAATGGGCCAAAATTCACCCAACTTATTGTGGGAAGCTTGTGGAAGGCTACCCGAAACGTTTGACCCAAGTTAAACAATTTAAAGGCAATGCTACCAAATACTAATTGAGTGTATGTAAACTTCTGATCCACTGGGAATGTGATCAAATAAATAAAAGCTCAAATAAATAATTCTCTCTACTATTATTCTGACATTTCAAATTCTTAATATAAAGATAAATCTAGGGGGCGTCTTTGTCAAGTTTGCTGTCAACATTCTTTCAGGAGTAATCAACGTAAACAAACTGCTTGTTTAAATGTCTTTAGCTGCCATCTCAGTGTGTTATGTCTGCTAACACAGATGTAAACAATAAGGTATTGAACTTTTGTTTTTGTTTTCCCTGACACATTTAGTAGGGCTATGATGTCCTTACTCCCCTACATTTCATGTTTCAGTTTTTGATTTGTGTGTGTGCGTTTTCAAACATGTATCTAAACCCCCGCTGCTCTCCCCTCAGGATCTGGCCCTGCTGCCGGAGAAAGACAAGACGGCCCTTATGGAGGGAGGGGTGACCCTTAGTGGAGGTCAGAGGGCGAGGATAGGTCTGGCCAGGTACGTACCTGTACACACACACCTGTCTTTTAGCACGTATCTCTCACCCCCAGCAACTGTCACCATCTGTCACCTTGGCAACGTTCATTCATTAAATCTCTTTCGTTCATTATATATATATATATATATATATATATATATATATATATATAATGATATATATGACCCAAGATATGTTGAGTCACTCACTCTATGATCTACTCGGCAAAACACTGGTTGATTTTTTAAAGTCATGACTGGTGTTGTGACTTGTTAAATGTATATTCCTTCCTATACTTACTTGTCAATGGAATGTGGCATGATACTTTTGAAGGAAGAATCCATTCTGTGTTGTTTTTCCGTGGAGACTGCTGGTATGGGACAGTGAAAAAGATGGACCCGATTGGACCCGAGTGACAAAAACATTATGCTTATCAGTCAAGTTGCTCTTCTTGTGACGAATAGATCTTTATGTAGATAGATAGATAGACAGACAGACAGACAGACAGACAGACAGACAGACAGACAGACAGACAGACAGACAGACAGACAGACAGACAGACAGACAGACAGACAGACAGACAGACAGACAGACAGACAGACAGACAGACAGACAGACAGACAGACAGATTCTCGGGCATTCTGGTTCGGGTGGACCCGTGAAGACCTCTAGTCCAGCTCCTATAACTGTAGTGTTTTATGATCTAATATTGCTGGTGCTTCTGCAGCCTCTCTTTTACTCCCATTAAATCTCTATGTCTAGTCCAACGTTCCGACATTATTTATTGGTTTTATTGTCCTGGGTCTCCATTTGCTCCCACTTAACTGAGAGCATCACTGTCAGTTTGGCTAGATTGTCATTGTAAATGTATCACTTAAACTGAATTGAATCTCACAGGGACTTGACTTTCGAATTTACAAGCCTGTTTGTGTGTGTGTGTGTGTGTGTGTGTGTGTGTGTGTGTGTGTGTGTGTGTGTGTGTGTGTGTGTGTGTGTGTGTGTGTGTGTGTGCGTATGTATGTGTGTGCGTGTGTATGCGTGTGTGTGTGTGTGTGTGCTTTTACAGAGCTGTGTACAAAGACGCTGACCTCTACCTGTTGGATTCGCCTTTCACCCACCTGGACATTGTGACGGAGAAAGAGATCTTTGAGAGGTCTGTCTGTGGCTCAACACTGAGGCTTTCATATGGGCTGGGGTCTGGGAGATGGGGTTGGGGGATGGAATGGGTGGAATGGGCTGGGTGAATGGTTAAGGACAAGAGAGGAAAGGTCAAGGTTGCGTTTTTCTTGCTGTCTTTCACCTATTGAGAAATTGAGTTAGGTGGTGACGTGTGAGGGTTGATCTAATGTAACTTTCTGTCTGACATTCATGATATTTGATCTAATTTAGGACATTTGTTTTATCAGCATCTTTCCTGCCTGGAATTATTGAACAGCAATGTGAAACTTATCATCTCTTTTTACATGTTTTCGAAAGGTCACTTCATGCCTGTCTGTTAAAGTAAAGGTTGATAAACTAAACAAAGGATACATGTGTTTTCTCTTGCCAGGTGTTTGTGTAAACTGATGTCCTCCAAGACTCGTATCGTGGTCACCAGTAAGCTGGACCACCTTAAGAGAGCGGACAAGATCCTTCTGCTTCACAACGGAGTGTGTTACTTCTACGGCTCCTTCTCCCAGCTGCAGGCCAAGAGACCGGACTTCAGCTCCCTGCTCCTGGGCCTGGAGGCCTACGACAACATCAACGCCGAACGCCGCAGCTCCATCCTCACCGAGACCCTCCGACGTGTCTCCATTGACGAATCAGCCGTCCTCCGTGGCCCTGAGCCCATCCGCCAGTCCTTCCGCCAGCACCCGCCATCGGTCATCAACGGCAACACGGGACCACAAGGCATCACCATCGCTGGGGGCGACGGTCTCACAGCGGTGGAGAAACGTAAACAGTCGATTATCTTAAATCCATTAGCAGCGGCACGTAAGTTCTCCTTCATCGGTACTGGGCCCCAAAACAGCCAGGCTCCGCCCCCAGGGTCCACCACCATCGAGGACGGCGTGCGGGAGCTGTCAGAGAGGAAGTTCTCTGTGGTGCCCGAGGACGATCAGGTGAGGGTGCTTTTCTATTTTTTATTTACCTAGTGTTCTAAGATTCTCTTTATTAACAACAGCTGGGGTGCGACCTCTGATATTAAGGAAGTCTCGAGGTTCTGATCGCCTGAGTTATAATACCTCATGATACGCTGTAGACCATACCATTTACCAAGAGAGTTTTCATGTATTTTTCATAGCTGTCTATTTACCACCACAAACTGATTCTGGAACTAGACCCACTCAATGAGCTGTATAGGGCCATGAGCAAACAAGAAAATGCTCATCCAGAGGCGACACCCCTAGTGGCCGATGATTTTAATGCAGGAAAACTGAAATCCGTTTTACCTCATTTCTACCAGCATGTCACCTGTGCAACTAGAGGGATAAATATACTGTATATATACACAGTATATATATATTTTTAATTTAACCTTTATTTAACTAGGCAAGTCAGTTAAGAACAAATTCTTATTTACAATGACGGCCTACCCCAGCCAAACCCGGACGACGCTGAGCCAATTGTGCGCCGCCCTATGGGACTCCCAATCACAGCCGGTTGTGATACAGTCTGGATTCAAACCAGGTTGTCTGTAGTGACGCCTCTAGCACTGAGATGCAGTGTCTTAGACCACTGCGCCACTTGGAATCACCAGACTCTAGATCACTTTTACTCCACACACCTGATTCCTGTTTACAAGCAAAAACTCAAACAGGAAGAACCAGTGAAGTGCTCAAGTCCGTGAAGCAGATGCTAAGCTACAGGACTGTTTCGCTAGCACAGACTGGAATATGTTCCGCGATTCATCCGATGGCATTGAGTTTACCACATCAGTCACTGGCTTCATTAATACAGTGGGGAGAACAAGTATTTGATACACTGCCGATTTTGCAGGTTTTCCTACTTACAAAGCATGTAGAGGTCTGTAATTTTTATCATAGGTAGACTTCAACTGTGAGAGACAGAATCTAAAACAAAAATCCAGAAAATCACATTGTGTGATTTTTTAAATAATTAATTTGCATTTTATTGAATGACATAAGTATTTGATCACCTACCAACCAGTAAGAATTCCGGCTCTCACAGACCTGTTAGTTTTTCTTTAAGAAGCCCTCCTGTTCTCCACTCATTACCTGTATTAACTGCACCTGTTTGAACTCGTTACCTGTATAAAAGACACCTGTCCACACACTCAATCAAACAGACTCCAACCTCTCCACAATGGCCAAGACCAGAGAGCTGTGTAAGGACATCAAGGATAAAAGTGTAGACCTGCACAAGGCTTGGATGGGCTACAGGACAATAGGCAAGCAGCTTGGTGAGAAGGCAATAACTGTTGGCGCAATTATTAGAAAATGGAAGAAGTTCAAGATGACGGTCAATCTCCCTCGGTCTGGGGCACCATGCAAGATCTCACCTCGTGGGGCATCAATGATCATGAGGAAGGTGAGGGATCAGCCCAGAACTACACGGCAGGACCTGGTCAATGACCTGAAGAGAGCTAGGACCACAGTCTCAAAGAAAACCATTAGTAACACACTACGCCGTCATGGATTAAAATCCTGCAGCGCACGCAAGGTCCCCCTGCTCAAGCCAGCGGATGTCCAGGCCCGTCTGAAGTTTGCCAATGACCATCTGGATGATCCAGAGGTGGAATGGGAGAAGGTCATGTGGTCTGATGAGACAAAAATAGAGCTTTTTGGTCTAAACTCCACTCGCCGTGTTTGGAGGAAGAAGAAGGATGAGTACAACCCCAAGAACACCATCCCAACCGTGAAGCATGGAGGTGGAAACATCATTCTTTGGGGATGCTTTTCTGCAAAGGGGACAGGACGACTGCACCGTATTGAGGGGAGGATGGATGGGGCCATGTATCGCGAGATCTTGGCCAACAACCTCCTTCCCTCAGTAAGAGCATTGAAGATGGGTCGTGGCTGGGTCTTCCAGCATGACAACGACCCGAAACACACAGCCAGGGCAACTAAGGAGTGGCTCCGTAAGAAGCATCTCAAGGTCCTGGAGAGGCCTAGCCAGTCTCCAGACCTGAACCCAATAGAAAATCTTTGGAGGGAGCTGAAAGTCCGTATTGCCCAGCGACAGCCCCGAAACCTGAAGGATCTGGAGAAGGTCTGTATGGAGGAGTGGGCCAAAATCCCTGCTGCAGTGTGTGCAAACCTGGTCAAGAACTACAGGAAACGTATGATCTCTGTAATTGCAAACAAAGGTTTCTGTACCAAATATTAAGTTCTGCTTTTCTGATGTATCAAATACTTATGTCATGCAATAAAATGCTAATTAATTACTTAAAAATCATATAATGTGATTTTCTGGATTTTTGTTTTAGATTCCGTCACTCACAGTTGAAGAGTAACTATGATAAAAATTACAGACTTCTACATGCTTTGTAAGTGGGAAAACCTGCCTAAAAATCTGTCTAAATTACTACTGCCCATAGCACTCACATCTGTAGCCATGAAATGCTGTGAAAGGCTGGTCAAGGCACACATCAACACCATCATCCCAGAAACCCTGGACCCACTCCAATTCGCATACCGCCCCAACAGATCCACAGATGACGCAATCTCTATTGCACTCCACACTGCCCTTTCCCACCTGGACAAAAGGAACACCAATGTGATAATGCTGTTTATTGACTACAGATCAGCATTCAACACCATAGTGCCCTCCAAGCTCATCACTAAGCTAAGGACCCTGGGACTGAACACCTCCCCCTGCAACTGGATCCTGGACTTCCTGTAGGGCCGTTCCCAGGTGGTGAGGGTAGGCAACAACATATCCGCCATGCTGACCCTCAACACAGGGGCCCCGTCAGAGGTGCGTGCTGAGTCCCCGCCTGTACTCCCTGTTCACCCACGACTGCGTGGTCACACACGACTTCTCCCTCAACGTGGGCAAGACAAAGGAGCTTATCGTGGACTACAGAAAATGGAGGGCCGAACATGCCTCCATTCACATTGACAGGCCCGTAGTGGAGCGGTTTGAGAGCTTCAATTTCCTCTGTGTCCACATCACTAAGGACCTATCATGGTCCAAACATACTAACACAGTTGTGAAGAGGGCATGACAATGCCTCTTCCACCTCAGGAGGATGAAAAGATTTGACATGGGCCCTCAGATCCTCAAAAGGTTCTACAGCTGCCCCATTGAGAGCATCTTGACTGGCTGCATCACCACTTGGTATGTTAACTGCTCAGCATCAGACCACAGGGCTCTACAGAGGGTAGTGCGTACGGCCCAATACATCACTGGGGCCAAACTCTCTGCCATCCAGGACCCCTGTACCAGGTGGTGTCAGAGGAAGGCCCTGAAAATTGTCAAAAACTCCAGCCATCCAAGTCATAGACTGTTCTCTCTGCTACCACACGGCAAGCGGTACCAGAGTGTGAAGAACAGCTTCTACCCCCAAGCCATAAGACTGCTGAAAAGTGAATCAAATGGCTACCCGGACAATTTACATTTATTATTTATTTATTTATCTTAATTGTTTTGCCCTGACTCTATGCATACTCACAAGACTATACCCACACACTCACACATACTACACTGACACTCCAACACACACACACTACAATCGCTCACACACACAAAACACACACACATACATGAATATTGATGCTACACACATACAGTACACACTCGTACATAGACACACTTTCACACTTCACTGCCTGGTAACTTTTACGCCTACCCACTTGTACGGTATACACCGGCACATTGACTCGCTACTGCTACTCTTTGTATATAGCCTCGTTATTGTTTTTGTGTTACTATAGCAAAAATGTGTCTTACTTTTTTGCAATCGACGGATTGTTGGGAATGTGTTCATAAGTAAGCACTTCACTGTAAAGTCTACACCTGTTGTATTCGACACGTGACAATTAAAATTCTACATGTTTTTCATTGATTACTTGTATAGCTGTTACACTGTTTTAAAGGAGAGCTTGCATGTAAACATTTAATTGTGCTGTGTGTACACTACTTTGCTGTATCCTAGACATATGACAAATACACTCAGGTTGTTGTTAATAAGAATGTGCTGTCAATGACTTACCTGGTTAAATAAAGGCAAAATATAACTTTAATTTGATTTTATTATAGGTGGAAGAATCGCTGCCCCGGGGGAACCTGTACCACGACGGCCTGCAGCACCTGAGCGGGCAGCGGCGCCAGTCTGTGCTGCAGTTCATCACCAATGCCCAGGGGCACGGAAGGAGGGAGCAGCTCCAGACATCCTTCAGGAAGAAGCTCTCCATCACGCCACAGTGTGAGCTGGCCTCTGAGTTGGACATCTACGCACGACGCCTGTCCAAAGATAGTGTCTATGATATCAGCGAGGATGTGGACGAGGAGGACATGGAGGTTGGTTCAGTGAAGGGAGCAGGCTGGGTTCAAGGCAGGTGGGATGTTTTTCCCTGTAGCTGCTGGTCTTTAAGAGCACATGGAGGTTATGGTTAGGGTCAAGGAGTTGCCAAGGGGACGTCATAGAATGTTCACCCGTGTTTGAACCACCTTTTTCAAAGCAAAGTTTGAACATAAACATTTGAAGACAAAACCCAAAGAACAGCTAGGTTTTAGTATTTGACATACAGTACCAGTCAAAGTTTGGACACACCTACTCATTCAAGGGTTTTTCTTTATTTTTACTATTTTGTTAAACAAATCATAATATATCCACCCTTTGCCTTGATGACAGCTTTGTACACTTTTGGCATTCTCTCAACCAGCTTCATGAGGAATGCTTTTCTAACAGTCTTGAAGGACTTCCCACATATGCTGAGCACTTGTTGGCTGCCTTTCACTCTGCGGTCCAAATCATCCCAAACCATTGGGTTTAGGTTGGGTGATTGTGGAGGCCAGGTCATCTGATCAGCCTGGAGGTGTGTTTCTGGTCATTGTCCTTTAGTAGCCAGTTTCATGTCTTAAAGTAATGATGCACTGTTGTTTCTCTTTGCTTATTTAATTTGATTTGAGCTGTCATAATATGGACTTGGTCTTTTACCAAATAGGGCTATCTTCTGTATACCACAACTACCTTGTCACAACACAACTGATTTGGCTCGAACGCATTAAGAAAGATAGAAATTCCACAAATGATCTTTTAATAAGGCACACCTGTTAATTGAAATGCATTCCAGGTGACTACCTCATGAAGCTGGTTGAGAGAATGCCAAGAGTGTGCAAAGCTGTCATCAAGGCAAAGGATGGCTACTTTGATATAAAATATACAATAATTTTGATTTGTTTAACACTTTCTTGGGTTACTACATGATTCCATATGTGTTATTTCATTGTTTCGATGTCTTCACTCTTATTCTACAATGTAGAAAATAGTACAAATAAAGAAAAACCCTGGAATGGGTAGATGTGTCCAAACTTATGACTGGTCCTGTATTTATTTTGTCTTTTTGTAGCAATGCTTTGCAGACGAGCGTGAGAACGTGTTTGAGACGACGTCGTGGAACACCTACCTGCGTTACATCTTCACCAACAGGAACCTGGTCTACGTCCTCATATTCATCTTCCTCGTCTTTGTTATCGAGGTAAATAAATGATAACATTAATTGCGGCCTGTGGCCCCCCTTTTGAAGGCCCTCGGATCAATATACATTTTTATTACTGTTGCGATTTAGAATAGTAGAATACACAAGGTGCAGTTTAGAAATGTGGTTGTGAATCGTAAATAAATTAAATATGATATATTAACCCATAAAAATACTGTATTAAATAAAATATGATATATTAAGCCAATAACAATACTGTATTAAATGAAATATTATATATTAACTCATAACAATACTGTATTAAAGGAAATATTATATATTAACCCATAACAGTACTGTATTAAAGGAAATATTATCTATTAACCCATAACCCTACTGTATTAAAGGAAATATTATATATTAACCCATAACAATACTGTATTAAATGAAATATTATATATTAACCCATAACAATACTGTAGTAAATGAAATAGTATATATTAACCCATAACAATACTGTATTAAAGGAAATATTATATATTAACCCATAACACTACTGTATTAAAGGAAATAGTCTATATTAACCCATAACAATACTGTATTAAAGGAAATGTAAACCTTTCTGGGCTTTTCCAGATTCTTGAACGAGAATACGGATTGATGTCTGGTAGCGATAGACTAGACGGTCCCTGTTGGATCATAATTGCATTTATTGACAATATTATTTCAATGCATGTTGTTGCCACCATCAGTCTAACTGTGTTTATTGTATGTTGTAGGTTGCTGGCTCTGTACTGGGGATATTTCTTATCACAGAGTAAGTACTTTGTTTTTATATGTACTGTAATATTTATCACAAGGCACTAGGATTATCAGCCTACAATTGTAAACAAGTAGTATCCACCACAAGAAACACAGATCAGCCTGATAACATGTAAACAGCTCAGATCAGCCTGATCACATATAAACAGCTCAGATCAGCATGATAACATGTAAACAGCTAAACGCAAAGTACTCAAACAAAAGAATAGTTGAAAATAAATTATCAGTGGTCTCTCAGGACCTGGCATACAGTAGGAAACAACTCTGTTCAGATGCTGCTGTAACCTTTGCACTCTCTTCTCTCCCTCTTAGTAAGATCTGGACAGAGGAGGCCAACCCGTCGGCGCCTAACTACGTAGACCAACAGCACCCCAACGCCTCGTCACCCGCCGTCCAACAGTCAGTCATCGTCACGCCAACCAGCGCCTATTACATCATCTACATCTATGTGGCGACGTCGGAGAGCGTTCTGGCGCTGGGGTTCTTCAGAGGCCTGCCACTGGTCCACACCTTACTGACCGTGTCTAAGAGGCTGCATGAACAGATGCTCACTGCTGTGCTCAGGGCCCCCATGGCTGTACTCAACACTATGAAGACAGGTGAGGCCCACTGCTGAAACCCGTGGCTTAACCAATGATTACGTATCAGATAGAGATAGAAACGTACATGCATCTACCGGTACTGTATCTGAACACAGGCCTAAATATCTAATTTATCTGTCAGTTGTTTGTAATCTCAAGGCCTGTACATCAGTCAGTTAGTCAGTACGACCAGCACCATTCAATTCCACTAACTTTCAGCAGCAGTCAATTCCATGTGTGGGTTTTTCTGTCCTGTAGGTCGGATCATGAACAGGTTCACTAAAGACATGGCCACCATCGACGACATGCTTCCTCTTGTACTGTTTGACCTCATCCAGGTAGGTGACTGGTTGCTCTGTCTGTCTGTCTGTCTGTCTGTCTGTCTGTCTGTCTGTCTGTCTGTCTGTCTGTCTGTCTGTCTGTCTGTCTGTCTGTCTGTCTGTCTGTCTGTCTGTCTGTCTGTCTGTCATCCAAGTAGGTGACTGGCTGATCTGTCAGTCTCATTCTCTCTCAAAGAGTTTCTCTCCCAGTCTCTATCTCGATCTCTCTCTATCTATCTCTTTAATTGTTTTGAGGTTTCTCTTTTTATATCACATTTACTTGTGCACTTTATATTCTCTCCCTCTAGTTAACTCTGATCGTGCTGGGAGCCATCTTCACTGTGTCCATCATGCGGCCGTACATCTTCATTGCCGCGATCCCATTGGCCGTCATATTCGTGGTCCTGAGGAAGTACTTCCTGCGTACGGGACAGCAGCTCAAACAACTGGAGGCTGAGGGTGAGACTGGTAGGGGTATTGGCTGGGTCTCGGGCTGGGGCTGCGGCTGCGGCTGCGGCTGGGGAACTTGATTTATCTTGTCTGGCGAGAAAGGTGAGCAGACTTTCCACTTTTGGAACTATTCCATAGTTACATGGTACCGGGCAGGGAGGTGAAGAAAGTAAAGGATATAAAAGAAAGGAGAGTGAAAACAGGAGAGGAGGAATAGAAAGAGATATCACATGATTGAGAGAGAAAAGTGAGAGTGGGAGAAATCTTGGAAAGCCACAGAGTGAATGGAGGGCAACAGCAGCGGGCAACAGACTATGAGACTGCCACTGGCCCATCTTGTCTGTCAGTGGGCGGGCAGTGCTGCCAGCAGACCAGGGGAGGCATGTGGCACAGCACCAAGGCTCAGAGGTTAACCTGATGAGCAACAGCAGGATGGAGGGAGAAGAGAAGAGAATGGAGGGAGGAGAGGGTGGAGGCCGGAGAGGATGCACAGAGGGGCGAGGTCCGCTAGAGGGGAAGTGGGACATAACGGAGTGTGAGGTCAGCTCTCGTCCAATCAGATTTTAGATCCCACAGCCCCATACACGACCAATAAACTCTGATTTGATTTGAAAATAATTGATGGGCGGTGTCTTCGGATGCCTGAATCTGTCCTCGGGTCCTTTAGTTGGATGGAAAGTGGTGGCCCTTTAACAATTGGATACTTCCTCTCTCCTCTCCTTGGAGTAAGCACTGATCTGACATGACTGGATAGGGGATAGGATACGTAATTGAACTCTTCCTTGAGTTCTCCCTCGCCATAACAATTCCCAACATTCTGCAAACATTCCATACATTCCCCGTAACTTACTTGTGCCAGAGTGTTGGATTGAAATAGTGAGAGAAAGGTGTGTGGGTGTCCGTGTCGGGACTAGGGACTTCTGAATCCACTCCTCCTGATCCTGTCATTCTATGTGTGTCGCAGATGGCAACAAGGCCTTTCTACAGCCACGGAGGGGTCGGAGTGGAAATCCGATCAGGGATTTCCTCTGGCTCCATCCTGGCATCACTCTCTCACTGTTCCTCCCTGGACAAAATACACACGGCTGGACAAAACACATACATTCTCTCTCACTGTTCCTCATTGGACAAAACACACACGACTGGACAAAACACATACATTCTCTCTTACTTTTCCTCACTGGACAAAACACACACACTGTCCTCAACAGGCCAAAGCACACACACTGTCCTCAACAGGCCAAAGCACCCACACTGTCCTCAACAGGCCAAAGCACACACACTGTCCTCAGCAGGCCAAAGCACACACACTGTCCTCAGCAGGCCAAAGCAAACACACTGTCCTCAGCAGGCCAAAGCACACACACTGTCCTCAGTAGGCAAAAGCACACACACTGTCCTCAGCAGGCCAAAGCACACACACTGTCCTCAGCAGGCCAAAGCACACACAGACTCTCTTGTATGTTTGACTTGCTTTTTGTTCTGCTCACTCTCTTGATATCTCTCTTCCTCTTTCTGTCTTTCTCCATCCCCCAGCCCGTAGCCCTATCTTCTCTCACCTCATCATCTCTCTAAAGGGTTTGTGGACCATCCGTGCGTTTGGACGTCAGTGCTACTTTGAGACGTTGTTCCACAAGGCCCTGAACACCCACACGGCCATATGGTTCCACTACCTCTCCACGCTGCGATGGTTCCTCTTCCGCTGTGACATCATCTTCGTCTTCTTCTTCAGCGCCGCAGCCTTCATCGCCGTGGGAACCAACCGTGAGTGACAGACAGACAGACACACTATATTATTATTAGGCTATTTCCAATACAGCATTTAATTGAAAAGGAGCTTGGCATATTAGAGATGCTGACTGCGTTGCATGTACGCATATTTACTTTAGGCCTGAGTAAATTGTTGAAGCCTTCTCATGGACAACGTAGAAAAGATCTTTGCCTCTCTTGTGTGACATAGAGAATCTCTCATTGGGCCACAGTGTTTATGTTGGTAGTAGAATTTAGGGGTAATTTTACAGACCATTGAATACCTGTATGTTTGTGTATGTATAATAACAAGGGGTTGCAGTGAAGTGTGCTATGACGTGTGTGTGTGTGTGTGCGTGCGTGCGGCGTGCATGCCCACTGATAATGTGGTGTGTGTGTTCCACAGAGGACAAGCCAGGGGAGATTGGCATCATAGTGGCCTTAGCCATGCTTATCCTTGGTACGTTCCAATGGGCTGTCATCACCAGCATCACTGTGGACGGACTGGTATGTACACACACACACACGCACGCACGCACACACGCACACGCACGCACGCACACACACAAATATGAATCTCATTTACCTTTTACACTTGTTTGAACTGGCCTATATGGATAGGGGTCAATTTAAATGTTTCTTAAAGAAGAAATATGAAATGCATAAGCATGGTAGCAATTGAAAGGGAATAGTTTGGAGATAATGGGACAAGTATTCGACCAAGTTAAGGACACAACAGTTTACCTGACACAAGACTTAATCCAAGACTGTATCCTGTTGATTATACAGTTGAAGTCGGAAGTTTACACACACCTTAGCAAATACATTTAAACTCAGTTTTTCACAATTCCTGACATTTAATCCTAGTAAAAATTCCCTGTCTTAGGTCAGTTAGGATCACCACTTTATTTTAAGAATGTGAAATGTCAGAATAATAGTAGAGATAATTATTTATTTCTGCTTTTATTTCTTTCATCACATTCCCAGTGGGTCAGAAGTTTACATACACAATTAGTATTTGGTAGCATTGCCTTTAAATTGTTTAACTTGGGTCAAACGTTTCGGGTAGCCTTCCACAAGCTTCCCACAATAATTTGGGTGAGTTTTGGCCCATTCCTCCTGACAGAACTGGTGTAACTGAGTCAGGTTTGTAGGCCTCCTTGCTCGCACACACTTTTCCAGTTCTGCCCATAAAGTTTCTATAGCATTGAGGTCAGGGCTTTGTGATGGCCACTCCAAAACCTTGACTTTGTTGTCCTTAAGCCATTTTTGGAAGTATGCTTGGGGTCATTGTCCATTCGGAAGACCCATTTGCGACCAAGCCTTAACTTCCTGACTGATGTCTTGAGATGTTGCTTCAATATATCCACATAATTTTCCTTCCTCGTGATGCCATCTATTTTGTGAAGTGCACCATTCCCTCCTGCAGCAAAGCACCCCCACAACATGATGCTGCCACCCCCGTGCTTCACAGTTGGGATGGTGTTCTTCGGCTTGCAAGCGTCCCCCTTTTTCCTCCAAGCATAACAATGGTCATTATGGCCAAACAGTTATATTTTTGTTTTATCAGACCAGAAGACATTTCTCTAAAAAGTACGATCTTTGTCCCCATGTGCAGTTGCAAACTGTAGTCTGGCTTTTTTATGTCGGTTTTGGAGCAGTGGCTTCTTCCTTGCTGAGCGGCCTTTCAGGTTATGTCGATATAGGACTCGTTTAACTGTGGATATAGATAATTTTGTACCTGTTTCCTCCAGCATCTTCACAAGGTCCTTTGCTGTTGTTCTTGGATTGATTTTCACTTTTCGCACCAAAGTAAGTTCATCTCTAGGAGACAGAACACGTCTCCTTTCTGAGCGGTATGACGGCTGCGTGGTGCCATGGTGTTTATACTTGCGCACTATTGTTTGTACAGATGAACGTGGTACCTTCAGGCATTTGGAAATTGCTCCAAAGGATGAACCAGACTTGTGAAGGTCTACAATTTTTTTTCTGAGGTTTTTGCTGATTTCTTTTGATTTTCCCATGATGTCGAACAAAGAGGCACAGAGTTTGAAGGTAGGCCTTGAAATACATCCACAGGTACACCTCCAATTGACTCAAATTATGTCAATTAGCCTATCAGAAGCTTCTAAAGCCATGACATCATTTTCTGGAATTTTCCAAGCTGTTTAAAGACACAGTCAACTTAGTGTATGTAAACTTCTGACTCACTGGAATTGTGATATAGTGAATTATAAGTGAAATAATCTGTCTGTAAACAATTGTTGGAAGAATTACTTGTGTCATGCACAAAGTAGATGTCCTAACCGACTTGCCAAAACTATAGTTTGTTAACATGAAATCTGTGGAGTGATTGAAAAATGAGTTTTAATGACTTCAACCTAATTGTATGTAGACTTCCGACTTCAAGTGCATTTTACATTTACTTTGCTTTTAGCCACATTTGTTGATAACGAAATCTGAAAATACTCTGGATACATTCAGTAACATGATAAGAATATTGTTGGAAAATGTGGGATAGGTGCAACATAAGACAAATACATTATAAGTGTTTGAGTGAGAAATAGATGATGTGTATGCAACCAATGACATTTAATTTGATTTTAATTTCATTTGAGAACTAACTGGTGCACTTGTATGACTCAAAGAAGGGTCTTCAACTATAGGAGCTTTTATGAGCTCTCCTAGCTGTGCCGTTGAAGAACTAAAGAAAGCACACTTGTAGTTGATTTGTTTGGAACACAACCCTGCATCCCCCCATCACACAATTACTGTTGTTATTTTACGAAATCCCAAAATGGCCCTTTATAAATCGCAATCAGGGTCAGGTGGGCGTCATTTGAAAACTTGTTCCATTGTCAACATGACTAGTTATAAAATAGGATATTACAGTGTTAGGCTTTCACAAGGCAATTCAGAGAAACAGATCGTAATTCTGGTGCGCATAGAAAGGAGTCCTGAGCTCATCCAGGTGCGTGTTTCTGCTACAAATTGTCTTCACAATACGACAAACATAGGCTCATTCTCTTCAGAACAACCCAGGGTATGACACCATGTCATCTTGTAACTGGGCATCAAACATAGTGATCATAAACATTGACACTGTATATGATTTGGAAATGTGAAACGCACATTTGGACATTTGGTGTTTATGTTGCTTGTATGGCATCAAAGCGGTATTTATTAGAATCCTCAACATCTCATCTTTCAAAATACATAGAGTACTCTTAATTTACAGCATTTCCCTCACTCAGACAACAAAACATTTGCAAAGGTTGCCCAATTAGCAGGAGGGATGGGGGAAACTGCTTGTCGCTTTCAGTGCTCAAGTTCAGAAAGGCTGTCAGTCTAAACCCATACAGCGCTGTGAAGCGGAGAGACTGAGCTCTGATGTCATGTATAGAATGTTACCGTACAGTCAATTGTGCTCCAATTTAGATACTTATCAGTGCCCAAATCTGCAATTATCAACCCATATACGGGTACAAGTGTAAAAGGCTACCTTTACTTGAGTGGGATACTCCACTTGTCTTGTTTTTTGTTAGCTAAGGTGTCAAAATATAGAATACTCTATATTCAGTTCACACACCCCAGTGTTGTTGTTGTGGAAATGAGCTTCATTCAGGCTCAGGATTCTGAAAGAGCTTATCACAGTGCAGGACATTTTGTTCTCCTAGTGTTGGAAAAATTCACCATTATTGACAGTGTGACTCATATTACTTTACCCTGATACTACTCACTAATGTGAGAATAGAACTCATTAACAAGGGCGAGGGAGGGTGCTTGAGTTGAGGCGCCACTACAGACACCCTGGTTCGAATCCGGGCTGTATCACAACCGCCCGTGATTGGGAGTCCAATAGGGCGGCGCACAATTGGCCCAGTGTTGTCCGGGTTTGGCCGGTGTAGTCCGTCATTGAAAATAAGAATTTGTTCTTAACTGACTTTCCTAGTTAATTAAATGTTAAATAAATTAAAGATTTACACACATTCTCACAGATTCCTACTCACTTATATTATCTCATGTTCACACACACATATTTATAAACACACACCTCCTCCTACCCCTTCCTCAACTCTCTGTGTCCTCTTTCCCTCTACAGATGCGATCGGTAGATCGGGTCTTCAAGTTCATTGACTTGCCGCAGGAGGAGCCTAGACCCAGTGGTGATGGTAAAAGCGCAGGCCTGGTCCTCGACAACCCCCACGCCCAAGACTGCTGGCCCAACCGGGGCCACATGGATGTCCAGGGACTGACTGTCAAGTACACAGAGGCCGGACGCTCTGTGCTGCAGAACCTGTCCTTCACCGTGGAAGCGGGCCAAAGTGTAGGTGACAGTGTAGGGGGTGGAGATGGTGTGTGTGTGTATGGGATGGGTGTGGGTATGTGTGTGTGCATGTGTGAAGCTGATGCTCCCACCCATATGTGGGGTCAGCTCCCGCTCAGCCCAGTCAAAGCTCTTCTCTGTCCTGGCACTCCAATGGTGGTCCTTGCCCATCTTCAGAAAATGTCAGAAACCCTACCAAAAAAAAAAAAGACCTTCACTTCTTTTCGTACTAGCACTTTGCTGATAACATTTTTATTGAGGGAAAATGTACTTGCTATAAGTCATATGTGGTTGTCTCACCTAGTATCTTAAAATTAATGCACTAAATGTTGCTGTGGATAAGAGTGGTCTGCTAAATCACTCAAATGTAAATGTAGTGTATTGTAACGGCCTGATCTGTAGATTCATTTCTCTCCATCTGTTAGGAGGCTAGAGGAACCCTCAGTGGTGTGTCTTGAGAGGTTATTACAGAGAAGCGTTCTCAGTAACGAGACCTGAGGGAGGCTAGCTCATTGGGCCTAGCTTAGCCATTAGCACTTTAGCCTATCCATTAGTACGTTTGCCTAGCCATTAGCTAAGCTAGGCCTGCTAATGGCCTAATTGTCACTGACGCTCTGGGCCTGAGAGAGAGAAGAGGGTTTCTAGTTTCCCACAGCTCACAGTGTAGTGTTATGTTGTATACCACGTAGCGTGTAGTATCAGGGTTAAAATGCTGTCTCAAGATCTTTATTGAAAATGAGAAGATTAGTGGGAGAGAGTAGTGGTAGACCTGTAGGAAGAAAATGGCTGTCTGGCATGTGGAGATTTTGGGTACATATTCTGAATTAATTATGGCACATATTCTTATCTCAGTGTACGTTTTTTTCTGTCCATAGGTTGGTGTGTTGGGGAGGACGGGCTCAGGGAAAAGCACCCTGCTTTCTGCCCTGCTGCGCCTGGCCTCTACAGATGGAGAGATCTCCATTGACGGGGTCTCCTGGAACTCTGTCACACTACAGACCTGGAGAAAAGCCTTCGGAGTAGTGCCACAGGTAAATATTTCCCTGTGTTGAATGTGAGGCTAATATCTTGAGGTTTGAGCGAAAACCGTCAGGAACAGGGTTGGAGAGCCTTGGCACACAGCGTTTGAGCGGAATATCACCTGTTGCACAGCGAGAGCCAGCTCCTTAAACAGCTGGTTGATGCGTGGAATAAAATAAGTATATAAGCCCAGTCATTGCGCAACATTTCTATACTGCATGCAATCTCGTGTGAAAACAGAGTTTTGATGACCTCTATTAAAAAGATGAGGATCCCAGCTTTCTATTGCTAGGCTAAAATATTTATTTCTGAAGTGCTAATATTAGGCACAGCTTTACAACCTTTTCAACTGAAGTAGCCTGAAGTAGCATGAAAATGAACTGCAGGAAAAGCGCCCACAAATGCATATGGGTGACGTCTTTTTTTCCCCGCCCCTTGTCCGATTGATAGCGACCCATTCTAAATCGAAACAAATTTCACACATCAGTA
This sequence comes from Thymallus thymallus, assembly GCA_023634145.1. Classification (NCBI taxonomy): domain Eukaryota; kingdom Metazoa; phylum Chordata; class Actinopteri; order Salmoniformes; family Salmonidae; genus Thymallus; species Thymallus thymallus. The sequence continues at coordinate 31,194,505 of CM042413.1, forward strand.
CTTTCAAGTACTGTTGATAACTCGGTATTGGTCAACAAGTACAGTGTGGCTACAAAGAACAACTGTCACACAGGTCACCCTGAAAAACAAAACAACTCACACAGCTCCTCCATTCTCTATTTTCTTTGACAGAAAATATTCATCCTGACTGGAACGTTCCGTATGAACCTGGATCCGCACGCTCGCCACAGTGACGAGGAACTGTGGCGGGTGGCTGAGGAGGTGAGACAACGTTAACATCAGTCACACTGGTGTGTGGTCTAACCCTAATCCTAGCTTCATGTCCACATTGCGGTTCAACCCCAACCCTAACCCTAGCCTCAACCCCAACCCTAACCCTAGCCTCAACCACAACCCTTATCCTAGTTTCATGTCCACATCCCAGTTCAAGCCTAACGCTAGCCTCAACCAGCCTCAACCTTATTTTGAAATATAAGGGAGGCTTTGTTAGCATTTACTACCCTTCCCTTATTGCACTTGATTTGTCCATATTAGCACTTATAACATTATGAATTACAATACTTATTTATTTATTATATATTTATTTAAGGGTCTAGACATTTTGTGGTTTGGGTTCTGTGGTGGTCTCTTCTCCCAACAAAAAGGGCCTTATATTGGGCTATATTTACACAGCTCCTGAACATGTACAATAATGAGCTTCATGCATTTGGGCCCACCTGCGTCCATAGGATGCCATCTAGTGGCCCTTTATAAACACTATAGAGCACTCTATTGATTCTGGCAGAAGTTTGGAGCATTCTGTGAAACACCCACCCATACACTCTTAACAGTTTGTAGAAGTGTTCTCTTTTAACTAGAGGTTTATAAAATGACCCTAACCCTAACCTAACCCTAGCTTCATGTCCACATCCCGGTTCAATCCTAACCCTAACCCTAACCTAACCCTAGCTTCATGTCCACATCCCGGTTCAATCCTAACCCTAACCCTAACCTAACCCTAGCTTCATGTCCACATCCCGGTTCAATCCTAACCCTAACCCTAACCTAACCCTAGCTTCATGTCCACATCCCGGTTCAATCCTAACCCTAACCTAACCCTAGCTTCATGTCCACATCCCGGTTCAATCCTAACCCTAAACTCAACTCTAACCCTACCTTCATGTCCACATCCCGGTTCAATCCTAACCCTAGCCACAACCCTAACCCTAGCTTCATGTCCGCATCCTGGTTGAACCCTAACCTTAGCCTCAATCTTATCCCTAACCCTAGCTCAATGTCCACATCCCGGTTCAACCCTATCCCTTAACCCTAACTCTAACTCCCCACCTCTATCTCTTTACCTATCGACTCTATCACTGTCCTCCTTCTCTCTTCACCTTTCTCCTCAGTCAGTCAGTCAGTCAGTCAGTCAGTCAGTCAGTCAGTCAGTCAGTCAGTCAGTCAGTCAGTCAGTCAGTCAGTCAGTCAGTCTGTCTGTCTGTCTGTCTGTCTGTCTGTCTGTCTGTCTGTCTGTCTGTCTCTGTCTGTCTGTCTGTCTGTCTGTCTGTCTGTCTGTCTGTCTGTCTGTCTGTCTGTCTGTACGTACGCACGTACGTACGTACACTGCAGAGAGTGACACTGACCCCTTTCCTACCATACAGTAGTAACCTCATTCTGACATGCTATGCTGAGGGTAAGGTGTTGCTGTGTGCGTGTGTGTGGAGCGGGGCAGTGACGGAGCCACCATAGACACACCATAGTGGTGGTTGCATAGCAAGCGCAGCCAGGAGACAAACAGGAGACACACATGAGACTCCTTCTCTTGACTCTGACCATAGCTGATGTCATGTATAGGATAGCAACATAACATCATAGATCACCCAATGCACATACTGTATTGGTTTTGACTCCTTTAAAATACAGCTGGTGGACCTTTCCAAACACATAGTGTTAACCTGAACGCCACGTCAGATGTAAATGACTCCACACTCCATGTCACCTGGTCTGTTCTGCCCTGCTTATGTCACTTGTAGGGTTGTTTTTTTTATCAACAGGGGATACACACATACCACATACATGAATCAATGAGTCGGTACATTTCATTGAATCAATGAGTCGGTACATTTCATTGTTTATTTGTTTGATTGACTAACCAATAGATTTTTCCTGTTTTCCTGTTCCCCCATGTCTTCCAGGTGGGTCTGAAGTCAGTGATAGAGCAGTTCCCAGACAAGCTGGATTTCCAGCTGGAGGACGGGGGTTACGTCCTGAGTAACGGACACAAGCAGCTCATGTGTTTGGCCCGCTCTATCCTCAGCAAGGCCTGCATACTGCTGCTGGACGAACCCAGCGCCTACCTCGACCCCATGTAAGAGAAGAGGGAGGGAGAGAGGGGGAGAGAGAGAGACGTGGGTGGTGGTGGGATGTGTGTGTGTTTGATTGTCTCACTGCATGTGACGACAATTCCAGGACTCACCGTAACTCTCATTGGCTGTGTGTGTACGTACAGTATGATTGTAAACACATGTACTGACACAGGTCTTTACGCTAAATGGGGCCTGTAATGAGTGAATTAGTGGACGCTGGTCAACTTCAGACCTGCTGCTTTCATCTTAACCTCAGCAGGAAGTGCACATTAGTGGGCTGAAGGGAGGAGGTTGTAGGGTGAGAGTGGAAGGAGTGTGCATGTAAAGGGAGAAAGAGAGTGTGTGTGTGAGTGTGTGTGTGTTTATATACTGTATATGTGTGTGTGTGTGTTTATATAAATGTGTGTGTGTGTGTGTTTATATAAATGTATGTGTGTGTGTGTGTGTGATGTAGTCCTATCGTTAAACTTTGTGGTTCTTTTTGTCTACTCTCTGGTTTGTGTATGGTTGACAGAACGTTGCAGGTCCTGAGGAAGACGCTGAAACAGTCTTTCTCCAATTGTACAGTCATACTGTCAGAACACAGAGTGGAACCACTGCTGGAGTGCCAGTCCTTCCTGGTTAGTGTGCACACACACACACACATCTATCCCCCTTTAAGCATGAGGTTTTCCCCTTCGTCATTCAATTCTTCTATCAGGGCATCGCCATTTGTTTGGCTGAGTGTAATTAACTTTTTTGATTAACAGTGTCTAACCTAGGGGTGAAAGCAAGGCGGTATGACCCAGTACCGTGTCCCAAATAAATAGTGGGGGTACGGCGTACCTGTAAAACGTGAGCCTATCACAATTAATACAACACGCCCAAAAACTATATGTTATTACACCATTATTTAACATTACTGCAAGTCAGCTGCATGAAAAATGTGCGAATTGACTGGAAACCGGGTGGCATACATTTTGCATTGTGGTTTGAGGAGAACACTTACATTTTGAAAAGGCGGCAGGGCCGGCCCTGGGAATAAGCGTTATAAGGGGTCGCTTAGGGCCCCCAGCCGCTAGCAGGCCCCCAACCCCCCCAATTTGCTTTAAAAGGACAACAGTTTCTCTATGGAGAGAATTAGAGGAAATTTACAAAAAAAAAATCGCTCTACCATCAAGAGGGGGACCACCAAAAGTTTTACCCACGAGGTGGGTGGCCCGAAAACCAAATCTCGCTTAGGGCCCCCAAATAGCCGGCCCTGCAAGGTGGAGACAGTGGCGAAACGCTCGCGGACAAGGACGAGATGAGCGGCCGAGACCAAGGCGCATGTGGACAACACTGGATGTATCAATTCAGGCTACAAGTGTAAGCCTAATGACAATCGCAGAATGTAATTTCAATACATGTGTTTTGTAACAACAAAACACACAGCGCGCTGTCCAAATTGCTGCCACTTCTGACGGTAGGCTATGCGATTTAAAACAATTCACCGTTTTTTTTTTGTAAGAAGCTGGTGAGTGTTGATATTCACTGTCTTTATCGTTGGGTCAGTGACAATTTTGTATGTTTTTGGACAATAACTTCCTTCTCCAGGTTAGATGGATGTCAGATTGTATTTGTTTCTCCCCTTTTTGTAGGCAAAATATATGGATCGGACAATTTATCTTTTTGTCAGTGTCAGCAGAGTAGGCTAACCTCTTATTTTTATAGTATAAACAAAAATGCGTGCGCGCACTTGGGTGTCCCATACCGGTAAGAAATTAAATCTACTTTCACCTCTGGTCTAACCCATGTAGCCATGGGGAACCAACCAACTCATCCCTCCTTCCTTCCCTCTAGATGATCGAGGGCAGTTCTGTTAAGCGGTACGACTCCATTCAGAAGCTTTTGAACGAGACCAGCCACCTGAAGCAAGCCATGAGTGCTGCTGAGCGGCTCAAACTCTTCCCACTGCACCGCCTCAACTCCAGTAAGCGACCCCCTCAGTCCCAGCAGCCCAAGATCACCTCCCTGCAAGAGGAGGCTGAGGAGGAGGTCCAGGACACACGTCTTTAAGGAGAAGCCCCGGATTAACTGGACGCCATTTTGTCTTCTGAAATGCTTTCTCAATTGAACTTTCCACGTGTCCTTGCATCCTCTCTCCTCCTCTCTTTCAACTCTTTCTCAAAACACATTTGAGAAGTAGGCCTGAGAGGAGGGACCTTGGATCTTCTCCAATATGGTTGAGACAGAGGTAAGGAGATAGGAAGCAAGGAGTTGTGAAAAGACAAATTGAGAGAGAGCCAAGTTCTCTTTAGTGTAGATGATAACAGTGTGAATGTGAGATGTGGTCTGTCCCTTTCTTTGACAGGTCCTTATTGTTACAGGTATGGCTCTGTTCAATCAAAAACACAGTACAGGAGTTTCAAGAGTGAGGTTTTGTTTAACTTTAATAACATCGGGCTGCCAGTTTTGTTAGAAAATAAGCCCATGTTTTTGGCCAAGATTGTAAAAAGTATAGGGTCCCTAACCCCAATGGAACGCTGCCTGTAAATACAGAGTAGAATGAAGTTGCCCACAGACACTAATCTGAGTTTTGTGTTTCCCTCCCAATTCTTAAGGTTAATGCCTCAGGGCAATTGATATTCAAAGCTGTAAATACACAAAACAGGAATGAGAATAATGGGTGATGCTATGGACAAGTGATTAAGTAGACTATTTTTCTATTTGTATGCACTTTAAAGAAACCTGAGGTACTCCTTCGTTTTTTCATGGTGGCCTGGCGGGTTAATAGCAAGGAAAATAAATGATCAAATGCAAAAAATTAAAAAGGCACACGCTTTTTAAAAATGTGATTTGTCAAGCTCCCTCTTTGTTACTGTGGTTACGGGTTAGACACTCTGAATTCTAACTGTGACAATGACAATTTTTTTACAGTGTAAATTAAAAAACAAAGCCATTTCTTATTCATAGGAAAGGGACACACGTCCAAAAATGTATAAACAACGTGTTTTGTTTTTCCAGAATCCAGAATTTTGTTTTAAATTGATTATATTTCCAGTAAAATTATTTTGAGAAACGTTTGTGAGTGGTCATTGGTAAGACAGTGTTTCTCCTCTGGTCCTAGAGACCCTCTAGATCATTTTATACCTGGTTCCAACTTGCACCATCTGTCCTGATCTTGCCCACATTTTTAGACAGGTGTAGACAATCAAAAGACACATTGTGATCCGATCATGATCTGACCATCCTGTCCACCCCCAGATGTAGTCAGACACACATTGTGTCTGGATATCTTACAAGTGTAGACATATCTGGACAGAGAAAACATTTAAATCATTATTATTCCACCCTCAAGTCATTGACAGGTGGCACCATTGACTGATTACAATAAATCAATATTATTTTGAAAGAATATCTGTGAAATTTGCATAAAGGAAGGGACCAGGATATCTGGTCACAATGCAGACACAGTGGATGGATAACAGACATTTTAATACCATGTGTTGTAGACACATTTCTGGAAATGTGGGCACAATCAGAATGTAGACAAGATCAGAACAAACCAAATTCTCCTGTTATTATATACACAAGGTTTTTTCTTCCGCTTTTCTTTTTGAGTTCTTTACTGTACAAGCTTAATACCACATACACCAATCTATATACCATTAAGGTTACCAATAATTCTTATTTACAAATATTTGTTAAAACCCTTATTAATTTCAACAGTATTTAAACCCTGCAACTATTTAAACATAAAACACTTGAATATTCTAAAATACGAAATAGCAAAAAACTGCCTGTTTCTTTTCTTCCACCCCAAAATGTAAAACCTGTTTTAAGTACTTATTTTACTTTTGACATAATTCCCTGCAAATTTCTCATTTTTTTTATACTTCTTTCAATACTTCAATACTGTATAATATCATAAAACTATGGTCCCCAAGTACACAATTGTTATACAGTTTAACAAGTACGGATAACAAGTACAAATACTAAAAGGTTGACATTAACCCTAACTTTACAACATGGAGGGATCAATGCAGAGTGGTGGGAAGGAAGGAAGGAAGGAAGGAAGGAAGGAAGGAAGACAGAAAGAAAGAAAGAAAGAAAGAAAGAAAGAAAGAAAGAAAGAAAGAAAGAAAGAAGGAAAGAAGGAAAGAAGGAAAAGAGGAGAAAGGGAGTTAATCTACTACTTGGTGTTGTTGTTGTCATGCAGGTCTCTGTGTAGGATCCAGATTTCCTCTTGGTGTTGTTGTTGTCATGCAGGTCTCGGTGTAGGATCCAGATTTCCTCGTATTGTTGTTGTTGTCATGCAGGTCTCGGTGTAGGATCCAGATTTCCTTGTGGTGTTGGTTGTTTTCGTTGATGTTGTTGTTTTGTCTGGTTGGGGCCTGCCTTGTTTTGCTACTGCTGCTTGGTTCAGTTTTGGTTGCGTTGCGGTTAGTGGTCGTAGTGGGTGTTCGTGGTGCGGAGGTACTGCTGCTGCTTCTGCTGGCTCGTGGCTGCTGTCCCCTGCTGCTTGAGACGGGGAGCTGGGATTTGGGCTGGGACGTCGATCGCCTCTTGTTGCAAGGGGTTGCCTAGGGCGGGGCTGGGGGTGGATTGACGGCTGCCGGACTGTAAAAGGAGGGGGGGGGGGTAGAGAGACAGACAGAGGGCCAATTTACCAGTGTTTCCCAACCCTCTACTGAAGGACCACCAGACAGTTCACATTTTTGTTCTAGGCCTGCACTAAATGAGGTGAATTAGTTGAGTTAGTGCGAGGCTGGAGGCTGCTTCAAGTCGCTACCGGCAGAGAAGAGGTATCCGGAGTGGACTTCTAGTCCGACTAAGGAGGCGGGCACACCATCCACAGCTTCAGAGTGTATCACTCGCTAATATTCAGTGCGAAAGTATTCAGACCTTTTACTTTTTCCAGATTTTGTTACAGCCTTATCTAAAATGGATTATATAAAAACATTCCCTCATCAATCTACACAGAACACCCCATAATGACAAAGCAGAGAAAAACAGAAATACCTTATTTAAATAAGTATTCAGATGCTTTGCTATGAGACTCGAAGTTGAGCTTAGGTGCATCCTGTTTCCATTGATCATCCTTGAGATGTTTCTACAACTTTATTGGAGTCCACCTGTGGTAAATTCAATTGATTGGACATGATTTGAAGGCACACACCTGTCTATATAAGGTCCCACAGTTAACAGTGCATGTCAGAGCAAAAACAAGCCATGAGGTCGAAGGAATTGTCCGTAGAGCTCCGAGACAGGATTGTGTCGAGGTACAGATCTGGGGAAGGGTACCAAAACATTTGTGCAGCATTGAAGGTCCCCAAGAACACAGTGGCCTCCATCATTCTTAAATGGAAGATGTTTCGAATCACCAAGACTCTTCCTAGAGCAATCAGGGGAGAAGGGCCTTTGTCAGGGAGGTGACCAAGAACCCGATGGTCACGCTGACAGAGCTCTAGAGTTCTCTGTGGAGATGGGAGAATCTTCCAGAAGGACAACCATCTCTGCGGCACCACACCAAATCAGGCCTTTATGGTAGAGTGGCCAGACAGAAGCCACTCCTCAGTAAAAGGCACATGACAGCCCGCTTGGAGTTTGCCAAAAGGCAACTAAAGATTCTCAGACTATGAGAAAAGATTCTCTGGTCTGATAAAACCAAGATTGAACTCTTTGGCCTGAATGCCAAGCTTCACGTTTGGAGGAAACCTAGCATCATTCCAACGGTGAAGCATGGTGGTGGCAGCAGCATCATGCTGTGGGAATGTTTATCAGCGGCAGGGACTGGGAGACTAGTCAGGATTGAGGCAAAGATGAACGGAGCAAAGTACAGAGAGATCCTTGATTAAAACCTGTTCTAGAGCGAAGGTTCACCTTCCAACAGGACAATGACCCTAAGCACACAGCCAAGACAACGCAGGAGTGGCTTCGGGACAAGTCTTTGGATGTCCTTAAGTGGACCAGCCAGAGCCCGGACTTGAACCCGATCCAACATCTCCAACCTGACAGAGCTAGAGAGGATCTGAAAAGAATGGGAGAAACTCCTCAAATACAGGTGTGCCAAGCTTGTAGCGTCATACCCAAGAAGACTCGAGGCTATAAACACTGCCAAAGGTGCTTCAACAAAGTACTGAGTAAAGGGTCTGAATACTTATGTACATGTGATATTTCAGTTGTTGTATTTTTAATACATTTCCAAACATTTCTAAAAACCTGTTTTTGATTTGTCATTATCGGGTATTATGTGTAGATTGATGAGGAAAAAAAACAATTTAATCAATTTTAGAATAAGGCTGTAACGTAACAAAATGTGGAAAATGTCAAGGGGTCTGAATACTTTCCGAATACACTGTAACTGAACTAAATGACTATCGCCCCGTTGCATTCACTTCTGTCATCATGAAGTGCTTTGAAAGGCTAGTTAAGTTAAGGATCATAATCACCTCTACCTTACCTGACACCCTAGACCCACTTAAATGTTCTTACCTCCCCCAATAGATCCACAGACGATGCAATCGCCATCACACTGCACACTGCCCTATCCCATCTGGACAAGAAGAATACCTACGACAGAATGCTGTTCATTGACTATAGCTCAGCCTTCAACACCATAGTACCCTCCAAGCTCATCATTAAGCTTGGGGCCCTGGGTCTGAATCCCGCCCTGTCCTGAGCGCTCTAGAGCAGGTTTTCATCAAGGATCTCTCTCTGTACTTTGCTCCGTTCATATTTGCCTCAATCCTGGCTTTTGAAGACTTTAGAAAGGCAGGGCAGGATGGATATAGGTCTGTAACAGTTTGGGTCTAGAGTGTCTCCCCATTTGAAGAGAGGGATGACCGCGGCAGCTTTCCAATCTCTAGGGATCTCAGACGATACGAAATAGATTGAACAGGCTAGTAATAGGGGTTGCAACAATTGTGGCGGATAATTTTAGAAAGAAAGGGTTCAGATTGTCTATCCCAGCAGATTTGTAGGGGTCCAGATTTTGCAGCTCTTTCAGAACATCAGCCATCTGGATTTGAGTGAAGGAGAAGCGGGGGGGGGGGGGGGGGGGGGGCTTGGGCATGTTGCTGCGACGGGTGCAGAGCTGTTTTATACCAGGTATAAAATGGACATCAGGGTTGGCGGAGTGTGCTAAAGCAGTGAATAAATCAAACTTAGGGAGGAGGCTTCTGATGTTAACTTGCATGAAACCAAGGCTTTTAAGGTTACAGAAGTCAACAAATGAGAGCGCCTGGGGAATAGGTGTAGTATGGGGGCTACAGGACCTGGGTTTACCTCTACATCACCAGAGGAACAGAGGAGGAGTAGGATAAGGGTACGGCTAAAGGCTTTAAGAACTGGTCGTCTAGTGCGTTGGGTACAGAGAATAAAAGGAGCATATTTCTGGGAGCGGTAGAATAGATTGAGGGCATAATGTCTGTACAAGGATATGGTAGGATGTGAATTCAGTGGAGGTAAACGTCTCTTGTCAGTTCATCCTTCCATTCAATTGCTCATTCAGTCATAGACTCACTGGTTCCCTCACTCTTTCCCTAACATACAGTACATATACTCTCAATCATTAATTAATTCACTAATTAATTAACTAATTAATTAATTCCCTCATTTACTAAGTCAGTCAGTCAGTCAGTCAGTCAGTCAGTCAGTCAGTCAGTCAGTCAGTAGGCCTCACCGTGGAGCAGGTAGGCTGTGCCCCGGTTCTCAAGGCCTTCACACAGGTCTCCCAGCAGCTCAGTCACGGAGTGGGCATTCTCTAGTCCCTCCAACACCACCACAACCACATACTGCCCCAGGCTACTGCTACCACTACACACAGACATGCCACCTACTGGGACCAGGAAATCTGCAAGGAGAGGAGGGAGGGGCATGGATGGGAAAGGGAGTGGGAGGGAGAGGGAGAGGAGGAGAGTTGAGTAGAGAGAGATTTTTTAAGCAAAAAGAAGAGACAGTAAGCGGTAGCTTCTCTCACGCAGAATCCAGGATTACTGATCAGAATGAGGCAAGTATAACTATTTTTATAACAACATTTAGAAATACTATTTACCACATTTGATGAAGGTGATGCAGAGGGAGATCTGATTGGCTGGTACTCTTGACAGGTCCCTCCAGCCTTTGGAAGACAACGTTACGACACTATTCCACCTGTAGAGAGGGATGAGTGGAAGAATAAATAACACTTCTATCCCATCCTTTATTAGCTTCATTTAGAGAGAAAGGCAGATAATTGGGACGCAGGAATTCACCACATTCTCATACAAAACAAATGTGGTCAGTAGAGGGCACAAAAATACTAAACACAAAATCCAAGTGACCTATTTTGTGAATCCATATAATCATAATCATTCATATTCTTCTTCTCCTCTTTCCTTGTGTGTGTGTGTGTGTGTGTACCTGGCGCATGTAGTTCTGCAGCAGCTGAAGAGGGATGCGAGATTCCAGGGCCAGCTCATCCAGACACGACTCTGGCAGACCTGTCAAGAAACACACAACCAGACAGGATATGAGCAAATCACAACACACACACATTCATATGCAGACGCATAGACATATGAAGACACACACACACACACACACACTCATATGCAGACACAGACATATGAAGACAGACAAACACACACACACACTTTCGAAAATCCTCCTGAGTGTTTGACAGCGATTAAAATTTCTGCTGTCAAAACAATGTTCTAAGCAGACAGGAAATGAGGCAGCCAGTATTACACAGTGTTCTAAACACAGTGTTCTAAGCAGACAGGAAATGAGCCAGCCAGTATTACACAGTGTTCTAAACACAGTGTTCTAAGCAGACAGGAAATGAGCCAGCCAGTATTACACAGTGTTCTAAACACAGTGTTCTAAGCAGACAGGAAATGAGCAAGACTGTATTACACAGCAGAAAGAGAAACAGCTAGCTAAAGATTCTCCTGAGTCAGGTACACACACACACACGAAGAGAATTTGAAGATTACAAGATGATCAGGGTTGCCAGATTGGCACCTTTGAGTGCTGGATGAGAGGCTTCCTGACCAGGTCCCATGGAGACAGTGACAGCTCCTGACCTGGCAACCACACTGTGTCACCTACAAAAAAACAACAAGAGACACGTTAACAACAGCACCACACTGTATAAAAAAACACAATACACACACACACACACACACTTGCAAACCAACAATAAATACAGCACAAAAAAAAATAATCTTTACTTCAACATTACACATTTACACTGTTGATACTTTAAAAGGTTCTGTAAGCACACACACATGGGGTGCAGCCACCCACACACTCCCTTAGAGGTGACAACAAAGACAACCCAAAACCTATCAGGGGTGCTGATCTTCACTGACACAGAAACCAGACTCATTTCTTTCCTCCCTCCCTCTCTTGTCCTTGTGTTTTAATAAAGCTGTTGCTCTGTCAGAATTCCCACTGATGGTTTCCTCTTGATGTGTTAAACTGAGGACAGACCCCTCCTCCTCTCCATTGTCTGAGCTCAGACAGACTGGATGATCTTTCCCCTGGCTAGACTAGATGTCACTCCGTTGGTTCAGACTCTATGTAACAAGCCAATCATTCACCAGTCTCTTCTGACAGCATTAACATTGAAATGTTCAAATTGGAATGGTTGATTTGGTTCTGGGTGCCGGGAATAGTCATTCATAGACAGTACACATATTAGATGAGTAATTCTTAGACAGGACACATTGGGGAGTTTGTCCAAAGAATATGACCAGGAGGAATATAATGTATTATATTCTAATCGACTCAATTATACAGAGATAAAGAGCTATATTCCTGTAAAACTGAAGCATTATTCTTCAATAGAAATGTAAAGGTAATTTCCGACATATGCAGCGTTCATCCTGAATGCAGTCTCTGCTAAAGCGGGAACATTGCCTTTTAAATTTCAGTCACGCTGTAAAGCTGAACTTCCGCGATGTGGATTGAATAGGGCCCAATGTGTGTGTGTTAGTGTGTGTTTATTTTGGGCAGCCTCTCAGTATGAGTGTGGTGTGTTGTGATTGGGCCAAGCTCAATTAGGCTCGTGGCCCAGTCCTCACCTTTGGACAGGACCCAGGGACAAGTGCCATCCAACAGAGCTGCCCTGTGTTAGGGTGTGTGATACAGAAATAGAGAGATTGTGTGTGTGTGTGTGTGTGTGTGCATGCTTGAGTTGTGTGTATGTGTGTGTGTGTGGGCTTGTGTGTGTCTGTTTGTATAATTTTTGCTACACCAGCTGCAACGCCAGGTGCCTGGAAGAGCACTGATATCAATAATCAGCTATTAAGGAGTCAATTAATTCTAAAACGATTAATCCAACAGTCACTACAATTCAGATTTTAATTGAGAATACAACTAAATTAAACTTTATTGACAGTCATTCATAAGACAGACTCTATCTATATCCACAGTAAGACAAGTTGTATATGGACATAACCTGTAAGGCCGCTCAGCAAGGAAGAAGCCACTGCTCCAAAACCTCCATAAAAAAGCCAGACTACGGTGTGCAACTGCACATGGGGACAAAGATCGTACATTTTGGAGAAATGTCCTCTGGTCTGATGAAACAAAAATAGAACTGTTTGGCCATAATGACCATCAATATGTTTGGAGGAAAAAGGGGGAGGCTTGCAAGCCGAAGAACACCATCCCAACCGTGAAGCACGGGGGTGGCAGCATCATGTTGTGGGGGAGCTTTGCTACAGGAGGGACTGGTGCACTTCACAAAATAGATGGCATCATGAGGAAGGAAAATTATTTAGATATATTGAAGCAACATCTCAAGACATCAGTCAGGAAGTTAAAGCTTGGTTGAATAAATCATTCTCTCTACTATTATTCCGACATTTCACATTCTTAAAATAAAGTGGTGATCCTAACTGACCTAAAACAGGGAATTCTTACTAGGATTAAATGTCAGGAATTGTGAAAAACTGAGTTTAAATGTATTTGGCTATGGTGTATGTAAACTTCTGACTTCAACTGTATATAAGCGATTCAGTATAGCAGGGAGTCGTTGGGTGCATGGTCTCCAGTTGGGTGCCATCCATTCCCTCATGCTGACAAGGGGAAATTCAAACTTGAATCAGGAGGCGGTCAGGGACAGCAGCTGTTTGAGCCGTGTTGCGTTGCAGCTCAAAATAGACCTCAATACCTCGGTAAACGTGGCTCTAGTTGCGGGATACGTCTTGAATAACAGACAAAGCCCTGCTCACTGCCTGCGACAGGGACCAATGTACATTCTCTCTGTTTGGGATATCCTTTAGAGATAGCGGGCAAGTTGGGATATCCTTTAGAGATAGCGGGCTAGCCGGGATATCCTTTAGAGATAGCGGGCTAGTCGGTATATCCTTTAGAGATAGCGGGCAGGTTGGAATATCCTTTAGAGATAGCGGGCTAGTTGGGATATCCTTTAGAGATAGCAGGCTAAGCTACACTGTGGTAAACATCAACATCAATAGCTGAGGCCATGTCAAAGTGTTAAAGTCATATTGGTATTTATAATAGGATAATTGGCTCAGGGCATGGTTAAACTCGGCCCAGCATGTATCCCGCTGAACACACACACCCCAGCACACTCACACACACACACTATCGTCCAACACCTCCACTAGACACATGGGCTGGCCTGAGCCTCTGGGCTGGACACACATTAACACTCTGTAGGAGTCTGAGAGAGGGAGGGGAGAGAGGGAGAGAGAGGGAGGGGGAGAGAGAGGGAGGGGGAGAGAGGGAGGGAGGGAGGGAGGGAAGGGAAATCACACACACACACACACACACACACACACACACACACACACACACACACACACACACACACACACACACCCACACACAGGTCCATGTACTAACGTAGGTTCTCCAGTAGGTCTTTACAGTTGTCAGTGGCCACGTCATGATTGTGCGGTTCCACTTGTCCTGGTCACTGTGGCTACACAACACCTCCAGGCAGTTCTACAAGAGGTCATTCTAGTCTTAAACAGTGTGTGGCTACTCCATGCTGTGTATGTGTATGTATGTTTGTGCATGTTTGTGTACATATCTGTGATTGTGGCTCCCAGTCAAATCAGCTTCTTATACCATACAGAGAGAAGTTCCTGATCCAAAAAGTTGGGCAATTTCCAATAGTGTGTCTGAGTTTATATGCATAGTACAGTTTGTTTTCCAGTATACCTCTATATGTCTGAGACAACAGTACATGATCAGTGTCCCAGTACCTTGAAGCCCCTGGCAGCAGCAATGTGTGCAGCGGTCCAGCCCTCACAGTTGGTCTGGTTCAGCAAGGTTCTAGACAGGGCCGGGACTGTGGCAGGACCAGGGCTATGGTTGCGGTCAGGGTTAGGGTCATGGTGTGTGTGTAGTCAGGGGCAGAGTGGCAGAGGAGGAGCCGCAGGGTGTCCACATGTCCCGAGCTGCCCGCCACGTAGAGAGCCGTGCAGCTGTCCTGTGGATCACACACACATATTAGCGTTGGGACGCGCACACACACACACACACACACACACACAAATAAATGATCCACCTACACACACTCAAACCTGATCACACAAACTTGGCAATGCTTTCTGTGAAATATTAGTCAATATAATTTCTACAAATGTGATGACGAAAATAGCCCAGTGGAGCTGTGTACGTAGGCAGTTGTCCGGGGACAACATCGTGGTGGCTATTCACAGAGGGGAGTCACCAAGCAAAGTACAACATAACTGTCTAAATATACACTACCGTTCAAAAGTTTAGGGTCCTTTAGAAATGTCCTTGTTTTTGAAAGAAAAGCAATTTTTTTGTCCATTATATAACATCAAATTTATCAGAAATACAGTGTAGACATTGTTAATGTTGTAAATGACTATTGTAGCTGGAAACGGCTGATTTTTGCCCTGTGTTTTTGCTGTAGCTGCTTGACCCTCGGGGATCTATCTATCTATCTATCTATCTATCTATCTATCTATCTATCTATCTATCTATCTATCTATCTATCTATCTATCTATCTATCTATCTATCTATCTATCTATCTATCTATCTATCTATCTATCTATCTATCTATCTATCTATCTATCTATCTATCATGGAATATCTACATAGGCGTACAGAGGCCCATTATCAGCAACCATCACTCATGTGTCCCAATGGCACGGTGTGTTAGCTAATCCAAGTTTATCATTTTAAAAGGCTAATTGATCATTAGAAAACCCTTGTGCAATTATGTTAACACAGCTGAAAAATGTTGTGCTGATTAAAAAAGCAATAAAACTGTCCTTTAGACTAATTGAGTATCTGGAGCATCAGCATTTGTGGGTCGATTACATGCTCAAGATGGCCAGAAACAAATAACTTTCTTCTGAAACTTGTCAGTCTATTCTTGTTCTGAGAAATGAAGGCTATTCTATGCGAGAAATTGCCAAGAAACTGAAGATCTCGTACAACGCTGTGTACTACTCCCTTCACAGAACAGCGCAAACTGGCTCTAACCAGAATAGAAAGGGAGTGTGAGGCCCCGGTGCACAACTGAGCAAGAGGACAAGTACATTAGAGTGTCTAGTTTGAGAAACAGACGCTTCACAAGTCCTCAACTGGCAGCTTCATTAAATAGTACCCGCAAAACACCAGTCTCAACGTCAACAGTGAAGAGGCGACCCCGGGATGCTGGCCTTCTAGGCAGAGTTAAAGAAAAAGCAATATCTCAGACTGGCCAATAAAAATAAAAGATTAAGATGGTTCTTTGTTTTTGGCCATTTTGAGCCTGTAATTGAACCCACAAATGCTGATGCTCCAGATACTTAACTAGTCTAAAGAAGGCCAGTTTTTAGCTGCGCTTACATAATTGCAAAAAGGTTTTCTAATGATCAATTAGCCTTTTAAAATGATAAACTTGGATTAGCTAACACAACATTGCCATTGAAACAGAGGAATGATGGTTGCTGATAATGGGCCTCTGTATGCCTATGTAGGTATTCCATAAATAATCTGCAGTTTTCAGCTACAATAGTCATTTACAACATTAACAATGTCTACACTGTATTTCTGATCAATTTGATGTTATTTTAATGGACAAAAAAATTGGCTTTTCTTTCAAAAACAAGGACATTTCTAAGTGACCCCAAACTTTTGAACGGTAGTGTAAATATAAAACACATTCATAAATCATTGGAAACAACAATTAGTCATATCCCATATGGTTGCTATAGAGACACAGGTAACTTATATGGAAACTCTTTGAACCATGATCCCAGACATAATCTGTTAGTTTCTGCACGCCCCGACTCGTCTATCGGACTTGAAAACCCAGTAGCTTCTGTGATCTTGATTGTTTGTGCAAAAACAATCATGAGTGTGACAATAATGGACAGTTGAGGAAATTAGGGGACAAAAGAGAGAGTCAGAAAAACAATAGACAGTCTGAAAATAGGGGAACTGTAGGGGACTGCAGAGGACAACATGTTTAGCTGAGGCAGGCCAATGAAGGCCTGTGTGTGTGTAATGGGTAATTGTTACATATTACTTGTTGAATATTACTGCACTGTCGGAACTAGAAGCACAAGCATTTCGCTACACCCGCATTAACATCTGCTAAACATGTGTATGTGACCAATAACATTTGATTTGTGTGACTGTCACACGGCATGCTGACTGTCACATCACACAGAGTACATTACTATAGCCCTGGTAATATACTGTATGCTCTGCCCTGGGACAGGATTAAGGCCTACTTCAGCTGCCTGCCTTCAATTTTCACACTCAACAGAGCACGCTATTGGCCCTGGGCTGGCAATGTGTGCCCAGCGCAGCATTGCTCACATAAAGCAAAAGGCATCCCAGCAGCTCCTGTTTCTTATCACACTGTAAGTGTCCACACAGGGGCGCCAGAGAGGTAGACAACTGCCCTTAAACCCATAGACTTAGATAGACATCGCATCATTGTATCGGTCCCATTATGGCGTCTGTGAGAGCATGGGCAGTGCCATTAAGGCCATCTCCATCTTGAAGTATTACATTTAATTTTTCTACTGCCAAACAAACTGAAAGGGTGCATAGTGCCACCTGTAGTCTGTTTGTTTGAACAGGTACCTAGATCCTGCAACCTGCAGTAATGGAATGTTTGCTCACAAGTATAATTCATTGGCTGATCCCTCCTGATGGAATCTTGTGATCCTTACTTAACCCATAGGAAGTCCCACCCGGTTGACTACTTAAAAATGGCGCAAGTCCTCAATGGCGCTGCCCATGCTAAAATGAGCTTTTGGGCCCTAGAGTCCTCTATCATTCTCTATGCCCTAAACCAGGGGTGTGCATGAGCCTAGATCTAAGGGCAACTTCTACTCGGAGCCGCCAAGTCCAGCCAAACACGGAGAGGACACTATATTAAACATGTACACGAACACTATGATATATAACAAGGGGCTGCAGTACATAACAGTGACTGACAGGAGTTGATGTAAGGAGAGGGTTTAGTTGTGTTGTGGACCAACCTGTGGTGTCTATAAGCGGCGGGAAAATGTAAAGGCGTAAATCCGTTTTCATCAGAAACATCAGCAGACAGAAACATCAGCAGACAGAAACATCAGCAGACAGAAACATCAGAAGACACCCCCGAAGTCAGCAGCAGATTGATGCAGTCTGAGAGAGAGAAGGGGGGGAGAGGGGGAGAGAGAGAAATAACCATTTATTTCTCAGTTCTGTGCTTTCTCTGTCTTCTGCTTTAAATGACACCATGATAAACAGCAGGTGTTACAGTTATCCTTCAGCACTGTTTATGGATCAATGCTCCTTGAATAGCAGAACGCTATTAAACATGACAGAAAGGCTTCAAATCTTGGCTGCAATAGGTACTATGTGTGTGTGTGTGTGTGCATGTATTCCCCAAGAGTGGAACAGCAGAGGCTTTCTCTGAGACACTTGAGTGAGCAGGCATCTATATCCCTTGAGTCTACATTTCCCATGTGCTTCATGTCAATTATAATAACCATATTAACTAATATGAATGGATTCTGAATGTCTTCGAGAGACTGCACCCATATAATTGCATATAGAACACTAATACTACAACACCAAAACTACAGTAGTAATGTAACAGGTTTTCTATGACTGTCCCACTGTACCTGAGTGTCCATTTTGAGCAGCAGAAAAACAAAGCAGAGGTTGCGTGGTCTTCAAGGAGACTATATTATCCATTGGATCTCGGTTAAGCAGCATTGACAATAAAGTGACATTTCCCTGGGAAGCAGCTTGGAGGAGCAGAGGGCGCCCGTCGTCCAGGGCAACGGGCCCACCGCAGTTCAGCGAGGGGACTATGGAGGGACGCCAGCCTAACAGGAGTTAAAGGGGACACGAGGTTTAACATGGCAGAGAAGCTTTGATAGAGAGAAGGGGAAAGAGGGGGGGTGGACACCACGACACCTGAGTTCCACAACACAATGTCCTGGCTGAAGACTAGTCTGGTAAGAGCTCTAAAGACAATGAATGCATGAATCTACACTTAACAAAAATAAAAAAGCAACATGCTACAATTTCAACGATTTTACTGAGTTACAGTTCATATAAGGAAATCAATCAATTTAAATAAATAAATTAGGCCTTAATCTATGGATTTCACATGACTGGGCAGGGGCAAAGCCGTGGGTGGTTCTGGTAGGACAAAGGCCCACCCACTGGGGAGCCAAGCCCAGCCAATCAGAATTTGTTTTTACCCACAAAAGGGTTTAATTACAGACAGAAATGCTCCTTAGTTTCATCAGCTGTCCAGGTGGCTGGTCTCAGACAATCCCGGCAGGTGAAGAAGCCGTATGTGGGGGTCCAAGGCTGGTGTGGTTACACATGGTTTGTGGTTGTGAGGCCAGTTCGACAAAACTGCACATTTTAGAGTGGCCTTTTATTGTCCCCTGCACAAGGTGCACCTGTGTAATGATCTTGCTGTTTAACCAGCTTCATGATATGCCACACCTGTCAGGTGGATGGATTACCTTGGCAATGAGAAATGCTCATTAACAGGGATGTAAACAAATTTGTGCACAAAACTTGAGAGGAATAAGATTTGTGCGTATGGAACATTTCTGGGATCATTTGTTTCAGCTCATGAAACATGGGACCAACACTTTACATGTTGCATTTTTTTTTGACCTCACCGCTCGATGCACCTCACCTGCTCTTCGTCCACAAAACAAAAACAATAACAAACATGCTGGGGCGGGGAGTGGCGCTGTTTCCAGAGTTTGTTAATTTTGCTTCATGTTACCTAGGTAGTAGCTACATAGAGTAAGTTGCCTTTGAGGACAGGTGGACAAGTCATGGAACCCAGGTGCAAGGGTAGAATAGACAGCATTTTGTAATCTCAACCAGGTGACAGCCCAATTATCCATCCATTCATCCACACATACAATCACACAACCAACCATAACACAATCACCCATTCACATGGGTATTTAATGTCAATCAACAAACCAACCTCATCCATGCACAAACCACTTAGTACGTTAAAAGCACTGTTACTTGGCAGGATGTGTGTGAGCATAGGACATGAAGAAGAAAATATAACGGGATTCTGTCAGTAAAAGGAGAAGAAGAAAGTATAAAAGCCGATGTACAGTGCCATCGGAAAGTACAGTGCCATCGGAAAGTAATCAGACCCCTTGCTTTTAAAAATTTCATTTTATTTAACCTTTATTTAACTAGGCAAGTCAGTTAAGAACAAATTATTATTTACAATGTCTGCCTATCAAAAGGCAAAAGGCCTCCTGCGGGGACATTACAGCCTTATTCTAAAATGTATATTAAAAAAAAGCAGGACAACGACCCTAAGCACACAGCCAAGACAACGCAGGAGTGGCTTGGGACAAGTCTCTGAATGTCCTTGAGTGGCCCAGCCAGAGCCCAGACTTGAACCCGATCCAACATCTCTGGAGAGACCTGAAAATAGCTGTGCAGCAACGCTCCCCATACAACCTGACAGAGCTTGAGAGGATCTGCAGAGAGGAATGGGAGAAACTCCCCAAATACAGGTGTGCCAAGGTTGTAGCGTCATACCAAAGAAGACTCAAGGCTGTAATCGCTGCCAAAGCTGCTTCAACAAAGTACTGAGTAAAGGGTCTGAATACTTATGTAAATGTGATATTTCAGAAATAATGTTAAAAAAAAAATACAAAGTTTTTGCTTTGTCATTATGGGGTATTGTGTGTAGATTGATTAGGAAAAAAACATACATTTTAGAATAAGGCTGTAACGTAACAAAATGTGGAAAAGGTCAAGTGGTCTGAATACTTCCCGAATGCCCTGTATAACTTCAAATTGCAACTAAAAAGCATAGTATTGTATAACCCTAATCTTTTACAAAATGCTAAACTCTGCTCTATGGGTGGGTGGGAGGGAAAGTGAAGGCAATTGTTAGCTAGAATGCTATAAAGGAACACCATGGGTTATTTGGCACTTCTCAGGTCAAGCAGGTGAAAAGTGTTCAGTTTATAGCAAAGAGAACTGAAGACCTTTAGATCACCCCCTTGTCCGAGAGACTGAAAAGGAGAGGGGGAGGAAAGGAAGGGAGGTATATTTCATTATTTTAACGACATTAGCGGTTGACAGCCATTACCGTTGCGCTTTCCAAGACATCTGACTAAGTTACTGTTTTGGGATACTGAAGTAACAGAAACTACTGGTGAAATTAAATCTGGTGTTTAGTTTGGTCTTTGGAGGTGAGAGTCAAATCTGTCTCACTGCTGTGGAGGAAGACTTAGTATAGTGCAGTTGTAGTATATATGAAATGATACAATTTAAGACAAATTTTACTTGTAAGAGATCTGACGTGAACATTAACCTAACATGCTGATATATCCCTTCATGAAATAGTGAGTGGAATCACTAGAAGAGAAAACAATCACATTCCTAGTTAGTTTTAGTCAAAATTCTCACTTTTCTTATCCATACACATTAAATAAAACAGAACAGGACTTGCATCATGCAACTTCTCTACTTGATTGCTTGAAATGTGTTATGAAATTGCGACAATAAACCCATGTAGCAATATAAACAGAAGCAAGCATATTACAGCATTAACATTAATAGCACTATAAACATCCAAATGATACCGTAAGTACATCATAACATACAAAGTGCAGGAATATGGAGTTGAAACAGGAAGGAAAATGGAATGGACAGGGGTCAGTGGGAGGAGTTAGTGTGTGCATGGAGAGGGCTGATGATGAAGAGGAAGAAGCATGCTAGTGGACTGGGGATGAGGGGAGAGAGCAGCCTCTGGCATCAGCTTCAGAGAGGAGAGGGTTACTCACAGGAACCCTACACACCCATCTGAACAGGGAAAACTTAGCCTCAAAACCTCATTGCCTCAAATAACACTCCTCGAGCTAGCTAGCCTAGCATCTGACCCTTTACCCTGCAGGCACATGATATTGGCCTGCCACTGGTCTGTTTACAGCTGTTAGCAGGGGGATAACGTGTCAGAATAGGACTCTGGAGAAGCAGGGGGACGACAGGCTCCAGAAGGAGGGGAGGAGGATTAAGTATGCGTACAGAGAGATCAGGTCTCAAGCAGTGGTCGGTTTAGGGAGGGATATAGTCACTGCAACAAAAAGCAAGAGTTAACTTGACTGACCCTGCTCTGTTGTGTTCTCCTTTGGACTCCTGTGGTTAAAGCAGGTTCAGTATGGCCTGAATCCTACGCTAGGCTAGGCTAACCTAGGATTGGAAAGATAGTTGGAGCGGAGAGGTAGAGGCAGTAAGGGGAGAGCGGTAGGGGGAGCGTGGTGCCCCTTTACCTGATGCTGTTGCCAGGGGGCTGCCTGGGGCTACGGGATGGAACACTAGCGAAGGAGGAGGGGTTTATGGAGGAGGGGCTACTGACAGTGATGGCAGCACTGGAGGGGGGGCACTCTGCACACGTGGCCTGGTGCGGCCCCCGAACCCCCCTCGCAGGGGGGCAGAGACCCACCTGAGACACCGTCAGGGCTGAGACCAGGTCCAAGGCAGGTTTGGGCGGCAGCTGGGGTGTACCAGGTTTTAACCCCGCCCCGGGGGAGCGGCTGCTGTCCCCCACTACTTTGATGGGCGGGTGGGGAGGGGAGGGGGTCTGGGAGAGGCCAGGCTTTTTGGGTGGGATGGGGGGCGGGTTTCCCCGGTCGATCCTGGCTACTGTTGGGGACTTAAGGCCGATGGGGTGGCCCAAGCGGCCAGGGAAGGGCCCCCCTTCTGAGGTGGAGTGGGGCAGGCCGGGGCGGAGGGCCCCAGGGCCCCCTGCTGGGGGGCTGGTGAAGCGTGAGAGGACCTGCGTGACGGTGTGTCGCGCTTGCTGCTTGGCGGCAAAGTTGTCTCGGTTGGTGGGGGAGAGGTCGCGGGACGGCGGGCTGCTCTGGGAGGATGTGCCGTTTTGGTCCTGCTCCTGGAACTTGTAGCGGGCAGCCTGGACACGAGGGCTCACCCCCGTGGGCAGGGCTGAGGTGGGGGCAGGGGAGTGTAAGCCACTGTGGGGCGTCTGGCCCTCGGCTCCATTCTCCCCTGTTTGAAGAAGTCCTCCTGAGCTGCTGTGGACCAGCCCCCGGCCTGCGCTGGGCGTCTTGGGCAAGCTGAGACCCGCGTAGTTGGTGGGAGTGGGTTTGACAGGGATGGTGAGGGGGTTCAGCTTCTTCTGCCCCTCTGCCTCTGGAGGGGGCAGTTCCGTTTGGCAATAGGCCGTCCGGGAGCTGACTGGGTCTGTGGCCACAGCAACAGATGCTGTGTGTTTGGGAGGTGGGGGGTTGGTGGTAGCAGTGGGATCCACAGCAGTAGCCGCAGCCGGTTGGGCCAGGGTAGTGGCTTTACCATCCTTACCGCCTTTAATGTCTTTACCATCCTTAACGTCTTTAACGTCCTGCTCAGTCCTGAGCTGCTCTACCTGCCGGCGCAGGCTCAGGCTCTCTGTCTCCTCTCGGCCCAACCTGGCGCGCAGCTGCTCGCGCTCAGTGTCCAGCTCTGACAGCTGCTTCTCCATCTTGGCCTCCATCTGCTGTCCACGCTGCCTCTCTGCCGTCAGCTCCTCCTGCAGCAGTCCAGCCAAGCGGACCTCTTCGTCCAGCCGGGCAGAGATCTCGTCGAAACGCTGTGACTCCTCCACCACGCGCGTGGCCAGCTGCTTGCACTCCCTCACCAGCATCATCACCATGTGCTTGTTCTTCTCCCGCTCGTCCTTCAGCTGGGCGGTTAGTTTACGGTGCTCCTGCTCCAGACTATGCAGCTGTAGTTTCTCCATCTCCAGCTGAGAGATAGATAGACCACAAGTCGGTCAGAGGAGATGTCGTTTAGAAAACACACACATGTACTGTATGTCAGACAGACAGAATGACACACAGCTTTCCCAAACATCAGTACTGTAACTCTTTATCCCAAACGTCAGTATTATCTCAAACATCAGTACTGTAACTATTATCCCAAAACATCAATACAGTAACTCTTATACCAAACATCAATACTGTAACTCTTATACCAAACATCAATACTGTACTCTTATGCCAAACATCAATACAGTAACTCTTATGCCAAACATCAATACTGTAACTATTATCCCAAACATCAATACTGTAACTATTATTCCAAACATCAATACTGTAACTATTATCCCAAACATCAATAATGTAACTATTTTCCCAAACATCAATACTGTAACTGTTATCTCAAACATCGAAACTCAATCACACACATTATCTATACCCGCTCAGTCACACGTCAGAACATACTAATATACACGCCCAGATCACAACTAAACCAATGGTCACGAGCTCAGATTATCTAAAGTAAACTCCCTTTTCAGCAACACACAAACACATGTCCGTCAAAACATACACATACACGCCCAGATCACACCTTAACTAAACATCAAAGATATTGCTAGGGCACACACACCTACCACCCACATCTGGTATATCCTTCACACCAAACCCCATGTCACATTCACGCCCCCAAATGACATGACAGTATACAGTGAATTCGGAAAGTGGAAGGATTTTCAGACCCCTTATATTTTTTCACATTTTGTTACGTTACAGCCTTATTCTAAAATAGATTTTAAAAAATTAAAAATCCCTGATTAATCTACACACAATACCCCATAATGACAAAGTGAAAACAGGTTTTTAGATTTCTTTGCAAATGTTTTAAACTAAAAACAGAAATACCTTTTTAACATAAGTATTCAGACCATTTACTATGAAACTCAAAATTGAGCACAGGTGCATCCTGTTTCCATTGATCATTCTTAAGATGTTTCTACAACTTGATTGGAGTCCACCTGTGGTAAATTCAATTGATTGGACATGATTTGGAAAGGCACACACCTGTCTATATAAGGTCCCACAGTTGACAGTGCAAATCAGAGCCAAAACCAAGCCATGAGGTCGAAGGAATTGTCCGTAGAGCTCCGAGACAGGATTGTGTCGAGGCACAGATCTGGGGAAGGGTACCAAAACATTTCTGCAGCATTGAAGGTTCCCAAGAACACAGTGGCCTCCATCATTCTTAAATGGAAGAAGTTTGGAACCACCAAGACTCTTCCAAGAGCTGGCCGCCCTGCCAAACTGAGCAATTGGGGGAGAAGAGCCTTGGTCAGGGAGGTGACCAAGAACCTGATGGTTCCTCTGTGGAGATGGGAGAACCTTCCAGAAGGACAACCATCTCTGCAGTACTCCACCAATCAGGCCTTTGTGATACAGCGGCCAGACGGAAGCCACTCCTCAGTAAAAGGCACATGACAGCCCACTTGGAGTTTGCCAAAATGCCTCTAAAGGACTTTCAGAAAATGAGAAAAAAGATTCTCTGGACTAATTAAACCAAGATTGAACTCTTTGGCCTGAATGCCAAGCGTCACGTCTGGAGGAAACCTGGCACCACCCCTACGGTGAAGTATGTTGGTGGCAGCATCATGCTGTGGGGGTGTTTCTCAGCAGCAGGGACTGGGATACTAGTCAGGATTGAGGGAAAGATGAACGGAGCAAAGTACAGAGATCCTTGATGGAAACCTGCTCCAGAGCACTCAGGACCTCAGACTGTGGCAAACTAACCTAAGCACACAGCCAAGACAACGCAAAAGTGGCTTCGGGTTTTTAGTTTTTTTTGCATAATATGTCCTTGAGTGGCCAAGCCAGAGCCCGGACATCTCTGGAGAGACCTGAAAATAGCTGTGCAGCGACGCTCTACATCCAACCTGACAGTGCTTGAGAGGATCTGCATAGAAGAAATGGGAGAAACTTCCCAAATACAGGTGTGCTTTGTCATTATGGGGTATTGTGTGTAGATTGATGATGGGGGGGGGGGAGCAATTTAATACATTTTAGAATAAGGCTGTCATGTAACAAAATATACCTGATCACTTATCTCTTGTGCAAATAGCCTACAAATGTGTCTGTCCCAAGCTCATTGGTGCAGGAAACTTTGAGGGCCCAAGTTTGCTAGCATGAGCTTTGGGCCAGAGTCAAGTTAATAGTTGATACAATGTTTAAATTTCCTTGCAGACAGGCCATGCGTAGCCAATGTGATTCATAGAATATTTATTTTTATTAGGATAATTTCTACCTGCAGGCTGAACTGTTTTTATTTGTTGGCTTTATTGGCTATTTTTACATAGTTGACAATGGCAATAAAAGTAGCTTTTTAGGTGTGTAAAATTTTAATTTAGATTTGTATCGAATTTTGATTAACCACATGACAATGATTTTGAGATACGAAGACGTTATTATAAATTAAATTCAACGGTTCCACATTTGCATATGAAAACCATAACTGTTACGCAAATCGGTAGATATGGTAAGATAAATTGGCATTCCACATGAGAAATGTTGCCTACTCCTTGTGTAGCCTGTTATTAGACAAGCTCAATTCATAGCATATATTGTTGTTTTTATTAAAGTACATAGGGTTTGTATGGAAAAGTACACTTTTAATAGATTGGTTGACCAAGTTTTTATTTTTGTCGGGGACAGCCCTAAATTGCAAGATTACTCTCCTATGTGTGATCAAACAGGGGAAAATATCCATGTTAAAATAACCTGGCCCAATATGGAAGCACCCTTAGTGGAAAGTGGAAGCACCCTTAGTCTCCTGGGTTACGGACTACCTGACCAGTAGGCCACAACATAGCTGTGTGTCAGAACGGGAAGTGAGCAACACAGGGGCCCCCCAGGGAACGGTCCTGTCCCCCTTCCTGTTCACCCTCTACACCTCAGACTTCAGATATAACTCTGAAATGCCACCTACAGAAGTTCTCGGATTACTCCGCAATTGTAGGGTGCATCAGGGGTGGCAGGAGGAGGAGTACAGGGTCACAATCAATGACTTTGTGGTGTGATGTGAGCAGAACCACCTTCAGCTCAACATCAGCAAAACAAAGGAGATGGTGGTGGACTTCAGGAGAACCAAGGCCCAACTGACTGCAGTCCCTATACAGGGGATGGATGTGGAAATGGTTGGGTCATACAAGTTCCTGGGAGTCCATATGGACAACAGGCTGGAATGGGCTGGTAACACCGGGGCTCTGTACAAAAAGGGCCAGAGCCAACTCTACTTTCTGTGGAGGCTCAGGTCCTTCAACCTGTGCAGTAAACTACTGCATACCTTCTACCAGTCTGTGGTGCCATCATTTTTGCAGTGGTGTGCTGGAGTGCCAACATAAAGGCCTTTGATGCTTCTCGGGTAAATAAGCTGATCAGGAAGGCTAGCTCTGTTCTGCAGATTAGCCTTGACGCTCTAGAGGAGGTGGCGGAGAGACGGATCCTGGCCAAACTGCTGGCCATCATGGACAACGTCACCCACCCTCTGCATGCCATGGTTATGACGCAGAGGAGCACCTTCAGTCACAGACTGATCCCACCACGGTGTACCAGATAGCGCTACAGGAGGTCCTTCCTGCCAGCGGCTATTAGACTATTTAATGCCTCACCGGGGTGCCTTCCCGTCACCAACAGACCTGGAACTGTTGGGGTGTTAGGACCTAGTTTAACAATTATGCATCCATCCTTGAGTATCTCTGGTCTGTAATCACTCATTCACTCAGGACTTATTTATTCATTCAGGTCTGTATATACATATTCATGTACAGTTGTTATATCATATCACATGCAATATTGTAAGTAATTCTTGGACTGAACTTAGGTAGTCATTCACTCAGGAATGCATATTAGTATCCTGTGAGTTGTATCTTTTTTCATTGCTTTTAGTATATCGAATGTGCAATACGTGCATTTATCTGTAATTAAACCCTGTACTAAGGACTGTATTTTAAGGGAATTACTATAATTACCTTAAATTATATCATACACACGTTTAGCTATTTAAGTATCTCTTCCTGTCATTTACCTGTACAGTTAATGTAACCATGCAAAATATTCACTTACCTGTTCATTTAACCAGACTGTATATTAAGTAAACTATTATTACCCTCACTCTGCCATTGACCTGAATAGTATAGTTAACCATGCAAATACTCCTTATTTATCTATCAACTTGCAATATTTGTATCTTTTTTTTTTTTCACCTAACACTCTAACAATGTATAGTGTACATATTCAGCCATTCACCCATACTATGCAATGTCTTTTTATAGCTTTTTGCACTCCAGACTTCTTGTATTTTTATACTTTTTCATACTGCCTCTCTATGTATCATGTATCTGTCTTTTATGTATTTATTTATATACTATGTATAATAATAATTAAATGAACGAACTACAACAATCAGACAAACACGAAAGACAAAACGTCACGTTCCCAGAAATAAACGGAATGAACGGACGTAACAAAAAAACACTTACTTCACCCGTGACTGCAAAATACATAAACATGTAATGATAACGACCCACACCAGCGTGAGGGACAGACTCAACATATATTGGATCCCTAATTAGAGACAACGGGTAGCAGCTGCCTCTAATTAGAGATCCACCCAAAACCCACAAAGAAACAGAAAAGAACGACACTGTCAGACTCTGACCATAGCTACATAGAGAAGCCTATTGCTTCTCTATGGCCAGAGCCTGACAGTACCCACCCCCCAAGGCGCGGACTCCCGGACGCCTAACAAAAAAAAAAAAAAACACACACAAAACACGGGGGGGTAAATGGGAGGGAAAACTAGTCCATCGGGGGCGGCTCCGGCTCCGGCGATGTGGACAGTTTTGTCCCATGCCCCTTCCTTATCACCGGTCCCGGGCTGTGTACCGGTGGGGCAAAAGGCTCCGGCCATGGAGCGGGGAAAACAACCGGGCCCGGACTGGGCACCGGTGGGGCAAATGGCTCCGGCCATGGAGCGGGGAAAACAACCAGGCCCGGAGTGGGCACCGGTGGGGTAAACGGCTCCGGCCATGGAGCGGGGAAAACAACCGGGCCCGGACTGGGCACCGGTGGGGTAAACGGCTCCGGCCATGGAGCGGGGAAAACAACCGGGCCCGGACTGGGCACCGGTGGGGCAAACGGCTCCGGCCATGGAGCGGGGAAAACAACCGGGCCCGGACTGGGCACTGGTGGAGCGGGCTGCTCTGGCACCGGAGTGGAGCAGACGGCCGGACCCGGACTAGGCACCGGTGGAGCGGACTGCTCTGGCACTGGGGCGGAGCAGACGGCCGGACCCGGATTGGGCACCGGTGGAGCGGACTGCTCTGGCACTGGGGCGGAGCAGACGGCCGGACCTGGATTGAGCACGGGTGGAGCGGACTGCTCTGGCACTGGGGTGGAGCAGACAGCCGGACCTGGACTAGGCACCGGTGGAGCGGACTGCTCTGGCACTGGGGCGGAGCAGACGGCCGGACCTGGATTGGGCACGGGTGGAGCGGACTGCTCTGGCACTGGGGCGGAGCAGACGGCCGGACCCAAACTGGGCACCGGTGGAGCGGAATGCTCTGACATAGGAGTGGAGCTTACGACCGGACCCACACTGGGCACCGGTGGAGCGGACTGCTCTGGCATGGGAGTAGAGCCGACGACCGGACCCGGATTGGGGATGCTCCCTTTGGGCCCCCCTAACTCCAGCTTTCTCCTCTGACTCCTACACACCTCCCAACTACGCCTCAGTTGCTCCCTTAACTCCCTCCATTCTCCGCCGTTGCATTCCCCCACGCTCTCCTCCTCACGGCACTTCGCTCTTTCCTTATCCTCCAGCCTCGGCGACTCGCTCATGGAGAGTGGTACTGGTGCTACGACCTCGCCACCAGACCACCCCCATAGCCCCCCCCAAAAATGTTCTTGGGGTTGCCTTCGGGCTTCTCTCGCCTCCGCATTGCGCCGCTTAGTCTCGAAGTGGTGGGTCATACTGTCACGAATCGGGATGGTGAGAGACCAAGGCGCAGCGCAATCATAGTTCGACATTCTTTATTTATTTATATACTATGTATAATAATAATAATTAAATGAACGAACTACAACAATCAGACAAACACGAAAGACAAAACGTCACGTTCCCAGAAATAAAACGGAATGAACGGACGTAACAAAAAAACACTTACTTCACCCGTGACTGCGAAATACATTAACATGTAACGATAACGACCCACACCAGCGTGAGGGACAGACTCAACATATATTGGATCCCTAATTAGAGACAACGGGTAGCAGCTGCCTCTAATTAGAGATCCACCCAAAACCCACAAAGAAACAGAAAAGAACGACACTGTCAGACTCTGACCATAGCTACATAGAGAAGCCTATTGCTTCTCTATGGCCAGAGCCTGACACCTCTAGGATCAATAAAGTACCTATCTATTACAAACTAGGCCCATTATAAAACTATTTTTATTTAACTTAACCTTTATTTAACTAGGAAAGTCAGTTAAGAACAAATTCTTATTTACAATTAGGTTGCACATTTTGGGTAATATTCAGAGGGAAATATTCTGTGGGAATTAACGGGAATATATGGGAATTAACAGAAATATATGCAAATTAATATTAATACCATTTAAATGTAGATGTTTTTTTGCATTGGACATATTTACCATACCAGATGGAGACAGAAACAAAAACATTTTACCTTATAATAAGTAGACATAATTGCAAATTATTAAATCCTTCCAATAGAAATTTAAAAAACAATTTAGTTACGAATTGAACTTTAATTAAATGAGTTGACTCTTCACATGGGATGATTTCACTGAACAACAAAAGAAAGGGTATACTGAGTGATCCTCAATGATCCATCTGATCTCCCAAAAACGTTTACAACATCTGTAAAATGATAGTCTAGAAACTAAAGTTTTGGTTGTCTTCCTCTCAGGCTTCCATGTCTTCTCCCAGGACCTCCTCAATGTCCACCTCTTGAACATCACACTCTGAGGCCTCATCTTCGCTGTCACTTTCCAACCTTATTGATGATGGCTCGTTGTCAGGCTCAAAAAGACTCAAATTTGCCTGGATGAGATATGTTGACAATACAAGCATTTTTCAATGCTTGTATTGTCAGCCTGTTGCGTGCTTTGGTTTGTGTGTTCCCAAGGACCAGCTGCGCTCTGAGGTGGCTGATGTTGGTGGGATTTGGAGGATGATGGAGGCAACAGGGAAAAGAGCCTCAGATCCACAAAGTCCCTTCCACCAGGTGGCTGATGAGATATGTTGGCACGACTGCCATATTGCATCTCCATCCCAAAGCTCTTGCTTGGAAGTGTACTTCGCCAGACTGCCAAGAACCTTGCCTTCATCCAGGCCAAGGTGGCGAGACACAGTAGTGATGACACCATAGGCGTTGTTGATCTCTGCACCAGACAGGATGCTCTTGCCAGCATACTTGGGGTCCAACATGTACGCTGCGGCGTGAACGGGCTTCAGGCAGAAGTCTTCACGCTTTTTGATGTATTTCAGAACTGCAGTTTCCTCTGCTTGGAGCAACAGTGAAGTGGGCAGGGCATTGTCTCCCTCAATCCGTGCAATAGCTACTGCTATAGGTTTCAGGAGTTTCAGGCTGCTTACCACTCTCTCGCAAAATACATCATCCATATCGGCAGACTGTAATATGGCCATTTCTTGGAGAGACTCCTTCCCCTCCAGGAGACTGTCAAACATGATGACAAAACCACCCCAACGGGTGTTGCATACACAGCTTGAGCAAGACATTCATCAGCATTTCTCTGACTATAGTCCTCCATTGAGTCAAAAAAACTTCTGATTCCAGGAGGACCATGAGCTGGAATGGCCATCCCAGTCCCCAGACCTGAATATCATTGAGAATCTGTGGGATGATTTGAAGCGGGCTGTCCATGCTCGGCAACCATCAAACCTAACTGAACTGGAGATGTTTTGTAAGGAGGAATGGTCCAAAATACCTTCATCCAGAATCCAGACACTCATTAGAGGCTATAGGAAGCGTCTAGAGGCTGTTATTTTAGCAAAAGGAGGCTCTACTAAATATTGATGTGATTTTTCTGTTGGGGTGCCCAAATTTATGCACCTGTCTAATTTCGCTTTGATGCATATTGCACATTATCTGTTAATCCAATAAACTTCATTTCATTTCACTACTGAAATATTACTGTGTCCATCAGTTATTTGATAGATCAATTATTTATAAATGGAAATCATGGAAATTGTCAGGGGTGCCCAAACTTTTGCATACGACTGTATAAATTACATCTCCGTTATCTAGCAAGGGTAGGATGGTAATCTGATAGATGAGGATGGTAATTATGATAGAGGAAAGTCTAGATTTAACTTTAGCCTGCAGCTTTGATATGTTCTGAGAGAAGGACAGTGTACCGTCTAGCCATACTCCCAAGTACTTGTATGAGGTGACTACCTCGAGCTCTCAGAGGTACTAATCACACCGGTGGGGAGAGGGGCATTCTTCTTACCAAACCACATGACCTTTGTTTTGGAGGTGTTTTAGAACAAGGTTAAGGGCAGAGAAAGCTTGTTGGACACTTAAGAAAGCTTTGTTGTAGAGCGTTTAACACAAAATCCGGGGAGAGGCCAGTTGAGTATAAGACTATCATCTGCATATAAATGGATGAGAGAGCTTTCTATTGCCTGAGCTATGACGTTAATGTAAATTGAGAAGAGCGTAGGGCCTAGGATCGAGCCTTGGGGTACTCCCTTGGTGACAGGCAGTGGCTGAGAAAGCAAATGTTCTGACTTTATACACTGCACTCTTTGAGAGAGGTAGTTAGTAAACCAGGCCAAAGACCCCTCAGAGACACCAATACTCCTTAGCTGACCAAGTCAATAAAAATAGCAGCACAACATTGCTTAGAATCAAGGGCAGTGGTGACATCATTTAGGACCTTTAAGGTTGCAGTGACAAATCCATAACCTGAGCGGAAACCAGATTGCATACCAGAGAGAATACTATAGACATCAAGAAAGCCAGTCAGTTGATTATTGACATGTTTTTCCAACACTTTGATAAACAGGCCAAAATAGAAATTGGCCTATAACAGTTAGGATGAGCTTGATCTCCCCCTTTAAATTAAGGATGCACCATGGCTGCCTTCCAAACAATGGGAACCTCCCCAGAGGTTAGGCCCATTACAAACTAGGCCCATTACAAACAAGGCCCTGGAGCGTGGCTGCTATTGTTAGCTGTGCGTTGGCAGATAGGGTACAGCCTTAGCTGGACATTCCGAGCGATTGCCTGCCCTGCTACAATGAGGCTGAGGCTGAGGCTGATATCCACTATGCTGGCTGGCTGCGTGCCTGGCACCCCCCCCCCCCCACCACACATAACCCCCCTGTAATCCTCACTGGAACGAACACATATCATCTCTGACTGATTGGTTGAGTCACTGCCATGTCACTTACTGTTATGAAGCTGAATAGCTCCTATGAAGCTGAACAGCAACAGAATCCTCACCTCACCAGCATCATGTGTACACCTCACCAGCAACCTGTGTACACCTCACCAATAACTTGTGTACACCTCACCATCATCACATGTGCCACCTCATGGATCGAACCCTACCATGTCCCTCATGATTAATCCATAATGCACGGCCTTCATTATGCCAGTGCACAGCTTTAAAGGCTGCGTCCACCAGGCGTGTTAGATAACAGGCCTTCATCTGGCTTTAAAACACATCAACATTCCAAGAAGCTTACTCAGAGAAACATGCATAAACATAGTATAGAATAAAAAGTTGGCTTTGGTCTGTAGTCTAGCAACCAAGCTATACTACTAAAATGTATTTGTTCATGTTATGTTACAGTACATTATTAGGGCCAGCAAAAAATATTTGTTTTGTTTCTCTCGTGTTGTTGTCATGTTCTGGTGTGTGGCGGATGTAATAGCTAGCTACAACCATTCAATCCAAGGACCTGTCACCATAACAACGATGGTACGTTGGTGATTTATTCCAGGAGTGGGAGGGAGGGAAGGAGGGTGAGGGAGGGGAGGAGGGTTGGAGAGAGGGAGAGAGAAGGGTCTGGGGTAGCCTGTTCCTACTGATGACAGTGGGGGGAGGGAAGGGGGAGTAAAGGGGGACAAGGAGGGAGTTAATGGAGAAAATGAGCCAAGAGATTTTAGTGTTTTAGACTCCATACTGTGCTGCTGTAGTGACACTGGGTCACAATGGAGCGGTAGCAGATTTTATTGTGTCAATGGCTGGGTCATGTTCAGTAGGACACAATGTAGCAAAAAGGTCTGGAACGGAATTAGTATTGGAACAGGATCCTCCCACTCTTCCTCTACCGCTCTCATTCTCCCATTCTTTCCTCCTTGTCCTCCTCCTCCGCCTCCTCCTCTATGTTAATTTTTTAAATATTATTTAGTTTTAATTTGAGTGTTGTTTAAGTGTAGGAGACAGAAAGCATGCGTGGGAGGCTAGGAGCCATTTGGTTGAATATTTTTGCATGTGTTTTTTTGGGAAGTCACTTTGCAACTGTGGCGCAGTGGTCTAAGGCACTGCATCTCAGTGCTAGAGGTGTCACTACAGACCCTGGTTCGATTCCAGACTGTATCATAACCAGCCGTTATTGAGAGTCCCATAGGGCAGTGCACAATTGGCTCAGCGTCATCCAGGTTTGGCCGGTGTAGGCTGTCATTGTAAATAAGAATTTGTTCTTAACTGACTTGCCTAGGGTCATGTCATAGGTTACGTTAGGTTAGGATTAAATTATAAAGTAAATATCAATGTGACTTGGATTTAAAAGGAAGAGCACAGAGATTGGTGCAAAAAATATGGTGGAATTTTAAACGGACAGCTAAAAGTGTAGCTTCCTCCACTGTCCCTGCCCCTGTGCCCGTACCGGACGCGAACCAGTGTTCCTCTGCTCGCAGACTCACGTGACTGCCCTACTTGACAAAGTACCAACCGTTTGAGCTATCAAGAAATACCTCATTCAATAGCTCCATCGGTGACATTTCAAGCTAGGTACGTTCTTAAGTTCGTTACACTCACCACTTTTAAACTAACTACACAGCGAGTGACCCTGAACTGCCGATCCAAGTCATGGCACCAGTGAAACGGACGTCAGTGTGCAGCTAACAGTGTAGCTTCCTCCACTATCCCTGTCTCCACATGGCGCTCCAACCAGTGATCCTCTGCTTGCAGACACACAAAAAATATCTACAATTTCAAGTTAGCTGTGGAGTGAGCTTAAGGTACATTCTTAACTCCGTTACAGAAGGAAACTCTCTCTCGCCCATGTTTACACTAATCCAATGCTTTTTAAAATGTAGTAAAATAAAAAAAAATACAGAATCAACTAAACTACCTACATTTTTCCCTGTTAGCTAGTGATAGCTACTGATAGTGATGCACAAGCTAGGCCTACTTGAAACATCGCCATCTACTGGTCATATTTACCCACCAGATTCTGTAGCTTGAAAACCCTCAAAACGCTGAACATAATTCATGATGGTTTCTATTTGATTTGAGTTAGTTTTGGAGTCAAATATAGTAGTTTAAGTTTTTCAAACTGTTTTGTTAATTATTTTATTTCAGTTTACTACATTGTTTTTCATAATTATTTTTCTTTTATGTTTCAATTTACTATAATAACCTTGGAACACACACATTCTTGCACGCACCACACAGACGCAATAGCGGCACACACACACTGAAATATCCCCCCCCTCCACCCAGACAAACACCATCCCACTCACACTCCCACATTCACCCTGCCAATTTCTTGTACATACACCCTCACCCACTCCATCCCTCAACCACTACCTCTGCTAGAATAGAGAAAGAGGCGGAGAGAGAGACAGAGAAAGAAAGCGAGACGAGAGAGAGAGCGAGATGGAGAACACACAACTGGCTGTAGAGTCCTGAAATTCAGAGGTATGGATATATACACTACCGTTCATACATACAATAAATAGGAAATATAGTCAAGACGTTGACAAGGTTATAAATAATGATGTTTAACTGAAATAATTATTGTGTCCTTCAAACTTTGCTTTTTTCAAAGAATCCTCCATTTGCAGCAATTACAGCCTTGCAGACCTTTGGCATTCTAGTTGTCAATTTGTTGAGGTAATCTAAAGAGTTTTCACCCCATGCTTCCTGAAGCACCTCCCATAAGTTGGATTGGCTTAGTGGGCACTTCTTACGTACCGTACGGTCAAGCTGCTCCCACAACAGCTCAATAGGGTTGAGATCCGGTGACTGTGCTGGCCAATCCATTATAGACAGAATACCAGCTGACTGCTTCTTCCCTAAATAGTTCTTACATAGTTTGGAGCTGTGCTTTGGGTCATTGTCCCGTTGTAGGAGGAGATTGGCTCCAATTAAGCGCCGTCCACATGGTATGGCATGGCGTCACAAAATGGAGTGATAGCCTTCCTTCTTCAAGATCCCTTTTACCCTGTACAAATCTCCCACTTTACCACCACCAAACCATCACATTGCCTCCACCATGCTTGACAGATGGCGTCAAGCACTCCTCCAGCATCTTTTCATTTGGTCTGGGTATCACAAATGTTCTTCTTTGTGATCCGAACACCTCAAACTTAGATTTGTCTGTCCTTAACACTTTTTTCCAAGTCTTCCTCTGTCCACTGTCTGTGTTATTTTGCCCATCTTAATCTTTTCTTTTTATTGGCCAGTCTGAGATATGACTTTTTCTTTGCAACTCTGCCTAGAAGAACAGCATCCCGGAGTTGCCTCTTCACTGTTGACGTTGAGACTGGTGTTTTGCGGGTACTATTTAATGAAGCTGCCAGTTGAGGATTTGTGAGGCGTCTGTTTCTCAAACTAGACAATTTAATGTCCTTCCACAAGATATAGTCCCAACACAAATCTAGGGTTTCTACCCAAAACGTCTGGTCGTTTGTTCTATCGGTTCAGTTTCCAGAGACGCGACCCAGCCGTTAAGTCTATTTGTTCTGTATCTATGGACGCGACCCAGTTGACGCGAGATTTCACTTGACAGAAAATGCGCTCTCTCGTCAGGACAGTCTTGTTCAGGGGAGCTAGTCAACAACACAGTTAACACAATAACGTCAAACTGAAGCTGGAAAGACCGCAAACTAGCTTCCCTTCGTTTCATTTGACCTGTTTTCTATTGATAATTCTTTGTATATTGTTATGCTGATTCATGATTTCGACTGGCTGAGAAAAGCTGCCTGCCTCTCTGTCTCATCCCGACTCCTGACGCAATCAAATAAATAAAGGTTAAATAAAAATAAAAACAATTACTTTGCGACAATGTTGCAAATGTCAGAGACAGGCAGAAAGGTTTATACAAATCTCCGCTGTTGAAAACTAAATGTTAGTCTAAAAGAAATGTGAGATAATGTCTAGATGCTTTTTATAGTGGAGATCAAGTTTATAAATTACCTGGCTGGGCTGATGAGACAGTGGATTAAGCAGTCAGATGGAACAGACTAAATAGGCCTTTTAACATCATAGATTTAGCCTGTGGTAACTTCTGCAATAGACAAGCTGGAATGTGGTTTAAACCAATCAGCATTCAGTATTAGACCCACCCATTGTATAAATATGTTAATCACGATAGGACAAAGGTTGACATTGCCCAACCCTAATATATACACTCTCTCTCTTAAACACACAAACAATGAGACAATTGCGGAAGTTCTTCAAACACATCACACACACACACACGCACATACGCACAAACAGACAAACAAATGTGTGAAGTGCACATAGTTGTGCACTTTGGTGTCTGCATAATATACAGTTATGCAGTGTTTGCTTTAAATCCATTAGCAAGTTAATGAGTTTGCTAGTCTGCAATCTTGGCAGGTCTGCATGTCATCATATCGTAAAATAAAATCATAATATTGTATCCTAGCATCGTATACCCTCTTCTGCCTGCTCTCGGCAGCAGCCAGCTGTGCTGACATCCTCTCCTGCATCTTCCTGCAATGCGCCATGACTGCCTCCAGGACTGAGATGGGACTGGAGCCCACCGGCCGGCGCTCTTTGTCCCCCACGGGGACACAGTCAAAGTCCCTCTGCAGGGCCAGGAAGGGGTCCGTCAAGCTGAAGTGGCCGTAGCGCTCCTGGAGAAACACCTCCTTCTGCCGCGCCTATGGAGAGAGAAAGACACAGGGTTTCAAACAAATCACATCAATCACTGACCAAGAGTGATGTTCACACACACAGAGAGACAGACAGAGAGAGAGACAGATGAGGTTTAAGTATAGACCATTTTATCAGAATCACATCAGTCTATGACCATTTGATTTATATAACCGATTGATTCTTAAAAGCAAAGGGCATTAGGTAGGCATGTTTGACAACTATTATATGAGTTGATTGATTATCATTATCACGATATTGCTCCCGAGGGTCGCAGTGGTCTAAGGCACTGCATCTCAGTGCAAGAGGTGTCATTACAGTCCCTGGTTTTAATCCAGGCTGTATCACATCCGGCCGTGATTGGGAGTCCCATACGGCGGCTCACAATTGGCCCAGCGTCGTCCAGGTTTGGCTGGGGTATGCCGTCATTGTAAATAAGAATTTGTTCTTAACTGTCTTGCCTAGTTAAATAAAGATTAAATAAAATAAATTGCTAATCATTTCAATGATCAATAATGATAAGCCACCAGGTATAGACAACCTTTATGGGAAACTATTGAGAATGATAGCAGACTGTATTGCCACCCTTATTTGCTATATCGTTAACCAAAGCCTAAAGGACTGGGTGTGTCGACAGGCGTGGAAGGAAGCTAAAGTAATTACACTACCTAAAAATAGTAAAGCACCTTTTGCTGGCTCTAACAGCCGCCCAATCAGTTTGCTGCCTGTTCTTAGTAAACTGATGGAGAGAATTGTGTTTAACCAAATACAATGCTATTTGTCTGAGAACAAGTTAACTACTGACTTTCAGCATGGATACTGAGAAGGGTCCTCAACTTGTACTGTACTGACTCAGATGACTGATTATTGGTTAAATAAATGCATAATAAGATGATAGTTGGAGCTGTATTGTTAGATTTCAGTGCAACCTTTGGTGTTATTGATCATAAATTGTTATTGAAAAAAACTCACTTGCTATGGCTTTACATGGCCTGGCATCACATGTTTGGAGAGTTATTTATCCAATAGAACCCAGAGAGTGTTCTTCAATGGAAGCTTCTTTAACATCAGATATGTACAGTGCGTTGTCCCTCAGGGCAGTTGCCTTGGGCCGGTACTCTTCTCTATTTTTACAAATCTTTTCCCACTGGTCTTACACAAAGCTAAAATGTATGCGGCTGATTCCACACTCTACATGTCAGCACTCAGTGGCCAGTGACCTCACTGAAATTCTAAATAAGGAGTTGCAGTCAGCATAAGAATAGGTGATTAGTAATACATTGGTCTTAAAAACATCTAGAACTAAAAGCATTGTATTTGGATCAAAACATTCTCTAAGACCTAAACCTCAACTGGAGTTGTGCATAAAGGGTGTGACCACTGAGCAAGTTGAGGAAGCTAAACTCCTAGGTATAACATTGGATGGTCAATTATCATGGTCAAGTCATAAGCACTTAATTGCTCCTGTAAGTCGCTCTGGATAAGAGTGTCTGCTAAAAAAACCTAGCAAAGCTGTAGCTGGGTCATCGCAAAGCAACATGCCTTGCCCTTAACTGCACATTCAGAACTAACATAAACAGCAACCATTATTTTGTGGTTGAGGGTTGACGAGAGATTAACTGCTTCTCTTCTAATTTTTATGAGAAATATTACTGTGATAGAAATTCCAGATTGTCTGCATAATCAAATAACATACAGCTCAGACACCCATACATACCCCACAAGAGATGCCACCAGGGGTCTCTTCACAGTCCCCAAGTAAAAAACTAATTCACGATAATGAACAGTATTATACAGAGCCATGATCAAATGGAACTCCCTTCCATCTCCAATTACTCAAGCAAACAGCAAAATTACCTTAAAAAAATGGATTAAAAAAACATCTCATGGCACAATAGCAACTGTGAAATGACACACACACTATCACACTCTAACACACAATATTCGTTAGTTGTATTGTTTGTATATCGTTGTATTAAATGTGTAACTGTCCTTGTCTATAATTGTATCAGTGTTTTGTCGTGTTTTACGGTTTTGTGTGGACCCCAGGAAGAATTGGTGCTGCTTCGGCAAAAGCTAATGGGGAACCGAATAAACCAATGTCTGTGGTCATGTCTGTTGTACTAAGTGTCTGCAGAAGCAGTAGCTCTACAGGATAAGAACTGGCCACCCCTGTTCTAGACCCACATACATGCATTTGCCTTCTACAGGAGCCATGGTGAATATCTGGTGTTATATTACATGGGGAGGTGACAGAGGAGATGAGGGGAGGGTTAATGCTGGGTTTAATCTGTTAGTACTATCCTGGTGGTTATAACACTGAAATGGGCAGATAAATAGGCTGTGTATGGGCAGACAGGTGTCTGGTATCAAATCGACCCCCAGTTCTTAAGTACTTTAATGCCCCAGCATAATTTGTCATCGAGCAAGAGTCTTTATCAGACATGACATGAGAGCACCGTTTTTTGGGCACTGCTATGATCTATGAGTGAGTTAGCCAACACAGCTATACTAAGCTACTGTAGTTATTATTACCTAGGCCTTCCGGAAACTGTGGACACTACTGACCACATAATAATTGACCGCACAATTGAGCTCCCTAGCCAAAGGATCACAGACCTTAAACCACTTCAAAGCACTGACCAAACTGATGGTTGGCATTATGCATGAAACAGAGAATCTCACTGCCGATAGATACTTATCACAGTGGGAGGCCGTTCCTTCTCTTGCTAGAACAAAAGCAGTACCTGATGTGTGCCAACCTAGTAGCGACGAACCTACCGTTTCTGATTGTAGAATCGCAATGCTTGTATGTGGCCAACAACTTGACTTTGAGCACGAACCCACATGTGGGGGGGGCCAACAGAAGTGACAACAAAAAGAGGTAATTTTCTAGTGAATTTGCTAATGTTAGCTAGCTAGCTAAACATTTGGCTATGGGCTGGCAGTATGGGATTATGCCAGTGAATTAAATTGTTTCATCATCATCTTGCTAGGTAGTTGTCTAGCTGTGGTCATCTGGCTAGTATCAACAAGGGCCTTCGACAAAATAGCAACATTAGCGCAGCTAGCTAGCTTTGGAATCTAGACCATAAGCAACACACACACATGCATTGCCAAACAACGCTACTGCCAGTGTTCATGGAGGTGGCTAGCTAGTGTGTTCTTGCGTCGACAAAGATGGAGATTAAATGTACATACAGTGGGGAGAACAAGTATTTGATACACTGACGATTTTGCAGGTTTTCCTACTTACAAAGCATGTAGAGGTCTGTAATTTTTATCATAGGTACACTTCAACTGTGAGAGACGGAATCTAAAACAAAAATCCAGAAAATCACATTGTATGATTTTTAAATAATTACTTTGCATTTTATTGAATGACATAAGTATTTGATCACCTACCAACCAGTAAGAATTCCGGCTCTCACAGACCTGTTAGTTTTTCTTTAAGAAGCCCTCCTGTTCTCCACTCATTACCTGTATTAACTGCACCTGTTTGAACTCGTTACCTGTATAAAAGGCACCTGTCCACACACTCAATCAAACAGACTCCAACCTCTCCACAATGGCCAAGACCAGAGAGCTGTGTAAGGACATTAGGGATAAAATTGTAGACCTGCACAAGGCTGGGATGGGCTACAGGACAATAGGCAAGCAGCTTGGTGAGAAGGCAACAACTGTTGGCGCAATTATTAGAAAATGAAAGAAGTTCAAGATGACGGTCAATCTCCCTCGGTCTGGGGCACCATGCAAGATCTCACCTCGTGGGGCATCAATGATCATGAGGAAGGTGAGGGATCAGCCCAGAACTACACGGCAGGACCTGGTCAATGACCTGAAGAGAGCTGGGACCACAGTCTCAAAGAAAACCATTAGTAACACACTACGCCGTCATGGATTAAAATCCTGCAGCGCACGCAAGGTCCCCCTGCTCAAGCCAGCGCATGTCCAGGCCCGTCTGAAGTTTGCCAATGACCATCTGGATGATCCAGAGGAGGAATGGGAGAAGGTCATGTGGTCTGATGAGACAAAAATAGAGCTTTTTGGTCTAAACTCCACTCGCCGTGTTTGGAGGAAGAAGAAGGATGAGTACAACTCCAAGAACACCATCCCAACCGTGAAGCATGGAGGTGGAAACATCATTCTTTGGGGATGCTTTTCTGCAAAGGGGACAGGACGACTGCACCGTATTGAGGGGAGGATGGATGGGGCCATGTATCGCGAGATCTCGGCCAACAACCTCCTTCCCTCAGTAAGAGCATTGAAGATGGGTCGTGGCTGGGTCTTTCAGCATGACAACGACCCGAAACACACAGCCAGGGCAACTAAGGAGTGGCTCCGTAAGAAGCATCTCAAGGTCCTGGAGTGGCCTAGCCAGTCTCCAGACCTGAACCCAATAGAAAATCTTTGGAGGGAGCTGAAAGTCCGTATTGCCCAGCGACAGCCCCGAAACCTGAAGGATCTGGAGAAGGTCTGTATGGAGGAGTGGGCCAAAATCCCTGCTGCAGTGTGTGCAAAACTGGTCTAGAACTACAGGAAACGTATGATCTCTGTAATTGCAAACAAAGGTTTCTGTACCAAATATTAAGTTCTGCTTTTCTGATGTATCAAATACTTATGTCATGCAATAAAATGCAAATTAATTACTTAAAAATCATACAGTGATTTTCTGGATTTTTTTTTAGATTCCGTCACTCACAGTTGAAGAGTACCTATGATAAAAATGACAGACTTCTACATGCTTTGTAAGTGGGAAAACCTGCAAAATCGGCAGTGTATCAAATACTTGTTCTCCCCACTGTATGCACACGCACATTAATAGGAATACTTTGAACACATAAGTATGCACGCACAGACAGACAGACTGTGTCTATAGTGTCTATACACACCAGACTGTTAACATATACAGTGGGGAGAACAAGTATTTGATACACTGCCGATTTTGCCTGTGGCAAACATCCTATCAGAGCCAGAGGTTGAACACTCTCCATTATCCATGTGTATGGCACAGTACTCTACTGAAAGTATTAACAGTTTTGACAATCTATTAGCATCTCAGAGTTATTTTATCTACAAGCG
Organism: Thymallus thymallus; assembly: GCA_023634145.1. Classification (NCBI taxonomy): domain Eukaryota; kingdom Metazoa; phylum Chordata; class Actinopteri; order Salmoniformes; family Salmonidae; genus Thymallus; species Thymallus thymallus. Next base: position 31,237,292 of record CM042413.1, read on the forward strand.
TTAGTTTTCAGTGTGGCCCTTGTATCATTTGGTTATTTACCATTATAAACTGGGTGGTTCGAGCCCTGAATGCTGATTGGCTAAAATATCCATGGTATATCAGACCATATACCACGGTTACAACAAAGCATTTATTTTTACTGCTCTAATTGTGTTGGTAACCTCGGGGGTTTGTGGTATATGGCCAATATACCATGGCTATGGGCTGTTCTTATGCACGACAACCACAGTATGGCCCTACTACTAACAGAGTATTTAAATATTCATAGCGTTTTATTTACCAGTAAGGCAGCAGTACCATGGTTGTATTTACTGGCTGTGCTGTGGGTATACTAAGGCCCCATTCAGTATTATTAGCATCAAGGAAGGGAGATGCAGAGAGCGAGAGGGAGAGAGAAAAATGAAATAAGATAAAGAGTCGTTAGCAGTAAGTAAGAGAGAGAAAGAGCCATCAAAGCTGGTCTGGAGAAAAAGGAGCATATTTTACTCAAAGCCCCATTAATTGTGTAATCCTGACCAAAGGAATTTTACATCAGAGGCAATGTCAAATCTGGCCTTAATGCATAAATCAATATCCCTAATGGCTACAGCAAAAAACTATACTTATAAGTACACAGAGAAAAGGCAACCTAAATTATAAATGTACATTTTATATTTTCCTCTACAATCCCTCATAGGAAATAATTTCACTTTGAAATTAAAGTTAAGGTAAGGAAGGCCCTTAAAGATAGAGACTCCGCTCTCTCCCGTGGAAAGCTTATTCAGATAGAAATGCAATGAACTGGCATGTCTCTCTGTCACGTGGCATTAAGAATTGTGTAAGATCTACACATTACATTTCTATATGCAACCTTCTATGTTGCAGAACCTTCTGTTGCACTCAATGAAACAAGCCCCAAGTGACATTCCTGCTGGGAACTGCTCTTAATGACTTGAGGGGGTTCTCGCTACTTGCTTTCTTTTTTTCAATCGACACTTCCTGTTCACTAGTTACAGACAGTTTCAGCCCCTCCTCTCCCCCCTCCTCCATCACTCCCTCTCATCCCTGTGCAATGATAGCCAGGTCGATATATTGACTCGTCCACAAGTTTCCTAATTTCAGCCACAGCGGCCCCAGATCGATATCACATCAACATCACCCACCATAATCCGCCCACGGTCCACTAACCCTGGCTAAACAAACTGCTACTATTGCTGCTAATGTTCTCCTATAGTGAGATAGGATGTGTTAACCTGAGGGGAGCTACAGTAGTAGACTAGTTACATGTCTGCAAGGGTGAGTTTGTGTGGGTCTGTAAGATAGTGACGGGAAAATAAAAAATAGTATTTTTTGAGCGGTGAAAAAGGACAACCCTGGGATTGGGAATTTGTTGTTGGAATCGGACATAGAGAGCTTCCACTATGCTTCCGCCATTTTAAAGTTGTCAACTGTGTGGTGATTCTTATGGGTTGTAGCCTCAATGGAACCGGATGCAGCAGGGGCCAATTTGATTGGCTGAGTCGAAAGGTCAGCCATGAGAGAGGCTTTTGTTGACTTGTGTGTGTGTGTGTGTATAGTGAGGACCATTTCAATTAGACACATAGCGAGCTCTTTGTGATATTTAAAGACTTCCACAGTGCCTTCTCCCTCTCCTCTCTTCACACACTAGCTTGTTCTTAGCAGGAACCAGGGGAAAATGTTTAACAAAAAAGCTAAAGAACATGTCTGTATGCAAGAGTTTCTGCCTCAACGCTGCCCATCTGAAGATCCTGCCATTGATATTTACATGCATACACACGACTGACATGCCGGCTTTCCCCTAGTTTCATTCACTAAAACCACTCATTTGTTTCTAGGTCAGCTTAGTGACTACAAACAGAATATATTATGACTGAGGATAAAGCTTTGCCATGATAGGCTGTCTATGATCCTGTGTGACTGCCCATTGGAGGGATTTGTTGGGCACAGTTCTGTTCTCAAGAGATTTACTGGGATATTGGCCTGTATGTGTATGTGTGTGTGTGTGTGTGTGTGTGTGTGTGTGTGTGTGTGTGTGTGTGTTTTGTGTGTCCAGGGTGTGGGGGTAGGAGTTCCCTAGGGCAGTATGTGTCCTGGGGGAGCCAGGGGAAACTCCCCCAAAATCTCTCTCCCATCTGTCACAAGCACACACGCACACATACACACACACAATCCTTTATCCTCATCACATAAACCTCTGCTCATTTCTTCTATATCCCTGTGATGGCCAATGGGCAAATGTCAAGATCTATGGGCCATAAAACACAACTTAATACCACTTGTGGCTGTTGCAGGTCTGTAACAGAGTCACAGCTACAGGGCTTCAGTCACAAAGGTCAACAGACACAATATGACCCTAAAAACATGCCCACAACCAACCCAGTCATGACTCAACAAAAACACCTAACTTATTCTGCTCTGAACCATCAAAAAGTGCCCTACCACTAACCTTTCTTACCATATGTCTTACACCAGTGCTGTACACTTCGGTGAGAAGGTTAGAGAATCTGACTGCACTGGTTCGAATACCCGAGCCGACAAGGTGAAAAACCTGTCGATGTGTCCTTGAGCAAGGCACCTAACCCTAATTTGCTCCAAATTTAATTTGTCATTGTAAATAAGAATTTGTTCTTAACGGACTTGCCTAGTTAAATAAAGTCTATATTCATGGCTACCGGTATACCATCCCTCAACCCTCCCCTGATGGAAAGCAGAGGATGGAAGGAGAAGGAGAGAGAGGAGTGAGTCATCCTGAACGTCTCTCTCTATCCCTCCTATTCTAGATGGGGTGGATTAGCGTAACCTTCACTGTGCAGCAATGCCTTGTGGGAAAAACAAATATGAAAAGACCTGCCTGAAATGTACACCGATGCTGGTGATTAGTTGAGTGGGGAGGCGAATTGAGGGGGTGCGTCACAGTCTGTGCTCTACTTACAATAGAGAGACAAGTCATCAACAAGCTGCACTTTGCCAACTAGATACACAATATGGGAATAATTTAATGATCTGAATAAGGGAAAGACACACACGCATGTACATGTACAGTTGAATTTCACATACACTTAGGTTGAAGTCATTAAAACTCATTTTTCCACTCCACAGATTTCATGTTAACAAACTATTGTTTTGGCAAGTTGGTTAGGACATCTACTTTGTGCATGACACAAGTAATTCTTCCAACAATTGTTTACAGACAGATTATTTCACTTATAATTCACTATATCACAATTCCAGTGGGTTAGAAGTTTACATACACTAAGTTGACTGTGTCTTTAAACAGCTTGGAAAATTCCAGAAAAAGTCATGGCTTTAGAAGCTTCTAATAGGCTAATTGACATCATTTGAGTCAATTGGAGGTGTACCTGTGGATGTATTTCAAGGCCTACCTTCAAACTCAGTGCCTCTTTGCTTAATATCATGGGAAAATCAAAAGTAATCAGACAAGACCACAGAAAAAAATGGTAGACCTCCACAAGTCTGGTTCATCCTTGGGAGCAATTTCCAAACGCCTGAAGGTACCACGTTCATCTGTACAAACAATAGTACGCAAGTATAAACACCATAGGACCACGCAGCCGTCATACCGCTCAGGAAGGAGATGCGTTCTGTCTCCTAGAGATGAACGTACTTTGGTGCGAAAAGTGAAAATCAATCCCAGAACAACAGCAAAGGACCTTGTGAAGATGCTGGAGGAAACAGGTACAAAATTTTCTATATCCACAGTAAAACGAGTCCTATATCGACATAATCTGAAAGGCCGCTCAGAAAGGAAGAAGCCACTGCTCCAAAACCGCCATAAAAAATACAGACTACAGTTTGCAACTGCACATGGGGACAAAGATCGTACTTTTTTGTCACGAGAGGGTGCATACCTCGACCAAGACGCAGCGCAGGGATTATAGTTCGACATTTTGTTTTATTTACTATGTATATACATTTTTCAAATGAACGAACTACACAATACAAACAAACACAATAGACAAAACGTCACGTTCACCAAACCAGACACAAATGAACGGACGTAACAACTGAAGCACACTTACTGTCACCGTGACTGCGAAACATACGACAACGACCCACAACCCAGTGTGAAAATTACAAACCTATGTAGGATACCTAATTAGAGACAATGCGCAGCAGCTGCCTCTAATTAGGGATCCAACGCAAACCACCACCAGATACAGAACAAAACACACAAATACATGGGGGGGGGGTATTTAGGGAGGGAAGATTAGTCGGTCGGTGGAGGTTCTGGCTCCGGCGAAGTGGACAGTTTTCTCCCATGCCCTTTCTTTATAACCGGGCTCGGACTGGGTACCGGTGGGGAAAACAGCTCCGGCCATGGAGCGGAGAAAACAACCGGGCCCGGACTGGGTACCAGTGGGGCCAACGGCTCCGGCCATGGAGCGGGGAAACAACCAGGCCCAGACTGGGCACCGGTGGGGCAAACGGCTCCGGCCATGGAGCGGGGCAAATAACCGGGCCCGGACTGGCACTGGTGGAGCGGACTGCTCTGGATCAGGAGCGGAGCAGACGGCTGGACCCGGATTGGGCACCGGTGGAGCGGACTGCTCAGGCTCTGGAGCGGAGCAGACGGCTGGACCCGGACTGGGCACCGGTGAAGCAGACTGCTCTGGCACTGGAGCGGAGCAGACGGCTGGACCCGGACTGGGCACCAGTGGAGCGGACTGCTCAGGCTCAGGAGCGGGGCAGACGGCTGGACCCGGACTGGGCACCAGTGGAGCGGACTGCTCTGGCTCAGGAGCGGAGCAGACGGCTGGACCCGGATTGGGCACCGGTGGAGCAGACTGCTCAGGCTCTGGAGCGGACCAGACGGCTGGACCCAGAATGGGCACAGGTCCGGGCTGCGGACCTTTGCTGGAGGTTCCGGGCTGCGGACCTTTGCTGGAGGTTCCGGGCTGCGGACCTTTGCTGGAGGTTCCGGGCTGCGGACCTTCGCTATAGGCTTCGGGCTACGGACCTTCGCTGGAGGTTCCGGGCTACGGAGGGCCGGCACAGGACGTACCGGATTGGGGAGGCGCACCGGATGTCGGGTGTGTGGAGCTGGCACAGGAAGCACCTGGCTAGGCGCACGCACTGGATTTCGGGTGCGGGGAGCCGGCACGGGTCGTACCGGACTGGGGAGGCGCACCGGAGGTCGGATGCGTGGAGCCGGCACTGGAAGCACCTGGCTGGGCGCACGCACTGGAGGTCGGGTGCGGGGAGTAGAGCAGAGGTCCGGACCTGGACTGGACATCGGTGAAGCGGACTGCTCTGGCATGGGAGGTACCGGACTGGGAAGGCGGACCGGAGGTCGGGTGCGTGGAGCCGGCACTGGAAGCACCTGGCTGGGCGCACTCACTGGAGGTCGGATACGGGGAGTAGAGCAGAGGTCCGGACCCGGACTGGACCTCGGTGAAGCGGACTGCTCTTGCATGGGAGTGGAGTAGACGACCGGACCCGGACTGGGGATGCTCACCTTGGGCACCTTTAACTCCAGCTCCCTCCTCTCGCTCTCACACTCCTCCATATTACGCCAACATAGCTCCATTATCCTCTCATACTCCTCCCTCTTTAGGTATTCCCCCACGCACTTAGTTTCCGGGCTCGGCGAATACTACCTGGAAAGTGGGACTGGTGCCTCTTCCTCTACACCAGACCACCCCCATAGCCCCTCCCCAAAATCACCTTGGCGTTGCTTTCGGGCTCTTCTCTGTCTCGCGCCTCATCTATAACGCAGCACTTCCTCTCTCTCCGTCTCTCCCCAGTTACGCTGCTTGGTCTCGTACTGGTGGGTCGTTCTGTCACGAGAGGGTGCATACCTCGACCAAGACGCAGCGCAGGGATTATAGTTAGACATTTTGTTTTATTTACTATGTACAGTGGGGAGAACAAGTATTTGATACACTGCCGATTTTGCAGGTTTTCCCACTTACAAAGCATGTAGAAGTCTGTAATTTTTATCATAGGTACTCTTCAACTGTGAATGACGGAATCTAAAACAAAAATCCAGAAAATCACATTGTATGATTTTTAAGTAATTCATTTGCATTTTATTGCATGACATAAGTATTTGATACATCAGATAAGCAGAACTTAATATTTGGTACAGAAACCTTTGTTTGCAATTACAGAGACCATACGTTTCCTGTAGTTCTTGACCAGGTTTGCACACACTGCAGCAGGGATTTTGGCCCACTCCTCCATACAGACCTTCTCCAGATCCTTCAGGTTTCGGGGCTGTCGCTGGGCAATACGGACTTTCAGCTCCCTCCAAAGATTTTCTATTGGGTTCAGGTCTGGAGACTGGCTAGGCCACTCCAGGACCTTGAGATGCTTCTTACGGAGCCACTCCTTAGTTGCCCTGGCTGTGTGTTTCGGGTCGTTGTCATGCTGGAAGACCCAGCCACGACCCATCTTCAATGCTCTTACTGAGGGAAGGAGGTTGTTGGCCAAGATCTTGCGATACATGGCCCCATCCATCCTCCCCTCAATACGGTGCAGTCGTCCTGTCCCCTTTGCAGAAAAGCATCCCCAAAGAATGATGTTTCCACCTCCATGCTTCACGGTTGGGATGGTGTTCTTGGGGTTGTACTCATCCTTCTTCTTCCTCCAAACACGGCGAGTGGAGTTTAGACCAAAAAGCTCTATTTTTGTCTCATCAGACCACATGACCTTCTCCCATTCCTCCTCTGGATCATCCAGATGGTCATTGGCAAACTTCAGACGGGCCTGGACATGCGCTGGCTTGAGCAGGAGGACCTTGCGTGCGCTGCAGGATTTTAATCCATGACGGAATAGTGTGTTACTAATGGTTTTCTTTCACACTGTGGTCTCAGCTCTCTTCAGGTCATTGACCAGGTCCTGCTGTGTAGTTCTGGGCTGATCCCTCACCTTCCTCATGATCATTGATGCCCCACGAGGTGAGATCTTGCATGGTGCCCCAGACCGAGGGAGATTGACCGTCATCTTGAACTTCTTTCATTTTCTAATAATTGCGCCAACAGTTGTTGCCTTCTCACCAAGCTGCTTGCCTATTGTCCTGTAGCCCATCCCAGCCTTGTGCAGGTCTACAATTTTATCCCTGATGTCCTTACACAGCTCTCTGGTCTTGGCCATTGTGGAGAGGTTGGAGTCTGTTTGATTGAGTGTGTGGACAGGCGTCTTTTATACAGGTAACGAGTTCAAACAGGTGCAGTTAATACAGGTAATGAGTGGAGAACAGGAGGGCTTCTTAAAGAAAAACTAACAGGTCTGTGAGAGCCGGAATTCATACTGGTTGGTAGGTGATCAAATACTTATGTCATGCAATAAAATGCAAATTAATTATTTAAAAATCATACAATGTGATTTTCTGGATTTTTGTTTTAGATTCCGTCTCTCACAGTTGAAGTGTACCTATGATAAAAATTACAGACCTCTACATGCTTTGTAAGTAGGAAAACCTGCAAAATCGTCAGTGTATCAAATACTTGTTCTCCCCACTGTATATACATTTTTCAAATGAACGAACTACACAATACAAACAAACACGATAGACAAAACGTCACGTTCACCAAACCAGACACAAATGAACGGACGTAACAACTGAAGCACACTTACTGTCACCGTGACTGCGAAACATACGACAACGACCCACAACCCAGTGTGAAAATTACAAACCTATGTAGGATCCCTAATTAGAGACAATGCGCAGCAGCTGCCTCTAATTAGGGATCAAACGCAAACCACCACCAGATACAGAAAGAATAAACCTGTCAGACTCTGACCATGGTTACATAGAGAAGCAAATAGGCTTCTCTATGGCCAGAGCCTGACATTTTTTGAGAAATGTCCTCTGGTCTTACTGCTCTGATTACTTTGGTAAACAGTTTATAATAGAAATAAGGCACCTCGGGGGTTTATGGTATATTTATTTATTTTATATAACCTTTATTTAACTAGGCAAGTCAGTTAATAACAAATTCTTATTTACAATGACGGCCTACCCCAAGGCCAATTGTGTCCTGCCCTATTGGGCCTCCCAATCACGGCACTCCGCGTTGTGTCATGCTTAAGAACAGCTCTTAGCCATGGTATATTGGCCATATACCACACCCCCTCGGGCCTTAATGCTTAATTACATCCTCTCTATTTATTTATCCCTCTCTCTATAACTCTAACTCTGTTCCTCCCTCTCTTCCTCTCTCCACATTTCTCTCCCTCTCATCTACTTCTATCACAGATGAACGCATTGCGTTGCGTTTCCCTGCGGATGATTGTGATGGCAGAGGAACAGTCAGTGACAATACTACATTTACACAAGCCACTCTTATATAAGCAGCTGAGCAGTAGGCCAGGCAGGCAGTGTGTGTGTGTGTGTGTGCATGCATACGTGTGTGGCTCTTTCAGTCCCACTACATAGCCTTACCAGTCTTAGATGCTAACAGCCCTGGCTAGGCTAGCAAGAACAACTCAGAAGCTATGAGTGTTCCTTCCGTCACAACCAATCGGAAACCCAATACTGATGTGACTAATGGATCAATTGAATTCAGTCACCCCACCTCACCCCCATCCCAAATAGCCAGCTAGACAATTATTGGATGGTCTGTAATTGATGGCTTGATGGGTGTAAGCCATGTGGTGGTAAAACCTGTTAATGATTAAATGAAAAAAGGAAGTCAATGTCATAGAATAAAAACATAGACACATGCATACAAACACACAATAACATATGCACTATACACACACATTATAGATATGCGGTAGTAGAGTAGTGCCTAAGGGCACACACTTAATATGTTGTGAAATCTGCTATGAATGTATTGTAATGTTTTTAAAATAGGAAGAGTACTGTAGCGCTAATAGGGTTCCATAATAAATACAAACACTCATTTAGGTTATATGAAGGCTTGTGCCAATGGAGAATCCCCAAATGTCAATGCACAAATAAGGCTATGTTATAGCTGCATTGACTTGAAACAGGCTCAAATTCTACCTATCCTTTACAGGGCTCAAAATTAAATACTGTCCTGTTGTCCGCATGGACAAGTAAAAATACAATAAAAATCAAACAACTACAGGCTACATGTCAAAGTGTAGGTGATATGCATATTGGCTACAGCCTCATGTCCAAACCAATGCTGACATGAGGGAAGCGCCAGAAAATGTAGCCAAACTTTAATGAGACTTTTAATTACATAAATATAGGCTAAACGGCAGTCATGTTTGAGAAATATAATGAAGGATAATTAACATTAACGTCTAAAGGCTTGATTCTGTCGACATACTCGAGGCACGGTCCGTTCAAATCAAATAGTCACAAGACCGGACAGTGCCTATTACGCACCGCACATCACCCACCTTGAATCTTACTGGAGGCGGTCAGCATTTCTTTTTTACTATTTAACCATAAACTTAATTGTTTAAAACCTGGATGTTTTATGTCATTTTATAAAGTATGTCTTACCTTGATTCAAAGTAGCCTAGCCAAAATATGACCATAGAAATACAGGGAATTATTTAAACACTTAATATGCCATGGAAACAGCCAAAGGCATAATCCTAGTTATATTAGTAACCCATGCGAGTTGATGCATCTTTAGATCTCCCCTCTTTCTTAATTTCGAACAGATATCTGTCACATAAAACAGCTCCTGCAGTGTGCTTTTGAGAACAGTGTTTCCCGCTAATTACATTTTGGAACATTCAAGCACGTGCAGTGGTTGTACACTAAACAAAAATATAAACTCAAAATGTAAAGTGTTGGTCCCATGTTTAATGACCTGAAAAAAAATCCCAGACATTTTCCAATAGACACAAGTCTATTTCTCTACAATTGTGTGCACAAATGTGTTTACATCCCTGTTAGTGAGCATTTCTCCTTAGCCAATATAATCCATCCACCTGACAGGTGTGGCATATCAAGAAGCTGAATAAACAGCATGATCATTACACTGCACCTTGTGCTGGGGACAATAAAAGGCCACTAAAATGTACAGTTTTGTCAACACAATGTTGAGGAGTATTTCTGTCTGTAATAAAGCCCTTTTGTGGGGAAAAAAATGTATTTCAATTGATTGATTTCCTTATATGAACTGTAACTCATTAAAATCTTTGAAATTGTTGCATGTTGCTATTTTTGTTCATATTTGAATTTTGGATCCGTTGTCCCAGAACTGTGTATTGAACCGTAGACATATTTTCTATCGTCCCAGGGATGACGGGACACCCTTAATTGAGAGCCCTGGAAGGAATCATTTTATAAAATACATAAGTATTTGGTTGTAATTGTATTATTGCAATATTTTGTAGGTTACCAAGGGTGGCCAACTATCCTCCAGGAGAGCCTTGGAGGGGCAGTGTAGCATTTTGAAACAGGCTTGAATATGCAGAGAAGCCAGCAGGCAGAGTGTAGCCTATATTTTTGTCTGATTCTCTGGTAAACAATATAGTCATGCATTTTAATTTTATAAAGTTCTTCCTTGGATCATACAATGGTGACTTGAGCTTTTGGACAAGTAAAAAAAATCTGTCCTGCTTGTCTGAAGGACAAGTGGCTAAAAAAGTTAAGCCCTGCTTCACATATCAAAGTTGGGGCCTGGTCCACAAGGATAGAACTAGTAGTAGCTCAGAACCACATGGGGATGGGATGGGGAAGTGTGGTCCATGTATCTCTGGTATTCCTTGTCTGTCATGTGTTTTGTCCCTTACAGGTACCTGTTAAGTATATTTGAGGCTACTTGTCACATGGTCCTCTACTGTAAATGGAATACCAAGGCATGGGAAGGAGCTAACAGTATCTATTGTATACCCATAATGCACCAGTGTGGCAGCTCTCCTCATGTTTAATGAGCTCAGCTGATGGCCAAAATGAAAGTTTGATGAAGCCCCCGACACAGCGCAAACACAAGCACATTGACACATGCACGCACACAGCTAAAGGCGGAGAATTCTATTAGAGAAAGAAGCTGCCTCATAACACAAAAAGTAGACATATTCGCATGCATAAGCCTATAAACACACACATGCTCATTCACCCACAATCTCACGCACATTCATACACAAGCTCAGCAGCCATACATGTAGGCCAGTGGAAGCTGCTGAGGAGAGAACGTCTCATAATAATGGCTGGAACGGCACAAATGGAATGGCATCAAACACATAGAAACCACATGTTTGATGTATTTGATACCATTCCACTGATTCTGCTCCAGCCATTACCACAATCCCCAATCAAGTTGCCACCAACCTCCTGTGATGTAGGCATACACACGCATAAATAAATAACACATAAATAGATGTTCCAAGGTTTTCTAACTGTCGTGGACCGGTAGCCCATTCTCACAACATTCTCAATATTTTAGCACACCTAATCTAACAATAGCCTAGTAACTATTGCCTCCCTCCCTCCCTCCTCCAATAGGATCTCGGAGCAGTGACTTGTTTCAAGGTCTATTTTTAACATATACCAACATTAGGGTTCTGCTTGACTAAACTCTATTGTCCTGATGGGTTCTGCATGAGGACAAAACGAGCCTGAAACATTTGATCTGGGTGGATGGTGTGCGTGTGAGAGTTAAATCAGCCGGAAATAAATGCTCAATCATAAAAAGATATGCAAGCGCACACACACATGCGCACACGCACACGAATACGAATACCGACCTAGAGCCGTGGGTGGCAAAGGTTATTGCTACCACTGCTAGCCAATGACAGTAGGGTATGGTGACTGTGGGAAGAGAGAATGTAGCAAGCAAGACAGTGACAGACCCCTGAATAGACTGTCCTTAATAAACAGAGGAGCAGTTAGAAAAATACATGAAACAGAAGCAGCAGGATGAAATACTACCTATCACACATGACAGGGAGGGAGAGAGGGACAGAAAAGGGGGTGGGAGAAAGAGAAAGTTCTAGGTTGGCATGGTACCAGACTAATAAACCATATGCATCGAGTGCATGGTAGGTAGGCCTTGCTGAAGTTCTCAATGACAAATACCATGGCCTGGAGTCTGCACAGAGGACATTTAATGAACCCTACGCCACCAACAACATTCTGCTGCTTCTAGTCCCACACACAGATATCAATGACTAAATGGTAGCCGTGGTTCTAGTGCTGGTTTTAGACAGACAGTGATGATATAGGCATACAGTACAGGGTGACGGTGCAATTCAGCCTTCGTGCACAAACACACATCTACACATAATTATCACTTAGTAAAATAAACACACGTCTATGAAACTTTCATTTCAAAGTTCCTTCTGGACAGAGGCCTTTTAGACCACAGCAACCGCACATGGTTCATTACATTATCAAACTCACAGTTGCTAACTAACCACTAACTCACTGTACGTGACAGACGGGCCTGAATTGCCTGTGGTCTCGTAGTGAGGAGTGAAGACCAACCGTAGCGTTTAATCCCAAAACCGCAGGGCAGCTATGTTCGACCCGTCACCACACATTCACGCCAAATACAGACTGACAGTTCACCCTAGATACAGACTGACAGGCCTGGGTTACATTTAACACACACAGACACACACACAGCAGACCGCCACAGGTGCCTAACCCACCTACCCAATTCAGAGACCCCCTTCCAAAAACCTTCAATATACCCACACCCCACACATACACAAACACCCCCCTCTCCCAAAACCATACAGCTTTCTCCTCTTGCCTCACTCCCCACAGAAACTCAGTTTACTTACCACAGTTTCCAATAAAATAAGACCACACTTTAACAACCCCAAAGCGCTCGTCATCTTTAAAACAACATGCTCCATTCAGATTGAATTTAAGTCCCCTGCCTGCCTGGGAATACTGCCACCAATTAAAACCCATCAAATGAGGAGGGATTGAGGAAGGCAGTAAAGGCACCATGTGGCCATAAACTGGATGAGTTGGGGGGTTAAATAATGTTGGGATTCATTTTCCAATAGAAAGTGGTATGGAACAGATGAGGCCCTGCAAAGGGAAGGAAAGTCCATGCTGCGTTAAAGTAACTTAAAAAGGTGCAATATGCAGAAATCACTGTAATATTTCCATGTTGCTAAAAAACTAATTTCAGTTTGTGACAAAACAAGCAATGTATAGTGTAGAGAATCATTGTACCATCTAAACCACTGTGAAATATCTTTCCATAAACAAAGTGTTTTCAGCTGTTTAAAGCTGGTGTATAAAACTGAAAGTAAAAGATGCAAAAACGAAATTTAAGAATAGGAAGCATAGAAATAGATCACATAGAACAGATCTACCACTTCTTAGACTTGCTTTCAATGAGAATGACAGATCTATAACACACCCCTACCCTCACCCCCAGCCTCACCCCCCCAGTCCCAACCCCAAACAGGGTGGAAGGTGGCCTGGAAGGTAGGAGCATTAGGTCAGTAAGCAAATGGTTGCTGGGTCGAATCCCAGAGCTGACAAGGTCAAAATCTGTCGTTCTGCCCCTGAACAAGGCAGTTAACCTACTGTTCCCCGTGGATGTCGATTAAGGCAGCCCTCCTCACCTCTCTGATTCAGAGAATGCAGAAGACACATTTCAGTTGAATGCATTCAGTTGTACAACTGACTAGTATCCAGCCTCACCCTCACCCTTACCCCCACCCTCAGCAGTGGAAATGTGTTCTATGGAGTGATGAATCACGCATCACCATCTGGCAGTCCGACAGATGAATCTGGGTTTGGCGGATGCCAGGGGAATGCTACCTTTTCAGCATGACAATGCCCCAAAGCGAGGTCCATACAGAAATGGTTTGTCGTGATCAGTGTGGATGAATTGGAACACCGACTGTAATGCTCTTGGAAGCAAGTCCCCACAGCAATGTTCCAACATCTAGTGGAAAGCCTTCCCAGAAGAGTGGAGGGTGTTATAGCAGCAAAAGGGTGACCAACTCCATATTAATGCCCATGATATTGGAACAAGATGATCAATGAGCAGGTGTCCACATACTTTTGGTCATATAGTGTAATATATATATATAGTGTAATATATATATATATATATATATATATATATATATATATATATATATATATATATATATATATATATATATATATATATATATATATATACACACACTACAAATAATACAAATAAGTATTGAACACGTCACCATTTTTCTCAGTAAATATATTTCCAAAGGTGCTATTGACATGACATGTTCACCAGATGTTGGTAACAACCCAAGTAATCCATACATACAAAGAAACCAAAACAAATAAGTTCAGAAATTAAGTTATGTGTAATAATGTGAAATGACACAGGGAAAAAGTATTGAACACATGAAGAAAGGGAGGTGCAAAAAGGCATGGAAAGCCAAGACAACAGCTGAAAACTATCAGTAATTAAAAAGCAATCCAGCCCCCTGTCAGTGCAAATTAATATCAGCTGGTTCAGTCCCAACTGATGGCCTACAAAAAGGTCTCATTGCCAAGGTGTCACACAAGACACATCTCATGATGGGTAAAAGCAAAGAGCTGTCTCAAGACCTTCGCAACCTAATTGTTGCAAAACATAATGATGGCATTGGTTATAGGCGCATTTCTAAGCTTCTGAATGTTCCAGTGAGCACTGTTGGGGCCATAATACGGAAGTGGAAAGACAATCATTTCACCATAAATTTGAAGAGTTGTCCAAGAGCCAAGGACCACTTGTGGAGAGCTTCAAAAAGACCTGCAATTAGCAGGTACTGTTGTCTCAAAGAAAACAGTAAGTAATGCACTCCACCGCCATGGCCTGTATGCACGCTCACCACGCTGAAAAAAAAGCATGTTGAAGCTCGTTTAAAGTTTGCTGCACAACATTTGGAAAAGCCAGTGAAATACTGGGAGAATATAGTGTGGTCAGATGAGAGCAAAATTGAACTGTTTGGATGTCATAATACACACCATGTTTGGAGGAGAAATGGCACTGCACATCACCCTAAAAACACCATACCAACAGTGAAGTTTGGAGGTGGGAACATCATGGTGTGGGGCTGCTTTTCAGCAAATGGTACTGGCAAACTTCACATAATTGAAGGAAGGATGAATGGGCAAATTTACCGAGACATTCTTGACAAAAATCTGCTGCCATCTACCAGGATGAAGATGAAACGAGGGTGGACATTTCAGCAAGACAATGAGCCCAAACACACAGCCAAGGAAACTCTCAATTGGTTTCAAAGAAAGAAAATAAAGCTGTTAGAATGGCCCGGCCAATCACCTGACTTAAATCCCATTGAAAATCTATGGAAAGAACTGAAGATCAAGATTCATAGAAGAGGCCCACGGAACCTTCAAGATTTGAAGACTGTTTGTGTAGAAGAATGGGCCAAAATCACACCAGAGCAATGCATGCGACTAGTTTCTCCATACAGGAGGCGTCTTGAAGCTGTCATTACCAACAAAGGCTTTTGTACAAAGTATTAAATAAATATCAGTAAGTGTGTTCAATACTTTTTCCCTGTGTCATTTCACATTATTACACATAACTTAATTTCTGAACTTATTTGTTTTGGTTTCTTTGTATGTATTGATTACTTGGGTTGTTACCAACATCTGGTGAAAATTTCATGTCAATAGCCAGCCAAGCCCTATATAGTCCACAGAGACAGCACAGCAGCACTTAAACACTGCTCTTCCCATCATATTCTCTCTCTTTTAATATATATATATATATATTTATATCTCAACCACCCCCAAGCCTCCCTTCAAATCGGGGCGGCAGGTAGCCCAGTGGTTAGAGTGTTGGGCCCATAACCGAAAGGTTGCTGGATCGAATCCCCGAGCTGACAAGGTAAAAATATGTCGTTCTGCCCCTGAACAAGGCAGTTAACCCACTGTTCCTAGGCCGTCATTGAAAATAAGAATTTGTTCTTAACTGACTTGCCTAGTAAAATAAAGGAAAAAAATAAAACATCACAACAGCTCCCATGGATTGATTGAATTAATGTATTTGATAATTAAATGGTAGACTCAGCAAAATGCTGTTGCCACGAGCAGCACCGCAGATATTGAGATGAGTGAGATGCACGCAGTATTTACGCATGTGCAAAGATTTGCTTCCCGCTGTTCACAGCATGATAGCCAGGGATCCAAAACAGCTGAGAAGTTGAGCCTCGCGCTTCAACGCTCTTAGTTGTTGCGGAAATTGACTGTTTACTTTCTGCATCTATGTCATATCGCTGAGTCTACCTTTAAAATACATATAAAGCCACTCCAGCTGGAGACAACATAAAATACATTTAAAACAAACAGGGTGGCGATAGAAGTTCTAACCAAGTAGTCATTGCTGTTTTGTGAATCGCTTTGTTTTCTAATTACTTAATCAATACCTTGAGTTAGTTAATCGTTCATTCAATTGAACCCCTCTCCCCTCTCGCTACCACTAACAAGCATCCGTTCCGCAGGCACACTCTCACCTAATGCACTCCTACAGAGGCAACGGACGATCACACAAACACACAGCCAAAAGAAGAGCATGCACACACACATACACAGCAGAGCTAGGTTGGAAAAGAGAGGTCTTCCTGTTTAGTTTGGCGATCAGGACGACGCCAGCTCACGTGTGTGAGGGTTTGGCTGTGGTTAGACCTTACTCCCAATAAGGGGAGTGGTAGAACCACAGTCGAGCCCTCACACCCTAACTAGGGGAGGTAATAATCCTCAGAGACAGCTGTACAGGGTTGTCTCTGATTGGGGATTGCATTTAGGCACCACTCTCAGCCACCTGTGTGTGGGTCATTGTTAGGTGTATTGTTCCTCAAGTCACAGTAAGTGTTGTTTCTTGTTCATTTTCATTTCATTGCCTCTTGTTCTTATAGTTCGTTGCATTTGTTGTTTTATTATTTAATAAAACAATGTCGAACTAACGCTGCGCTGCTCCTTGGTCTCTCTCTACACCCACTCGTGACAGAATGACCCACCAAAACGAGACCAAGAGACGCAGCGGAAAGAACAAGCGACGGACAAGAAAACAGCCTGGAGCCCAGAAACCCCAAACAGTTTTTTGGGGGGGGCTATGGGGGTGGTCGGGGGTTGACGGTGAAGAGCCCCGGCCACTGCACTCGTGGGGGATCCTGGAGGAGCCCCTACAGCCATGGGAGCAGAGGTACGAAGAGGAGTCGGAGGGAGACGACGACTATGTGCCTTTGTTCCCTCACTCGTGGGGGCTCCCGGAGGAGTCCTCACAGGAAGGGGATTGGCGATGGAGAGAAGAAGATCGGGGCAGTAGCAGCCCTCCAACGCCAGTTCCCAACCCGGTGCCTCCAGCGCTGGCCCACAGCCCGGCACAGCCGACTTTGCGCACCACACCCTCAGTGAGCAGCCAAAGCACGGAGAGGCTGGAGGAAGAGGATCGCCCACCACTTCATCTGCCAACGATCCAAGATCGAGAGAAACCCAAGGGGTTTTATGAATACCCGAGGGAGGAACAGACGAGGTGGTGGAGAGCCTGGGTTGCTCTTCCATTGGAGCAGCAGATGGACCCGCTGCTAATAGAGATAGAGGAGGAGGAGGACTTCGGGTGCCGATACGCTCTAGTGAACGGGAGCGGGCTTCTGAGCCAGCGAGGGTCCGCAACCCTGAGCCTCCTGTGAAGCTCAGCAGCCCAGAGCCTCCAGTGAAGGTCCGCAACCCTGAGCCTCCTGTGAAGGTCAGCAACCCTGAGCCTCCTGTGAAGGTCAGCAACCCTGAGCCTCCAGTGACGGTCAGCAACCCTGAGCCTCCAGCGAAGGCCCGCAGCACGGAGCCTCCAGCGAAGGTCAGCAGTCCGGAGCCCAATCCGGGTCCAGCCGTCTGCTCCGCTCCTGAGCCAGAGCAGTCCGCTCCACCGGTGCCCAGTCCGGGGCCGGTCGTCTGCTTCACTACAGTGCCAGAGCAGTCCGCTCCACCGGTGCACAGTCCGGGGCCGGTCGACTGCTTCACTCCAGTGCCAGAGCAGTCCGCTCCACCGGTGCCCAGTCCGGGGCCGGTCGTCTGCTTCGCTCCAGTGCCGGAGCAGTCCGCTCCACCGGTGCCCAGTCCGGGGCCGGTCGTCTGCTTCGCTCCAGTGCCGGAGAAGGACGCTCCACCGGTGCCCAGTCCGGGGCCGGTCGTCTGCTTCGCTCCAGTGCCGGAGCAGTCCGCTCCACCGGTGCCCAGTCCGCGGCAGGTCGTCTGCCCAGCTCCAGAACCGGAGCGACCTGCCACACCGGTGCCCAGTGCGGGTCCAGTTGTTTGTACCGCTCCAGGGTCGGGGGCTTCCACACCAGGGTCCAGACAGGACTTGGTGCTTCGTGGGAGAACGGAGGGGAAAATCACCGCGCTGGGGTCTGGACCGGATCGGGCGTGCAACGCTGAGGTAGGAAGGGAGCAGCCTTCACTGCCTACGTCAAGTCCGAGGCCGGGTCCGGAGCCTCCACCAGCAACTGCCCCAGTACTCCGCCCTTTTCCCCCTAGTTTAGTTTATAATTTTTTTTGAGAGGGGGGGATTATTTTGCGGTCGGGAGTCCGCACCTTAGGGGGGGGGGGGTACTGTGAGGGTTTGGCTGTGGTTAGACCTTACTCCCAATAAGGGGAGTGGTAGAACCACAGTCGAGCCCTCACACCCTAACTAGGGGAGGTAATAATCCTCAATCAGAGACAGCTGTACAGGGTTGTCTCTGATTGGGGATTGCATTTAGGCACCACTCTCAGCCACCTGTGTGTGGGTCATTGTTAGGTGTATTGTTCCTCAAGTCACAGTAAGTGTTGATTCTTGTTCATTTTCATTTCATTGCCTCTTGTTCTTATAGTTCGTTGCATTTGTTGTTTTATTATTTAATAAAACAATGTCGAACTATCGCTGCGCTGCTCCTTGGTCTCTCTCTACACCCAATCGTGACAACGTGAAGCAGCCGTGTGTGAACACGCGCCACGTTATAGAGTGATGCCTGGCGCTTAATATACATCAAACAGGCCTGCAATGCGCTCATCCAATCATCTGGGAGACAATTCACCCTGTAGCCTGCCAATCACCACAGAGAGAGAGTAGGGGGAGATGGATAGAAAGTGGAAGAACGAGCGACCTACTTCCTTAACCTCTTACTTCTCCAATCCCTCTGTGTTAGACAGACAGACAGATAGATAGATAGATAGATAGATACAGACTGCCTGGCTGCCACTAGGATAGAGAGAGCGAGAGAGACGGCTTCAGTGTTCACGGACCCTCTTAAAGACAGACACTTGATTAACGACACAGAGAGATGAGACCGCCTGGACCCGCCTGCCTGCCTCTCTTGGACATGCTCTCTCAACTCCATGGTCTCCAGAGACTAGCCTGTCTCTCAGACTTCAAATCCTCCCCCCCATCACAGTCAGAATAAATAAGCCCCCCAGGGACGGTGAGTGACGGGTGATACAACTTTCCTCTGATGTGGGGGAGGTGGTACAATGAGTAGTCGGCTATTCAAAAGCTTTTACGATCAGAAGAGGCTATGTCAGTCAGCACTCAGCAGGGGTGTAACATGACCCAAAAAGCTTCACGAGGGCTCTGTTGCTAGGCAAGAGGGGGGTCTGGTTGCTATGCAGACAGCAGAGTCGGGTGATTGGATGGTTTGATGCTAATGTGTGGCGGAGAGAGGAGGGTTAAACCAACTTAAGACCAGAGTAGACTTGCCTCTGTAGACACCCAGTATGTCCATAAGAGAGCGAGAGAGGAATTGTAGCAAAAATTCCCAGCCAAAGGCCATGCCTTAAATAGCATAGATCGTTAGATATAACGTGACACAAGAAACCATGGTTGCTTGGGGCATCCTGCTATTCCATGCATAAAAGCTGACTACATAATGTCTCAAGTACAAGGGCACCAAAGCATCTCACTCATAGAAGAGTGCAGCTCTGTTGTTGAGAGCAAGGCTATGTCATGACCCTGAACCAACAAAGTCAGTAGTGGGCCGAATTAATATAGGCCTAGGCTACTGTACCCTTGCCCTGTTGGAACACTTAGCCTATAAAATGCTTCCTACCTCACTTCTGTGAGATCTAAGCGGATTGCATGGGTCACCATATAAGAGACCAAGAGACAATTCCACCATATAGCTTTCACCCATCCAGTCGTTACTGATCAGTAAAGGACGTGAGACAGGGAGGACTCTAAAATGTATCTAACTAAGGCAATGGGCAGACATGCCGTGCCTATGGAGGAGCTCCAAAAAAAGCCCAAAGCAACTCAAGGCAAACATCTTCTTATCCTGAGTGTGTTTCTTCTTTGTTCTCATCTTATTCAACTGTTACCGAGCACCTGCAACAAAGATAGCTCAGATGTGCGAGTGCCTTTTGAATTTTGGAATATCTTCTTAACAAAATGTATTCAGTCTTAGATCAAGTGTTTGAACAGTTCCTACTTTACTTTTGGACAAAACTCTGGTTGTTGACAGCTGACCATTGACAGACAGTCTCGGCCACCATAAGAATGAGAGTGCTATGCTGCTGCTGTACTTATGTGAATGGTTTCGTTTGGCTAAACCCGGTACGCCGGCTCAGCCAGCTTTAGCCACACGCTAATTAATCGTCACCACCAAAGCCTATTAATAACGCCCAAGTGCCACAAACAAACTCATACCACTGTAATCTGTCTCGCCAACATTTCAGAGGTCTGTATGAAATGTGTGATGATATTAGGGACAGTGGGTGTAGGTTTGGGGCGTCTGGTGCTTTGTACTGTAGTGTAGTTGCTTTGAAAGAGGACAGGAGTATTGTCTATGTGTCTGATATCGATGGTGCAAGCCTGCGGCCAGCTGGTCTCCAGATGAGGCTTTTTTACGGCGTTCGTTCTGGTGATTTGAGGGGTTTTGTTATCCTAATCCCCTTTGGCACACCATCCATCCCGCTTTAACAGAGTCTCTCTCTCTCTCTCTCTCTCTCTCTCTCTCTCTCTCTCTCTCTCTCTCTCTCTCTCTCTCTCTCTCTCTCTCTCTCTCTCTCTCTCTCTCTCTCTCTCTCTCTCTCTCTCTCTCTCTCTCTCTCTCTCTCTCTCTCTCTCTCTCTCTCTCTCTCTCTCTCTCTCTCTCTCTCTCTCTCTCTCTCTCTCTCTCTCAAGGGATATCTAGTCAGTTGCCCAACTGAATGCATTCAACAAAAATGTGTCTTCCACATAAAATTAAATGAATCAGAGAAGGGCGCTGCCTTAAATCGACGTCATCAGCGCAGTTGGTGATTAACCTCCTTGCTCACCTTGCTGGCTCAGGGAATCAAACCAGCAACCTTATGGTTACTGGTCCAACGCTGTTAACCGCTAGGCTACCTTATCTCAGGGAGAACAGCAGGTTCTTTGTATTTGGGACAGTCAAAACGGCAGTAAAGAGGACTTTATGTTTAGAAGGATAGGTGTAGTAAAGTGTAGTAGGTGTAGTATAGTGTAGTATAGTAGGTGCAGTATAGTGTAGTATAGTAGGTGTAGTAAAGTGTAGTAGGTGTAGTAAAGTGTAGTAGGTGCAGTATAGTGTAGTAGGTGCAGTATAGTATAGTGTAGTAGGTGTAGTAGGTGCAGTATAGTGTAGTAGGTGCAGTATAGTGTAGTAGGTGTAGTATAGTGTAGTAGGTGTAGTATAGTGTAGTAGGTGCAGTATAGTGTAGTATAGTAGGTGTAGTAGGTGTAGTAGGTGCAGTATAGTGTAGTAGGTGCAGTATAGTGTAGTAGGTGTAGTAGTATAGTGTAGTAGGTGCAGTATAGTGTAGTAGGTGTAGTATAGTGTAGTAGGTGCAGTATAGTGTAGTAGGTGCAGTATAGTGTAGTAGGTGCAGTATAGTGTAGTAGGTGCAGTATAGTGTAGTAGGTGCAGTAAAGTGTAGTAGGTGTAGTATAGTAGGTGTAGTATAGTAGTAGGTGAAGTATAGTAGTAGGTGTAGTATAGTGTAGTAGTAGGTGTAGTATAATATAGATCCAAACCAAGCAAAGCTGTTCAGCCTCTAAGGCAGGGTTCCCCAACTGGCGGCCCACGGGCCATAATCCCCCATCCCCCCCCACCCCCACCCCCAAGCTTTTTGAGCAAAAACAAAAATTATTGTTGGGCACAAAAGACTGTAAAAACAAGTTAGTTTAATTTTGGAAATCTGTTCCCAAATATTCCCATGCATAATAGAGATACATATGTGATCGTACACAAATAATAATAATGAATAATAATTTATTGGATTAATTTAGCACTGTTCTAACAACTGAGTCGCTCAAAGCATCAAAACTCACCTCATCCACCATCAGTGATC
The DNA here is from genome assembly GCA_023634145.1 of Thymallus thymallus. Taxonomy (NCBI): domain Eukaryota; kingdom Metazoa; phylum Chordata; class Actinopteri; order Salmoniformes; family Salmonidae; genus Thymallus; species Thymallus thymallus. The sequence goes on from CM042413.1 coordinate 31,259,479, forward strand.
TGCACCCACCTCAGTGATGCACAGCAACCATTTTTGTGCCAGAACTCTCACCACACATCAGCTATCAGGTGGAGGGATAAGGAGTGATATATGCCAATTAGGAATGAGGGGGATGATTAGGTGGCCATGATGGAATGTGGCCAGGTTAGGAATTTGAATGACCACAGAGTTAGGACACCCGTTTTATCGTCGCATCCAAAAGATGGCACCCTACGCAAGACAATATTCCCAAATGTTATCTTGGTTTGAAATTATGATGTTTTAGTCAAACACATCTGTTTAGGCTTCTTGTGGTCAATGTTCTTCCCCCCCGACCATCCGCTCATGTTCAATGCCATTCAGGTCGATAAGGACAAAAACGCACTACATCAAAGAAAAACTGCAATATATACAACCAAATTGTTTGCCAATAGAGAACAATGAGCTGATTTCAATGTAATTTTCCAGAGGCTAAGAGAAAACCGAGAGATTGGACTCCATCCTGTCTACAGCCCTGGTCCCAGAATTACTCAACTATCCCACATTAAGAAACCTATTAAAAGGTTTAAGAGGACAAGACAGCTCAAAGTGGAGCATCAGGCAAAACGGTGCTGATACTGACAAGAGAGAGAGAATGTTCTTTCAGAAATAACTTGCTACTGAGCCCCAAGGAGGACAGCTAGTAACCTCAATGCAAGGACAAAACTGTGTCCTCAGACCAAAACCATGTCACTTCGTCTGGCTCCACTTTAACCACATCATCGATGGCATCTGTACTACAACCTCATCCATCATCCATCCACATACAGTAACCTTGTCATCCATAATGTAAAATCTCATCCACGTCGAGAAAGTAGCGAGTAGCACACCTGCAGGGCTGCGTAGTTCAACACACATTACAGGTTTACTACAGTGGGTTGAAACAGCTCACTGAGCTACAGGCAAAACAATGCCACACGGCCACCATACCATTTCTAGTATAAACTTGACATAACTGCGTTTGAGCCACATAGTTCAAAACACAAATATCATCCAGAGAACAGAGGCCAAGACAACAATGTGTACACAAATATCATCCATATCTCGAGGCCCTGGGTCTGAACCCCGCCCTGTGCAACTGGGTACAGGACTTCCTGACGGTTCGTCCCAAGGTGGTGAAGGTAGGAAACAGCACCACCTCTTCACTGATCTTCAACACTGGGGCCCCACAAGGGTGAGTGCTCAGCCCCCTCCTGTACTCCCTGTTCACCCATGACTGAGTGGCCAAGAACGCCTCCAACTCAATCATCAAGTTTGCAGTAGTAGGCTTGATTACCAACAACAACGAGACAGCCTACAGGGAGGAGGTGAGGGCTCTGAGAGTGTGGTGCCAGGAAAATAACCTCTCATTCAATGTCAACAAAACTCAGGAGATGATCGTGGACTTCAGGAAACAGCAGAGGGAGCACCCCCCGATCCATATCGATGGGACCGCAGTTGAGAAGGTAAAAAGCTTCAAGTTCCATGACTGACAAACTGAAATGGTCCACCCACACAGAGAGTGTGGTGAGGAAGGCTCAACAGTGCCTAAAGAAAATTGGCTTATCACCTAAAACCCTCACAAACTACAGATGCACAATTGAGAGCATCCTGTCGGGCTGCATCACCGCCTGGTACAGTAACTGCACCGCCCATAACCGCAAAGCTCTCCAGAGGCTGGTGTGGAGCATTACTGGGGACAAACTTCCCGCCCCCCTGGACACCTACCACATCCGATGCCACAGGAAGGCCAAAAAGATCATCAAAGACAACAACCATCCGAGCCACTGCATGTTCACCCCACTATCAACCAGAAGGCGAGGTCAGTACAGGAACATCAAAGCTGGGACCGAGAGACTGAAAAACAGCTTCTAACTCAAGACCATCAGACTGCTAAACAGCCAGAGGTGGCTGCCAATAGACATTGATTAGAAATCACTGGCCACTTTAAGGAATAGAACACTAGCCACTTTAATAATGTATCCGTATCTGCATCACTCATCTCTATGTATAAACTGCACTCTACACTATTCTACGGTGTCTTAGTCACTCTAATTGTGTGTATATATTGCATCACCCATCTCATATGTACGCTACCGTTCAAAAGTTTGAGGTCACTTAGAAATGTCCTTGTTTTTTAAAGAAAAGCTAATTTTTAATGATAATGGGCCTCCGTACACCGATGTATACATTCCATAAAAAATCTGCCGTTTCCAGCTACAATAGTCATTTACAACATTAACAATGTCTACTGTATTTCAGATCAATTTGATTTTATTTTAATGGACAAAAACAAGGACATTTCTAAGTGACCCCAAACTGTGAACACCATCCCAACCGTGAAGCACGGGGGTGGCAGCATCATGTTGTGGAGGGGCTTTGCTGCAGGAGGGACTGGTGCACTTCACAAAATAGATGGCATCATGAAGAAGTAAAATTATGTGGATATATTGAAGCAACATCTCAAGGCATCAGTCAGGAAGATAAAGCTTGGTCGCAAATGGGTCTTCAAAATGGACAATGACCCCAAGCATACTTCCAAAGTTGTGGCAAAATGGCTTTAGGACAACAAAGTCAAGGTATTGGAGAGGCCATCACAAAGCCCTGACCTCAATCCTATAGAAAATGTGTGGGCAGAACTGAAAATGCGTGTGCGAGCAAGGAGGCCTACAAACTTGACTCAGTTACACCAGTTCAGTGAGGAGGAATGGGCCAAAATTCACCCAACTTATTGTGGGACGCTTGTGGAAGGCTACCTGAAACGTTTGACCCAAGTTCAACAATTTAAAGGCAATGCTACCAAATACTAATTGAGTGTATGTTAACTTCTGACCCACTGGGAATGAAATAAAAGCTGAAATAAATCATCTCTACTATTATTCTGACATTTCACATTCTTAAAATAAAGTGGTGATCCTAACTGACCTAAGACAGGGAATTTTTAATAGTATTAAATGTCAGGAATTGTGATGAACTGAGTTGAAATGTATTTGGTTGAGTTGTATGTAAACTTACGACTTCAACTGCATGTATATATTCTCAGTCAATTCCTTACTTAGATGTATGTGTATTTAGGTATATGTTGTGAAACTGTTCGATATTAGTAGGTGCAGATATTAGTGCACATTTGATTTATCTCACACAAGTAAACACTGTAGTAGACGCTGAATGCAGGTGTGTGTGTGTGTGTGTGTGTGTGCGCACAGACTCACCCTCAGGGCTTCTATGACCAGGTCCCGGGCCTCCAGCTCTCCCTCCATGATGCTGAGCAGGGTCAGGAGCTCCGGCTTGCTCAGATTATCCATGTTAAACTCACATTTCTGCAACACACACATGCGCGCACACACACACACAAATACATACATATTACTTATCACATATTAACAGTGGGAGATGTATTAAAACATTTGTATAGACAGTGCCTTTGGAAAGTATTCAGACTTATTCTAAAATGGATTTTTTGTTTAAATTATAATTCTCAGCAATCTACACACAATACCTCATAATGACAAAGCAAAAACAGGTTTAGACATTTAGACATTACAAATAAAAAAATATTTGAAATTGAGCTGAGCTGCATCCTGTTTCCATTGATCATCCTTGATATGTTTCTACAACTTGTTTGGAGTCCACCTGTGGTAAATTCAATTGATTGGACATGATTTGGAAAGGCCCACATCTGTCTATATAAGGTCCCACAGTTGACAGCGCATGTCAGAGCAAAAACCAAGCCATGAGGTCGAAGAAATTGTCCATAGAGCTCAGAGACAGCATTGTGTCGAGGCACAGATCTGGGGAAGGGTAACACAAACTTTCTACAGCATTGTAGGCGCCCAAGATCACAGTGGCTTCCATCATTCTTAAATGGAAAAAGTTTGGAACCACCAAGACCTTTCTTAGAGCTGGCCGCCCGGCCAAACTGAGCAATCGGGGGAGAAGGGTCTTGGTCAGGGAGGTGGCCAAGAACCCGATGGTCACTCTGACAGAGCTCTAGAGTTCCTCTGTGGAGATGGGAGAACCAAATAAAATTGTATTTGTCACATGCGCCGAATACAACAGGTGTAGACCTTACAGTGAAATGCTTACCTACAAGCTCTTAACCAACAATGCTTTAAGAAGTTAAGAAAAAAATCAAGAAAATAAAAGTAACAAATAATTAAACAGCAGCAGTAAAATAACAATAGCGAGGCTATATACAGGGGTACCGGTACAGAGTCAATGTGCGGGGGCACAGGTTAGTCAAGGTAATTGAGGTAATATGTACATGTAGGTAGAGTAAAAGTGACTATGCATACAGTGGGGAGAACAAGTATTTGATACACTGCCGATTTTGCAGGTTTTCCCACTTACAAAGCATGTAGAAGTCTGTCATTTTTATCATAGGTACTCTTCAACTGTGAGTGACGGAATCTAAAACAAAAATCCAGAAAATCACATTGTATGATTTTTAAGTAATTAATTTGCATTTTATTGCATGACATAAGTATTTGATACATCAGAAAAGCAGAACTTAATATTTGGTACAGAAAACTTTGTTTGCAATTACAGAGATCATACGTTTCCTGTAGTTCTTGACCAGGTTTGCACACACTGCAGCAGGGATTTTGGCCCACTCCTCCATACAGACCTTCTCCAGATCCTTCAGGTTTTCGGGGCTGTCGCTGGACAATACGGACTTTCAGCTCCCTCCAAAGATTTTCTATTGGGTTCAGGTCTGGAGACTGGCTAGGCCACTCCAGGACCTTTAGATGCTTCTTACGGAGCCACTCCTTAGTTGCCCTGGCAGTGTGTTTCGGGTCGTTGTCATGCTGGAAGACCCAGCCACGACCCATCTTCAATGCTCTTACTGAGGGAAGGAGGTTGTTGGCCAAGATCTCTCGATACATGGCCCCATCCATCCTCCCCTCAATTCGGTGCAGTCGTCCTGTCCTCTTTGCAGAAAAGCATCCCCAAAGAATTATGTTTCCACCTCCATGCTTCACGGTTGGGATGGTGTTCTTGGGGTTGTACTCATCCTTCTTCTTCCTCCAAACACGGCGAGTGGAGTTTAGACCAAAAAGCTCTATTTTTGTCTCATCAGACCACATTACCTTCTCCCATTCCTCCTCTGGATCATCCAGATGGTCATTGGCAAACTTCAGACGGGCCTGGACATGCGCTGGCTTGAGCAGGGGGACCTTGCGTGCGCTGCAGGATTTTAATCCATGACGGCGTAGTGTGTTACTAATGGTTTTCTTTGAGACTGTTGTCCCAGCTCTCTTCAGGTCATTGACCAGGTCCTGCCGTGTAGTTCTGGGCTGATCCCTCACCTTCCTCATGATCATTGATGCCCCACGAGGTTAGCCGAGGGAGATTGACCGTCATCTTGAACTTCTTCCATTTTCTAATAATAATAATAATAACAGTTGTTGCCTTCTCACCAAGCTGCTTGCCTATTGTTCTGTAGCCCAGCCCAGCCTTGTGCAGGTCTACAATTTTATCCCTGATGTCCTTACACAGCTCTCTGGTCTTGGCCATTGTGGAGAGGTTGGAGTCTGTTTGATTGAGTGTGTGGACAGGTGTCTTTTATACAGGTAACGAGTTCAAACAGGTGCAGTTAATACAGGTAATGAGTGGAGAACAGGAGGGCTTCTTAAAGAAAAACTAACAGGTCTGTGAGAGCCGGAATTCTTACTGCTTGGTAGGTGATCAAATACTTATGTCATGCAATAAAATGCTAATTAATTATTTAATTAAAAAGTCAAGGGGTCTGAATACTTTCCGAAGGCCATGTAACAGGGACACACATTTTTTTTATACATTCCTGGGTTTACCGGTAGAATGTTTGGCGAGGAGAGAGGACATTGGAACGGTGGCTGGTTCTGGTTAGTCTACATTCCATGACAGAGATGACAGTGTTAAACTGACTGATAGATGACAGACTGAGCACTCGTTGTTCTGATTGAATAAGACAAACTTGTCTTGTCATCCTCCTTCCACAGCTTTTGAAGATTTTGGGAACTTTTGGGATGCACTGAGATAAGATTGGAGGTGATAAAGTTACTTGGCAAGAACATCTGCAGAGAAACCTTCTCTTATAGCACTAGAAGCACATCCAATTCCATTTTTCAATATAATTTCTGTCAGCAGAGTTTTCCTTTTTGCACAACTATTTGTTCAATAAAACAATGAACCAAATAAAATCTAGAGAGGAGGGGAGAGACGAACTCCTAGCCAATAGTCACACGTGTTCTATTCTATCTGTGCATAGGCGCATGCGTTTGTACCTGTTCAATTAGGCAAAATTCAATCCCCCTGCCACAGATACGTGATTGTCTGTCATAATTCTGAATCCTTTGTCCATTTTCATCATCGATCCAGCAGCCTCCTTCAAAAGAGCTCTCTTAAATAACAGACAGAATATATAACCTATCGAACCAGCATGGTCTTTCAGCAGGCTGTTGTATTTCAAAGTGTCCCTAAATCCATACTTTCTAAGGGCTCCAATCTTACTGTAACTTGGTTTACTTGCTTGCACAACTAAAATTATTTTACAAATCTGTATTAGGTTAAATAAAACCTGTATCAAATGTTGGCCTATGATTTACACTAAAGTTGACATACCAGTATCTCAAGCCCTAAGAGTCTTACGATGTTTTGTCATCCAGACACAGAATTCAAATTCTGTGTCTGGATGACAAAACATTGTTTTATTTAACCTAATACAGATTTGTAAAACAATTTTAGTTGTGCAAGCAAGTAAACCAAGTTACAGTAAGATTGGAGCCCTTAGAAAGTATGGATTTCTATTTCATTCAGAACAGCCCCTATCAAGCCAGGATGGGGTTAAAAGAAGAAGAAGAATGCAGAAGAAGAATCCAGTGATTGAATCCAGTGATTGATTAACTCTGTTTTAAGCTTTCAATAAAATTCCTGACCCCTATGCAGCATTCTCCCCATGCTGTGCTGTTGCCAGTGAGCCATTTGGAGAATTGGAAGTCTTGGAAGGCTTGCAGGACACTATCCCAACCAAAGCCTGTACTCGCTGCTGTTATTGGGGCCCCCGGTCTTCGTCAATGTGCTCGGGTGGCATTTCCCCCTCCTGCATTTCTGCACAGTGAGCAGGTGAACGAAGCTAACACTAATTTGTTCCATGAGCCGTGAGGGACGTTCCAAATGGCACCCTATTCCCTATATAGTGCACTACTTTTGACCAGAGCCTTAGTAGTGCACTATATAAGGAATAGGGTGCTATTTGGGATGCTGACGTTGTGTGCTGTGCTGCCTACAAAAGGCAGAAGCCTGGTGAGTATTCAGCTAACTCCTCACTGTACTTGAGGTTATCAGACCTATGTCACTTCCCATTGGGACACACTGAAGAGGACAAGACTGAAGACCAGCTTCAAGCGTTAAGGCCTCAAGTGTTTTTGTTACATTGGAAAATGTTACTGCATATGCTTAAAAACTAGGTCTGTGATGATCCCAGTATCGCTGACCAGTGTGGCCCTACCACCACCCTTCATCAACCTCTGACCTCTCTCTAAACCAAGTGAACCGGTCCTCAAGGGCCCTTCACAAGAGAAACTCCCAACAAAAGAGGGTATTGCAGGCAGGACTATAATGCAACAAAATATTTTCCTGTGTGACCAAGTGTTCTACACAATGAGCCTAGGAAAAAAATATTACAGGCATCGCGCTGTACCATTGTTTCCGAGTTCCCTAGGGAAAAACGAGAGTGCATATTCATTTAGCAACATGGTTGCACCATTATTACAGCGAAACCGGCTTGCTTCTAGCCCAAACAGGTCAAAAGATCTGACCTAAATTACTGGTGCATCATTTGCATCTTCCTATAGCGGCTCGCCATTCTAAATCTACTAACGTTAACCATTTGTTTACTCTTTGTTCAGTCATGTTACCTCATTGGCCAGCTAGCTAACAACCTGGTAACTTTACCAGTTTATCCAAACATTTGGAGAAACAGAAAGAAAAGAAAAGTGATAGCTTCTTCAGGAGATCAATGATCATAGCAATGAATAAATTACATCTCTCTTACATGTCATTATCTTAAACCTTGTGTTTTTAAAGAGACAGTATACAATTTTAATGTAATTAATCTCAAGGAAAATAGTGCTTTTGCACAATGTAGAAACCTATTCTACAAATGACTTTGTAATTTCCATGACAGGCCTTCGTATCAACATTTCAGCTTTTATAATAAACTAATGTCTTTACAGAGTTGCATATTAGTTTCTAGGGCACAAAATGTGCTTCAAAAGTAGCTACAGTAGAATAATTAATGCTGCCAATGAAAAATGTTAATTTAGAGCACTGGTTGCAGGAGTACGCAAAGAGCAAAGTGCTTTATTTAACTGTGGCATGCATGGGAGCATAGAAGCTGAAACCCCCTAAAGAGAGGATAGCTGGCCCTGCTTGGCGTGGCTTGATTGGCAAGACGGCTTCTGAGAGAGAGACAGAGATACAGTATATTGGCTAAGCCAGAGAGTACGGTTGGTTGCTGTGCTGTCCTCGAGGCACCTGTTCAGCTCAACGCTAAATGTAAACTAGCCTCCAGGCCGTTAAAGCAAGGAAGGAGAGCAGCGTGCACCGAACGCACTCAGTAGAGCTGTGCTGGCGGGCTGAAAGGCTGGCTTGGCTGACACGGTACTCTGAGCTATGCAAGCTGAGTCACTAAAATTAAGACCAATTTAGAAACGTCTCCGGTGTACATACACCACCCCAACCCCCCAGTCCCCCCCCCCCCATACATACCCCCTCTCCTTCTCTCACTCTGCTCTCTCTTTCTCTCTGCCCTCCTTACTTCCATCGCTCTCTTACTTTCTCTTGTTTTTCTTTCCTTCTCAGTTCTGAAAGACATGACACCCACCATCTCAGATTGTTCTGAAATTCTTCCTGTAGTTAAAGACAATTTTGTTGAAATTGAAGATAATTAATTGCACCCAAATTGGCCATTTAAATGTTTTGGATTCAAATCCTATTCAATAAATATAGTACCCAACATCAGATTTGTACCAAACCTCTTCCTACCAACGAGTAAGACATTTATTGTCAAAAGCCACCCATGGACCCTCCTCGCCCCACGCCAAATCCCACCCCATCAATCAATATACAGTATCAGTTCTCCATGTTTCACAAGTAGTATAATGATGTGGTTTGGACTATTGTTTATTCATATGTAATGTAATCCCTGTGAATCTGGTGAGTTTTTTTCCCCCTGTTCAGAGAAATTAGTAATTGAAGTTCCTTGCATTATTTACCATAAAGAAGTGTGGAAGTACCACTGGATTCCTTTGTTCCTGCTATACCGCAGAACTCTTTTATCCGTTTTTCTGGGCTACTTTGGGTAGAAAACCAACAGATTTTTCTCATGATGAAAATAAACTGTGTGGTCATCCTCACAATTCAAGCCAGTCCTCCATGAAAGCAATTCAGTTTGTCCTTCTCTTAGCAACCTAATACTTCAACCGAACTCCCCTTGAATGATCCAACAAGTGGCAGCTTTCTGAGAGGGCTATCCCTAGGGTGCAATTCTCATATGAAGACTTTTCCTACAAGCCAAAAACTTTGATGGAGAAATAGGCTAGGGACTACAATGTTGTGACAACTAAACAATACATTGCATCGCAGTCTTGTGTCGGAAGTTTACATACACTTAGGTTGAAGTCATTAAAACTCATTTTTCAACCACTCCACAGATTTCATGTTAACAAACTATAGTTTTGGCAAGTCGGTTGGGACATCTACTTTGTGCATGACACAAGTAATTCTTCCAACAATTGTTTACAGACAGATTATTTCACTTAAAATTCACTATATCACAATTCCAGTGGGTCAGAATCTACATACACTAAGTTGACTGTGCCTTTAAAAAGCTTAGAAAATTCCAGAAAATGATGTCATGGCTTTAGAAGCTTCTGATTCTTTGTCCCCATGTGCAGTTGCAAACCATAGTCTGGCTTTCTTATGGCAGTTTTGGAGCAGTGGCTTCTTCCTTGCTGAGCGGACTTTTAGGTTATGTCGATATAGGACTCGTTTTACTGTGGATATAGATACTTTTGTACCCGTTTCCTCCAGCATCTTCACAAGGTCCTTTGCTGTTGTTCTGGGATTGATTTGCACTTTCGCACCAAAGTACATTCATCTCTAGGAGACAGAATGTGTCTCCTTCCTGAGCGGTATGGTCACATGGTGTTTATACTTGTGTAGTATTGTTTGTACAGATGAAAGTGGTACCTTCAGACGTTTGGAAATTGCTCCCAAGGAGAACCAGACTTATGGAGGTCTACCATTTTCTTTCCGAGATCTTAGCTGATTTCTTTTGATTTTCTCATGATGTCGAGCAAAGAGCCACTGAGTTTGAAGGTAGGCCTTGAAATACATCCACAGGTACACCTCCAATTGACTCAAATTAAGCTTCTAAAGCCATGTCATTTTCTGGAATTTTCCAAGCTGTTTAAAGGAACAGTCAACTTAGTGTATGTAAACTTCTGACCCACTGGAATTGTGATATAGTGAATTCTAAGTTAAATAATCTGTCTGTAAACAATTGTTGAAAGAATGACTTGTGTCATGCACAAAGTAGATGTCCTAACCGACTTGACAAAACTATAGTTTGTTAACATGAAATCTGTGGAGTGGTTGAAAAATGAGTGAACTTCCGACTTCAACTGTAGATATGTACATATACTGTAGGTAGGGATAAAGTGAAGCAGCATCTAGCGATCAAAACACGGTACTTTCACACTACTTTATGATAAACAATGCAAGCAACTTCAATTACTAATATCTCTGAACAGGGGGGAAAAAACATCACCAGATTCACAGGAAATACATTACATGGTATGGAGAATCAATACTCCAAACCACATCTTCATACTACTTGTGAAACATAGAGAACTGATACTGTATACTGGTTGTTAGGGTGGGATTGGTATGGGGTGTGTCATGGTTCCACCTGTCACCAGAGGGCGGCAGAGACCGTCCTAGAGACATTAATGACACTCAGGTGTGTCCTATTACTCATTATGATTTCTCTGTTAAAAGAGGTGTGTTTTCCGGTTTCCTTTCCAGAAGCTTGAATGGTTTGCGTTTGTCTCCTGAGTGAGTTTTCGAGACTTAGTGTTTGTTGATTTTGGAGTGTTACTGTGATCCTTCAGTTACCGTTTCTCAGTAAAGTATTATGTTTATTCTTAACCACTGATTCCTGGTCTGGTCTGGTCTCTTCTCTGTTCCTGGTTCCAACCTCACCGTGTCAAAGGGTGTCCGTAGGTGGGTTTAATTTAGTTTGGGGCGATTCTCATTGGTAGGAAGGAGTTTGGTCCAAATCGGATGTTGGGTACTATAGTTATTGGATATTATCTGAATCCTATCAATTAAAATGTCCAATTTGAGTGCAATCAATTAGCTAAATATCTCAGATCAAAATATATTTCAACAAAATTATGTTTCAGGAATACTGATCGTATCTGTAACTAACTACAGAACCTATTTCAGAATACTGATCATATCTGGGGTGGCAGGTAGCCCAGTGGTTAGGGTGTTGGGCCAGTAACCTAAAGGTTGCTGGATCAAATCCCTGAGCTGACAAATAATCTGTCGTTCTGCCCCTGAACAAGCCGTCATTGTAAGCCCTGGTAAGCCGTCAATGTAAATAAGAATTTGTTCTTAACTGACTTGCCTAGTTAAATAAAACAGAATACATTTCAGAATACTGATTGTATCTGTAATTAACTACAGAACCTATTTCAGAACAATCTGAGATGGTAGGTGTTAACTCTTTCTTGTGCTTTTTGAGGCGGAACGACCCTTGTTCTTCTACCACCACCCACATCTCTTCTCCTCTTTCCATTTCAACAGCTACCTGCCTGTCTCGCTCCCCCAACCCCAAGGGGATCTTCCAGTCAATATTTTCAATAGCCTTTGAACCTCAAACCCAGAACAGTTCTTGTATTTCCTGTGCCCTATAGGAATATGCAACTGCATTAGAAATGCTCAATCATTTACGTGTAGAATAGGTGTAGTTCATGGTAAAGTCAAGTGGCTAATGGGAGGCTGGCCAGCCCAGTGCCTATTCTGCATTAATTGACTGACTGGTCGATAGACTGCAATGGTCTGACTGAACAGAGCACATGGAACCATCCAAGCATACCACGACTAGGGAAAGGTTCCACGGACCCCTCCCGTGGGGCAAAAGATTGATTAATTTGCACAGAGGGGTAGCGAGCCGGTGCCCTGGCACATAGTTGCAACCTGCCTGTCTGCGAGACGAGGGGCTAGTGTGAGAAGTCCCAGATAGATGAGTGTAAACAAGTGCAACTCAGCCCGATTAGTCTGGAGACAAACACTTTTAATAAGATTCAACATTTCTAATACTGTTACATTGGTCACAGGTCAACTCTAAAGTATTAGTAGGCCTACAGAAGAGGGACAATTATTGCCTGCAAATAGGCTATGATTTGTGTTCAGACATGAGATGCTGAATATACGATTGTAGTGGTTTGGTTTGGTGGTCCTCATAGGATAGCCTATATATAGAGGGGCCTTCTCTCTTTTCTAATCATAAAGGCATTCTTTTTCAACGTAAGTTTGCAGCTAGGCTACATCAAATAACAATATCTTCACATTAAAGCCACAATGACATAAAGCACAAACCAACTATGAACATATTTTGTTTCAACTTAGAGCTTTGACGTAGAGAAGAATTACAACATTGTGCATTGAACAGCCATCTCAAAGCAGCGCCCTATCTCGTAGCCTATGCAGAAGACGAGCCAGCGCAAACCTATATCCTATATTGTGTTTCAAATGTAAGTAGTCTACACATTCTAACAAATGTATTACAACACCTCAAATCAGTGCTTTATAGCCAACTACGCTTCCCAACATCGGCTGTGCCAACATAGATCGAGCTTTTTGAGGTGTAAGATAGTGTTCGAAAAAGAATAGCCCAATTTATTTGCCTAACTATAGGATTTTAAAATCCCATAAGACTTGGATCATATGTATATAGTATATTTGGGGGGAAAAATTCAGAGAACCATTGTTTTGCTGATAGCTACATTGTCACAAGAATAACATCTTGCTGTTTCTTCAAGATGAACACTCATATTCGTAGAGAAACGCACCGTCTTTCTGGATTCCTTATTCCTGTGCCCGGTGCCTTTATTCCAAAACGAATAATGCAAATATATAAACATATAGACCTGGCTATAATATAAAAAGGTCTTACCGCTTCAACACTTCCAAGCACTGTTGTTGCCAGTGTTTGTATCGGAGGACGCTGTTCCCCGCTCGCTCCCTCCGACGCCATCTTCCTACTGTAGCGGTCTGCTGGAGTGAGGGCAACACACAGAACATAAAACAACGCATTCGGTACCGCTTTAACTACTGCGCTGCTGAATGCAAATATCACATACGACTGTAGACTCAAATTGTAAAAACACGCAAGAGAAAAATGTGTCTCCGCGGACGAGACAGTCTAGACTAGACCGGACACTGGCGTTTCGGGGCGCGCAGGTTGGTTAAGGGGAAAATTGGGCAGTAGGCGTGGACCCTAGACGTATTCCAGATGAGAATGCGTTCTCAATTTGAAAGGAGATGCGCTGCGCGGTGGCTAAAGAGTGACAAACACATTTGTGGTGGTGGCTATTGTAGCCAAGGCTGTGTTCTATTTCTGCAAAACCCCACCGTGCCAAAGCTTACTGCCTAGGCTACCTATTACCCTTCCTATGACTGTGAGGAATCGGCGGATGTGTGAGTAACATAACCTGATGAATAATGGTCTTCATGTTGTGTTGTCATGAATTGTATTAACAGTCAGAGTAACGGGTTAGGCCTATTGGGATAACGTAGGCCTAATCCATGCACCATAGATACAGTAGCCTATATCATACACTGTTTTGTATAATTCTCTGAAATATTCCAAGTGCATAATGTCAGCTAAAATATCCAGGATATCCACCTTTTTTTACAGGTTATATTTTCCTGAAATTATTCACTTATAGCCTAAACGTTTTAATTAAATGTAGGCCTATAGGCGTGTAATCAGTATCTGCGGCCTGAGAGAGTCATATATCATTTCTGTCACCATGTATTTCAATGCTGTCAATAATGGCTCTATAATCTCCACAGATGATCGATCATGGATATTAATGACTATTACTGGGGTTTACAGATGTGCCATTTAGGATTAGAGAGTTGATCCCTGCTGCCTGGTTATCTATTGCCTTTATACACTATTTGGGTCAAATAGCATTGTGATGTACAGTAGGCCTGTGATAAAGACTGACAGTCGCTTGTGTTTGGACTGTTTTAAATAGCCGGTGCCATTGCTGCTTTGAAATGATGCGCAGAGTGGAATACCTTGGTGACGTCACATGACCGTGTGTCTCATTTCTCTGTTCCACAGACTCTTTTAGCTTCATACTGTATGTCATAGTTTGAATTAAGTATGTATAGTACAGTACTGTGTTTTCTTAATTACCACATATCCAGGTGCAATCAAAGTGGACAGCTGCCAGTCAGTCTGTGCAAAGTGGACTTTATTTATGATGTAGCCCAGGCCCTTGGCTAGCAGACATAGCCTATTATTGTCCTGGCTCCTGTCATGTGTCAAATCCAAAACTCATGTCTAAATCAGCTGCAGATTGCTAGAGATGTCATGCGGAGATAATCTTTTCCATCCATCCCCTCTCAATCATGACACTGAAGGGAAACGTGTCATTAGTTGGAGATTATGAGGACTGTTCGGATGAAAGGGGCTCCAGTGTATACTGTGCCTTCAGAAAGTATTTACACCCCTTTACTTTTTCCAAATTTGTGTGTGTTACAGCCTGAATTTAAAATGGATTAATCTGAGAATGTTTTGTCATTGGCCAACACACAATACCCTATCATGTCAAAGTGGAATGATGTTTTTCTAAAAGTTTACAAATTAATTAAAAATGAAAAGCTGAAATGTATTGAGACAATAAGTATCCAACCCCTTTGTTATGGCAAGTCTAAATCAATTCAGGAGTAAAAATGGGCTTAATAAATTGCATGGACTCTGTGTGCAATAATAGTGTTTAACTTGATTTTTGAATGACTACCTCCTCTCTGTACCCCCACGCATACAATTATCTCTAAAGTCCTTCAGTCATGCAGTGAATTTCAAACAGAGATTCAACCACAAAGACCAGGGAGGCTTTCGAATGCCCTATTGGTAGATGGGTAAAAAATATCCTTTGAGCATGGTGAAGTTATTAATTACACTTTGGATGGTGTATCAACACACCCAGTGATTTCAAAGATACAAGCATCCTTCCTAACTCAGTTGCCGGAGAGGAAGGATACCGCTCAGCGATTTCACCATGAGGCCAATGGTGACTTTAAAGCAGTTACAGAGTTTAATGGCTGTGATAGGAGAAAACTAAGGATGGATCAACAACATTGTAGTTACTCCACTGTCAGGTCCTGACTGAGGGCAGGCCTCTTGAATCCTCCATGGGAGTCGAGAGGCCACAGTCAGGACCTGACAACAGAGTTCTAGCAAACTCTATTGTCAGTTTGGTTGATCCCCAATTAGAGGCAGCTGCCTTGAGTTGTCTCTGATTGGGGATTCTATTTATGTTCCGTGTGCTTCCACCTGCGTTGTGGTTTCTTGTGTGTGTTATGTTTGTTCACACCAGTTTGTGTTGCTGTCCTTTGTTTTTTCACTTATTGCTTTTGACATAAATAAAGATGTCATATTGCAACTCCCGCTCTGCGCCATGTTTCCAACCCTCGCACCATGACATCCACAATACTAACCTAAATGACAGAGTGAAAAGAACCGAGCATCTACAGAATAAAAACATTCCAAAACATGCATCCTGTTTGCAATGAGGCACTAAAGTAATACTGCAAAAAACTTGACAAAGCAATTAACTTTTTGTTCTGACTACAAAGTGTTATGTATGTGGCAAATCCAATACAACACATTACTAAGTACCACTCTCCATATTTTCAAGCATAATGGGGGCTGCATCATGTTATTGGTATGCTTGTAATCGTTTACGACTGGGGAGTTTTTCAGGATAAAAGAGAAGCTGAATGGAGCTAAGCACAGGCAAAATCCTAGAGGAAAACCTGATTCAGTCTGCTTTCCACCAGACACTGGGAGATTAACTCACCTTTCAGCAGGACAATAACCTAAAACACTAGGCCAAATCTACACTGAAGTTGCTTACCAAGAAGACAGTGAATGTTCTTGATGGGCTGAGTTACAGTCTATGGCAAGACCTGAAAATGGTCTAGCAATGATCAACAACCAATTTGACGGAACGTGAAGAATTTTGAAAATAAAAATGGGTAAATGTTTCACAGTCCAGGTGTGGAAAGCTCTTAGAGACTTACCCAGAAAGACTCACAGATGTCAAAGGTGCTTCTACAAAGTATTGACTCAGGGGTATGATATTTCTGTATTTAATTTTCAATACATTTGCAAAAATATCTAAACACACGTTTTCACTTTGTCATTATGGGGTATTGTGTGTAGATGGGTGAGAAAATATATACATATTTAATGTTATATCTTGTGTTGTTCTTGTCTATTACTGTTCTGTACATTGTCATATATTTGTACACTATGTGGACCCCAGATAGAGTAGCTGCTGCATGTGCAGTAGCAGCTAATGTGGATCCTAATAAACTAAACTGTCAGTCAACAAAACCTCAACAAAACCTTAATTCCATTGCAACATGTTATTGAATACTTTTTGCCCAAAATAAACACCCTTAGTTACGACCTTTTGCCTCCTAGTAAACCTCAAGACCACTTATATTTAATTGTGAGACCGAGAATGACCGAAGTTGGGGTTGAACATTTGTTCTCGTTTTGTTACTGACACTTACCCTCTGTGTGTAACTTACTGTGTGTAAACGTTTCTGTAAGCTACACAAACACTGCTATTTTTAAACCGCTGAAGGGAGCTACTGTTCCTGCTCACTCTGCCTAATTGAAAACGGACTCCGGGCCAAATCTAGCTAATCGTGTTAAGGCCAACCAGTGTTCCCAGGGCCAGGCGGGGGCTAGGTCTAGGCGGGGGGCCAGGGGCATCACAGCATAAACTATTGATATGGGACTGGCTGGGTCTGGATAGTGGGGGTTTGGGAACGGTAGACCTGAGCTACATCCCGAATGGCACCCTATTCACTTTAGAGTGCACTACCTTTGACCAGAGCCCTGTCAAATAGAGTGCCCTTTGGGAGCAGTAGACCTACCCTACCTCCCATTCAGCAGGCTGTGATCCAATGACATTAGGACCCCATGTTAATGGTAATAAAGCTTTGCTTTACATGTTACTAATACAACATGCTCATGCAATGTACTGCAGAACAATTAGCCTTAAGCTGAGGTGAACCACAGCACAGGGGCTTAACAATTAACTCAAGTTTTTAACAATATAGAAAGGTGTTATGAGATGCTTAACATTTTTTGTAGAACATTATTATGATGGAGATAAATGCATCTTAGGAAATGTGTTGTTGTACACGTTATATGCAGTAAACCAAAACTGGTATTTTGTGTAATTGATATCCTACTTAAAAGAGGTGATTCCATGAAGTCCTCCTGCATAGCCCTACATATTGACCCCAGGTCAGTGTTGCGTTACTAGGGTAAATCTGATCCTAGATCTGTTTCTACCACACAGTATACAGAGTGTCTTCCCTGGGGGATGTGAGGACACTCAGGACAGCCCACAGAGGAAGTAGCCATCAGAAAGAGAAAGAGAGAGAGAAAGAGAGAGAGATAGAGAGGCCTCTGTAACCGGAGATGTGTGGAGTGGACCCCCAGCCCTCTTTGGGAACTTGGCTCACAGTGACTCGCTCATTGTCGGGACACACAGTGGACACAATAGTTTCCTGTTGGTGACGAGGATGGAAGGAGTGGGAGGAGGGGTGGGCACTGGGCAGCAGGGCAGCCATCACTAAGACCAATGTGCTCATGCGTTGGGTCATTCGGCAGACAGACCAGGCGGCCCGAAAAAAATTACTCCCGTCCCGGATGAATCGCAAGTCCTGGCGAAAAATTCAAATAAGGAGACACAGAGGGTCCAGATAGTGACTAGTGAGAGAGAGAGAGAGAGAGAGAGAGAGAGAGAGAGAGAGAGAGAGAGAGAGAGAGAGAGAGAGAGAGAGAGAGAGAGAGAGAGAGAGAGAGAGAGAGAGAGAGAGAGAGAGAGAGAGAGAGAGAGAGGGAGAGGGAGAGGGAGAGGGAGAGGGAGAGAGAGAGAGAGAGAGAGAGAGAGAGAGAGAGAGGGAGAGGGATCGAGAACGGAACTGGGCCACGTCTCTTCCTGATTGTCCTGAGTGGCTGCCAAAGGCTGAAGCAGACCTCTGTCTGTTCCGTCACCACCACGGCCTACGGTTGAACTAAAGTCACCACCGCGGCCCACGGCTGAACAGAAGTCACCACCGCGGCTCACGGCTGAACAGAAGTCACCACCGCGGCCCACGGCTGAACAGAAGTCACCACCGTCCTCCTCTCTTCCCTCTCTTTTTCCTCTCTCAATAAAACTTTGGGCCAACATCTTCTGCTTGAGGAGCAGGCGGAGCAGACGGAGCAGGTTTAGCAGGTGGAGCAGGAGAAGCAGGAGGAGAAGGTGGAGGAGGGGCGCAGGAGGAGCAGGGTAGTAGGAGGAGCAGGGGAGCAGGGGGAGCAGGGGGATCAGGGGAGCTGGTGGAGCAGGTGGAGCAGGGGAGCAGTAGGTGCAGGAGGAGAAGGAGGAGCAGGAGGAGTAGGATGAGCAGGTGTAAAAGCCACACAGTAAGTAGACAGTCAGCGAGAGATCACTGCATATAAGGGGTCCTGTCCCCTTTCCTGTTCACCCTCTACACCTCGGACTTCAGAACCAAGGCCCAACCGACTGCAGTCCCTATACAGGGGACGGACGTGGAAATGGTTGGGTCATACAAGTTCCTGGGAGTCCATATGGACAGCAGGCTGGAATGGGCTGGTAACACCGGGGCGCTGTACAAAGAGGGCCAGAGCCGACTCTACTTTCTGAGGAGGCTCAGGTCCTTCAACGTGTGCAGTAAACTACTGCATACTTTCTACCAGTCTGTGCCATCTTTTTTTCAGTGTTGTGCTTGGGCGCCAACATAAAGGCTGGTGATGCTTCTCGGGTAAATAAGCTGATCAGGAAGGCTAGCTCTGTTCTGGGGATTAGCCTTGACACTCTAGAAGAGGTGGCGGAGAGATGGATCCTGGCCAAACTGCTGGCCATCATGGACAACGTCACCCACCCTCTGCATGCCATGGTTATGATGCAGAGGAGCACTTTCAGTCACAGACTGATCCCACCACGGTGTGCCAGAGAGCGCTACAGGAAGTCTTTCCTGCCAGCGGCTATTAGACTATTTAATGCCTCACCGGGGTGCCATGCCATCTGCAACATAGACCTGCAACTGTTGGGGTGTTAGGACCTAGTTTAACAATTAGGCATCCATTCGTGAGTAACTCTGGTCTGTAACCACTCAATCACTCAGGACTTATTCATTCAGTACTCATTCATTCTTGACTGTATGTACATATTAATGTACAGTTGTTAAATCATATCACGTGCAATATTGTAAGTAATTCTTGGACTGAACTTACGTAGTCATTCACTCAGGAATGCATATTAGTATACTGTGAGTTGTATCTTTTTTCATTGCTTTTAGTATATCAAATGTGCAATACGTGCATTTATCTGTAATTAAACCCTGTACTAAGGACTGTATTTTAAGGGAATTACTATAATTACCCTAAATTATATCATACATACATTTAGCTATTTAGGTATCACTTCCTGTCATTTACCTGTACAGTTAATGTAACCATGCAAATATTCACTTACCTGTACATTTAACTGTACATTTACTGTACAGGTAATTTAAGCATGCAAAATATTCATATAGTGTACATATTCAGCCATTCACCCATACTATGCAATGTCTTTTTTATAGCTTTTTGCACTCCAGACTTCTTGTATTTTTATACTTTTTCATTCTGCCGCACTATGTATCATGTATCGTGTATCTGTCTTTTGTGTATTTTCTTTCTGGCATTTTGCACCTGCCCTGTGTTTTTTTTCGTAGCTGCTTGCCGAAGAAATTTCCCCTCTGGTATCAATAAAGTATCTATCTGTCTATCTGTCTATCTATCTGGAGACAGTCAGGGAGAGATCATAGCATATAAGGAGACAGTCAGGGAGAGATCACAGCATATAAGGAGACAGTCAGGGAGAGATCACAGCATATAAGGAGCCAGTCAGGGAGAGATCACAGCATATTAGGAGCCAGTCAGGGAGAGATCACAGCATATAAGGAGACACTCAGGGAGAGATCACAGCATATAAGGAGAGGCCCCATCTCTATTTGGAAGGAGGTATGGAAAATATATACATACTGTCACATACACCGGATACACAGATAGAACAATGAGCCAGATGTTTGTATACATCTGAAGCATCCGGTTGGCATTTCCACTCACCACCAAATATGGTGATGAGTGGATGCACAGTGGCCAGCAGTGGGAGAAGATGGAGTGAGATGGATTTTTTTCTGACATTCTGCACATTTTATCCTCAATAAAACATTTTATCTCAATACAGTTTTATGTTACCAAAACTAGACTCTGTTACGAACAGACTTGACTAAGTTTTGTACACTTTACCATTTGCAAAAGTTTCAAATAATTGACTTTTTTTGTAAAGAAGTGCAAGGTCGAATTGTAGGTGTTGCCTAACAGAAATATGCAAATACATACTAGAACGCACCAATAGGATCTCGCTTACTCATGCTTGGCTCTGCCCACCTCTTTGCTTGTTCTGTCCACTATGATTCATTTGCTCCCATTGGAAACGACAGGCTGTGGTCTATCTTGGGTTAGTTATAAAAACTTTTGCCGGATAGCTCAACCATAGTAATATGGCACCCCTGAAGCAAATTAGGGTTAAGTGCCTCACTCAATGGCACATAAACAGATTTTTCGTTTCCTGGGCCAAAGCTCTAACTGCTAGGTAACCCATGCATGAACTGGAGAGGGTTACTCGTTGGCCCACAAATACTATTGTGTAGATCAATTATCCACAATACAGTTATGTGTAACACTAACCTTATCAGACTTCACTTTGACTCTATTTAGCATTTCAGAACAAACCTTTTGAACTAGTCTGTGTCTCTTTCTCAAGTAGACCGGGTCACACAATGGAAGAATTGTGTTTGTGAAGAATGTCCGTTTCGATCCAAGCCACAATGCAGACAGGCATCAAACTCTTGTTTGTAATTACAGTAGGCCTATAACCTATACTTTCACAGTAAGCCTATATTTGGCTTAGGCAGGTAATCCATCTGGTCAGCTCTTCATCACAACCACACACTTACTGGTTAGTCTCTCTAGACATCCGAGTTGCCTCCCACAATTAAAAAATCCTCCAACCTTGGGTCTGGTTTTCGAGATTACTTACTGGTGGTGGTGTGTGCTTGAAGTCCAGACACTTCTGTGCATACATTAAGTAATGCAGGAAATAGGTTCTCTGCCATACAAACATTTAAACAGTTTGAGCATCTAAAAATCAGGGATGGTGGTGAGTTCTGTTAAATATATCCCGGTAGATAGTGTCTAAAATGTTGATGCACTATAACATAATCTGGATTCAAATTAATTATAATGTGGGAGATGGGGAGTCTGATGTCACAGTAGTATCAATGGGCTAGATACAGTTACTGTCAAAGCTCTGTGGTAGTGTGTCGCCACCATGTGGTCAGTATTAGGACTGACTGCAGTTAGGACATCAGTAGCCTAGTGATAGGGCAGCGCCAGTGTCGAAAGGTTTGCTTGGTGCAAACAGTTATCTACTGGTCCTGGGTTCAAATACCATGTCAACTGTTTCAAAGGTTTTGAGTGTTTGCTCTAGCCGCTCAACTGTGACAGGTGGGTGGGTTTACAGTTTTGAGACGGTTTCATTGGTTCCATTGCGCCAAGCATGCTCAATCATACCCAGCTAAAATATTTGATATGATTTCAAATAGTATTTTAACCCAGGACTTGTATCCACACCATAAAAAAAGAATGAAACAAACATGTAATATGTTTTTACATGGTGGGTTATTGAACTTTATTCTATGTTTATATCAACACAGTCATCGGCACAAACTTGTGAGAAAGGACAGAAACACAAGGTGTCTGTTTAACAGTTGTACAGCCTGTTGAGACGGGTGATGTCGCTCTGGCTCATCTGGGAGGCGTTACCGATCTCCACGTTCTGGTTGGGGATGGGCACCATGGTGGGCTGGTTGTTCTTGGAGAAGGCGTATCTGCAATCACATCACACCATGATGAACACTTGGGATGAGTGGGGGTAGGCTTACCATGTAATAATATGTTTGGTCATGTTTTTATGCTTATCTAGACAGGTTAGAAATAGAGGGGGTCAGATAGAGGAGGAAAGAGGAGAAGGTAGGAAGGGTGGATCCAGGAACCGGCTTGAACATAAAGTTCTATTCAACATAAATGATATGTGCTAAGGGCCGGGTGTCTTACAGCTAGACCACAAGCTCTGCACACAATTAGAATTCTATGAGGCTGGTTGGACAATTATTCAACTGACTAAGCATCTACTGGTGTGAAAGTGTTAAAACAACGGTGACTAACCTGTGGTACTGCATGACGGAGTTGTAGTCATAGGCCGTTCCCTGGTTCAGGGTGGCGACCTTGTTGAAGTTGTGCTCCATGCCTGAAAGAGAGTGAATATGTTAGATTCATCTTGCCCTAATAAATAAATGCATCGGTTGGTGACGAATGCAACAGTGTGTGTGTTTTGTGTTTGCCTACATATGTACTGTACATGTTTGTGTGTGCATTTGGACATTCATAGAATAGAATACATTGTCTGTGTATGTACATGGTTATATGGGGAAATGGGAAAACCAAAGGGTTCCTACCGGACTGGACATTCTCGAGGAGAACACGGATGTGGTTGTCACGGTCGCTGCGGGTCTGCTCGTGCTTGAAGCCCAGGGCATGGAGGAGCTCGTGCTGGGTGGTACCGTGGTATACACATCCGGAACGACTCAGAGACACAACCTGGGCATTGCCAGAACGACCAACGTAGGACCAGCACCTGCCATGAATGGGTTGGAAAGAGTTGTAGCAGTACAATTCGTTTTAAATTGCTCTGTCAGACCCACACAAACACACACATGCACTTACTGTACATGCACACACTGTTACCATAAACGTGTCATGCTTTATAATGCCGTTTCATGTCTCAAACTGAACTGTCCTTCAGTATAAACCATGGATGACTGACACTGGGTGCTGTATGGAAGTCACCGTGCAGCCATCTTGGTACTCCTCCTCCATTTTAATACTTTTTGGGAATATTCAGAAATTGCTCCGCCATTTCCTGGTTGCTAACTTCTAAGAGTTTGCCTAATTTCAGTTTGTGACAAAATCACCACTCCAATAGCCAACGATATTGTATTTTTAGCTGTTTGAAGCTGGTGTACAAAACTGAAAGTAAAATATGCAAAAACTATCATACAAATATATTAATACATATTCCTTAAAGTATTTCTTTAACTAGAAAAAATGTCCCAACTAGAAAAAATACTTAAATACGTATACTTTAGTCCTTGAAATATTTAATAGAAATACTGTAGAATTCATTCCTCTGGAGAACTGATCCAACTGGGGAGTGCCAATATGTCTGATCGGTGGCTTCAAAGCTTCTCAATGGCCAATACATAGCATCTGCAGTCCAGGGTTTTTATAATGAATTGGTCCTAACTAAACCTTGTTCTAGACGATCCTCATATAGAATCGTCGGACCTATGAATTATATGTAATTCCATATTGTACTTACCCGTTTTGGGATTGGATGTGCAAGTAGTCTCTTTGGTTGGTGCGCTTGATGAAGTTGATGCAGGAGAAGCCTGTGAAGGACTGCAGACCACGCTCAATGACTTCCAGCTCCCTGGTGGCTGGCAGGACACAGATGGGACAATAAAAGCTACTGTTCAAAAACGACTACTGTATCATGAAACTTGCTACACAATACAGTTAATAGCCAGTAATGATTAGATGTTACTTATATGACCTACTTATAGCCTTATGTCGTCTACTTCTATATAGCCTTACAGTCGTATGCAAAAGTTTGGGCACCCCTCTGAGGCAGCATAATAATTTACTCTGTCGTCACAGAAAATGATCACAGTGGCATGCCATTCATTTTCTAATAAAAGCTGAGTACAGGGGTATTGTCCAGACAAAGATTTTTAGTGTAGCAATATTAAGTTGTATTAAATTAAATCAGATGTGAAAAATAGGCTATGCAGAAATTTGGGCACCCTTGTCATTCTGTTAATTTGAATACCTGTAACTACTTAGCACTGATTAATTGGAACACACAACTGGTTTGGTGAGCTCATTAAGCCTTGAACTTCATAGACAAGTGCATCCAATCATGAGAAAAGGTATTTAAGGTGACCAATTGCAAGTTGTTGTTCTCTTTGACTGTCCTCTGAAGAGTGGCAACATGGGGGCCTCAAAACAACTCTCAAATGACCTGAAAACAAAGATTGTTCAACATTATGATTTAGGGGAAGGCTACAAAAAGCTATTGCAGAGATGTAAGCTGTCAGTGTCCACTGTGAGGAACATAGTGAGGAAATGGAAGACCACAGGCACAGTTCTTGTTAAGGCCAGAAGTGGCAGGCCAAGTAAAATATCGGAGAGGCAATGGCGAAGGATGGTGAGAACGGTCAAAAACAGCCCACAGACCACCTCCAAAGACCTACAACATCATCTTGCTGCATATGGTGTCACTGTGCATCGTTCAACAATTGAGCGCACTTTGCACAAGGAGAAGCTGTACGGAAGAGTGTTGCGGAAGAAGCCTTTTCTGCACACACGCCACAAACGCACATTTGGACAAGCCAGCTTCATTTTGGAATAAGGTGCTGTGGACTGATGAAACAAAGATTGAGTTATTTGGTCATAACAAGGGGCGTTATGCATGGCGGCAAAAGAACACAGCGTTCCAAGAAAAACACTTGCTACCCACAATAAAATGTGGTGGGGGTTCCATCATGCTGTGGGGCTGTGTGGCCAGTGCCAGTACTGGGAATCTTGTTACATGGATTCCACTCAATATCAGCAGATTCTTGGGAATAATGTTGAAGAATCAGTCAAAAAGTTGAAGTTACGCCGGGGCTGGATATTTCAACAAGCCAACAACCCAAAACACTGCTCAAAATCTACCCGGGCATTTATGCAGAGGAACAAGTACAATGTTCTGGAATGGCCATCCCAGTCCCCAGACCTGAATATCATTGAGAATCTGTGGGATGATTTGAACCATCAAACCTAACTGAACTGGAGATGTTTTGTAAGGAGGAATGGTCCAAAATACCTTCATCCAGAATCCAGACACTCATTAGAGGCTATAGGAAGCGTCTAGAGGCTGTTATTTTAGCAAAAGGAGGCTCTACTAAATATTGATGTGATTTTTCTGTTGGGGTGCCCAAATTTATGCACCTGTCTAATTTCGTTTTGATGCATATTGCACATTTTCTGTTAATCCAATAAACCTAATTTCACTACTGAAATATTACTGTGTCCATCAGTTATTTGATAGATCAAAATGAAATTGCTGATCCAAACGGTAAAACTTGTAGAGTATTTGAGTTTCAAAAAGGCTTCTGAAGTTTCTAATTTTCAATTGAAATTGTATTTTCCCTTACAAAAAATGTATAAGCCCCTACAAAAATGTATAATTATAATCCAAATAATAATTCATATATCCAATTGCTGCAGGATTATTTTACTGCTGTAGGACAATTAAAATCCTATATCTGTGGCTGTTTGTAAAAGTGACACGCACTTTTACAAGTGCCTGTCACAAGTGCCTGGGGGCCAAAAGTTTGGAATATTACTCATTCAAGGGTTTTTCTTTATTTGCACACATTTTTTAAATTGTGGAATAAAAGTGAAGACATCAGAACTATGACATAACACATATGGAATCATGTAGTAACCAAAAAAGTGTTAAACAAATCCAAATATATTTTATATTTGAGATTCTTCAAAGTAATATCCGAATCCACTTATTTGAAGGGGTGTCCACATACTTTTGTATATATAGTGTATGTGTGTGTGTGTGTGTATGTATATCTTACATTGCCAGATTTAAGACTTATAGGCTGCTAAATTGTACATGCAGTAATAGTGTACCTTGACACAGGGTATTATCATGACATGGTACTTACAGTACTGGTTGGCGATGACGTAGGGCACATAAACCCTGCCGTCGCTGGACTTGGGCCACATGCAGCCGCGAGCTGTGCAGGGGTCAGCGTTCCTCTCAGCCTCGTTGACGTAGGCGATGTCATCCACAATCAAGGGTTCGTTGCGGGTATGCACTGGAGTGACGGGACAGGAGAGGATGTCAAAGTGTGACAATTTGGATCAGTTTCCCTGATAAAGATTAAGCCTAGTCCTGGACTGAAAAGCAATGCGATCATGGAACTTTTTTTTTCAAATACATATTATAAATCACTCATAATGTAATGAAAGTGTTTGGTGGGTATTGTATTTCACAGTTTAAAAACTGTCTTACCAACATTCCTGTTTGCCTTCTCCAGCAGCTCAGAGACAGAGAGCTCCTATGGCAGTAAAGACAGAGAGAAATAATGACATTGACAAATCAGCAAACACCTTCTTATGAATAGTTAGGTTGTTTCACAAAATATGCATACATACGTCCACACTTACATAGACGAACACACACGCACGCATGAATGCAGACACACATCACATACAGTAGAAAGTTTAGTTTTACTCACCTCCTCGGCCCAGGAGGCCACTACAAGCAGGGCCAGAAGCCCCAGAGTGTACTTTAATGCAGACATGTCAACAAACAACCTGCCGGGGTTAGACACTGTCAATAACTCTGAAAACCACCACAGAAAGTAATTGACTTAGTGTAACTTTCCTGTAGTACAGGTGTAGGATCTTAATTTGATCACCCTGTTGTTGAAGGAAATGCATACTTGATTTGCCCTAAAAATTATAATCCACACATTAATTCACATTTCCTGTTGCTGCAAGGTTATTTTCCTTCTGTGAGAAACTGGTCAAATTGAAATCCTACACATGTAGCTTGCATGACATCGCTAGAGTAGGCAAAGGACATGAACAACACTCTACCTTTCTGACAATTATGTGAAGTTGGTTCACTGATCCAGACACTGCACCTTATATAGTGCAATCGACAGGAACACTATCCATTTATGGACAGTTTGGTAATGACATTTGAAAAAAAACCTTTCTGCAGATAAGATGCAGGTATGTTGTCTCGATGACATATGGCTAGTTCTCACACCATCCAGAGAAAGTTAGGAAAGCGTAGCCTTTCCAAACTTCTCTATTCCTTGAACATGCTATCTAATCTTTTGCAACTACCCAAGGCCTGTGAAATGGAGACAGGTGCCTTTATCCAAATGTTTCATAAGACCACCTTAAATGACTACTCTATTACAACATTATGTTAGTCACAGTTTTACTATAAGTAAACATGTAAGCCTTGTCCGAACCAGAACCGCCCACAGTTTTACAGTACTGCCCAATAACACACGATTGATATAAGGTGAATTAATCAAATTAATATCAATTTAGGTTTGTTGGCAAAATATCTGGCTCACTAGCTTTCTGACTAAAATAACTACATATAGCTAACATTCTTTGATGGTGTTATGTATTCCCAAAACTTTGGTTTACTTTGATGTAGCTGTAAGCTAGGTGTTGATAGCAACTGGCTGACTCATTCTGTGACAAACTTCAGGCTGGTAGGGCTGATATTCTTTTCTTGTAACTTGGCTGAAAATGTAATTGAAACCAGTAGTCATGCAAACAATTTGGTTTGATTTGAAGTTATGCATTTTTGTTAATTCTGTTGGAGTTGACATTATAGGGAATAACTTGCCTTGCCGGGTCCTTAAAATTACATCACACCGTGGAAAAACATTTTCTGACATTATTTGGCATTCTTCGTAATTCTGATCGGTTTTATGTAAGTGAGGTGAAACTTTGCATTGACCTTTTCATGCATATACAAATGCAAATCCATCTGTTACATGTGGTTATGTTTTTGCTACCTACCCTTTAAGTCTTTAGGCAGTCAATTAGAGGGCTGCCACACCCTCTTTAAGGGAACAGTCCTCATGCTGGCTAGGCTTGGCCCTGCTCCACCACACTTCTTTCCCTCATGAAAGAGGCCATCGGTCAATTTAAGATTGGCCATTCCACGACCGTCGACGATAGGGGCAAGCCATCTAGCAGGAAGCAAGGTAGTGGTGACAGCAATAGGGGCTGTTGATTCAGCACTGATGGTGCTGTGGTTGATTGCAGCAGCAATCGTGGTGCCCGTGGTGCCAATTTACATTCTTACATGAAACATGTCTTACAAAACAAAACAGGTATAAACAAGAAAATGCTAAATACATACAAATATATCTATATACAGTGGGGAGAACAAGTATTTGATACACTGCCGATTTTGCAGGTTTTCCTACTTACAAAGCATGTAGAAGTCTGTAATTTTTATCATAGGTACTCTTCAACTGTGAGTGATGGAATCTAAAACAAAAATCCAGAAAATCACATTGTATGATTTTTAAGTAATTAATTTGCATTTTTGCATGACATAAGTATTTGATACATCAGAAAAGCAGAACTTAATATTTGGTACAGAAACCTTTGTTTGCAATTACAGAGATCATATGTTTCCTGTAGTTCTTGACCAGGTTTGAACACACTGCAGCAGGGATTTTGGCCCACTCCTCCATACAGATCCTTCAGGTTTCGGGCTGTCGCTGGGCAATACGGACTTTCAGCTCCCTCCAAAGATTTTCTATTGGTTTCAGGTCTGGAGACTGGCTAGGCCACTCCAGGACCTTGAGATGCTTCTTACGGAGCCACTCCTTAGTTGCCCT
This sequence comes from Thymallus thymallus, assembly GCA_023634145.1. Classification (NCBI taxonomy): domain Eukaryota; kingdom Metazoa; phylum Chordata; class Actinopteri; order Salmoniformes; family Salmonidae; genus Thymallus; species Thymallus thymallus. The sequence goes on from CM042413.1 coordinate 31,288,474, forward strand.
GGCTGTGTGTTTGGGGTCGTTGTCATGCTGGAAGACCCAGCCACGACCCATCTTCAATGCTCTTACTGAGGGAAGGAGGTTGATGGCCAAGATCTTGCGATACATGGCCCCATCCATCCTCCCCTCAATACGGTGCAGTCGTCCTGTCCCCTTTGCAGAAAAGCATCCCCAAAGAATGATGTTTCCACCTCCATGCTTCACGGTTGGGATGGTGTTCTTGGGGTTATACTCATCCTTCTTCTTCCTCCAAACACGGCGAGTGGAGTTTAGACCAAAAAGCTCTATTTTTGTCTCATCAGACCACATGACCTTCTCCCATTCCTCCTCTGGATCATCCAGATAGTCATTGGCAAACTTCAGACGGGCCTGGACATGCGCTGGCTTGAGCAGGGGGACCTTGCGTGCGCTGCAGGATTTTAATCCATGACGGCGTAGTGTGTTACTAATGGTTTTCTTTGAGACTGTGGTCCCAGCTCTCTTCAGGTCATTGACCAGGTCCTGCCGTGTAGTTCTGGGATGATCCCTCACCTTCCTCATGATCATTGATGCCCCACGAGGTGAGATCTTGCATGGTGCCCCAGACCGAGGGAGATTGACCGTCATCTTGAACTTCTTCCCTTTTCTAATAATTGCGCCAACAGTTGTTGCCTTCTCACCAAACTGCTTGCCTATTGTCCTGTAGCCCATCCCAGCCTTGTGCAGGTCTACAATTTTATCCCTGATGTCCTTACACAGCTCTCTGGTCTTGGCCATTGTGGAGAGGTTGGAGTCTGTTTGATTGAGTGTGTGGACAGGTGTCTTTTATACAGGTAACGAGTTCAAACAGGTGCAGTTAATACAGGTAATGAGTGGAGAACAGGAGGGCTTCTTAAAGAAAAACTAACAGGTCTGTGAGAGCCGGAATTCTTACTGGTTGGTAGGTGATCAAATACTTATGTCATGCAATAAAATGCTAATTAATTATTTAAAAAATCATACAATGTGATTTTCTGGATTTTTGTTTTAGATTCTGTCTCTCACAGTTGAAGTGTACCTATGATAAAAATTACAGACCTCTACATGCTTTGTAAGTAGGAAAACCTGCAAAATCGGCAGTGTATCAAATACTTGTTCTCCCCACTGTATGTATGTAAATAACAAAAACAATATATAAAAAGAACATGACAATTCTAGTGCAATTGTATTAATTCAGAAAAAAACATATTATAATGATTCAAGAAGATATTATTTTTGTTATTCACTATGGATAATGTTTTAACAAGATGATTAAATTCAATCAAAAATATGTGTAATGTTGGTATTGAATTCTATAATGTTTTGTATAAAGTATTTGGTAAGAAGAGTAAAAAATTCACCATCATTTCAATGGTCTTGTTATCATTGCAATAGTAACATATATCCTTCACGTCAAAAACATGGGTAGTGTTCAAAAAGGTAAATAAGTATTCTGCAAGGTTTTTCCAAAATTCTATCACAGTGAGTCAGATTTTCACTTTTTTCGCAGAAAATGCAGATATCATCAATATCAACAAATTTGGACAACATAGAATTACATGGATATATCTTATGTAGAATCTTAAAGTGCACTTCCTTAAATTTGTTTGGTATACAATATTTGTAAGGCATCAACCAAGATTTTTTCCAGACAATGTCAGGAATAAGCATATTCCAGAAAAATGTCCCCCTAGGCGTAAGTTGGTTCCATGAATGGAATATTTGTCTTATGAATTTGTTACAACAAGATTTCTCAAGTAAGCCCATGCCTTCCAAGCTGAGTTATAGATAAGCTCTGTGATCATCACCAAAGCTCTGGATAAGCTCTGTGATCATCACAAAGGTAAGATGAGTTTTAATTAGTGTAGTTAAACCACTATGAATGGCTTTGATCACAGAAATAAACTCTCTGAAAGGTATTGGAAACTCTTTCAATGTTATAAATTGTTCATATGAACGAATATTACCCCAGTTGTCAAAAACATCAAGAACAAAGTCGATATTCCTCTCATGCCAGCTAGGGTAGAACAATGACTTATTCCTTACAGGTATGTCTGAATTATTCCACAAAATAGTTTTATGTGGGGAACAATTGTGCAGGAAACATATTTTCCAGGACATTAAAGTTTGTTTGTGAAACCTAGCCAATTTAGCAGGTACTCTTTCAGGAATATTAGTAAAAATCTAAGAACTTATTGTTTGGAATTAAATATCAAATTGATTCTGTATTGACCAAACATATTTTCAACCAATTGATCTTGAAAGGGATATTTATGTCAACAAAATCCAATACTTCCAGACTTCCTTCACATATTTTATTTGAGGACTGATTTTTTTAGTTTGTGAGAATTATTTTTCCAGATGAAGTCAAGAATGGTCTTGTTGATCTCTTTACAGGTAGAGGGATGGCCATGATGGTATGAGGGCCAAATTGGGAATTTAACCAGGAGACCGGGGTTAACACCACTACTCTTAAAACTATGTACCACACCTGACCAACTGAGCTAATCGATCAGTTCAGGGATTGCCTAACTTCAACACACCTGGGCTCAGATTCACAAAACACTTTTTACGCAAAAACTTAAGAAGGTTCTTAAGAAAAAAATAAGAAGTATATAATATATTTCGTAAGTGCAATTCTTTAACACTATCTTAAGATTTAATGATTTTCTGACAAACTACTCAAATATTTTCTTACAAATCTTCTTAAGATGTGAGTTGCTAGACAACGGTTTTAGCTAGCTATTAAGCTAGCAATGGAAATCATGTTAGCATATTTCTTACTGAGATTACTGTTCTAAAACATGTTCTTGTGTAACAGTATTGCTTCCGTCCCTCTCCTAGCCCCGGAACAGTGACCCTCAAAGCATCGTTACCCATCGCTCCACAAAAGCCACGCCTCTTGCAGAGCAAGGGAAACGACTACTTCAAGGTCTCAGAGCGAGTGACATCACCGATTGAAACACTACTAGCGTGTACCACTAACTAGCTAGCCATTTCACACTGGTTACACTGGGTTTCAAATAATCAACACAGATACTTTCAGATGAAGTTTGTGAGTGAATGAAACATGTTCAATTGCTTTCATGAGATATTTCTCTTGGAATTAAGAACATTTCCAAGAATCACATTTCTTCTTAACTTCGCTTAAGGAGAAACATAAGAAATTGCGCAATACATTTTCCAATAAACTTTTTGAGGAATAGCATCATTGCTTATCTTTCTTATTAAGTCTTTGGGGCGGCAGGTAGCCTAGTCGTTAGAGTGTTGGGCCCGTAACTGAAAGGTTGCCGGATCTAATCTCCGAGCTGACAAGGTAAAAATATGTCGTTCTGCCCCTGAACAAGGCAGTTAACCCACTGTTCCTACGCTGTCGTTGTAAATAAGAATTTCTTCTTAACTGACTTGCCTAGTAAAATAAAGTTAAAATAACTGCCATTTTTTTTCTATAGTTAAGAAAAAAATGGCAGTTATGAAGAAATTGCTTCTTAAGAAGGTCCAGGTCTTCCAGGTCGGTTAAATCGAAAACATGTCTGCATATAGGCTATACATAGACACTAGGTATTTTTCTGATCAACTCACGAGGAAGAACTCCAGGCCCTAATCTAACATGCATGAAAAGACAAACTCATTCAGGAGTTGGCCCACAAATACTATTGTTTAGATCAGTGATCCTCAATGCATGTGTAACACTAAGCTTATCAGATGTAGTGACGTGTATTCATGGATGCCAAGGGAAGCCAGGTGTTGTAACGTTGCCTATCATTAAAGTGGTGACTGCTATTTATCGAATATTTACCTACTACGTCTAATTGCTCCTGTGGATTGCTGAATAGGGATCCAGCTCCCCCCACCTTGGCCGGATTTGTCGTGGCCTGCCTATGTTTAGGATTATCGAGTGCACATCTTCCTCAAGACTCAGTTATTTCTTCTGTGAATATGTGCTTGTTAAATGCCCGTTCTGTGGCGAACAAGGCGCACATTCTGAATGATCTGTTCATAAGGCAAAACTTGGACTTTCTATTACTGACAGAAACTTGGCAACGTAACTCGGAATTTATTCATTTAAATGAGCTGTGTCCTGTTGGCTGCTCGTTTATTGGATCCCCGCGTCTGTCTGGCCGCGGTGGAGGACTTGCCATAGTATGGAGAAACAGCTACCCCTGTCAGCTGGTGAGTGTGGAAACTTTTTCCTCTTTTGAACTGCAAATCACTAGAGTTGGTCGGATGAAACCGTTCTTTTGCATCCTCATTTATCGTCCTCCTGGTCCTGCTGGGCAGTTTTTAACAGAGTTTACGGACTTTATGTCATCTGTTATTAATTTTGAAAAGCTATTAATGGTTGGGGATTTTAACCTGCACACTTGACGTTGCTGATAATCATGCCGCAAAAGATTTTCTTAGTATTACGAATTCACATAATCTAAAGCAGCATGTTCATGGACCCACTCATACTGGTGGTCATACATTATACCTTGTTTTCACACTAGGTTTGGATGTTAATGCAATATGTTGTGAGGATATGTCGATTAGTGACCATAAGTGTATCTTTTTTAATCTTTCTGCCATCGCTGACCCCCCTTGTCAGAAACGTCTGGCACAATCGCGCATTATTACTCAAACAACTGTTGAGCAATTTATCTCTCGGTTTGACTGTGATCTTAATTTTATGGGTCGTAGCAATGATGTTGAGCTCTTAATGCAATCTTTTAACAATTTCTGCTCTTCTGTGTTGGACGAAGTGGCTCCTTTAAAGATAAAAACTAAGCCCATCTGTAACCCCTCGCCTTGGATGACGGACGATGTGCGTTGTCTAAGGAGGAGGTGCCGTAAGACTGAACGTCTGTAGAAATCCACCGGGCTTGAAGTGCACCGTCTATCGTAAGGAATTTATGCAGGATTTTAATAATTTAGTTGCGAAATCTAGGGCTGCTTATTTTTCTAATTTAATCTCTTTCTCTAAGCGAAAACCCTAAGGTTTTATTTGATACCATACATAATATCCTCCTGCCATTGTGACAACAGTATGTTCTCAAAACGATTGTGATAGGCTGCTGTCTTTTTTTATTGATAAGGTGCAGTCTATAAGATCAAATATTCTGCGTGGACCACACTTTCTTGTAGACTGTATTCATTCACCTAGGCCTATTACCATTGAGTCTTTTAAACCAATCAGCCTCCTTGATTTGCTAAACTTTACTAATAAAATGAATATGTTCTCTTGCCCACAGGATATAATACCATCTGCATTATTCTCAAAAGCACTCCCTGCCATTGGCCCTAGTATAGTAGCTATTGTCAATTCCTCACTGGCCACAGGCTGTGTCCCATCCTATTTTAAACATACCACTATTCAACCTATAATAAAAAAGCCTAATTTGGACCCAACAGTTTTGAAGAACTATCAGCCAATTTCAAAGTTGCCATTGTTGTCCAAAATTCTCGAGAAAGTTGTGGCTAATCAACTTACAGCTGTTTTAGAGAATATGAAGTTGTATGACACATTTCAGTCAGGTTTTAGGAAGAGACACTCTTCTGAGACCGCCTTGGTGAGAGTCTATAATGACCTTCATATGGCTTCGGGCGCAGGTCTATGTTCAGTGTTGGTACTTCTAGACCTTAGTTCTGCCTTCGATACTGTGGACCACCATATCATGATTAGGAGATTACGTGAATGGGTGGGTGTATCGGGAGTGGCCCTAGATTGGTTTACCTCATATCTCTCAGATAGAAGTTTTGATGTCTATATTGGTGATTCCCACTCTGTATCATCACCCCTGTTTTGTGATGTTCCACAGGGTTCAGTGTTGGGTCCAATATTGTTTATTTTATACTTGTTGCCTCTGGGTCAGATCATTCGTGATTTTAACATTTCTTATCACTTTTACGCAGATGACATTCAGCTTCATTTTACCTTCCAGCAAAATGAGTCATCCAAACTTACAAGGCTCTTAGATTGTATAGACGCCATAAACAGCTTGATGGCTGAAAGTTTGTTGCAGCTGAACCCAGATAAGACAGAGGTTTTAATTGTAGCGCCAGACAGCGCTATCCCTCTGATTATGCAGAACATTTGACCTTTGTCATCTGCGGTCCGGCATAGTTTAAGGAACCTTGGGGTGACATTTGATAAATCCCTATCTTTTGAAACCCACATCAAATCACTGACCAAATCCTGTTTTTTTCCACTTACGTAATATTAGTAAATTGAGGTCTGTGGTCTCTCACTCAGAACTGGAGATGCTCATTCATGCCTTCATTTCCTCCCGTATTGATTATTGTAACTCACTTTTCTCTTCACTTAACAAATCTGTTCTTCATCGACTGCAATCTATTCAAAATTCAGCTGCTAGATTACTTACTAGATCAAATAGGCACACCCATATCACCCCGATACTCTGCTCCCTTCACTGGCTTCCTGTAACTTACAGGATCCGATTCAAAATTCTAACTATAACCTATAGGGCTTTACATGGCCAGGCCCCTGCTTATCTTGCTGACATAATTCATTTTCATACCCCTCTCCGGTCCCTCAGGTCTAATAACCAAAATCTGCTATCTATGCCACGCACTCGTTTAAAGACATGTGGGGATAGAGCCTTCGCCGTTATGGCACCCAGATTATGGAATGCTTTGCCAACCAGTATTAGGTTTACTGAGAATGTGGACAGTTTTAGGGGACAAGTGAAGACTCATTTGTTCAGGTTAGCTTTTGGGTAATCTCTGTCCTTTATATATTGATACTTTTTTATCTGTTTTTATTTTATTTCTTTTAGCTTGTTTTCTATTATGTTTTATTGTCTATTGTAAAGCGCTTTGTGACCTAGTCTGTGAAAGGCGCTGTATAAATACATTTTACTTACTTACTTACTTACTGTTTTCTTTGCGACTTGAGGTAACTCTCTGTGGTTCTAAATTAATAGTTGTTTAGTGGTCCGAAAATGTTGGAAACGTTAACTTGCTTGACCCTGCTCTAGGTCATGTAACTTTGTTTCTGTACATGCAATATGCTTTGTGGACATCACTGGACAGAGGTTGCTAACCGGTTTTGTGATAAAACAAAGGTGAGGTTGAATTTATTGTGCTACTGTGTCTTCTTATTGTCTCGGCATTTAGGCCTATATATCACGGTCGCAGGTTATAGAGAAAACAATGCAATTATCACAACACATAGGTTGTAATATGGCATTTCTGGGGGGATACTTGCGGAGAAACATTCTTGGAGCGAAAACCAGCAGACATTCGGCCCTCCGTGGATGGAGTTTGACACCTGTGCAGTAGACAGTTAGTGCCAGTGCTCTGTGGTAATGTGTCGCCCCCCCCATGTGGTCAGCATTGGGACTGACTTCAGTTAGGTCCTCAGTAGCCTAGTGACAGAGCAGTGTCCAACAGTTTGATTGGTGCAAACAGCTGTATCTACCAGTCCTGCGTTCAAATACTATTTAAAATGTTTCATATGCTTTGTGTGTTTGCTCTAGCCTCCCAATTGTGCCCAGTGGGAAGGGTTTACAGTTTTGAGACTCTTTCATTGGTTCCATTGTGCAACGCATGCTCAATCAAACCCAGGTAAAGTAGGCTATTTGATAGGATTTCAATTAGTATTTTAACCCAGGACTTTTATCCACGCTGTGAAGAAATATATGAATACTTTTGAAATAATGAAACAAAAATACAGTATGTTTTTACATGGCGGTTTATTGCCACTCTATCAACACTGAGTCATCAACACAAACTTGTGAGAGAGGACAGAAACACAAGGAGTCAGTTTAACAGTTGTACAGCCTGTTGAGACGGGTGATGTCGCTCTGGCTCATCTGGGAGGCGTTACCGATCTCCACGTTCTGGTTGGGGATGGGCACCATGGTGGGCTGGTTGTTCTTGGAGAAGGCGTATCTGCAATCACATCACACCATGATGAACACTTGGGATGAGTGGGGGTAGGCTTATCATGTAATAATATGTTTGGTCATGTTTTTATGCTTATCTAGACAGGTTAGAAATAGAGTGGGTCAGATAGAGGAGGAAAGAGGAGAAGGTAGGAAGGGTGGATCCAGGAACCGGCTTGAACATAAAGTTCTATTCAACATAAATGATATGTGATAAGGGCCGGGTGTCTTACAGCTAGACCACAAACTCTGCACACAATTAGAATTTTATGAGGCTGGTTTGACAATTATTCAACTGACTAAGTATCTACTGGTGTGAAAGTGTTAAAACAACGGTGACTAACCTGTGGTACTGCATGACAGAGTTGTAGTCATAGGCCGTTCCCTGGTTCAGGGTGGCGATCTTGTTGAAGTTGTGCTCCATGCCTGAAAGAGAGAGAATTTGTTAGATTCATCTTGTCATAATAAATAAATGCATCGGTTGGTGAACATATGTACTGTACATGTTTGTGTGTGCATTTGGACATTCATAGAATACATTGTCTGTGTATGTACATGGTTATATGGGGACATTGGAAAACCAAAGGGTTCCTACCGGACTGGACATTCTCGAGGAGAACACGAATATGGTTGTCACGGTCGCTGCGGGTCTGCTCGTGGTTGAAGCCCAGGGCATGGAGGAGCTCGTGCTGGGTGGTACCGTGGTATACACATCCGGAACGACTCAGAGACACAACCTGGGCATTGCCAGAACGACCAACGTAGGACCAGCACCTGCCATGAATGGGTTGGAAAGAGTTGTAGCAGTTCAATTTGTTTTAAATTGCTCTGTCAGACCCACACAAACACACAAATGCACTTACATGCACACACTGTTACCATGAATGTGTCATGCTTTATAATGCCGTTTCATGTCTCAAACTGAACTGTCCTAACCAATGATGTATATAAACCCTGGATGACTGACACTGGGTGCTGTATGGAAGTCACCGTGCAGCCATCTTGGTACTCCTCCATTTTAATAATTTTTTGGAATATTCAGAAATTACTCCGCCATTTTCTGGTTGCTAACTTCTAAGAGTTTGCCTAATTTCAGTTTGTGACAAAACCACCCCTCCAATAACCAACAATATTGTATTCTCAGCTGTTTGAAGCTGGTGTACAAAACTGAAAGTAAAATATGCAAAAACTATTATAAAAATATATAAATACATTTTCCTTAAAGTATTTCGTTTGAGAGTACTAATGTTACTGTCCCAACTAGAAAAAATATTTAAATACGTATAATTTTGTCCTTGAAATATTTAATAGAAATACTGTAGAATTCATTCCTCTGGAGAACTGATCCAACTGGGGAGTGCCAATATGTCTGATCAGTGGCTTCAAAGCTTCTCAATGGCCAATACATAGCATCTGCAGTCCAGGGTTTTTATAATGAATTGGTCCTAACTAAACCTTGTTCTAGACGATCCTCATATAGAATCGTCAGACCTATGAATTATATGTAATTCCATATTGTACTTACCCGTTTTGGGATTGGATGTGCAAGTAGTCTCTTTGGTTGGTGCGCTTGATGAAGTTGATGCAGGAGAAGCCTGCGAAGGACTGCAGACCACGCTCAATGACTTCCAGCTCCCTGGTGGCTGGCAGGACACAGATGGGACAAGAAAAGCTACTGTTAAAAAACAACTACTGTATCATGAAACTTGCTACACAATACAGTTAATAGCCAGTAATGATTAGATGTTACTTATATGACCTACTTATAGCCTTATGTCGTCTACTTCAATATAGCCTTATACAGTAGTTTGTGACTCATGTACAGATGTAGTATCTTAATTTGTTGATCACCTTGTTGCAGGAGAACCTTGCTAAAATGCAGGAAAGGTCAAACTTGTAGAGTATTTGAGTTTTAAAAAGGCTTCTGAAGTTTGTAGTTTCCACTTTGAAATTTCAGTCTTGATTTTCCCTTACATAAAATGTATAAGCCCCTACAAAAATGTATAATTATAATCCAAATAATAATTCATATATCCAATTGCTGCAGGATTATTTTACTGCTGTAGGACACTGGCTCAAATTAAAATCCTATATCTGTGGCTGTTTGTAAAAGTGACACGCACTTTTACAAGTGCCTGTCACAAGTGCCTGGGGGCCAAAAGTTTGGAATATTACTCATTCAAGGGTTTTTCTATATTTGCACACATTTTTTACATTGTGGAATAAAAGTGAAGACATCAGAACTATGACAAAACACATATGGAATCATGTAGTAACCAAAAAAGTTTTATACATATCCAAATATATTTTATATTTGAGATTCTTCAAAGTAGCCACCCTTTGCCGTGGCAGAAATATCCGAATCCACTTATTTGAAGGGGTGTCCACATACTTTTGTATATATGGTGTATGTGTGTGTGTATATATATCTTACATTGCCAGACTGATAGTAATGATAACTATTTGTTATTTAAAGACTGTTATAGGCTTCTATATTGTACGTGCAGTAATAGTGTACCTTGACACAGGGTATTATCATGACATGGTACTTACAGTACTGGTTGGCGATGACGTAGGGCACATAAACCCTGCCGTCGCTGGACTTGGGCCACATGCAGCCGCGAGCTGTGCAGGGGTCAGCATTCCTCTCAGCCTCGTTGACGTAGGCAATGTCATCCACAATCAAGGGTTCGTTGCGGGTATGCACTGGAGTGACGGGGACAGGAGAGGACGTCAAAGTGTGACACTTTGGATCAGTTTCCCTGATAAAGATTAAGCCTAGTCCTGGACTGAAAATCAATGCGATCATGGAACTTTCTTTTTCAAATACATATTATAAATCACTCATAATGTAATGAAAGTGTTTGGTGGGTATTGTATATCACAGTTTAAAAACTGTCTTACCAACATTCCTGTTTGCCTTCTCCAGCAGCTCAGAGACAGAGAGCTCCTATGGCAGCAAAGACAGAGAGAAATAATGACATTGACAAATCAGCCAACACCTTACTATGAATAGTTAGGTTGTTTCACAAAATATGCATACATTCGTTCACACTTACATAGACGACCACACACGCACGCATGAATGCAGACACACATCACATACAGTAGAAAGTTTAGTAGAGTTTTACTCACCTCCTCGGCCCAGGAGGCCACTACAAGCAGGGCCAGAAGCCCCAGAGTGTACTTTAATGCAGACATGTCAACAAACAACCTGCCGGGGTTAGACACTGTCAATAACTGTGAAAACCACCACAGAAAGTAATTGACTTAGTGTAACTTTACTGTAGTACAGGTGTAGGATCTTAATTTGATCACCCTGTTGTTGAAGGAAATGCATACTTGATTTGCCCTAAAAATTATAATCCACACATTAATTCACATTTGTTGTTGCTGCAAGGTTATTTTCCTTCTGTGAGAAAGTGGTCAAATTGAAATCCTACACACGTAGCTTGCATGACATCGCTAGAGTAGGCAAAGGACATACTCTTACCTTTCGGAAAATGATGTGAAGTTGGTTCACTGATCCAGACACTGCACCTTATATAGTGCAGTCGACAGGAACACTATCCATTTATGGACAGTTTGGTAATGACATTTGAAAAAAAACCTGTCTGCAGATAAGATGCAGGTATGTTGTCTCGATGACATATGGCTAATTCTCACACTAACCAGAGAAAGTTGGGAAAGCGTAGCCTTTCCAAACTTCTCTATTCCTTGAAAATGCTATCTAATCTTTTGCGACTGCCCAAGGCCTGTGAAATGGAGACAGGTGCCTTTATCCAAATGTTTCATAAGACCACCTTAAATGACTACTCTATTATAACATTATGTTATATAAGTAAACAAGTAAGCCTTGTCAGAACCAGAACCGCCCACAGTTTTACAGTACTGCCCAATAACATACAATTGATATAAGGTGAATTAATTAAGTTAATATAAATTTATGTTTGATGGCAAAATATCTGGCTCGCTAGCTTTCTGACTAAAATAACTGCATATAGCTAACATTCTTTGATATTTGGTTAGATGGCGTTATGTATTTCCAAAACTTTGGTTTACTTTGATGTAGCTGTAAGCTAGGTGTTGATAGCAACTGAATGACTCATTCAGTAACAAACTTCAGGCTGGTAGGGCTGATATTCTTTTCTTGTAAGTTGGCTGAAAATGTAATTGAAACCAGTAGTCATGAGTGCAAACAATTTGGTTTGATTTGAAGTTATACATTTTTTGTTAATTCTGTTGGAGTTTACATTATAGGGAATAACTTGGCTTGCCGGGTCCTTAAAATTATATGACTTTAGCATTCTTCGTAATTCTGATCAGTTTTATGTAAAAACTCTGAAAATATAAAAGTGAGGTGAAACTTTGCATTGACCTTTTCATGCGTATACGAATGCAAATCCATCTGTTACATGTGGTTATGTTTTTGCTACCTACCCTTTAAGTCTTTAGGCAGTCAATTAGAGGGCTGCCACACCCTCTTTAAGGGAACAGTCCTCATGCTGGCTAGGCTTGGCCCTGCTCCACCACACTTCTTTCCCCGATGAAGGAGGCCATCAGTCAACTTAAGATTGGCCATTCCACGACCGTCCTCCCCCCCTGGGTCAAAGGTCTGTTTGGACGATAAGGGCAAGCCACCTAGCAGGAAGCAAGGTAGTGGTGACAGCAATAGGGGCTGTTGATTCAGCACTGAAGGTGCTGTGGTTGATTTCAGCAGTAATTGTGGTGCCCTTGGTGGCCTGGCAAGAAACTGCAATGTTTGCGGTGCCCCTGGTGGCACGGCGAAGGACTGCAGTGTTGGCAGTGCCCCTGGTGGCACAGAGATGGACTGCAGTGTCGGCGGTACCCCTGTAGGCATGGAGATGCAATGTTGGCGGTGCTCCTGGTTAAATATAAACTCCAAAAACAAAAGCAGTCAAGCAGGACTAGCTTAGGTCAACTGCACTTTCTGATTTGGCATCTTTTCATCAAAGCTTTTTTATTTTTTGTGAGTTTTCATTGATTTATTTATTATTTAAATTTCAATAATTATGCAAAATGATCAACAATTTACATTCTTACATGAAACATGTCTTACAAAACAAAACAGGTATAAACAAGAAAATGCTAAATACATACAAATATATCGATATATGTATGTAAATAACAAAAACAATATATAAAAAGAATATGACAATTCTAGTGCAATTGTATTAATTCAGAAAAAAACGTATTATAATGATTCAAGAAGATATTATTTTTGTTATTCACTATGGATAATGTGTTAACAAGATGATTAAATTCTATCAAAAATATGTGTAATGTTGGTATTGAATTCTATAATGTTTTGTATAAAGTATTTGGCAACAAGAGTAAAAAAATTCACCATCATTTCAATGGTCTTGTTATCATTGCAATAGTAACATATATCCTTCACGTCAAAAACATGGGTAGTGTTCAAAAAGGTAAATAAGTATTCTGCAAGGTTTTTCCAAAATTCTATCACAGTGAGTCAGATTTTCACTTTTTTCGCAGAATAAACAGATATCATCAATATCAACAAATTTGGACAACATAGAATTACATGTATATATTTTATGTAGAATCTTAAAGTGCACTTCTTTAAATTTGTTTGGTATACAGTATTTGTAAGGCATCAAACAAGATTTTTTTCCAGACAATGTCAGGAATAAGCATATTTCAGAAAAATTTCACTCCTAGGCATAAGTTGGTTCCATAGGCGTAAGTTGGTTCCATGGTTCCATGAATGGAATATTTGTCTTATGTATTTGTTACAACAAGATTTCTCAAGTAAGCCCATGCCTTCCAAGCTGAGTTATAGATAAGCTCTGTGATCATCACCAAAGCTCTGGATAAGCTCTGTGATCATCACAAAGGTAAGATGAGTTTTAATTAGTGTAGTTAAACCACTGTGAATGGCTTTGATCACAGAAATAAACTCTCTAAAAGGTATTGGAAACTCTTTCAATGTTATAAATTGTTCATATGAATGAATATTACCCCAGTTGTCAAAAACATCAAGAACAAAGTCAATATTCCTCTCATGCCAGCTAGGGTAGAACAATGACTTATTCCTTACAGGTATGTCTGAATTATTCCACAAAAGAGCTTTATGTGGGGAACAATTGTGCAGGAAACATATTTTCCAGGACTTTAAAGCTTGTTGGTGAAACCTATAGCCAATTTAGCAGGTAATCTTTCAGGAATATTATTACATTTCAGTAAAAATTAAAGAACATATTGTTTGGAATTAAATATCAAATTGATTCTGTATTGATCAAACATATTTTCAACCAATTGATCTTGAAAGGGATATTTATGTCAACAAAATCCAATACTTCCAGACTTTTTTAGTTTGTGAGACTTATTTTTCCAGATGAAGTCAAGAATGGTCTTGTTGATCTCTTTACAGGTAGAGGGATTTACAAATAAAGATAATGAGGGGTACACAAATTGAGACAGTCCCTCTGCACTCCCCCAAGTATAGAAAGTTCTTTCTCTAAAACCAGTTATAGTTTGTTTCTTGCTACATTGATAGCCAATATTAGACTGTTAACCACCTAACCCTCAAAGTTTCTTGGACAAGCGAGAAAACACTACCTCTCACAGCGACACCATCTTGGCCCTTCTCTTTATCCCCAATGCTCATTAAGAAATGCTAGCGGCCATGACAGAAGGCAAACAAGGGTTGTCTTGGGGGTGTGGTTTGATGTGATGTGTCTTTTACTTTTTTGCATCATATTCACCCTCTGAAATAACTGTTTTAGTTGTAAACTGGTCCCTGACAAGTAAATTGACAAAAGGCACAATGGATAGTATCCTGAACGGGAAATGTTCCCTTATTTTACCAGGTAAATTGACTGAGAACACATTCTTATTTACAGCAATGACCAGGGGAATAGTTACAGGGGAGATGAATGAGCCAATTGGAAACTGGGGATTATTAGGTGGCCATGATGGTATGAGGGCCAAATTGGGAATTTAACCAGGAGACCGGGGTTTTACACCACTACTCTTAAAACTAGGCACCACACCTGACCAACTGAGCTAATCGATCAGTTCAGGGATTGCCTAACTTCAACACACCTGGGCTCAGATTCACAAAACACTTTTTACGCAAAAACTTAAGAAGGTAATATAATATAGTTCGTAAGTGCAATTCTTTAACAATATCTTAAGATTTAATGATTTTCTGACAAACTACTCAAATATTTTCTTCTTAAGATGTGAGTTGCTAGACAACGGTTTTAGCTAGCTATTAAGCTAGCAATGGAAATCATGTTAGCATATTTCTTACTGAGATTACTGTTCTAAAACATGTTCTTGTGTAACAGTATTGCTTCCGTCCCTCTCCTAGCCCCTACCTGGGCTCGAAACAGTGACCCTCAAAGCATCGTTACCCATCGCTCCACAAAAGCCACGCCTCTTGCAGAGCAAGGGAAACAACTACTTCAAGGTCTCAGAGCGAGTGACATCACCGATTGAAACACTACTAGTGTGTACCACTAACTAGCTAGCCATTTCACACTGGTTACACTGGGTTTCAAATAATCAACACAGATACTTTCAGATGAAGTTTGTGAGTGAATGAAACATGTTCAATTGCTTTCATGAGCTATTTCTCTTGGAATTAAGAACATTTCCAAGAATCACATTTCTTCTTAACTTCGCTTAAGGAGAAACAGAAGAAATTGCGCAATACATTTTCCAATAAACCTTTTGAGGAATAGCATCTTTGCTTATCTTTCTTATTAAGTCTATAGTTAAGAAAAAAATGGCAGTTATGAAGAAATTGCTTCTTAAGAAGGTTTTGTGAATCCAGGCCCAGGTCTTCCAGGTCGGTTAAATCGAAAACAGGTGTGCCTATAGGCTATACATAGACGCTAGGTATTTTTCTGATCGAAAACCAGCAGGCATTCGGCCCTCCATGGATGGAGTTTGACACCTGTGCAGTAGACAGTTAGTGCCAATGCTCCGTGGTAATGTGTCGCCCCCCCCCATGTGGTCAGCATTGGGACTGACTGCAGTTAGGTCCTCAGTAGCCTAGTGACAGAGCAGTGTCCAACAGTTTGATTGGTGCAAACAGCTGTATCTACCAGTCCTGCGTTCAAATACTATTTAAAATGTTTCATATGCTTTGTGTGTTTGCTCTAGCCTCCCAATTGTGCCCAGTGGGAAGGGTTTACAGTTTTGAGACTCTTTCATTGGTTCCATTGTGCAACGCATGCTCAATCAAACCCAGGTAAAGTAGGCTATTTGATAGGATTTCAATTAGTATTTTAACCCAGGACTTTTATCCACACTGTAAAAAAATCTATTAAGACCTTTAAAATAATGAAACAAAAATACAGTATGTTTTTACATGGCGGTTTATTGCCACTCTATCAACACTGAGTCATCAACACAAACTTGTGAGAGAGGACAGAAACACAAGGAGTCAGTTTAACAGTTGTACAGCCTGTTGAGACGGGTGATGTCGCTCTGGCTCATCTGGGAGGCGTTACCGATCTCCACGTTCTGGTTGGGGATGGGCACCATGGTGGGCTGGTTGTTCTTGGAGAAGGCGTATCTGCAATCACATCACACCATGATGAACACTTGGGATGAGTGGGGGTAGGCTTACCATGTAATAATATGTTTGGTCATGTTTTTATGCTTATCTAGACAGGTTAGAAATAGAGGGGGTCAGATAGAGGAGGAAAGAGGAGAAGGTAGGAAGGGTGGATCCAGGAACCGGCTTGAACATAAAGTTCTATTCAACATAAATGATATGTGCTAAGGGCCGGGTGTCTTACAGCTAGACCACAAACTCTGCACACAATTAGAATTTTATGAGGCTGGTTTGACAATTATTCAACTGACTAAGTATCTACTGGTGTGAAAGTGGTAAAACAACGGTGACTAACCTGTGGTACTGCATGACAGAGTTGTAGTCATAGGCCGTTCCCTGGTTCAGGGTGGCTATCTTGTTGAAGTTGTGCTCCATGCCTGAAAGAGAGAGAATTTGTTAGATTCATCTTGTCATAATAAATAAATGCATCGGTTGGTGAACATATGTACTGTACATGTTTGTGTGTGCATTTGGACATTCATAGAATAGAATACATTGTCTGTGTATGTACATGGTTATATGGGGACATTGGAAAACCAAAGGGTTCCTACCGGACTGGACATTCTCGAGAAGAACACGAATATGGTTGTCACGGTCGCTGCGGGTCTGCTCGTGGTTGAAGCCCAGGGCATGGAGGAGCTCGTGCTGGGTGGTACCGTGGTATACACATCCGGAACGACTCAGAGACACAACCTGGGCATTGCCAGAACGACCAACGTAGGACCAGCACCTGCCATGAATGGGTTGGAAAGAGTTGGAGCAGTTCAATTTGTTTTAAATTGCTCTGTCAGACCCACACAAACACACAAATGCACTTACATGCACACACTGTTACCATAAATGTGTCATGCTTTATAATGCCGTTTCATGTCTCAAACTGAACTGTCCTAACCAATGATGTATATAAACCCTGGATGACTGACACTGGGTGCTGTATGGAAGTCACCGTGCAGCCATCTTGGTACTCCTCCTCCATTTTAATACTTTTTTGGAATATTCAGAAATTACTCCGCCATTTCCTGGTTGCTAACTTCTAAGAGTTTGCCTAATTTCAGTTTGTGACAAAACCACCCCTCCAATAACCAACAATATTGTATTTTCAGCTGTTTGAAGCTGGTGTACAAAACTGAAAGTAAAATATGCAAAAACTATTATAAAAATATATAAATACATTTTCCTTAAAGTATTTCGTTTGAGAGTACTAATGTTACTGTCCCAACTAGAAAAAATATTTAAATACGTATAATTTTGTCCTTGAAATATTTAATAGAAATACTGTAGAATTCATTCCTCTGGAGAACTCATCCAATATGTCTGATCGGTGGCTTCAAAGCTTCTCAATGGCCAATACATAGCATCTGCAGTCCAGGGTTTTTATAATGAATTGGTCCTAACTAAACCTTGTTCTAGACAATCCTCATATAGAATCGTCGGACCTATGAATTATATGTAATTCCATATTGTACTTACCCGTTTTGGGATTGGATGTGCAAGTAGTCTCTTTGGTTGGTGCGCTTGATGAAGTTGATGCAGGAGAAGCCTGCGAAGGACTGCAGACCACGCTCAATGACTTCCAGCTCCCTGGTGGCTGGCAGGACACAGATGGGACAAGAAAAGCTACTGTTAAAAAACAACTACTGTATCATGAAACTTGCTACACAATACAGTTAATAGCCAGTAATGATTAGATGTTACTTATATGACCTACTTATATTCTTATGTAGTCTACTTCAATATAGCCTTATACAGTAGTTTGTGACTCATGTACAGATGTAGTATCTTAATTTGTTGATCACCTTGTTGCAGGAGAACCTTGCTAAAATGCAGGAAAGGTCAAACTTGTAGAGTATTTGAGTTTTAAAAAGGCTTCTGAAGTTTGTAGTTTCCACTTTGAAATTTCAGTCTTGATTTTCCCTTACATAAAATGTATAAGCCCCTACAAAAATGTATAATTATAATCCAAATAATAATTCATATATCCAATTGCTGCAGGATTATTTTACTGCTGTAGGACACTGGCTCAAATTAAAATCCTATATCTGTGGCTGTTTGTAAAAGTGACACGCACTTTTACAAGTGTCTGTCACAAGTGCCTGGGGGCCAAAAGTTTGGAATATTACTCATTCAAGGGTTTTTCTATATTTGCACACATTTTTTACATTGTGGAATAAAAGTGAAGACATCAGAACTATGACAAAACACATATGGAATCATGTAGTAACCAAAAAAGTTTTATACATATCCAAATATATTTTATATTTGAGATTCTTCAAAGTAGCCACCCTTTGCCGTGGCAGAAATATCCGAATCCACTTATTTGAAGGGGTGTCCACATACTTTTGTATATATGGTGTATGTGTGTGTGTATATATATCTTACATTGCCAGACTGATAGTAATGGTAACTATTTTTTATTTAAAGACTGTTATAGGCTTCTATATTGTACGTGCAGTAATAGTGTACCTTGACACAGGGTATTATCATGACATGGTACTTACAGTACTGGTTGGCGATGACGTAGGGCACATAAACCCTGCCGTCGCTGGACTTGGGCCACATGCAGCCGCGAGCTGTGCAGGGGTCAGCATTCCTCTCAGCCTCGTTGACGTAGGCAATGTCATCCACAATCAAGGGTTCGTTGCGGGTATGCACTGGAGTGACGGGGACAGGAGAGGACGTCAAAGTGTGACACTTTGGATCAGTTTCCCTGATAAAGATTAAGCCTAGTCCTGGACTGAAAATCAATGCGATCATGGAACTTTCTTTTTCAAATACATATTATAAATCACTCATAATGTAATGAAAGTGTTTGGTGGGTATTGTATATCACAGTTTAAAAACTGTCTTACCAACATTCCTGTTTGCCTTCTCCAGCAGCTCAGAGACAGAGAGCTCCTATGGCAGCAAAGACAGAGAGAAATAATGACATTGACAAATCAGCCAACACCTTCTTATGAATAGTTAGGTTGTTTCACAAAATATGCATACATTCGTTCACACTTACATAGACGACCACACATGCACGCATGAATGCAGACACACATCACATACAGTAGAAAGTTTAGTAGAGTTTTACTCACCTCCTCGGCCCAGGAGGCCACTACAAGCAGGGCCAGAAGCCCCAGAGTGTACTTTAATGCAGACATGTCAACAAACAACCTGCCGGGGTTAGACACTGTCAATAACTCTGAAAACCACCACAGAAATTAATTGACTTAGTGTAACTTTTCTGTAGTACAGGTGTAGGATCTTAATTTGAGCACCCTGTTGTTGCAGGAAATGCAAACTTTTAGTGTATTTGAGTTTTAAAAAGGCCTTTAAAGTTTGGAATTTCCACATTCAAATTTCATTCTTTATTTGCCCTAAAAATTATAATCCACACATTAATTCATATTTCTTGTTGCTGCAAGGTTATTTTCCTTCTGTGAGAAAGTGGTCAAATTGAAATCCTACACACGTAGCTTGCATGAGATCGCTAGAGTAGGCAAAGGACATACTCTTACCTTTCGGATACTCTTACCTTTCGGAAGATGATGTGAAGTTGGTTCACTGATCCAGACACTGCACCTTATATAGTGCAGTCGACAGGAACACTATCCATTTATGGACAGTTTGGTAATGACATTTGAAAAAAAACCTTTCTGCAGATAAGATGCAGGTATGTTGTCTCGATGACATATGGCTAATTCCCACACCAACCAGAGAAAGTTGGGAAAGCGTAGCCTTTCCAAACTTCTCTATTCCTTGAACATGCTATCTAATCTTTTGCGACTACCCAAGGCCTGTGAAATGGAGACAGGTGCCTTTATCCAAATGTTTCATAAGACCACCTTAAATGACTACTCTATTATAACATTATGTTATATAAGTAAACAAGTAAGCCTTGTCAGAACCAGAACCGCCCACAGTTTTACAGTACTGCCCAATAACATACAATTGATATAAGGTGAATTAATTAAATTAATATAAATTTATGTTTGATGGCAAAATATCTGGCTCGCTAGCTTTCTGACTAAAATAACTGCATATAGCTAACATTCTTTGATATTTGGTTAGATGGCGTTATGTATTTCCAAAACTTTGGTTTACTTTGATGTAGCTGTAAGCTAGGTGTTGATAGCAACTGAATGACTCATTCAGTAAGAAACTTCAGGCTGGTAGGGCTGATATTCTTTTCTTGTAAGTTGGCTGAAAATGTAATTGAAACCAGTAGTCATGAGTGCAAACAATTTGGTTTGATTTGAAGTTATACATTTTTAGTTAATTCTGTTGGAGTTGACATTATAGGGAATAACTTGGCTTGCCGGGTCCTTAAAATTACATGACTTTAGTATTCTTCGTAATTCTGATCAGTTTTATGTAAAAACTACTCTGAAAATATAAAAGTGAGGTGAAACTTTGCATTGACCTTTTCATGCATATACAAATGCAAATTCATCTGTTACATGTGGTTATGTTTTTGCTACCTACCCTTTAAGTCTTTAGGCAGTCAATTAGAGGGCTGCCACACCCTCTTTAAGGAAACAGTCCTCATGCTGGCTAGGCTTGGTCCTGCTCCACCACACTTCTTTCCCTCATGAAAGAGGCCATCGGTCAACTTAAGATTGGCCATTCCACGACCGTCCTCCCCCCTGGGTCAAAGGTCTGTTTGGACGATAAGGGCAAGCCACCTAGCAGGAAGCAAGGTAGTTGTGACAGCAATAGGGGCTGTTGATTCAGCACTGAAGGTGCTGTGGTTGATTGCAGCAGCAATTGTGGTGCCCTTGGTGGCCTGGCAAGAAACTGCAATGTTTGCGGTGCCCCTGGTGGCACGGCGAAGGACTGCAGTGTTGGCGGTGCCCCTGGTGGCACAGAGATGGACTGCAGTGTCGGCGGTACCCCTGTAGGCATGGAGATGCAATGTTGGCGGTGCTCCTGGTTAAATATAAACTCCAAAAACAAAAGCAGTCAAGCAGGACTAGCTTAGGTCAACTGCACTTTCTGATTTGGCCTCTTTTCATCAATGCTTTTTTATTTTTTGTGAGTTTTCATTGATTTATTTATTATTTCAATGTCAATAATTATGCAAAATGATCAACAATTTACATTCTTACATGAAACATGTCTTATAAAACAAAACAGGTATAAACAAGAAAATGCTAAATACATACAAATATATCTATATACAGTGGGGAGAACAAGTATTTGATACACTGCCGATTTTGCAGGTTTTCCTACTTACAAAGCATGTAGCGGTCTGCAATTTTTATCATAGGTACACTTCAACTGTGAGAGACGGAATCTAAAACAAAAATCCAGAAAATCACATTGTATGATTTTTAAATAATTAATTTGCATTTTATTGCATGACATAAGTATTTGATCACCTACCAAGCAGTAAGAATTCCGGCTCTCACAGACCTGTTAGTTTTTCTTTAAGAAGCCCTCCTGTTCTCCACTCATTACCTGTATTAACTGCACCTGTTTGAACTCGTTACCTGTATAAAAGACACCTGTCCACACACTCAATCAAACAGACTCCAACCTCTCCACAATGGCCAAGACCAGAGAGCTGTGTAAGGACATCAGGGATAAAATTGTAGACCTGCACAAGGCTGGGCTGGGCTACAGGACAATAGGCAAGCAGCTTGGTGAGAAGGCAACAACTGTTGGCGCAATTATTTGAAAATGGAAGAAGTTCAAGATGACGGTCAATCTCCCTCGGTCTGGGGCACCATGCAAGATCTCACCTCGTGGGGCATCAATGATCATGAGGAAGGTGAGGGATCAGCCCAGAACTACACGGCAGGACATGGTCAATGACCTGAAGAGAGCTGGGACCACAGTCTCAAAGAAAACCATTAGTAACACACTACGCCGTCATGGATTAAAATCCTGCAGCGCACGCAAGGTCCCCCTGCTCAAGCCAGCGCATGTCCAGGCCCGTCTGAAGTTTGCCAATGACCATCTGGATGATCCAGAGGAGGAATGGGAGAAGGTCATGTGGTCTGATGAGACAAAAATAGAGCTTTTTGGTCTAAACTCCACTCGCCGTGTTTGGAGGAAGAAGAAGGATGAGTACAACCCCAAGAACACCATCCCAACCGTGAAGCATGGAGGTGGAAACATCATTCTTTGGGGATGCTTTTCTGCAAAGGGGACAGGATGACTGCACCGTATTGAGGGGAGGATGGATGGGGCCATGTATCGCGAGATCTTGGCCAACAACCTCCTTCCCTCAGTAAGAGCATTGAAGATGGGTCGTGGCTGGGTCTTCCAGCATGACAACGACCCGAAACACACAGCCAGGGCAACTAAGGAGTGGCTCCGTAAGAAGCATCTCAAGGTCCTGGAGTGGCCTAGCCAGTCTTCAGACCTGAACCCAATAGAAAATCTTTGTAGGGAGCTGAAAGTCCGTATTGCCCAGCGACAGCCCCGAAACCTGAAGGATCTGGAGAAGGTCTGTATGGAGGAGTGGGCCAAAATCCCTGCTGCAGTGTGTGCAAACCTGGTCAAGAACTACAGGAAACGTATGATCTCTGTATGATCTTCTGTACCAAATATTAAGTTCTGTTTTTCTGATGTATCAAATACTTATGTCATGCAATAAAATACAAATTAATTACTTAAAAATCATACAATGTGATTTTCTGGATTTTTGTTTTAGATTCCGTCACTCACAGTTGAAGAGTACCTATGATAAAAATTACATACTTCTACATGCTTTGTAAGTGGGAAAACCTGCAACATCGGCAGTGTATCAAATACTTGTTCTCCCCACTGTATGTATGTAAATAACAAAAACAATATATAAAAAGAATATGACAATTCTAGTTCAATTGTATTAATTCAGAAATAAACATATTATAATGATTCAAGAAGATATTATTTTTGTTATTCACTATGGATAATGTTTTAACAAGATGATTAAATTCTATCAAAAATATGTGTAATGTTGGTATTGAATTCTATAATGTTTTGTATAAAGTACTTGGCAACAAGAGTAAAAAAATTCACCATCATTTCAATGGTCTTGTTATCATTGCAATAGTAACATATATCCTTCACGTCAAAAACATGGGTAGTGTTCAAAAAGGTAAATAAGTATTCTGCAAGGTTTTTCCAATATTCTATCACAGTGAGTCAGATTTTCACTTTTTTCGCAGAAAACGCAGATATCATCAATATCAACAAATTTGGACAACATAGAATTACATGGATATATTTTATGTAGAATCTTAAATTGCACTTCCTTATATTTGTTTGGTATACAGTATTTGTAAGGCATCAAACAAGATTTTTTCCAGACAATGTCAGGAATAAGCATATTCCAGAAAAATTTCACCCCTAGGCGTAAGTCGGTTCCATGAATGGAATATTTGTCATATGTATTTGTTACAACAAGATTTCTCAAGTAAGCCCATGCCTTCCAAGCTGAGTTATAGATAAGCTCTGTGATCATCACCAAAGCTAAGATGAGTTTTGTGTAGTTAAACCACTGTGAATGGCTTTGATCACAGAAATAAACTCTCTGAAAGGTATTGGAAACTCTTTCAATGTTATAAATTGTTCATATGAATGAATATTACCCCAGTTGTCAAAAACATCAAGAACAAAGTCAATATTCCTCTCATGCCAGCTAGGGTAGAATAATGACTTATTCCTTACAGGTATGTCTGAATTATTCCACAAAAGAGCTTTATGTGGGGAACAATTGTGCAGGAAACATATTTTCCAGGACATTAAAGCTTGTTGTTGAAACCTATAGCCAATTTAGCAGGTAATCTTTCAGGAATATTATTACATTTCAGTAAAAATGTATCCGTATTGTTTGGAATTAAATATCAAATTGATTCTGTATTGACCAGACATATTTTCAACCAATTGATCTTGAAAGGGATATTTATGTCAACAAAATCCAATACTTCCAGACTTCCTTCAGATCTTTTATTTGAGGACTGACTTTTTTAGTTTGTGAGACTTATTTTTCCAGATGAAGTCAAGAATGGTCTTGTTGATCTCTTTACAGGTAGAGGGATTTACAAAAAAAGATAATAAGGGGTACACAAATTGAGACTCTGCCTTGGACAGAAGCACTCCCCCAAGTATAGAAAGCCACAGCTCATTGTTTTGGGATTGCAGTTTCTCCAGCTTGTTCTCTAGGAAAGTTATCTTTTCCCTGTTCTCGCTCACAACTGTGTGAAGCTGACTGACAAATTATCAATCTTCTTTGATGTTTCTTCGTTAGCCCACTGTATGATGGACACATTGGAGAATGTGGTTTCTTGTTTAGTAGTCAGGGTCTGGATTTTAGACATGGAAATGTCTTCTTTCACTTTTTTCTCCGGTGGATTTGATTGCAAGGATCTCGTCCTGGTTTGTCTTGTTCTTTCTCTTGTTCTTTCTCTAAAACCAGTTATAGTTTGTTTCTTGCTACATTGATAGCCAATATTAGACTGTTAACCACCTTACCCTCAAAGTTGCTTGGACAAGCGAGAAAACACTACCTCTCACAGCGACACCATCTCGGCCCTTCTCTTTATCCCCAATGCTCATTAAGAAATGCTAGCGGCCATGACAGAAGGCAAACAATAGTTGTCTTGGGGGTTTGGTTTGATGTGGTGTGTCTTTTACTTTTTTGCATCATATTCACCATCTGAAATAACTGTTTTAGTTGTAAACTGGTCCCTGACAAGTAATTTGACTAAAGGCACACTGGATAGTATCCTGAACGGGAAATGTTCCCTTATTTTACCAGGTAAATTGACTGAGAACAAGTTCTTATTTACAGCAATGACCAGGGGAATAGTTACAGGGGAGATGAATGAGCCAATTGGAAACTGGGGATTATTAGGTGGCCATGATGGTATGAGGGCCAAATTGGGAATTTAACCAGGAGACCGGGGTTAACACCACTACTCTTAAAAGCACCACACCTGACCAACTGAGCTAATCGATCAGTTCAGGGATTGCCTAACTTCAACACACCTGGGCTCAGATTCACAAAATAGAAAAAAATAAGAAGTATATAATATAGTTTGTAAGTGCAATTCTTTAACAATATCTTAAGATTTAATGATTTTCTGACAAACTACTCAAATATTTTCTTACAAATCTTCTTAAGATGTGAGTTGCTAGACAACGGTTTTAGCTAGCTATTAAGCTATCAATGGAAATCATGTTAGCATATTTCTTACTGAGATTACTGTTCTAAAACATGTTCTTGTGTAACAGTATTGCTTGCGTCCCTCTCCTAGCCCCTACCTGGGCTCGGAACAGTGACCCTCAAAGCATCGTTACCCATCGCTCCACAAAAGCCACGCCTCTTGCAGAGCAAGGGAAACGACTACTTCAAGGTCTCAGAGCGAGTGACATCACCGATTGAAACACTACTAGCGTGTACCACTAACTAGCTAGCCATTTCACACTGGTTACACTGGGTTTCAAATAATCAACACAGATACTTTCAGATGAAGTTTTTGAGTGAATGAAACCTGTTCAATTGCTTTCATGAGATATTTCTCTTGGAATTAAGAACATTTCCAAGAATCACATTTCTTCTTAACTTCGCTTAAGGAGAAACATAAGAAATTGCGCAATACATTTTCCAATAAACTTTTTGAGGAATAGCAACTTTGCTTATCTTTCTTATTAAGTCTATAGTTAAGAAGAAATTGCTTCTTAAGAAGGTTTTGTGAATCCAGGCCCAGGTCTTCCAGGTCGGTTAAATCGAAAACAGGTCTGCCTATAGGCTATACATAGACACTAGGTATTTTTCTGATCAAGTCACGAGGAAGAACTCCAGGCCCTAATCTAACATGCATGAAAAGACAAACTCATTCAGGAGTTGGCCCACATATACAATTGTTTAGATCAGTGATCCTCAATGCATGTGTAACACTAAGCTTATCAGATGTAGTGACGTGTATTCATGGATGCCAAGGGAAGCCAGGTGTTGTAACGTCGTCTATCATTAAAGTGGTGACTGCTATTTATCGTATATTTACCTACTACGTCTAATTGCTCCTGTTTTCGTTGCGACTTGCGGTAACTCTCTGTGGTTCTAAATTAATAGTTGTTTAGTGGTCCGAAAATGTTGGAAACGTTAACTTGCTTGACCCTGCTGTAGGTCATGTAACTTTGTTTCTGTACATGCAATATGCTTTGTGGACATCACTGGACAGAGGTTGCTATCCGGTTTTGTGATAAAACAAAGGTGAGGTTGAATTTATTCTGCTACTGTGTCTTCTTATTGTCTCGGCATTTAGGCCTATATATCACGGTCGCAAGGCATTTGAATTAACAGGTTATAGAGAAAACAATGCAATTATCACAACACATAGGTTGTAATATGGCATTTCTGGGGGGATACTTGGCTTCTCCATTGATTTTACATACACACACCGCTACTGATCAGATTTAACTTCGACTCTACTTAGAATTTCAGACCAAACCTTTTTAATTATTCTGTGTCTCTGTCTCAAGTTTATCGGGTCACACAATGGAAGAATTGTGTTTGTGAAGATTGTCTGTTGGGATCCAAGCCAGAATGCAGACAGCCATTAAACTCTTGTTTGTAATTACAGTAGACCAGGGGTGTCAAACTCATTACATGGAGGGCCAAGTATATGCAGGTTTTAGTTGTATCCTTTCAATTAAGACCTAGACAACCAGGTGTGGGGAGTTCCTTACTAATTAGTGACCTTAATTCAAGGGAGGAGCGAAAACCAGCAGGCATTCGGCCCTCTGTGGATGGAGTTTGACACCTGTGCAGTAGACAGTTAGTGTCAGTGCTCTGTGGTAATGTGTCGCCCCCCCCATGTGGTCAGCATTGGGACTGACTTCAGTTAGGTCCTCAGTAGCCTAGTGACAGAGCAGTGTCCAACAGTTTGATTGGTGCAAACAGCTGTATCTACCAGTCCTGCGTTCAAATACTATTTAAAATGTTTAATATGCTTTGTGTGTTTGCTCTAGCCTCCCAATTGAGCTCAGTGGGAAGGGTTTACAGTTTTGAGACTCTTTCATTGGTTCCATTGTGCAACGCATGCTCAATCAAACCCAGGTAAAGTAGGCTATTTGATAGGATTTCAATTACTATTTTAACCCAGGACTTTTATCCACACTGTAAAAAAATCTATTAAGACCTTTAAAATAATGAAACAAAAATACAGTATGTTTTTACATGGCGGTTTATTGCCACTCTATCAACACTGAGTCATCAACACAAACTTGTGAGAGAGGACAGAAACACAAGGAGTCAGTTTAACAGTTGTACAGCCTGTTGAGACGGGTGATGTCGCTCTGGCTCATCTGGGAGGCGTTACCGATCTCCACGTTCTGGTTGGGGATGGGCACCATGGTGGGCTGGTTGTTCTTGGAGAAGGCGTATCTGCAATCACATCACACCATGATGAACACTTGGGATGAGTGGGGGTAGGCTTATCATGTAATAATATGTTTGGTTATGTTTTTATGCTTATCTAGACAGGTTAGAAATAGAGTGGGTCAGATAGAGGAGGAAAGAGGAGAAGGTAGGAAGGGTGGATCCAGGAACCGGATTGAACATAAAGTTCTATTCAACATAAATGATATGTGATAAGAGCCGGGTGTCTTACAGCTAGACCACAAGCTCTGCACACAATTAGAATTTTATGAGGCTGGTTTGACAATTATTCAACTGACTAAGTATCTACTGGTGTGAAAGTGTTAAAACAACGGTGACTAACCTGTGGTACTGCATGACAGAGTTGTAGTCATAGGCCGTTCCCTGGTTCAGGGTGGCGATCTTGTTGAAGTTGTGCTCCATGCCTGGAAGAGAGTGAATATGTTAGATTCACCTTGCTCTAAAAAATAAATGCATTGGTTGGTGACGAATTCAACAGTGTGTGTGTTTTTGCCTGTATAAGTACTGTACATGTTTGTGTGTGAGTGTACACATGGCCACGGGAAGATGTTTTGGGTAATATATATATATATATATATATATATATATATATATATATATATATATATATTTTATTATATACACATGCATAGAATATAATAGCATTGAATATAATATAACATAATGTCTGTATGTACATGGTTATGTGGGGAAATGGGAAAGCCAAAGGGTTCCTACCGGACTGGACATTCTGGAGGAGAACGCGGATGTGGTTGTCACGGTCGCTGCGGGTCTGCTCGTGGTTGAAGCCCAGGGCATGAAGGAGCTCGTGCTGGGTGGTACCGTGGTATACACATCCGGAACGACTCAGAGACACAACCTGGGCATTGCCAGAACGACCAACGTAGGACCAGCACCTGCCATGAATGGGTTGGACAGAGCAATTACTTTTAAATTACTCTGTCAGACCCACACAAACAAACACAAATGCACGTACACGCACACACTGTTACCATAAATGTGTCATGCTTTATAATGCCGTTTCCTAACCAATTATGTATATAAACCCTGGATGACTGACACTGGGTGCTGTATGGAAGTTACGCGCAGCCATCTTGGTACTGCTCCATTGTAATTATTTTTTGGAAGCAATTGAAATGCATTTAGTAAAGGTGCAATATGCAGAGATTGCTCTGTCATTTCCTGGTTGCTAAAATTCAAATAGTTCGCCTAATTTCAGTTTGTGACAAAACAACGAATCCGAGTGGAGAGAATCACTGTACATCTAAACTGCTGTGAAATATATTTTCAATAACTAAAAATATTGTATTTTCAGCTGTTTGAAGCATAGAAATAGCGCACGTAGAACAGATCTACCGATTCTTAGGTTTGCTTTCAACGAGAATGACAGATCTTTAACTCCTATCTCTATGTGAATTTGGTCGGATTTCCCAAAAAGTAACATTTTGCAGCTTTCATGTCTACATTAGTTTTTGACACATTAATTATATTACAGACGGCTTAAGATAGATGGATAGATAGATAGATAATTTATTGATCCCCGTGGGGAAATTACTTTGTCAAGCAGCTACGAAAAACACAGTCTAGAGTGCAAAAAGCTATAGAAACGCATTGCATAGTATGAGTGAATGACTGAATATGTACACTATACATTGTTATAGTGTTAGGTGAAAAAATGATACAATTATTGCACGTTGATATAAATAAAATAAAAGTATTTGCATGGTTTACTATACAGGTCGATGGCAGAGAAAGATACTTAAATAGCTAAATGTGTGTATTTAATGCATACATTTAAATTATATTGTGTGAGCTAAACATAAAAAATATATAAAAAACATTTCCTTAAAGTATTTTTATTGAGAACTAAAGTTACTGTCTCCACTACAAAAAATACATGTAATTTGTCCATCAAATATTTTATTAAAATACTGTAGAAGTCTATCATTCCTATTTAGGACTGCTCCAACTGGGGAGAGCCAATATGGCCGACCGGTGGCTTCAAAGCTTCTCAATGGTCAATACATCTGCAATCCAGGGTTTATATACATAATTGGTCCTAACTCAGCCTGGTTCTGTACATCATAATGATCCTCATATAGAATCATAGGACCTATGAATTATATGTAATTCCATATTGTACTTACCCGTTTTGGGATTGGATGTGCAAGTAGTCTCTTTGGTTGGTGCGCTTGATGAAGTTGATGCAGGAGAAGCCTGCGAAGGACTGCAGACCACGCTCAATGACTTCCAGCTCCCTGGTGGCTGGCAGGACACAGATGGGACAAGAAAAGCTACTGTTAAAAAACAACTACTGTATCATGAAACTTGCTACACAATACAGTTAATAGCCAGTAATGATTAAATGTTACTTATATGACCTACTTATAGCCTTATGTCGTCTACTTTTATATAAATTAAGATCCTTTGTCTGTGGCTGTTTGTAAAAGTCACAGGCAAAGAAGGTTACATTATATACGTATATACACATTAAATGACTAAATGTATGTAGACGCCTGCTCGTCGAACATCTCATTACAAAATCATGAGCATTAGTGAGGTTGGGAACTGATGTTGGACGATTATGCCTTGCTCGCAGTCGGTGTTCCAATTCATCCCAAAGGTGTTCGATGGGAGTTGAGGTCAGGGCTCTGTGCAGGCCAGTCAAGTTGTTCCACACCGATCTCAACAAACCATTTCTGTATGGACCTCGCTTTGTGCACGAGGGATTTGTCATGCTGAAACAAGAAAGGGCCTTCCCCAAGCTGTTGCCACAAAGTCGGAAGCACAGAATCGTTTAGAATGTCATTGTATGCTGTAGCGTTAAGATTTCCCTTCACTGGAACCATGAAAAAACAGCCCCAGACTTTTATTCCTCCTCCACCAAACTTTACAGTTGGCACTATGCATTCAGGCAGGTAGCGTTTTCCTGGCATCCGCTGAACCCAGATTCGTCTGTCGGACTGCCAGATAGTGAAGCGAGTCCAATGGCGTTGAGCTTTACACCACTACAGCCGACGTTTGGCACTGCGCATGGTGATCTTAGTGTGTGACTGCATGGAAACCCAAATCATGAAGCTCCCGATGAACAATTATTGTGCTGTCGCTGCTTCCAGGGGTAGTTTGGAACTCTGTAGTGAGTGTTGCAACTGAGGACAGACGATTTTTACGTGCTAAGCGCTTCAGCGCTATGCGGTCCCGTTCTGTGGCCTATCACTTTGCGGCTGAGGCGTTGTTGCTCCTAGACGTTTCCACTCCACAACTACAGCACTTACAGTTGACCGGGGGCAGCCCTAGCAGGGCAGAAATTTGACGAACTGACTTGTTGGAAAGTTGCCATCCTATGAAGGTGCCATGTTGAAAGTTACTGAGCTCTTCAGTAAGGCCATTCTACTGCCAATGTTTGTCTATGGAGATTGCATGGCTGTGTGCTCGATTTTATACACTTGTCTGCAACGGGTGTGGCTGAAATATCCAAATCCACTTATTTGAAGGGGTGTCCACATACTTTTGTATATATAGTGTGTTTGTGTGTGTCTCTATATCTATCTCACCTTGCCATACTGATAGTAGTGGTAAACTATTACACAATAAATACTGTTATAGACATGGTACTTACAGTACTGGTTGGCGATGACGTACGGCACATAGACCCTGCCGTCGCTGGACTTGGGCCACATGCAGCCGCGAGCTGTGCAGGGGTCAGCGTTCCTCTCAGCCTCGTTGACGTAGGCGATGTCATCCACAATCAAGGGTTCGTTGCGGGTATGCACTGGAGGGATGGGGACAGGAGAGGACGTCAAAGTGTGACACTTTGGATCAGTTTCCCTGATAAAGATTAAGCCTAGTCCTGGACTGAAAATCAATGCGATCATGGAACTTTCTTTTTCAAATACATATTATAAATCACTCATAATGTAATGAAAGTGTTTGGTGGGTATTGTATATCACAGTTTAAAAACGGTCTTACCAACATTCCTGTTTGCCTTCTCCAGCAGCTCAGAGACAGAGAGCTCCTATGGCAGCAAAGACAGAGAGAAATAATGACATTGACAAATCAGCCAACACCTTACTAATGAAATCTCCCCCCCGGGGGATCAATAAAGTACCTATCTATCTATCTATCTATCTATGAATACTTAGGTTGTTTCACAAAATATGCATGCATACGTCCACACTTACATAGATAAACACACGCATCCATGAATGCAGACACACATCACATACAGTAGAAAGTTTAGTAGAGTTTTACTCACCTCCTCGGCCCAGGAGGCCACTACAAGCAGGGCCAGAAGCCCCAGAGTGTACTTTAATGCAGACATGTCAACAAACAACCTGTCGGGGTTAGACACTGTCAATAACTCTGAAAACCACCACAGAAAGTAATTGACTTAGTGTAACTTTACTGTAGTACAGGTGTAGGATCTTAATTTGATAATCCAGTTGTTGCAGAACATTTTCTGCACAGCAGGAAATGCAAACTTGTAGTGTATTCAAGGTTTTAAAAGGCTTCTAAATTTTGTAATTTTCACTTCAAAATTTCAGACTTGATTTGCCCTATCTAAAAATGAATCAACCCCTAAATAAATGTCCATTAATTATAATCACCTTTCCTGTTGCTGCAGGATTATGTTCCTGCTGTGAGAATCTGGTCAAATTAAGATCCTACACATGTAGCTTGCATTACATAGCTAGAGTAGGCAAAGCACACAACACTCTTACCTTTCGGAAAATGAAGTGAAGTTGGTTCACTGATCCAGACACTGCACCTTATATAGTGCAATCTACTGTAGAATTCATGGAAAGTTTGGTAATGACATTGAAAACACCCCTTTCTGCAGATAAGATGCAGGTATGTTGTCTCCGTGACATATGGTTAATTCTCACACCAACCAGAGACAGTTGGAAAAGCATAGCCTTTCTAAACTTCTCTATTCCTTGAAAATGCTATCTAATCTTTTGCAAATACCCAAGGGCTGTGAAATACCACAATGTGGAGACAGGTGCCTGTATCCAAATGGTTCATAAAACCACCTCAAATGACTCTACTGTAGTATTAGTCAAAGTTTTACTATAAGTTAAGTATTTAGGTTAGTTAGTAAGTAAGTAAGTAGGTTAGTAAGTAGGGGTGTTACCACAAAGTTATTGTATGCTGTAGCGTTAGGATTTCCCTTCACTGGAACTAAGGGGCCTAGCCCGAACCATGAAAAACAGCCCCAGAACATTATTCCTTATCCACAATACTTTACAGTTGGCACTGTGCATTTGGGCAAGTAGTGTTCTCCTGGTATCCGCCAAACCCATATTCGTCTGTCAGACTGCCAGATGGTGAAGTGTGATTAAACACTCCAGAGAACTCGTTACCACTGCTCCAGAGTCCAATGGCGGGGAGCTTTACACCACTCCAGCCGACGCTTGACATTGCGCATAGTGATCTTAGGCTTGTGAGGTGATGCTCAGCCATGGAAACCCATTTCATGACGCTCCCGGCAAACAGTTCTTCTGCTGACGTTGCTTCCAGATGCAGTTTGGAACTCTGTAGTGAGTGTTGCAACCGAGGACTGACGGTTTTTATGTGCTTCAGTACTCTGCGGTCCTTTTCTGTGAGCTTGTGTGGCCAACCATTTCGCGACTGAGACGTTGTTGCTCTCAACTTCACAATAACAGCACTTACAGTTGACCGCGGCAGCTCTATCAGGGAAGAAATTTGACAAACTGACTTGTTGGAAAGGTGGCATCCTATGACTGTGCCACGGTGAATGTCACTGAGTTCCTCAGTAAGGCCATTCTGCTGCCAATGTTTGTCTATGGAGATTGTAAACTGTGTGCTCGATTGGCTGTGTGTTCGATTTTATACACCTGTCAGCAACGGGTGTGGCTGAAATTGCCGAATCCACTAATTTGAAGGGGTGTCCACATTGTTGACAATGACAATTGTCATTTACAATTGTAGCTGGAAACGGTTGATTAAAAATATATATATCTACATAGGCGTACAGAGGCCCATTATCAACAACTATCATTCCTGTGTTCCAATGGTACGTTGTGTTAGCTAATCCAAGTTTATCATTTTAAAAGGCTAATTGATCATTAGAAAACCCTTTTGCAATTATGTTAACACAGCTGAAAACTGTTGTGCTGATTAAAGAAGGAATGAAACTGTCCTTCTTTAGAGTTGAGTATCTGGAGCATCAGCATTTGTGGGTTCTATTACAGGCTCAAAATGGCCAGAAACAAATAACTTTCTTCTGAAACTTGTCAGTCTATTCTTGTTCTGAGAAATGAAGGCAATTCCATGCAAGAAATTGCCAAGAAACTGAAGATCTCGTACAATGCTGTGTACTACTCCCTTCACAGAACAGCGCAAACTGGCTCTAACCAGAATAGAAAGAGGAGTGGGAGGCCCCAGTGCACAACTGAGCAAGAGGGCAAGTACATTAGAGTTTCTAGTGTGAGAAACAGACACCTCACAAGTCCTCAACTGGCAGCTTCATTAAATAGTACCCGCAAAACACCAGTCTCAATGTCAACAGTGAAAAGGCAACTCCGGAATGCTGGCCTTCTAGGCGGAGTTGCAAAGAAAAAGCCATATCTTCCTCTGTCCAGTGTCTGTGTTCTTTTGCCCATCTTAATCTTTTCTTTTTATTGGCCAGTCTGAGATATGGCTTTTAAAAAAATAAAACAATTAATGTACTTCTGATGTACTCTTTTGTTTCTGTTCGGTCTGTTTTGTCTTTGTTTTGTTTATTATCAACGCTGGTATTTTATCTATCCATAGCCAGTCTGTGTTCTGATGTTAGTCTTGCCTAGACTAGTCTTGAGGGACCACTGCTTTGAAGTAAACTGCTTAGCGATTTCGTTGCATGCCTCTGGGCTCCGGTATCAAACGGGGACCACTGTATGTGACACGGGTTCCATCACACAGATTCAAGACTGAGAATCCATACGATGCAGCTGACACTGACCCAGGCTAGCCTTCATGTGTCAATGCAGAATGGTTTTGACATGTATCTCTCACACACACACACACACACACACACACACACACACACACACACACACACACACACACACACACACACACACACACACACACACACACACACACACACACACACACACACACACACACACACACACCTCCAAAGCCTTTATTGGGATTGACGTGCTGTCTCATCTATGTCTTCTCTCCAGGTCCACCTCCGGGGACACAGTGCAGCTGGTGGAGCAGTCTCTGGACACCAACCTACTGAACAATGCTTTCAAACTCAAGATCACACACTTCCCCCTGCTGCCTGGAGGCGTACACATCCAGGAGAGCCTCAACAATGTCATCATCCTCATTGTCACCAACCAGACTGTGCACCGGTTGGTGCTGCCACATCCCTCACGCATATACCGCAGCGTAAGTCCCTCCTTTAGGATGCTTCTAAACCAAAATGCATGAATTGTATGGGTTGCAGTGGAGCGAGGAGAAATTATTTGTGTGAAATATTCTGTTGGTTGACGTATACAATGTTCTTACTTTTCTGACGGACAGCGCAACACAACCTTTTCCACTGTGCTGTATACAAATATACTTTTCCCTCCCCCACCTCTCTTCTGTAAGAGATGGTGACAGAGCCCCAGATGCAGTCCATATTTACAGACGTGGGGAAAATTAGTCTGCAGGACTTGGCCCACAGCGCAGTCATCCCCAGCCCTGTGTGCCAGACAGCAGGCCCCACCGCCTCAGCAGCCTGGCTCAGCCACCTGGGAGAGGTCCATTACGCCCTGGCATCACCCACAGGGGGAATCCTGATCATCACACTGCCCCCACACACGACTCACAGGCCAGCGTGACCATTCTGGAGCTGAAGACAAGCTCTGTGATGCAGCGACTGGCTGGCTGGATGCCAACTTCCATCAGGTTAGAAGACATGTTTTTTTACTTCATTAATAGATTGAGTCAGGGTCCATGTAATCGCCCCATTGTGTAAACCAACCCTGGTTGTTTTGTTTGTGTGTATGTGTAATTCTCCCTGTGCTCCTGTGTTTCCTGTCCAGAGGTGAGCAGAGCCCTGGAGTCCTGGCCCTGAGTCTGGCTGTAAGGGAACTGGAGGATGACACCTTCATCTTTGCTCTATGTCAGGACCATAAACTACGAATGTGGTCCTATAGGATCATTCCCATAGAGATTCTGAAGTCAGTGTGCATAAGCAGCAGTCCAGAAGCAAGACATACGGTTAAAGCTGAGATCTGTGAACGGTGGTCGTGCCGTGGGTCTCCCCCAGGCACTTTTGTTTGAGCATCCAGAAACATAGAACAAAATTAATTGTGGTACGTACATACTCTGCCGCTCTATTGCGTGTGCAATGATGTCCGAGGGAATAAAACAGTGTTCTTTGTTGTAATATCGCAAACTGAAGTAGCAGTTTCACCGCAACGGATTCCAACAAGTGCCAAGGAATGTCCTTTAGATAGATAGATAGATAGATAGATAGATAGATAGATAGATAGATAGATAGATAGATAGAAAGATAGATAGATAGATAGATAGATAGATAGATAGATAGATAGATAGATAGATAGATAGATAGATAGATAGATAGATAGATAGATAGATAGATAGATAGATAGATAGATAGATAGATAGATAGATAGATAGATAGATAGATAGATAGATAGATAGATAGATGGATGGATGGATGGATGGATGGATGGATGGATGGATGGATGGATGGATGGATGGATGGATGGATGGATGGATGGATGGATGGATGGATGGATGGATGGATGGATGGATGGATGGATGGATGGATGGATGGATGGATGGATGGATGGATGGATGGATGGATGGATGGATGGATGGATGGATGGATGGATGGATGGATGGATGGATGGATGGATGGATGGATGGATGGATAGATAGATAGATAGATAGATAGATAGATAGATAGATAGATAGATAGATAGATAGATAGATAGATAGATAGATAGATAGATAGATAGATAGATAGATAGATAGATAGATAGATAGATAGATAGATAGATAGATAGATAGATAGATAGATAGATACTTTATTGATCCCCGAGGGGGAAATTTCTTTGTCAAGCAGCTACAACAAAACATAGGGCAGTTGCAAAATGCCAGAAAATACACAAAAGACAGATACACGGTACATGACACATAGAGCGGCAGTATGAAAAAGTATAGAAATACAATATATCTGGAGTGCAAAAAAGCTATAAAAGACATTGCATAGTATGGGTGGTTGGCTGAATATGTACACTATACATTGGTGGATGTTGGATGGTTAACTATACTATACAGGTCAATGGCAGAGAAATACTTCAATAGCTAAAAATGCATATGATATGAGCGAGGGTAATAATAGTTTACTTAATAGACAGACTGGTTATATGAACAGGTAAGTTAATATTTTGCATGGTTAAATTAGCTGTACAGGTAAATAGACAGTTAAATTTACAGGTAAGTGAATACTTGCATGGTTACATAAACTGTACAGGTAAATGACAGGAAGAGATACTTAAATAGCTAAATGTGTGTATGATATAATGTGGGGTTATAATAGTAATTCCCTTAAAATACAGTCCTTAGTGCGCAGGGTTTAATTACAGATAACTGCACGTATTGCACATTCGATATACTAAAAGCAATGAGAAAAGATGCAACTGACAGGATACTAATATGCATTCCTTAGTGAATGACTACGTAAGTTAAGTCCAATAATTACTTGCAATATTGCACGTGATATGATATAACAACTGTACATGAGTATGTATATACAGACCTGAATGAATAAATAAGTCCTGAGTGAATGAGTGATTACGGACCAGAGTTACTCACGGAGGGATGCATAATTGTTAAACTAGGTCCTAGCACCCCAACAGTTCCAGATCTATGTTGCCGACGGCATGGCACCCCGGTGAGGATCAGTCCAGGGGGAGCAGGGGTGGAGGTGAGGTCACTCATTGTCTCAGCAGAGGTGTTGTTAGCAAAGTGGGGGTGGGACAGCCGTGAGGGTGTGTGGCCTGGGGAGCTGGAAGGGAGGTGGACAGGGCCAGTATCAAACCTGTTAAAAAATTGGTTCAGCTCATTTACTCTGTCCTGGGTCCCCTCCGTCTTCCCACTGTTTGACTTTTTGAAGCCAGTGATATTTCTCATACCCTTCCACACCTCTCTCACCTGGCTCTGCCTCAGCTTGTCCTCCATCTTCTCCTTATACCCTCTTCCCCTCAGCAATCCGCAACTTCAGCTCCCTCTGAACGCATTCCAATTTGTCCTTGTCCCTCTCCTTGAAGGCCCTCTTCTTCTCATTCAGCAGGGCCTTCAGGTCGCTGGTGACCCAGGGTTTATTATTTGGAAAACAGCGTACCTTCCTGGTGGGTACAGTGTTGTCTACACAAAATGTTATATAGTCCGTTATGCAGTCAGTAAGTCCATCGATATCCTCTCCATGAGCCTCACAGAGCACATCCCAGTCTGTTGTTTCAAAGCAGTCCTGTAGGGCCTCATTCGCCTCCGGGGACCATCTCCTAATGGTTCTAGTGGTCGCAGGCTGCTGTTGTACCAAAGGCATGTAGAGTGGAGTGAGGTGGACAAGGTTGAGATCCGATCTACCGAGGGGAGGGAGTGCAGTGGTTGTATGCGTCCTTCACATTTAGAGGAAGGATTTTTTACTTTTTAATTTAGATCTAAAAGTAGGCCTAATTGATTCAATGTTGAGGAATATTAACCTTTATATCAACAAAATAAATAATAAAACAATTCTAACTTAAACAGTTTTTGCTAACAAGGGAAGTCCCTTCTTCCTCCTCCATCACCCTACAGGACCAGGCCTCCATCAAACATGTTAGAATATATGCCAGCGTTCTGGGGGGTGACGTGTTCCAAGGGCCATCGGCTGTGGCCAGCCTTCTCCTCCACAGGGCTGTGTCTGGCCATCTACTTGGCCGTGCCTTCCAGGGGACAGTTCACTCTGCTGCTGCTGGTGGCCACAGACAACAACCGCTACAGACTCGACCACATCTCCTCACTGTTTGCCACACAGGTACATGGAGGAGAGGTGTGGGATGTGTGTGAGAGAGTGAGTAGGGGTTGCCTTTGGGGATGAATGTGTGTCGGTTTGGAATGTGTCTGCAATTTTGATATTGTGTGTTAGGTAGTGGAAATATAAGGTTTGTCAGCCTGACCCCTCTCCTGTGTGTCGTGGTGTGATTACGAGACACTGGTGGACTTTGCTCTCACTTCTACGGACATCTGGGGCCTGTGGCTGGATGATACCAACCAAACCGTGGTGAAATGCATCAACTTTTAACAGTGAGTATGAGACGTTGTTTCGATTCATCTGTTGGATAACTGTATGCCTACAGTTGAAGTCAGAAGTTTACATACACCTTAGCCAAATACATTTAAAATCAGTTTTTCACAATTCATGACATTTAATCCTAGTAAAAATCCCCTCTCTTAGGTCAGTTAGGATCACCACTTTATTTTAAGAATATGAAATGTCAGAATAATAGTAGAGTGATTTATTTAAGCTTTCAGCGTCTCCTTCCTGAGCGCTATGTTTCAGAACAGTGGACAGCGAGGAAGTGCATTTGTTATAAAATATAATATATTTTTATTAGTGTTGCACCATTGCTCTTAGGTAATATAACCATATACAATTTCAATAGCGCATGTCTTAGTGATGGACTGCCATCCCCACGGTCTCCACAATAGATTAGTCCACTCAGACAGGCGCCTATCAGACAGGTGTCTTGTACACCATGAAATTATAATTTTTTGTTACTGCTCGACAAAAAAAATCTTGGTCGACCAACAGCCTATCGACCAAACAATTGACCAGTCGACTAAATGGGGTCCGCCCTACATCACACGCATACACACGCCCATGTCAGTCTGCTGTTTTGACTTAACTGTGTGTGTGTGTGTTCTCCAGGTGTTCCCGGGTGGAGGGGCTCAGCTGCTACAACAGGACCTGATCCCCCACTCCTCTCAGCTTCTCTCCTCCTACTATCTCCTCGAACACATCACCCAGAGCCTGACCGCCGCCGTGCCCCTCGACATCATGTATGCACACACAGACACACAACAGACACACACTCCAACAACGCAACACAACACACATGCAACACACAGTATTGAATTCAGTGAATTCGGCCTGGTTGACGTTATTGTGTTCTCCCTCCAGAGATGCCAACCTGCAGCACCTGTCAGTCCCGGAGCTGTCTGATTCTCCAGCTATGGCCAGCAACAGATCAGGTCAGGACCTACGTGTAGCCTACATGTTGACTTCAATCCTCTCTCTAAGCGACAACTGTTTTTTCCTCTTTAATCGGGAATTCCTGCTTTTCTGACATTGCCCTCTATTCAATGCGTCATTGAAATATGCTTAGCTAAACCAAACCAACCCATTTTCCTGATTGTCTGTCTGTATTGTCCTGATCACATCCCTGTATCCAACTCCTTCCCCCTTAGTCCTGAGCCCCCAGACGGTGGTGGAGCTGTTCTACCAGAGTGTAGCGTGGAAGGCCATCATTACCCAGATCTACTCCCAGCAGCATAACCCCTCCCCGGGCACAGCCCTGTTCCACTGGCCCCACATGGTCTCCAGCATGGTCACCCTGCTGGCTCAGCAACTGTATCTTACTACACACACACAACTGTGCTTGGCTAAGCAAGAGTTTATATTTTCCCTAGGAAAGGTTATCTACACGGCTGGCATATTTTATGCTAGGCGAGGCTTTAAATTTATATTTAGGCAAGGTTATTCCTGTTCTCATACACGGCTAGGCTAGTCGAGGCTAGAGTTAACATGCTTTAGGCAAGGTTTTTATTACGCACCACATGGCTAGCACATGATATGCTATTAAACCTAGGCTAAGCTACATTTGATGTGCTTTAGGCAACGATTTGACTATTAACCTTAGAGGGTTGCTATTAGGTGTACTGTAAATAATGTCAAGGTTGGCCCTTAACACTATCTCTATAGCTGGCCCAACAACCCTGGCTTCCAGTTCCCTGAGTGTCTGATGGGCGACTGACAGTACACATAACTACAGGTGAGACGCTTCCCACGGACTCAACAACTCTTTCACACGATTTGTTTTTTACTTGGCTGCATAACCAATTTCTCAATTGGGACAATAAAGATGTATTTATTGATTTAATTAAAAAGCCAACTGATGCATTTTTTAAATAGAGTACTTTCTTAAGCTCTCCTTTTCTCTCTCTCTCGCTCGCTTCGGGAGTATGTGCGTCTCATTGGGCTGTGGTGTCAGGTTAACGTGGGCTCCCGCCGCTTCATGCTGGGACAGTGTTACCTGGCCAACAGAGAGGGACAGAAGGTGTGTGTGTTTTTAAAGTAGAACTGACAGCGATTTAACTACTTTTAGGATATGAAACAGACAATCATATCAGTCAAAAATATCAAATTCCCAGTTTATGATACAAAACCAACTTTATAAGATGTTTTAAAAAAAGGTTATTTTTGTCTCAACATTCCATGACGTACACTAAGGCATTGTTGGCAGAATGGATTGATGCAGTTCAATGCATGATTAATATACTGAACAAAATATAAACGCAACAATGTCAACTATTTTACTGAGTTACAGTTCATATAAGGAAATGAGTCAATTGAAATGAAATCATTAGGCCACTTTTGTGCTCCGAAGTGGAGCAGCGGTCTAAGGCACTGCATCTCAGCGCTAGAGGCGTCATTACAGACACCCTGGTTCGATTCTAGGCTGTATCACAACTGGCTGTGATCGGGAGTCCCATAGGGCGGCGCACAATTGGCCCAGCTTTGTCCGAATTTCACATGACTGTGCAGGGGTGCAGCCATAGGTGGGCCTGGGAGGGCATAGCCAGGCCCCCACAAAAGGGCTTTATTACAGACAGAAATACTACTCCGTTTCATCAGCTGTCCGGGTGGCTGGTCTCAGACGAAGTGTCATTCTTCCTGGGGGTGGAAGTGTCATTCTTCCTGGGGGTGTATATGAACACATTTTAAAATGATTTCATTTTGCTAAAATGCTGTCAGTTCCACTTTAAGGGTTGCATTTCGAAGTGCTATTATGACTGGGAAGAGTTGTTGCGGTAGTACTGAAGGTGTAGCGCCTGAAAGCGTGAAATATTTAAATATTTCTCAACGAGTTGTTGCATCGCAGGTGTGACAGTGTTTTACTTATTCTTGTGTGTGTGTGTTAGCTGCTGCAGTTGCTGGAGGACGTTGGTCTGCCGGAGCTAGTCATCCATCTAGCCACTCTGGTGATCACAGAGGCCGTCAACGACCCCAGGAGTCAGGCTGCCCTGTGCACCCGCACCTGTATATAGCCTTTCTGTAAATAGCCCACCCTACTACCTCATCTCCATATTTATTGTATTATTTTCACTCATTTTGCACTCCAGTATCTCTATT
Source organism: Thymallus thymallus (assembly GCA_023634145.1). NCBI lineage: Eukaryota > Metazoa > Chordata > Actinopteri > Salmoniformes > Salmonidae > Thymallus > Thymallus thymallus. The sequence continues at coordinate 31,330,783 of CM042413.1, forward strand.
TGCACATCACCATTTGCACATCCATCATTCCAGTGTTAATGCTAATCTGTAATTTATTTCACCACTATGGCCTATTTATTGTCCTACCTTCCTAACCTTACTGCATTTTGCACTACATTTACACACTCTGTATATAGATTTTCTATTGTGTTATTGACTGTACGTTTGTTAACTTCCCATGTGTAACTCTGTGTTGTTTTTTGTCATACTGCTTTGCTTTGTCTTGGCCAGGTCACAGTTGTAAATGAGAACTTGTTCTCAACTGACCTACCTGGTTAAATAAAGGTAAAAAAAAAAAAAATCTTCAAGCATCACCTGGACCTGGGACACAACAGCCAAGCCTATGAAGCCCTCACACAGAACCCTGACTCCAGCAGGCAGTTAGACTGTTTGCGTCAGCTTGTAGTGGTTCTGTGTGAGTGTTCTCAACTCGAGGACCTGGCCCAGTTCTCCTACGTCAACCTGCACGACAAGGTAGACACACATACTTTCTCTTTGAATCTGGTTAGAGCCCAGTAGAGCACCTTATGAACTATATAATTGCATTAGATCAATCAGATGACATTTTTGACCCTCTCGTTTCTTTCTCTGGCTGCAGGTGGTCAGCATCATAGAGTCCAGAGCCAGAGCAGTGGACCTGATGTCACACAACTACTACGAGCTGCTCTACGCCTTCCACATCAACAGACACAACTACAGGAAAGGTGAGAGGAGCCTGGGACTTTTTCTGTCAGATACTCTCCATTTTGTGTGTGTGCACGTGTGTCCCTTTGTGTTTTCCTTAACTTTTTTGTGTACAGTTGAAGTCAGAAGTTTACATACACAGGTTGAAGTCATTAAAACTCATTTTTCAACCACTCCATGTTAACAAACTATAGTTTTGGCAAGTCTGTTAGGACATCTATTTTGTGCATGGCATAAGTAATTCTTCCAACAATTGTATACAGACTTATAATTCACTATATCACAATTCCATTGGGTCCGAAGTTTACATACACTAAGTTGACTGTGCCTTCAAACAGCTGGGAAAATTCCAGAAAATTAGAAGCTTCTGATTTTGAGTCAATTGGAGGTTTACTTGTGGATGTATTTCAAGGCCTACCTTCAAACTCAGTGCCTCTTTGCTCGACATCATGGGAAAATCAAAAGAAATCAGCCAAGACCTCAGAAAAGTCTGGTTCATTCATTCATTCATGTACAGTTGTTATATCATATCACGTGCAATATTGTAAATAACTCTTGAACTGAACTTATGTAGTCAGTCACTCAGGAACGCATATTAGTATCCTGTCAGTTGTATCTTTTTTCATTGCTTTTAGTATATCGAATGTGCAATACGTGCATTTATCTGTAATCAAACCCTGCACTAAGGACTTAATTATAATTATTACCCTAAATTATATCATACGCACATTTGGCTATTTAAGTATATCTTCCTGTCATTTACCTGTACAGTAAATGTAACCATGCAAATATTCACTTACCTGTACATTTACCTGTACAGTTAATTTAAACATGCAAAATATTCACTTACCTGTTCATTTAATCAGACTGTATACCAAGTAAACTATTATTACCCTCACTTATATCATACGCACATTTAGCTATTTAAGTATTTCTCTGCCATCGACCTGTATAGTATAGTTAACCATGCAAATATTCCTTATTTACCTATATCAACTTGCAATATTTGTATCATTTTTTTTCACCTAACACTCTGTAACAATGTATAGTGTACATATTCAGCCATTCACCCATATTATGCAATGTCTTTTTATAGCTTTTTTCACTCCAGACTTGTTGTATTTTTATACTTTTTCATACTGCCGCACTATGTATCATGTATCGTGTATCTGTCTTTTGTGTATTTTCGTTCCGGCATTTTGCACCTGCCCTGTGTTTTTTCATAGCTGCTTGACAAAGAAATTTCCCATCAGGGATCAATAAAGTACCTATCTATCTGTGCCTGCTTTATATAGCAAGCCATGGGCACGTGACTGTCTGTATGAGCCATACATTTTCGTGAACAGGGTGGGTTCCAACTAACAATTTAAGGTGTTTTCAGCTCTGGAGATTGAATGTGTATTTGTTTTATAGAGGTACATTGTGATAATCATTTTGAAACATTTGTTGTTTTGTATTTTGCTGCCTGTGAACTTTTACAATCAGGGTTGGGTGATATTTGGGGTATCTATACATGCTACTCCAAATATTGTGATATCCAATGATTGTTTTGCGTCATTAATGACTATATAATTCCAGACTGCAATTTTTGCACTTATGATTTTAGTCGCATTGTCGTTAAATAATCTTAGTATGGCGAAAAGGCTTAGCTAATATTGATACATCCTAACTGATAAAACTGCAGTTTTGATTTGTAAAGTTCGAAATAGAGTGGTGACTTAATCTGAGGACTTTTCTAATTAACTAGGTTTCATTGTTACCTGATTACATAAAGTAAGTTGATGGTAACAATTAACTAATTTGTATTTATTATGGATCCCCATTAGCTGCTGCCAAGGCAGCAACTACTCTTCCATTACAATACATTCACAGATTTCACTACACACTGTGTGCCCTCAGGCCCCCTACTGCACCACTACCACATATCTACAGTACAAAATCCATGTGTACGTGTATGTTATCGTGTGTTTATGCATAGCTGCCTATGTTTGTGTTACTTCACAGTCCCCACAGTTCCATAAGGTGTATTTTTTATCTGTTGTTTTTTAATCAAATTTGACTGCTTCCATCAGTTACTTGATGTGGAATAGAGTTCCATGTAGTCATGGCTCTATGTAGTACTGTGCGCCTCCCATAGTCTGTTCTGGACTTGGGGACTGTGAAGAGACCTCTTGTGGCATGTCTTGTTGGGTATGCATGGGTGTCCGAGCTGTGTGCCAGTAGTTCAAACAGACAGCTCGGTGCATTCAACATGTCAATACCTCTCATAAATACAAGTGATGAACTCAATCTCTCCTCCACTTTGAGCCGAGAGAGATTGACATGCATATTATTAATATTGTCTCTCTGTGTACATCCAAGGGCCTGCCGTGCTGCCCTGTTCTGAGCCAATTGCAATTTTCCTAAGTCCTTTTTTGTGGCACCTGACCACATGACTGAACAGTAGTCCAAGTGCGACACAACTAGGGCCTGTAGGACCTGACTTGTTGATAGTGCTGTTAAAAAGGTAGAGTAGCGCATTATTATGTACAGACTTCTCCCCATCTTAGCTACCGTTGTATCAATATGTTTTGACCATGATAGTTTACAATCCAGGGTTAGTTTAGTCACCTCAACTTGCTCAATTTCCACATTATTCATTACAAGATTTAGTTGAGGTTTAGTGAATGATTTGTCCCAAATACAATGCTTTTAGGTTTAGAAATATTTAGGACTAACTTATTCCTTGCCACCCACTTTGAAACTAACTGCAACTCTTAAGTGTTGCAGTCATTTCAGCCGCTGTAGTATCTGACATGTATAGAGTTGAGTCATCCGTATACAGACACTCTGGCTTTACTCAAAGCCAGTAGCATGTCATTAGTAAACATTGACAAAAGTAATGGGCCATTAGGATTTGGGGTACCACGGAAGCGGTTGTTTAAAGAGTTACCATGTCCCAAATTAAACTCTAGAAGGTATATATATATATTACATTGATGAGTCAACGTATTAATCATTGCCTCATATCATTCTGAATGCTGTATCCTCCTTGAATCTGCCCAAAAAATAACAAGAAAACAATTATATGTATAATCAAGGAAAAACGTAATAATGCAATTTAGAAAGTAATATTTCATTATCAACCATGTCGAACGCTTTGGATAAATCTAAAAAGATGCCAAGAGCCTATTCCTTGTTGTTAAGGGCTGGAAATATTTTATCCACAAATTGCAAAAGAGCCAAATCTGTGGAGTAGTTTTTACGAAAACCATATTGGTGCTCATATAGAATACAGTGTTGATTTAAATTTTTCAACATTCTCTTATACACATTTTTCTAGGATTTTAGAAAAGCATGATAGTACAGATATTGGGCGATAATTTGTAAAATATTTGGATCCCCAGATTTATAAAGGGGGATAACTTTTTGAATATATGGCTCAGTGATCGAAGAAGACTGATTTCACCAAAGAGGCACCAATCTCATCTTGACCGGCTGCTGATATCTTTATATTACCTCCATCACATAAGGAGGATCAAACTAAAGCAGAGAAGGGAAATGTCCCTACTAATGTAATCAATCATAATTTCGTTTTAATTATATGCTTTACAGATGTAGACTGACTGGCTCCAGAATGGATTGGATTCAGGCCGGTGAAGCAGTTACACTATGCAACCAACTGTGCATGAGTTTGTTGCTGCTAGTTAGTTACATTACGCTGTTGTAGTCATACGAGTTAGCCTTTACCACCAGCTGCATCCAATATTTATTTGTGCCCTAGACATAGGTTGCACCTCGGTGGAGGCTAATGTGTGATTGTTTTGTCTAAATTAAACTAATTTAGTGGCATGGACATACAATGACATTGATCAGCTGAATACATAAAAACAGAACAGACATTTATTTGTGCCAGAATCTAATGTACATTGTCAGAAACATGTAATGTACCATGTAATCCTCAGATACTGAAATTACAGCAGCAATGCATGTAGTGAATCATATCATACAAAAAGGCTAAATGGAATGCTTTGTTCAGTAACACTGATTTGTACCATAGAGGAGGAATGCAGTCCAGTCTTATTAACATAATAAACAACCCAAATGCACTGTAGAATGAGTGAAGGAGAAGAGGTATTATATTACCATAGGAATAAATTGGTATAACGCAAGTAAGTACCTACTTTGGTCTATCTGAATTCCCTTACAGGTAACCAACCACACACACAACAGAAAGTCTGTTTATATATCGCTTTCTGGAGTCTCTTTGAATGCATTTCCAATGTCTCCACGGCCTGTGTTTTTCTGTCTTTGTGTTTATTGAGATAGTCTCCTGTGTAGGCTGCCTTCACATTTGTTTCATTTTTTTTTTTTAAGTGGTTCATAGTAGAAAAAGGTGCCAGGAGGATCAATTCAGAGTCAGACAGTGCTTTTGGTGGGCAGCTCCGTGCTGTTGTGCCGTGTTTTCCTCGACGTTCCGTCGTCGCGCGGCCGAGCCTTCTGCAGGCTGGACATGGCGGCGGTACGCTCGATGTCAATGAAGGCGTAGAGCTCGGTGCGGCGTGTGGGGGTAGTGGGCGGCAGCGGCGAGGTGGGAGTGCGGGGCGTGTGGGGGTTGCTAGTGTCCGAGGAGGCACCCTTGGCAGCTGCGGAGGAAGAGGTGGTGGTAGTTTCCATCTCCACCTCGATGTAGTTGAGCGTCTTGGGAGGCTCCTGACACAGCGGCCCCGACGGCCGCCGGAAGTCAAAGTTGAAGATGGTGGGTCCATCGATGCAGCGGCGTACCATGTCGGGGGCACAGCGGGCGCTGAGAGGAGCCGTCACATTCTCTGTGTTGACGTAGTTGTGGGAGGGTTCCATGGCTGACAGGGGGTGGGAGTAGGAGTGGTGGAGGAGGCTGTGGTGGTGGTTGTAGCCGTTGAGGGAGGGCGTCTTCAGCCCCCCTTGTCCTCCTCCACCGCGGGGCCCTCCATTGTTCTCCACCTCCTCCTCGTTGCTGGGTTTGCGGGTCTCCCAGACGGGCGGCAGGGCCGGGAGGTTCTCATAGTCCAGAAGGGCCGTGCGTCGCTGGGCTGAGTTGTTGACATTCTGCAGGGTGTCGGGGGTGAGGGGGGGCGGGCGGTGGAGGCGGGGGGCTGTTGCTGGAGCCCCGACAGAGGCCGAGGTGCCGTTGGAGTGTGTGTGGGGCGGCTGAGGCTGGCCCTCCAGTGCGGCTGGGGCCTCAGTGGCACAGTGTGTGTCCGTGTGGCCGTTAGTCTCCCCCTCTCCAGGATCCGGGGACTCTGGGTCCTCCCATGCCTCCTCTTCATCTCCATCCTCAGTCAACTGCTTCCCCTTGGCCATCTTCTTTTGCACAGGGGTGGGCCCCAGCACGAAGTGCACCCCCAGGGGCTCCAGCAGTACCTGGGGCTCTTCCTGGAGCTGGCGCATGGGGGGCAGAGGCTCTGCTCTGGCTACACGTGGAGGAGGGGGTGTAGGGGGGCACTGGGACTGGCCTGAGTCAGGGCTGTCCAGAGGGGCTGGAGCAGTCAGCGGGCTGGGCTGGTCATCCAGCAGGCCTGTGGTGTTCACATAGGTGTGGATCTGTAGATGGATTAGGAGACAGGGTTAATATAACATCGTCATTACACCAACAGCTTTTACATAAACTCATTATTACCCATCGACGTCTCAAGCGGCACAGTGGATGTTCTCTAGTATAGGACAGGGTTCTCAAAAATATTATTTTGGCCAAGGTATCCATGGAATAGAGGGTGTAATACAATACAATGTAATCAGGGTCCGACATGATGGCCCGAGGCCAGTAAAAACAGTAACCAGCAACTTCAACGCATTTTTGTGTTCCAGTTCAAAATGTACCTGCTCTGTCGCAGTCCACCGTCAAAAAACATTGAAGACTAGACTACACGCGGAAAAGTCATGCTATTTGTATTTTAGCAATATGATTGGCCATTCATTGAAGAACCACCATGCTCCCTGCGAGTCACAACTTCTCGAGCAGTACATGAGTTGATGCCTTGACACAGCACATGTGAGCTGTCCAGAACAAAAATAATTACCCATCAATCTAACCACTGATCTTATTTTACAGAAAGTGATTTATAGAAGTAAACCTTCAGTAGTGAACATATTAGCAATATGCTGGCTACTGTTGACACCAAGCATTCGTCTCTGCTAGCCTACTGTAGCCAGGTCTATATCTTGTTTGGAATGCAAAACGCTTAATGGGACATTTCTCAACTTCATATTCATAATCTCAAGCACCGCCCCAACATCAAAATGTGAAAATTGCGCATTTCTATGTTTTGTAGTAAAAAATATACAGTAGAGTATAAGTGTTTCCAATGACATCCTAAACCAATTAGTAGGTAATGTCTACTCATAATTAGTTCAAATCACACAATGCACACCGATGATGTCATTGGAAACACTTATCTTCCTCTATCTTTTTTACTACAAAACATAGAAACGTGCCATTTTCACATACAGTGCATTCAGACCGCTTGACCTTCTCCACATTTTGTTAAGTTACAAACTTATTCTAAAACTGTTTAGTACTGACTAAATGTATATTTTATTTTTACTAAAATATCACACTTACATAAGTATTCAGACCCTTTAGTCAGTACATTGTTGAAGCACCTTTGTCAGCGATTACAGCCTCGTGTCTTCTTGGGTATGACGCTACACGCTTGGATCACCTGTATTTGGGGAGTTTCCCCCATTCTTCTCTACAGATCCTCTCAAGCTTTGTCAGGTTGGATGGGGAGAGTTGCTGCACAGCTATTTTCAAGTCTCTCCAGAGAAGTTTGATCAGGTTCAATTCCAGGCTCTGGCTGAGCTACTTAAGGACATTCAGAGACTTGTCCTTGGCTGTGTACTTAGGGTCGTTGTCCTGTTGGAAGGTGAAGCTTCGCCCCAGTCTGAGGTCCTGAGCACTCTGGGGCAGGTTTTCATCAATGATCTCTCTGTACTTTGCTCCATTAATCTTTCCCTCGATCCTGACTTGTCTCCCAGTCCCTCCCACTGAAAAACATCCGCACAACATGATGCTGCCACCACCACGCTTCACCACGCTCCAAGCGGGCTGTCATGTGCCTTTTACTGAGGACTGGCTTCTATTTGGCCCCTCTACCATAAAGGCCTGATTGGTGGAGTGCTGCAGAGATGGTTGTTCTTCTGGAAGGTTCTCCCATCTCCACAGAGGAACTCTGGAGCTCTGTAAGAATGACCATCGGATTCTTGGTCACCTCCCTGACCAAGGCCCTTCTCCCCCGATTGCTCAGTTTGGCCGGGCGTCCAGCTCTAGAAAGAGTGGTTCCAAACATCTTCCATATAAGAATGATGGGGGCCACTGTGTTCTTGGGGACCTTCAATGCTGCAGAAATGTTTTGGTACCCTTCCCCAGATCTGTGCCTCGACACAACGCACCAGTTTGAGTGTGTCAAGAACTTCAACACAGCTAGGCTTTCACGCTCAACAGTTTCCATGTTTATCAAGAATGGTCCACCACCCAAATACCCAGCCAACTTGGACATTGGATTCAACATGGGCCAGTACCCCTGTGTAACGCTTTCGACAACTTGTAGAGTCCATGCCCCGACGAATTGAGACTGACGGCAAAGGGGGGTACAACTCAATATTAGGAAGATGTTCCTAATGTTTTGTACATTCAGTGGAGTATTTCAGTGTGCTGGCCTTATTTTATTCCCTCAGATGGTCATGTGTTTGCAGGGAGTTTTCTGCCATTTAAATGTTTGTGCGGGCCGCCTAAGCGTTATTTCGGGTCGCCTAAGTCCAAACAGTGTAAAAAAAAACATATATAAAGTATGTGGAAAAGATAATTAACCTATATATTTTTTTATAATACCATATCTGAGAACTAACAATCACCAAAATAAAGCTAGACAGTCAGTGAGAATTGAAAATGTAGCAGTATAGATTTAGTTATGATTTCAAAGAACACAGCATTAGCCATGGGAAAATGCATAGAATTGCAGGAAATTATCTTTAAAACTTCAACATTTTCTCTTGGCTGCATGGAGAAATGTCAAATTTAAGGAAATTAGCTTACAAATGCAAAATATGTATCAACACTGCCAAGATGGGGGCCTCTAAATTTTTCTCTAAAATTCAGCCGCGCCTGCCAAGCCCCCCGACCACCACCTAAGCCCCGTTTTTATCCAGAAAAAAACTTGTTTGGTGTTGAGATGCTCTCTCACCGCATCATCAGCCACTAGCAGGGCGTGCGAGGACTCTTCTCCCACCGAGGGCAGGCGGGTGCTGGCCACAGACGGGTGGCGTGTGGAGGGGTGCGAGGGGGTATCGCCCACCGAAGGGATCCGGGTGACACCATTGGGCATGGTGGGGACAGAGTAGCCCAGGGCTAGATAGACATAGAGAAGGGAAGAACTGGGGGGGTGAGTGGGGACAATGTCTATTTGGAATAGGACATTTATTTCTCGACAAGCTGAACAATAGAATAGGTAGCCTAAACTTTTCTACTATAGTAGATTGACATAGGTTAGTGATTTTGCTGTTTATTACTCATCTTGTTAGCTGAGTACATGTAGACAGTTATTCTAACATGTTCGAATGCACATCATAATTTGGTTAGAAGGGCCGCACATCGTTGCATCCTCGACTTGCATGTTCTGTTAATATGAATTACCACATTCTAAATGGGATTTCTGTCATTCTGAGCACTGTAGGGTGGACGCCCTAATCAGGTTACGCACCCGATGCATATGGGTCCAGTACATTTCTCAAATGTCTGGTAAATTAAAATGTTGTCAGTCAAATGTCCGCCACCACATTTTCCTAACGGAAATCCTATGAGGCAATGGGTATTTCAGGTCATTGCAAGTGTGGGTAGAAGTATTCATAATTGGGCCTGTGCAAATTCTAGTTGTAGGATGATTACGCTCTTACCAGTCTGGTGGTTGGCCTGGTGGTTAGCCTCCAGTACGGCCTCCTCCACAACACTGATGCTGTGGCTGTGCATTACCTCCTGCAGCATGTTGAAGATCTCCTCCGCACGTGCACACTTGAAGGCAAAGATCCCTAAAGACACACACACAAAGTCAAGAAACGGTCAAAACACAGTAAAACTGCAGTCAAAAAATAACTCAGGAATCACATGTGGGCAGGCAGTACGACTGCAATATAACGCACAACCGTTATCAGCACTGCTTACACGTTCAAGTTTACAAAAGGTTTGTACATTTATTGGGATTTCAAACTTTTCCTTGCCACCTAGGCCCTTGTTTACCTTGTGATCACTGATCTAAATGGACTGGGTAGGGGAAGGAAACAGAGTGATAGGACAAGGAAACGATAGCATAGTCAAATATCAAGAAGGAACACATTAGGGACAACCATAGGTACGGCATAACATTAGAGACAAACTACACACAATCCCATCACTGAAACAAGTCACACTGCAAGATAACACTGCATAATACACAAAGAGAAAACACAGAACACACAACTATGCTCTACTTGTGTGACCAAACAAAAAAAACCAACTCCCTCTCAAACACAGCACAACACCACACAGTCAGACACAGGCATCAATACTGTAACCACAGAAATAGAATCACTAAAATGGACATCCAATCCAATCCCTACTTAAGTCAATGATGCCATAATGATTATATTTCTATGACTAACATTTCTGGTAATCACAGTATTATGTCATTCATCATCACGGCATGAGGTGGGAACACAACGAGCCTGACTTACCGGAACCCATAGTAACCACCCCCCCCCTGTCCCAACCCCCAGCTCTCCCTCTCTCGCCATCAGACCTCATCCTTTTGAAAGCATGGATGGAGTCCAAAAATAACCACACAGACATTTGTGTCATTGGTATTGCAGCATAACCAATGACTGGTCCAAGTCAATATATCAATAACAAAGCTGATGTTGGGGCCTAATGACCTAGTTGCAGATGTGATTCAATGTATTCTGATGTTTATCATGGCTCATGTTGGATCCACAACATTGTGTATTACATGGGATTTTATTGTGTATCTGTATACATTTTCAACATTATTACACCGTTGTATGTATAGTCCTGCCCAGGCACCTGAGGCACCACATACATACGCCGAGAATGGTCCTTGAAAATTACAAAATCAAATAATAAAATCAATAATTGTGTGGAATGGAAATCTCTATTAATTGACCTTGTCCCGTCTGGCAGCGTCGGCCGCTCTCGAAGGAGAAGAGGTTGGAGTCGTAGCCATAGCGACGCAGGCACAGGTAGGGCCACCTAACATCGTCACGGCGATGGGTGTGGAGGACCAGCTCTGCCTCTGTCAGCTCCATCACGCCCGAGCCCAGCTCGTTCCCATCATCATCCACGTTTATCACCTGGCACAGAACAATAACTTTACACAATGGTCACTCTGTGTCAGTCAACACAAACATGTCTACACTGCAATGCACTGAAGATGGTATTCACTGTGAAACCAAAATCTCCCATTCATTCAGGTGGGAAGTATACAGATCTGTCATACCTAGAATGTGGGTGGACTCTGTTCGGCAATGGACCACCGTTAAAGTAGGATTGTTGTAACGGATCAAGAGACCAACCTTAAATTTGGTTTGATGATTATCTGGGATGGACTCCTTCTCTGGACAGCTCAAGCAGCCACCCATGGCTTCTTCAGAGCACCATCTGATGTCTGGGAGATTAGGAAAGCAAAAATAAGAACCAATACAGTGTCAGTAAGTGAATTAAAATCATGGGAAGAGCAGTAGCTAAGTAGTTAGATACTTTATTGATCCCAGAGGGGAAATTTCTTTGTCAAGCAGCTACAACAAAACAGGTGCAAAATGCCAGAACGAAAATACACATGATACATAGAGCGGCAGTAGTTAGCTACATTTGATTGATGTGAAAGAGACAAAGTGACCTTTTCAAACTATTTATTAACAGAGGGTTTCTTTCTTACCTAGATCCAGCCACCGGTATCCCTGGTTCCATCCTCCGAGGCTGAGGAGCAGTCATGATGCTTTATCTGCTATACCGACATAAGATGTGGGCCTGCCATGCACACATATAGTTTACTGTCAAACAAGTTAGGTAGCTAGCTGGACGAATACATTTGACAACTGATGATCTAGCTAACCTAGTTCGTTTGTGATAAAATTGGAGTTAGCTAGCTAGTTAGTTAGCCATTGTGTCTTCAAAGTTGAAAAAGGTAACGTTGGCTAGCTAGGAAAGCTAATTAGCTAGATACTGTGGCTAACTCCATTGGATTGGGCCAAAGCTTTTTATAATGAGATCATATTACAAGGTTTTGCTTAGTTACCTTATTGATATGAAACGGTATGACTAATCAAATGGTTAGTTAATGTAACGTTAGTATCTGCATATCTTGGTCAGACGTGATGTAGCGTAACTAGCAGTAGCGCCTTCATTTGTAGCTAGCTGGCTAATTAGGAAGCTGAAGTCAGCTAGCTCGCTCTCCGCACTCGTGAAGTCTGTGGTGAAGTGCTAACGTTAGTAGCCAAGCTAACTAACGTTATCTAGCTAATTAGTAATTGGTAAAAAATATATATAAAATGCATATATTTGCTAATACATTTAAGAGATAATGGATACTTACGAGTCCCTGGCAAATGGATGGGACAGTTCTTCCAAACTTTTCAGACACCAACGATCGCAACCAAGCTAGCTCTGCTATCGCATATTAAGCTAGCGTTAGCCTGTTAGCTCAACTTGACCATCTTTCCCCTGCGTTGCTAGTGCGCCAAAATAACGAAAAGTGATGGAAATCCACGTATAATCCTTATGTTTCGATATAGAGTGGAACAATAAAATAAGCTAGTTTACCTTAGTCGCACCGTCTTTTAGCTAACGTTATGTATGTAGCTAGCTAGCTGGCCAGCTAAATCACAGCAACTTGGCTAAACTTTCGAGTGTTGAGGCAATAATTTTCTATGTGGTGAACTGCCCATGCGCGTGGATGAGGTGTGTGACTCTTGTGGCCTCTTTCACCAAATCACTCCAGCATACATCAATATTTACAATGAATCATAGATACATTCATAATTTGAATAACAAATTATATCAATGATATGTTTTCAGTTATGTAAGTATTTTATTGAAACACTCAAATAATATATTAATTCCCTCATCGTGACATGATTATAGGCCTATATAGATTGCAAAATGGGAAAACTGCATACAGTAACTATAATTTGTGTAAGGATTCACAGAATCCATCAATCACTCATGATTACAGTCATGTTGACAATGTAGGGTTGTGGATTTGCACATTGCAGATGTGCGTTTTGTATTTCCATGACATGATGTGAAAATACATAAAATACATCATTCTTATTTTACATAGGCTACATACAAATGTGGATAACACAACATACACTGTGTGCTTTCATAACTCATGATAATCCTTTAGCATTTTTATATTTAAGCGATATATCACACTTATACAATATCTACAAATACATGTATAATGTGTTTATCTACATACATATATCATATATTTGTGTATGTCCTCAGTGCTTATGAAAATAAGTGTAACTTCAAACAGAAAGCATTTTTGTCTAACATTTTAGAAAAGTGACTTGTGAAAGTTACAGTAGCCTATACATTTAATGTAGATATGTGAATACTGTTAGAGGAATTTGACTTATGCAGTATCAGATTTTGTACAGTTTTTGGTGTATAATGTTTTTTGGTCTTTGCCACATAATAATGTGCAAATGATACCTTAACAAACAAAATGAAATAACTGTGTACAAATGCCAATAATGTGAATTTAAAGCATATATACAAACACACAGATATAAGACACATATATACAATTCTGTTAAACTTATTATCTGATATAATTAAATAGCTTTACATGTTACTATATTTCATAATATCTGGTAAGAACAATAAACAAAAATAGTAGAAAAATATAATTGCCACGTATCCCTGCAGTGCTCTACTTGTGAAAGTACAAACTGTTTTATTTTTTTATCTCCTTCAGTAGTCTTTACAATCTTTAACGCCTGGCATACACCATATCTGTAGGCAAAAAAACAAACAAAAAATATAATTTGTGATGTCATCCAACTACCAAACCTCCTAGATTTGTGCTACTGTAGTGACATTGTGTTTTGGAAAGGGTTGCTTAAGTAACCTGGTCTTATAAACTGTATGTGTTGTAGCCATCTCTACTATCGTTGCCATGTCATACACGTTTGCTACACTAGGATAGTGGGTTTAATTTCCAGGACCACCCATAAGTAAAATGTATGCAAGCATGACTGTATGTCGCTTTGGATAAAAGCATCTGCTAAATGGCATATATTATATTACTAACACAGACAGGAGTTGGCTAAGCACAAACAGACTGGACCATGCACCAGGCTAATATTTGAAAGAATTGATAATCTGTGATGTCTTCCAATTATGAACTACAATACAGAGAGTTCTAAGGAATGGGAGGCCTTACCTCGTTGGGGGTCAGGGTTCACATTCTCATAGATGGGGTAGAGGGGGTTCTCCTGCTCACTGCGAAGCTTCCTGGCTCGGAGGACGTCCCTCACACACTGGTGCAGGTAAGCATACTGGCACTGGAAAGAAAATAAGCACATCCAGAAATATAACTGTTATTACAGAATGTGTTATTACATAACATGGGTTTTGGGGTTCACACGCACAACTGCACATACACACAGAGTAACACTAAAACTGTATCACACACACACACACAGCGGACCCCAACAGACAGTTTTACCTCAGTCTGCACCATGTGTGAGCGGTGGAGGCGCAAGTCGAAGACAGCTCCGTAGATGTCCACTGTGTCCTTGGTGTCCAGCTGCTGCAGCACTCTGTCCAGGGATATGAAGGTGCCTGTGCGGCCCACGCCAGCACTGTCATAGGGAGGAGAGGGAGAGGGAGACGGAGACAGAGACAGAAAAAGGGTCGGAAGGCAGATAAAGTTTAGTCACTCTACCCAAAAGGTGAGGGTAAATATAATTTGACAACATAATTTCAGTCAATTTCTTTTGAATTGAAATGGAATTGACCTCAACCCTGCTCATTACTGCATGCTGTAACTAAACTGTTTCTTCAGGGAAGACAATACACTATATCTCAGTGTGTCCTAGGGAGTTGTTTTATGTTGAATGGGGGAACTAGGGAGTTGGGGACCCACCTGCAGTGAGCCACGGTAGCCCCAGACCCGGAGGTCCTGTTGATGTAGTCTCTGACAGTCCTGACAAACTGGATGAGTGACTGGGTGGTCTCTGGGACACCGTGGTCGGGCCACACAGTGTAGTGGAACTGACGCACCACCCTGGAGTAGTTCAACTGGTCCTCCTGCATGGGAGACAGGACACAGTTGGAAAGAGAAACTTACCAGAGGCTGATTACACTCTTAGAAAAAAAGGTGATATCTAAAACCTAAAAGGGTTCGTCAGCTGTCCCCATCGGAGAACCCTTTGAAGAACCCTTTTTGGTTCCTGGTAGAACCCTTTTGAGTTCCATGTAGAACCCTTTCCACAGAGGGTTCTATATGGAACCCAAAAGTGTCCTACCTGGAACCAAAAGGGGTTCTCCTATGTGGACAGCCAATGAACCCTTTTGGAACCCTTTTTTCTAAGATATTATACACAGCTAGCTACTTACTTACTCTATGTGCTGTCTGTCACATATGATACATCAATACAGCATTAGCTGAACCCAAATATGGTATATTTCAATATGTTAAAAACCAATCACTACTATGTATGAAACTGTATATAAGGCCAACACACAATATATAACTTTCTACAAAACAACCTGGATTTTTTCTAATCCGTTTTCAGAATCAAAGTGTCATCCACACTCACGCTGCAGATCTTGAATTCCCGGATAGTCCATTCTGGCAGCACAGATTCAGACAACATCTGGACTATGAGGTCACCATAATACAGAGGGTCCTGGTCAAAGGGCCAGTAGTGATCACACTTCACCTGGAAACACGTGGATAGTAACATTGTAATAACACTAGTAACAACATTGTAATAACATGTTGTTCAATAGAACATGATAGCAGCTACTCCCAAATGGTTGGTCCGGATGAAGCAAAATGGTTGGTCCTCCTACCCACCCTGCCTTTCTCCACACACTGAGTCACCATGACAACGTTATGGACGTTCTGCTCCCACACCATCTTCCAGAAGTCATCTTTGGTTCCAGGAAGTGGGCCCTGAGTGGCGATGTACTCCCTACGGAAGTTGTTCCCCTGAAACAAGAAGAGATTTCATTTACATTTTGTTTTTCATCTGACCTTTATTACGCTAGGTAAGTTTGGGGAGAAGATGAAAAAGCTGCTTAGGACTGTCTGGCATGACATGGGCTTGTTGCAGCCTTATGCTCGACAGGGAGCAAAGTAAGTAGTTCATCCCAGGTATACTAACTGAGGAATAGGGCTGAGAATCAATCAATCCTGCCATGACTAACTGAATTTATGTAGTACAGTCTTTGTTCACATTATATCCCACCACCTCCAGCGCTCCACCCCGACCCCAACCAACCACCTCCAGCGCCCCACCCCGACCCCAACCAATCACCTCCAGTGCCCCACCCCCGGGCCCCACGCAACAGAGGGGATTTTACCAGAGTGACAGTTGGTTCGGATTTGTCTGTTTGTTTGAATAACTTACAGGAATGTAGCTGGCGTTGATGTAGTCAGAGCACGGATCATCATCCACATAGGACAGCTTCACACGGGTCGAGTCGTCTACACAACACAGGCCGTGCACGAAGACATTGAGTTGGCATTTTATTTGTCAAATTTAGTATGACACAGTGGAGGCTGCTGAGGGGAGGATGGCTCATAATAATGTCAGGAATAGAGTCAATGGAATGGTATCAAACATGTGTTTGATACCGTGCCATTCACTCCATTCCAGCCATACACTCCATTCTAGCCATTATTATGAGCAGTCCTCCCCCCAGCAGCCTCCACTGGTATGACACATACATAACCATGTACATATTACATATTAAAATAAGGTAAAGAGCATTACTACTGTACATGAGCTTTGCAGACAAAACTCCTTGCAGAGAAGAAATAAATCTCTCAATCCCCGTGTCTTTTGTCTATGTATTTAAATCCTGTGAAATCCCATAGTTTGTCTGACTCACAGGGCAGGATGTTGTTGTATCGGTTCTTCCCTCTGTTCTCTGGCAGCAGGGCTGTGTCCAGGGGCTGGTTCCTTCCTACGTCTTTCAGGTCCTTACACAGGAAGTGACACGTTAAGGTTACCATAGATACCTGCTGTACATAAATACTGTATGCATTCCATAACATTTCACAATCAATCTAACATTTTCACAAACGGAGAGTTATCAGAGCAGAAAAATAAATCTACACATTTCTATTTTGTTTTTCTTTATTAATGTAAAGGTAATAGGAATATTCCGACTTCATCAAAATGTACTCCAATGCTAATACGTGTGATTGAGATTGCCCAACTGACAGTGAAGGTGATCCAGTCTTACCTCGTACTCCTCAGACAGTAGGTAATTGGAATCAGCCTGGAGTTTAACGTAGTGGGAGTCAAAGTGCATGATCTTGATGGGGCTGCAGGATCAACAGATAAAACATTTTGAACAAAACGGGCACAAAAGACAAACCCAAAAATAATTAGAGTAATTGGGTGAAACTAATAACAAAAGTATTTAAACATACCTTGAAATACGACGATTACTGGAAAAAAGGGGAGATAAACATAAATGTCTGGAACTCATTAATGGTTATTTATTTGTGAGTTCGTATCCTGCCAGAAAACACCTATTTTATTCTATATATGTAAGATATAAAACCCCATTAGAACTGATCACATACGGCTTCTCCTCTTACCCCCTGACGCCCATGTGCACTCCTGAGGTGGGCCTCTCTCTCCTCATGCTCATTCGGACCACTGGCCGCTCCTGCACACTCCTGTAATCACATTATGGATGTCAACTTACAGGTGTAGTATGTAGAGTGCAAGCTAGAATGTAGTGTACATGGAACTCTATTCCACATCAGGTAATTGATGCAAGCAGTAGAATTAGATTTAAAAAAACAGAAGAAAATCCACCTTATGGAACAGCGGCGACTGTGAAGAGACACACACACAGACACAGACACACGCCTACATGTACACATGGATGTTGTATTGTAGATATGTGTTAGTAGAGTAGTGGCCTGAGGGCACACACTAAATGTGTTGGGTAAGGATCAACAGATTAAATGTAATGTCATGTAATAAGTTAAATTCTATATAACTGCCTTAATGTTGCTGGACCACAGGAAGAGTAGCTGCTGCCTTGGCAACAGCTAATGGGGATCCATAATAAATACAAAATAGAAATACAGGCCAAGCCAGGAACATGCTAGTATGCAGTGTATAGCTCAAAGTATATGAGGCAGGGAGGGCCAGGAACTGACACTTTGCGAGCCTTCTGTCTGCAGATGAGCAGTGCAGTGACTCCCACCATCATGGCAATGAGGAACACGCTGGCACTGATACCCTCGATCACACCGCTCAGGGGCTCTGTGAGAGGAAGAAGCAACCAATCAACAGTGTTTCTCATGGAGGACCAATCACTCATCAGCATTTCTCACTAACTGCCAATCAAACATCAGCATCACACACACCATAAACCAATCAGAGTGGTCTGTGAAAAGTGTCCCACCTGCTTCTGTTACCAGGGGGAGGGACAGGTAAGTGTCTGTGTAGAGGGGCGGGGTGTATCTGCTCTGCTCCTCGTCCAAGAGCTGGGTGAACGCACGCACACTGAGCCTAGAGAGAAAAGAGAGACAACTATGGCATCTCATTATCGTCCCACTGCATGACAATACCTGAGTTGAATTACAGATCACACTTTATTTGGATAGTCCCATATCGATGATCTATACAGTCGTGAAAAAGTAAGTACATATTTTTTTTTTATATTTGGACAGATGGATATGTAATCTTCACTTCAACACTATTGACAGATAAAGGTTACCCAATTTAACAAATCACACAAAAAAATTAAATACATTGAAAATGTTATGCAATTAAAATTAAAATAAATGCCTTTTCCTTATGGGGAAAAAGTTAGTACACCCCTACCTTTACCATCACATAAAATGGCAAAATTTGAATTAGGTGTACCAAAACAAGTGCAAATTATTAGAAAACATTAGAGAGAAACTTCCATAAAGATAAGAAAATGAGTCTGGTTTGGTCTTAACCATATGGGTGTGTGGTAACACATCATTCAAAGATCAAAAGACCTACCCCGAAGCCCTCAGAAGAAAGATTATTGATGCCCATGAGTCTGGGAGGAGTTACAAATCCATTTCCAGGCAATTTGAAGTACATCATTCCACTGTCCGACGAAAATTCCAGACCACTGGCAAACTACCTAGGACAGGTCGTCCCACCAAAGTCAGTCCAAGAGCTGACCGAAAGATGCTTATAGAAGTCTCTAAGAACCCCAGGGTAACATCAAGGGATCTACAGGCCTCTCTTGCCACAATCAATGTCAAAGTGCATGGGTACACTGCCAGAAAGAGACTGCACAAACTTGGCCTACATGGGAGGTCAGGAAGGAAGAAGCCTCTGCTCTCAAAAAATTATATCAAGACACAACTGACTTTTGCCAGACAACACCTGTTTTTTTTGTGTGTGTGATTTGTTAAATTACATATCCATCTGTCCAAATGTGTTTTAAAAAAAGAGAACATTGATAACCAACTGCTTGCTAAGATTACAATTAGGATTAGGTTTAGAATGAGGGTTTGGGTAAGGGTTAGGGCTACGGTTAGGGTTAGATAGTGGATAGTTAGTTGAAATGTTGTTGAGTTATTGAACATCTGCTGAAAATCTGCATACCAACTACTTGGGACTATCCAAATAAAGTGTTTACACACTAAGGCCCCAATTCGATCAACTACAGATAAAGGAAAACCTCACTGTGGGCAATATGACATCATCATACACAACCGGGCGAAATCTTGCTGGCAGAAATCAGCAACAAAGAAACTACAGATCTGCCCAGACTGCGGGAGGATACTTGATTGATTTGGGCGGAACCCTGTACTCTACCTGTATGCAGTTTTGGGTTTGAGTGGGCCATCACAGAATGGATTGTGGTCTCTGTGTGAGTGTGGGTTCTGCTCCCTGTCCTGGGCCTGTAGGTGGTCACAGGCCCCGCCAAGGGTTTCCATGCCTGTACCCAGGCTGATCTCAAAGCTCTGAGTCCCGCTGTCTCCTGGCCCCTCTGTGCAGCGGCTAGGGAAGTAGCTGGTCTGGTAGGCCTTGATAGAACTGTTGGATTTGTATTCCAGATAAGAGGGTAAAGGGTGGTGCTGCTCTGGTTGAAGGTTTTCATTGTCTGGAGGGAGAAAACAAACACATGAGTAGGTTTGTTAACAGATTCAGACCTATTGCTGTGGAAAATTCTCTTAAGGCAGAATAAACATCATCCATCCATCCATCCATCCATCCATCCATCCATCCATCCATCCATCCATCCATCCACATATTGACACTGGTATAAGGTTTGAAGTCATACAGGGAGAGAGTGTGGAGTGTATTGTTCCATCTTCAGTGCTCTTACCTTCAGACTCGGTCACCACCACTGTGAAGAACTTGACGGCTCCGTTGACGTCACTGAACCAGCTGCAGTTGAACTTGAAGAAGATGGTGTTTTTAGTGACAAGAGCAGCCCTGTCGTTAACCCGAGTGGTCAGGGAAGGAAGGGGTGGACCTAAAAGGATAAGTATCATGATTAAAACCAGTCATGATGATTGTAGAATGACCACAGGGACATACATAAACACTGTAACAGATAACGGCAAGGACGTTGACCCTATCACGTCTCTCCCTGTGGTCATCATCACACGGTCACCCCGACCACATGGCAATCACAAGTCCGTTGGTACTCACGGTCAATCATGGTGACCACGCTGTCCTCAGCGGCCTCGCTGGTCATGCTGTCGGAGATGGCCTTGACGGAGACGGTGTAGCGCTTGTGTGGCTCCAGCTGGGTGATGTGGTAGAGGGTGCTGTCGCGGCCTGTACGCTGGGAGTACACCAGGGTGTGGGAGTCCTGGAGGCACTCGATAGTATAGGAGTCGAAGTCGGCCTCCGGAGGGGCCCAGGAGCAGGAGATGGAGGTGGAGTTTTGGGGGCGGCAGTGCAGGTACTGGACACGCTCTGGCTCTATGGTCGGGGTGAACGGAAGAGGACGCCAGAGGTCAGAACAGAGGTCAAAATGCCGTGGTCACACTATAGTCTCTCTAGTGCAGAGGTCAGAGCTGTACTGTGCACAGGATTTTGTTCCAGCCAAGCAACAACTTTAGCTACCTCGCCTCAGTCTTGCACTACTTGTAACCAAACAATGTACAGTATAGCCTACTTGTTCGGATGATCTTGTGGATGGGCAGGCTGTAGGCAGGGCTCCCACCACCACCAACACCACCACCAGCCCCACTGACGGTACGCAGGATGAAGTTGTACAGGCGTCCTGGGTATAGGCCCTTCAGGATGCGGCTCCCGGAGGTCCGGGTGTGGTAGGGATTGAATACAGACAGGTGGTCTCTGGGTTCCCATTGCAGGTCAAAGTCGTCGTAGTCGCTGCCTGCAGGACCACTCCAGGTCAACTCCAGGGAGGTGTTGGTGACTCCACCGAATGATACAGAGGTAGGGGGTCTGGGGGCTGAGGAGGAGAAGATGGACACACAAAAGAAGGCAGATCAGCAACTTCAAGCAGATACTGTCTAACCCAGGCCCTATTTTAACTTAAAAACTACCCTCAAAACTGATTTTAGAATAGTGTATGATGTAATAGTGTTGAAAACTGTGTGTCTGATGTATTTGATACCATTCCACTAATTCCACTCCAGTCATTAACACAAGCCCGTTCTCCCCAATTAAGGTGCCACCAACCTCCTGTGGTTTAGACCCATGTGAAATGCCCTTTGAATAAACATTTGTCCTGATGTCTCACCGGTCCGTCCATGAGCGGTGGCCCTGTTGGTGAGATCTCCGCTGCGTGTGAGGATGACAGCGTGGTAGAGACGCCCGGGGATCAGCGTGGGAAAGACGTGCTCCATGGCGTCTGGCCCTAGCGTCTCCTCTGCCTGCTGGGAGCCATCTGGGTTGTAGAGGGACAGCAGGTAGCCACTTAGCTCCCCCACCGCCCGCTTCCATGCCACCCACAACACCTCCGACTGGTTACGGCTCTGTGCCTGGAGGGAGGTCACTGCAGCCGGGACTGAGGAGGAGGAGCGGACAGTTGGACAGTGTAAAATCATGATGTAAAGTCAGTGAGAGATACAGTTAGTTCTTTGTTACCACGCCATTTCTGTGAGTGAAACATTTTGCGTTATGTTTTGAGGACATTCAGTAGTGATCCAAATCGATTCCTCAAGTACCCCCTAACCCCTCTCATACTCCTGCCTACAGCATCTCAGTACCACCCAACCTCTCTCAAATCCCTGCCCCCAGCATCTCAGTACCCCAGGAGCAGTACAGCTCACTCACCAGTCCTGGCCCAGATAGCTGAGTCATTGGTCTGCTCCCCGCTGCATGTTAACACCACCATCCTGTAGGGGGCACCAGGCCTCAGGCCCTGGAAGGAGACCTGCAGGGTGCTGGGCTGGCCGCTGCGCCGGTCACACAGTGTGTCATCTCCGTTGTACAGGTAGAGGTCGTAACCTTCGAACTCTCCCTGCGGGGGAGACCAGTGGAAGGACAGGCTGCTGCTGCTGTTGGCCTGGATGGAGAGGTCACTGACAGCCGCCGGACCTGGAGATGGGGGGGGGGAACACAACACTACTCAGGTCTATATATACTCCATCCATATTCCCTCTATACATCTTTATAGTGACTCTGATTCTGTATTCCCTGTTTTACTAAGACTTCCTGCATTATTTGTGTAATCTTACAATAAAGCCTACATAACCAATAGCTCTCCAGGAGGACCGTTGGACACACCTGCACGACACACCTGCACTACACACCTGCACTACACACCTGCACTACACAGCTGCACTACACTTGACAAATTTGTGCAGGACATGGTGAAGATGAATCCATGCAGTCTTACGTGTGCGTGCTTCAGCGGTAACGCCCTCGCTGTGGACCCCTCCGCTGGTGGTGTGGACCAGGACCCGGTACCTCTTCCCTGGGGTGAGGCCGTCGAAGCGGTGCTGGAGCAGCGTGGAGCCAGAGGAGGCCTGGGAGCTGTTGGTTACCAAAATGAGGACTGTGTCGTTTGTGCATTATATTTGTTAGATTCTGTCACACCGTTTTGTTTCTGCAATTGAACCAATGGAATAGTCCCAAATAGGCAAACACTGTGCATCTGGCCCTACAGGTAGGCGGCCTTAATCAAAACCTCAAAGTATTTGAAATAAAACCAAGTTGACCATTTGAACCCAGGTGTGTTGGTGAACCCAGGTGTGTTGGTTACCTGTTGGTGACCAGGTGTCCCCTGTCGTCCAGGAGCTGCAGGCTGTATCCGTCTGCCACGCCCAGGGCCTCCTGCCAGCTCACCTGTATACTGCAGGTGGTGTGTCTGTTGTCGGCCTGCAGCCCTGTCACTGCAGAGGGTACTGAGGAGAGAGGCGACACAGAATTAGATAGTGTGCTCTATCATACAGTATTGTATCTCCATGGAGGGGACACTGTCACACATCATTACACCAGCCAATCACTATCTGTTAATTACCCATAAAAAGTGGGTAATGAATGGGTAAGAAAACAAAACAAATCAGTTCCATCAAATGGACTGATTTCAAAATGTAGATAGCCAGAGACTGAGCCCTATTCCTTCCCAGTCCACCCTCAAAACACCCAAATATACAGTATGAAATGCTAATGCACTGCTTATGAATGCGGTATGTATGGGTTATGAATGTGTTATGAAGTCCTTATGTAGCCTCCTCACCGGTGCGTCCGCTGGCCGTGTTGTTATTCAACAGTATGCCACTGATAGATCTAACAGTCACACTGTACAGCTGCCCAGGCTGCAGGGAGGTGAACCCCAGCTGATTCTGGTGTTTGGGTACGGGCCGCGTCTCCAGCCTGCGTGCCTCTAGTCCGCCCAGCAACAGGGACACGGAGTAGCTGTCCACGTCACCCTGCCCCGGGGTCCAGCTGATTTTCAGACTGCTGGTCTGGCCATTGTTACTCACATGGATGTTCTTGACCTTGCTGGGGACTGCAGGCAGGAGGAGAAGAGAACATGAGAAATAGCAGGAGAGGGAGAAAGAGCGGCAGAAGTGGAACGGAAATGAATACTGTTGTTAGCTTATGTTTTGTTTGTGTTATATTCTGTGACATCATGTACCATTTTGTTACCAAAAGTGCAAAAAAAACCTGCCCATCTGGCATTCCAGGAAGGCTAGATTCAAACAAAAGTATTTGAAAGAAAACAAATGTAGCCTAGCTTTTGAACCCAGCAAGTGTGTTGGTTTGGTTTACCTGTTCTGCCCTCTATGAACTGGGCCCTCTGGTTGGGTCCACTGAAGGTGGAAACGTGGATCTTATAGAGACGTCCTGGGGTGAGGGAGGAGAGGACACATTCCCCCACACTGCTGCCAAGGGTGATGGGCGGAAACACCTTCATAATAATAATAATACATAATACAGCCATTATTAATACATTTTGCTTAATTAAATGTATACATTTTCGCTTTTAAAAACACCCAAAGTCACAAATAGAAATAAAGCAACAATTAAATATAATAAAATCACACAAAAAAATATGAAGAATATAAAAGCACTCTAAACATGAAGACAGGCTAACCAGGTACTGGACTGGACCAGGAAGACTAACCTTCATGTCGTTGAAGAGGAGCTGCACCTCGTAGTGGTCAACGTCCCCCGGAGCAGCCAACCAGGTGACACGCAGGTCCTCCGTTCCCCGCCCAGCCAGGGCTAGTGACCTCACCGCCGCAGGGACTGTCACAGACAGATTCCAGATAAGAATAGAGCAACTTTAATGTTCTCAGAGAGGCTCTTACTTTTGCATTAAAAGGAACAGAAGGTTGGGAGAGAAAGGTTCAAAAGAAGCATGCGCAACTGTTTCACCCCAATT
The DNA here is from genome assembly GCA_023634145.1 of Thymallus thymallus. Taxonomy (NCBI): domain Eukaryota; kingdom Metazoa; phylum Chordata; class Actinopteri; order Salmoniformes; family Salmonidae; genus Thymallus; species Thymallus thymallus. The sequence goes on from CM042413.1 coordinate 31,355,546, forward strand.
AGACAGTTACCTGAATGTAGCTAGTCAAATTATTATTACAGACAAATACCACTCTTGTATCCACATATTGTACATTGAAAACAGCAGCAGAGACATAACACAGTATCACTCACAGGTCCTTCCATCCGTGGACACGCTGGTTTCATACTTCCCACTCCAGGTGCTGACGATGACAGTGTAGAGTCTCCCGGGCACCAGGCCGTTGAACACACACTCAATCTGGCTCTTCATAACCGTCTTGTTCTGGTGGAAGATGTTGTTGTGCTTGATGACCACCTGGTAGTAGTCAAAGTCCCCGGCCGCATGGCGCCAGTACACCTTTAGGTAGTCATCCCTGGCCGAGTGGATTGCTGTGGGGTTCTGGACACTAGAGGGCTCTGGGGAGAGGAATTCAATTGAATTGAACTTTGAGACATTGTACAGTGTATTATCATAACTAGCAACCACGGAATGGAAAACTTAAGCAGAGGAGCCCCATTTCAGACAGACAGATAGACATAGTAGACCTACGTGTGCGTTCTTGTACGATGGTGTGATTCTCATAGGCACCACTCCTGGAGGTGATGGAGATGTTATAGAGCCGTCCAGACACTAGGGACTTGAACACACACTCTGGGCTGGACTTGGATACGGCCAGGGTGTGGACCGTCTTCTCCTGGTCCCCCAGAGTGACCAGGTAACTGTCCACGTCACCTTGGGCCGGACGCCACGACACGCTGAGGAAGTCCATACGACCGTTGTTGCTGACCGTCACCTCGCCTACAGCAGCAGGGACTGGAAGGGAGAGAGAGAGAGAGAGAGAGGTCATTCTGTGTATCACTCTTCCTACTTGCAGCTGTGAAGCTTATATGAATAAAACATTTATGTGAATCCCTCCCCCAAAAAATGTGTTTAATAGCTTATTTTTCTTGTAAATACTGGAAAGCAGTTGTACATGTTTTCTCCTCAGTAATACTGTGGCATATGTAAGGAACATCACTTAAAAGCTACAACACAACAGTAACTTGGTAGTGTGCGTTCAATGGATAGGTGACCCCAACAACCTTGAGGCATTTATGAGACATTCATAAGAAAGTTATTGAATAAATAAATGGAAAAGAAATAGAGGGAGATTGATTCCATGAATGGAATGGAAGGTGACTCTGCACTGGTAGGCTATACAGATTATTGTGAGGTGTAGGCAATGTTCCCTCAAATATTTTGGGGCACTGAGAAAATTTTAGGTCTTGTGAGCGGAAACCTGAACTTCCAGTGCACGTTTACAGTGAACCCTGAGGCTGTACCCTTATAGTTTTAGACAGTAGCCAATGGGCTATTGTGGCTATATGAGCATAATGCAGGCCTACCAAGAAAACCAATTGAGCAAATCCCATAACATTTTCACAAGGAAATAGCTTTTGATTTCTATGATATAGCCTACAGTAGCCTATGTGGTGTTCATTGCAGGCCTACATTGCATGAGACTTTTAAAAACCTTTTTACATTATGAAGGACTTGACATTAATTCATATATATAATATACCATGGGCTACCATGGGAAACACCATTCAACTGACGAACGAAGTCAGCCTGCAGGCACCCAGCTGGCAACAAGGAGTCGCTAGAGCGTAATGAGCCAAGTAACTCCCGGTCAGTTATGACACAGCCTGGGATGCAGTGCCTTAGACCTCTGTGCCATTCGGGAGGCCCAGAGAGAAGGTCGCTCTGATGTGGGAGGTCCTGAAAAGCAACCAGAAAACCATGAAGGAAATGGAAGAAGTTGCAGAGGAAGTCTCCAGCACATTATAATCCAGAAAACTGAGCAGGAGAAGGTAGAGATGATGAAGGCAATAGACAAGGAGAGGGAGAAGGATAGGATGGAAATACTTGGAAAAAGAGATGGAGAGAAAATGGATGAAGATGCAGAAGGTAGGTCAGAAAAGGAAGGTAGCTAAGAGTGAGGAGTAATTGACAGAAGGGACAGTGTATGGGGGATCAGGAGAACAAGCTGATACAACAGATGGAAGAAAGACAGAAGTGTCTAGATGAAATGAAGAAAAAAGAAAAGGCTGAGAGGGATTTAAGATTGGCGGAGACATTTGACGAAGAGATAAAGAAAGAGAAAGTGAGGATTAAGAACCTGGAGAAGGAGTGGAAAGAAACAGAAAAGGAGAAATTGAAGATCCTTGAGATTAAAGAGAAGAGAAATGTAAGTTTGAGGAAGAACAGGAGAGGATAAAGAACCTGGAGAAGGAGAAGAGAAAGGGAAGAAAAGGTTAGTTAAAGCTGAGAAAAGGTTAGTTGAAGCTGAGAAAAGGTTAGCTGAAGCTGAGAAAAGGTTAGCTGAAGCTGAGAAAAGGTTAGTTGAAGCGGTGAAAAGGTTAGCTGAAGCGGAGAAAAGGTTAGCTGAAGCTGAGAAAAGGTTAGCTGAAGCTGAAAAAAGTTTAGTTGAAGCGGAGAAACTGGTACAAAAGCAGGAGGAGAAAATAGAAAGCTTAACTAAAGATGAAGGAAAAAGGAAAAAGAAGGAAAAAGGAAAAAGAAGAGAAGATGAAAAAGCAGCAGGAGAAGAGAGGAAAGAAAACGAGAAACAAGAGAAAATAAAACTGACAGAGAAGAGAATGGTAGAGAGTGAGGCGAAGAGGAGGGAGAGACAAACATACATCATCAGAGGAGGATTCAGACTCAGTGAAGTGAGCAGATACAGAATGAGTCTGACTGGTGAGTGTTGAACCAGGCTTTAGCCTTCGATAGAATCTGAATAGATCCAGGCTTTAGCTTTTGATAGAATCTGAATAGAGGTTGCTATGGAGTCATTTCACCATGTACCTGCTGTTCCAGATCTGTTGTATATCTCTCAGGTTTGTTAGATATGCTACAGCCTCCCTAAACAGGCTCGTAACATTATTACACAAGGTTAAAGGCTTAGATTGTGTCCCAGAACTAAAGCTAACTGCTGTGTTTGTGTTACAGTGATTTGAACACTGATATTTTTGAAGAATATAAAACATATTAGAGATAACATGCAAGAGGATGAGGAAAGGAGAGAATAAATTAAAGGAATGTGGTAAAGTGATTGGATAGCAAATAAACTAAAAGACAAACGAATTGTCCTCTGTTGAGGGGGTGGTGGTGGGCCCACCCAAAAAAGATAATGAAAGCTCAAATAAGCAAGAGAGTGTCAAGATCTACAAGTGAAATCCACAAAATAGATCTACAAGGGGTACACCCACTATTGTGAACAGTGAGGAAGTATCTTTAAGAACTTTATTTTCTGTTGTATATTCTTTGTTCATTTAAATGAAAACGTTCTCAGATTAAGGTAGCTGGAATTCAACAATACAAAAAAGACCCCCATCCTTTTCCCTTCATGACGGGAAGTCTTTGAAAGGAAGACCTTGACATGTTTGTTGAGTAGTCAGTCTTCCTGGAAATTCCAGGAAAATTCCTGTTGCATCAGATAAAAGCTAAGAAGGTTCTGAATAATATCATGTCAATCCCAAATACAATAAAATACATTCTCTCACATTATTTTTCATACTGGTGTTTGTCACACAAAAACAGTTAAAACTGTCAGTGCCCTTTAACAGAATTATTCTTTTTGGTCTTGCCTGTTATTTTAGCATTAATACGTTGCAAACAAACAATGTAAAGCAATATATATCATTGAATTAATAAAGCCGCATACAAACATGGTCTCTTTTTTGTTTTCTTGAGTAAAGCAGCTCCAAAATGAAGGTGTCTCAGCCTAGCTCAGTGCTTTCTGTGGTGGTGGGGCAAGCCAGCAGAAAATATGGAGCGCTGCGCTGTGATTGGCTTAGTCTTCTGTCACTCATGGGGACACTACGTCACCGCCAAGTCTAAGGGTAGACCTAAAGAATTAAAGTCCCTTGGGTGCTGCCATAGAAGTCATTAGAAGTGCCCATCCAAGAAGGCTCAAGATCATTGTCCACAGATAAAATGACGTCAAATCACATTATATCTACAGTAGCTTTGATTGGATTGATCATGTCAACATCATACTTTCAAAATCTTAGCAAGCAGTCATCATCATGAATCAAGACAACAATCTACTGGCAAATCCTTCTTAATCCGTGTCATATGAAGAGAAATAATGAAGAGAAATTATAGATAAAACGGCCATTGGACAAAGATTACACAACATGTTTGAAAACGCAAATTCAACAATGAGTGGTTTGGAAGGAATCAGTGACAGTTTCTAACTGCAAGCAATGCACTGCGAAAACTTTCAAGACAACTGGGAAGTCGGGAATAAACAAGCTCCGACTGGGAAAATAAGTTTTGAACAGTCATCCAAATCGTAATTGTAAATCCGGCCTCTTTCAAGTGTTATGTCATCATGATTCAACATGGTTTTTTTGAGAGTTCCCAGTTGTCTTGAAAGCACCATAAATCCAGAGAATTCCATACTTTTATGACAAAATTTGCCCACAAAGGACCGACACACCCCCTTTCCGTTCAAGTGAGTACAGCACAACAAGGTGACTCCAAAAATGTATTGTATGCTGCTGCATAAATGATGTAATATGCCAGGGAGATATGTATACTGTAGCTAAAAAAGTAATACTAAGTGTATGTTGTCTAGTAAACTAGACAACATACACCCCTCTTTACCCCTCTTAATTTCGCCTACTGGTCGAGCACATGTAGCCTATAACCTGTTTTAGAGAAAAGTAATCATCAAATATTGTAAGCGCTTTCATTGTCTGCTTATACGCCCCCTTTATTTATCCCATGGTTCTGACTTGGTGTACAGGGAGAACACTGTAAGAACAGCCCATGTTCTGAATTCTGTCGCTGTACATTTCAAAAGTGCTAAACAAATAGTTATATTGACTACATCCGTTCTAGCTCGCTCATTAATGTCTTAATCGAAATTACGGATTGCCTCTTATCCACTTGTCGTCCAATTATGGCATAGTTTGTACATCTCAATTGTTATTAGAACCACATTTGTTTAAGCAAGTCAGCCATATCAGCTATGTTTTTTTTAAAGGCAGTAAATTAGGCTGAATGAACTGCCAGACAAGGCTCCGCTCAGGTGTAGCAGTGGTAAGATGTTGGGACTGCTGTTGGGACAGCTTTATGTAGGCCCTAACAGTTTGTGGGCACCGTTTGTCACCGTTATAGTACAATTAATGTATTGTTTAGTGTTGTGTACTGGCTTTGCTGGCATGCATCTCACTTTTTTTTTGCCCCACCAAGATTTACATGCTAAAATCGCCACTGGATAGCTAAACATTATTTGAAAATGTATCTATTTGAACATGATATATTTAAAGTAGGTTACTATCTATCAGTAATCATAATGTTGTCTACCTGTGCGTCCCTCTGCCACGCTCTGCCTGGAGGCTTGTCCTGCCTTGATGGTGGTCACCACCACCCTGTAGAGGGCTCCAGGCTTCAGGGCCAGAAAGCTGTAGGCCATGGTGTTGGCCGGGGCGCTCTCGTTCTTGATCACGATGCTGTCGTGGATGAGCAGCACGCGGTACGAGTCCAGCTCTCCGGCTGCCCGCTCCCACTGCGTCTGGAGGCTGTCTGTGCTGCCGCTGTTGGTCACACGTAGACTGGACACCTGCGCCGGGGCTGAGAGTAGACAGAGAGAGAGAGAGGCCATCAGAGATGTGAGACATTACAGAGACCATAGAGAGAAGTTGAGACCATAATTGAGACCATAGAGAGACTTCGAAATCCTAGGGAGACCATAAAGAGTCATTGAGTCAGAGACACAGCATCAGTTCTGTCAATGGGGGAAGGCTCATTATTATATGACTACAACAACTGTTATATGACTACAAATCCTGTATGGAGCAACATTCTAGTGCAGAGGTATTCAACTTTTACCCTATGAGGTCCGGAGCCTGCTGGTTCTACCTGATAATGAATTGCATCCACCTGGTGTCCCAGGTCTAAATCAGTCCCTGATTAAAGGGTAACAATGAAAAATCGCAGTGGAATTGGCTTTGAGGTCCAGAGTTGAGTTTGAGTGTTCTAGTGTCTAGTTAAGAACATAAACATATTGGGAACCGTGACTCACTGGTTCGTCCAATCACGGAAGTCGTACTGTTTAGGCCCCCACTGTTGGTCGTGACAGCGATGGCGTACTGGCGTCCGGGTGTGAGGATGTTGAAGGTGCACTCCCTTGCATCATGGGACAGTGTCCTCTGGGACACGACGGTGTCCCCCTGTCTCAGGACCACGGTGTACCCGTCCCACTCCCCCACGGGGCGAGACCACAGCACGCTCAGAGACGTCTCATCACTGTGACGGACGACCAGCTGCTGGATAGGCCGAGGGGCTGAGAGAGAGGGGGAGAATGAGTATAGAAGGGGGTGAGGGAGAAGGGTGAGGGGTGAGGGATAAGGGTGAGGGGTGAGGGAAAAGGGTGAGGGGTGATGGAGAAGGGGGAAGGAGATGTGAACAAGTATAGAGAGGGTGGGGCAATTCAATTTTAAGAGCCATCCTACATGCTACATTCCACATATACACCAAGCTTAGCATCACATCATCATTTGCACATCTATCACTCCAGTGTTAATGCTCATTTGTAATTTATTTCACCACTATGGCCTATTTATTGTCCTACCTTCCTAACCTTACTACATTTGCACTACATTTGCACACTCTGTATATAGATTCTCTATTGTGTTATTGACTGTATGTTTGTTTATCCCATGTGTAACTCTGTGTTGTTGTTTTTTGTCACACTGCTTTGCTTTGTCTTGGCCAGGTCGCAGTTGTAAATGAAAACTTGTTCTCAACTGGCCTACCTGATTAAATAAAGGTTAAATAAATAAAAATAAATAAATAAATAAATAAAAATACTGTGTAAAGATTTCTAATGTAACTTACCTAGCCTTCCTTGGTAGTGAGCAGTGTTGCCAAACGGCCCAGCCTCCACCATGACCTGAGCTGTGTAAAGCCTGCCAGGCACCAGCCCCAGGGAAGCCCCAGAGAAGGAGTACTGTCTCACTGGCCTGCTCACTGTCTCATTGACCAAAGCCACTGTGGCGTTCATTAGCAAGATGCGGTAGTTTTCCCATTCTCCTCTAGGCGGCGACCATGTTATCTTCAGAGTGCTGCCGTCACTGAGGCCCACCATGGTCAATTGAGACACCTTGTCTGGCACTGGGGAAGGGAGAGAGGATGTAGTGTAGAGGGAGCAGGGAGAGAGGAGGCAGTGTAAAGGGAGCAGGGAGAGAGAAGGCAGTGTAAAGGGAGCAGGGAGAGAGGAGGCAGTGTAAAGGGAGCAGGGAGAGAGGAGGCAGTGTAGAGGGAGCAGGGAGAGAGGTGGCAGTGTAGAGGGAGCAGGGAGAGAGGAGGCAGTGTAAAGGGAGCAGGGAGAGAGGAGGCAGTGTAAAGGGAGCAGGGAGAGAGGAGGCAGTGTAAAGGGAGCAGGGAGTGAGAGGTTAATGGAGGAGTGCATGCAGCCAGATATTCAATGAAGATGCATAGGTGAAGTTAAGGCTTTTGTGGCTTTTGACCAGCCCTAATTTTTGAAAACATACTTTTTTTATGGAAGTAGATAGGCATAAACTTAATCTGTGGTGTGACGTTGACATTGACCCTCCAATAACTTACCTGTTCTGCCCATGGTCACAGCCTCAGTCATCTGCGCTCCGACCTTTGACCTCACAGACAACTGATAGGATCGTCCAGGGGTCAGGCCGCTGAAGACCGCCTCTGTGGCATTGGGGGGCAGCGTCCTGTCCTGATAGGCTGAGCCCAGGGTTGCAAGGGAGACCAGGTATGCGTCCACGCTGCCCTTAGCTGTGACCCAGGAGGCCCTCAATGAGTCCAGACTACCGTTGTTCTCCAAGAAGAGGTCTGACACCGCCGCGGGGACTAGGGAGAGAAAAACAACACGTCTAGTGGGAGCACTGCTGATGGTCTAGTGGGAGCACTGCTGATGGTCTAGTGGGAGCACTGCTGATGGTCTAGTGGGAGAACTGCTGATGGTCTAGTGGGAGCACTGCTGATGGTCAAGTGGGAGCACTGCTGATGGTCTAGTGGGAGCACTGCTGATGGTCTAGTGGGAGAACTGCTGACTGCGGGCTACACATCCCTCTTGGCCATTTCCATCTGTTTACACCTCTATTTCTGTCCCCTTCTCTCTTTTATACCATCCTAAAAACAAACATGTAAAAACAATACAATATCAACAGATGAGAGGATCATCAAGGTGGAGATAGAGGGGTGTCACTCAATCAACTTATTTTTTTATATTGATTGAGAGGGATGTATTAATTAAGAGGTGACAGATGGTCTTTTTAGACACTGACACCTTTCCAGGACAACTGTTGCTGTCCAACTCGAAGGACCATAAAAAAAAGTTTATATCATTGTGTTCAGTGGCTGCGCAGTATATTATCGGCTAGATGTATTTGTATGGGGGGTTGGGAGGGGAAGGGAGACCTTGATGGGCAAGCCAGCTGCAGACAGAGGAAGGGAAGGGCGGGATAGAGAAGCCTAAAATATCTTGGAAACAACGACAGAAACCGAGCCTGACCATGGTGGTGATGATGACTGTGTATAAAGAGAAGGGTGCAGTGTTGGAAAGTAAAACAAAGCCCTGCAAACTAAGCCAGATAAATGTGTGAGAAACACTCCACATGTCACCCTGAACCTGTATTGAACACACTGACATTGGAGCCCTAGAACTTTACTGAACCTGTATTGAACCCACTGACATTGGAGCCCTAGAACTTTACTGAACCTGTATTGAACCCACTGACATTGGAGCCCTAGAACTTTACTAAACCTGTATTGAACCCACTGATATTGGATCCCTAGAACTTTACTGAACCTGTATTGAACCCACTGACATTGGAGCCCTAGAACTTTACTGAATCTGTATTGAACCCACTGACATTGGAGCCCTAGAACTTTACTGAATCTGTATTGAACCCACTGACATTGGAGCCCTAGAACTTTACTCCTCTCTGCTGGATAACAAAAGCTAAGCAGGAGTGGTTGGATGTCATCATGATGGGAGAACACTACAACAACAAAAATTGTCAGTCTTACTATTTCAACAGGTGAACTTCAGAGTCCCTACCATAATATATGTGAGAACTGTGACCACTGTTACCCTACCTCCCAAACAGAGCTAGCATGACACGTTTCCTCTGTGACTGTGACCTTACCTCCCAAAGAGAGCTAGCATGACACGTTTCCTCTGTGACTGTTACCTTACCTCCCAAACAGAGCTAGCATGACACGTTTCCTCTGTGACTGTTACCTTACCTCCCAAACAGAACTAGCATGACACGTTTCCTCTGTGACTGTTACCTTACCTCCCAAACAGAACTAGCATGACACGTTTCCTCTGTGACTGTTACCTTACCTCCCAAACAGAACTAGCATGATAAGTTTCCTCTGTGACTGTTACCTTACCTCCCAAACAGAACTAGCATGACACGTTTCCTCTGTGACTGTTACCTTACCTCCCAAATAGAACTAGCATGACACGTTTCCTCTGTGACTGTTACCTTACCTCCCAAAGAACTAGCATGACACGTTTCCTCTGTGACTGTTACCTTACCTCCCAAACAGAACTAGCATGACACGTTTCCTCTGTGACTGTTACCTTACCTCCCAAACAGAACTAGCATGACACGTTTACTCTGTGACTGTTACCTTACCTCCCAAACAGAACTAGCTTGACACGTTTCCTCTGTGACTGTTATCATACCTGTGACTGCTTGCTTGTAGACAGCGTTCTGAAGGCCTCCAGCCTCAGTCACCACGGTGACAGTGTACAGGGTCCCAGGCAACAGGTCATCAAGGATGTGGGAGGTGATGTTACTCTTCAGGGTGACATTCCTGACCAGGGTGCCCTGCTGCTCCCTCAGCAGCAACCTGAAACGCTCTCTCCTGCCTGGGCCGGGTTGCCAGGAAACACCCAGGCTGCTTGAGGAGACTGAGAGCTGGATGCCACTGACGGCTGAGGGAGCTGGGGGGGGAAAAGACAAAGTGGTCAATGCCAGTGAGCAGCTTGTTGATGTCTAACAAGACAAAGTAGATCAGGGATTTCTATGATATCCAAGTCCAACGAACGTAAAGGCACTGAAGTGAGTATAGAAATAGGGGTATGGTAGAATGTGGAGGCACTGAAGTGAGTATAGAAATAGGGGTATGGTAGAATGGCAGTAGGACAGACAGTAGAATATTATACACAATTTGTTTATCAAATATCAGGTGGACATAACAACAGCAAGATGGTCCCTCACTTGTGGCTGCATTGGCCAGCACTGGCGGGGCAGTTTTATTCCCAGCCATTGCCACCAGGCTGAGGGCATAGAGGGTGCCAGGGGTGAGGGCGGTAAAGCCTGACTGAGGGGCAGCAGTGCCCATGATGCGAGTATTGCGGGTCGCTCCTGTTTTGGTGTCCTGCAGTGTGAGCTCATACCAGTCGACCAGCCCACGAGAGCGAGGCCAGGATACATGCAGGCCTGGGGAGCCACCCTGACCCTGACTCCTATACGGAGCTGCCTGGACCTGGTCTGGTAGGACGTCCAACCTGGATGGACTAACTGGATCTGTGGAAAGGAGAGAGGGGGAGAGAGAGAGAGAGAGAGAGAGAGAGAGGGGGAGAGAGAGAGAGAGAGAGAGAGAGAGAGAGAGAGGAGAGAGAGAGAGAGAGAGAGAGAGAGGAGAGAGAGAGAGAGAGAGATAGGAAGGAGAGAAAGACAGAATGTGTCAGTATTTTTGCTATAAATAATATGATTGACAACAAAGACATCCTACAAACAAGTGGCCAAGGGGCCAGCATCTTGCCAATATTATATAAACCTCAATGAAATATCTTGATATTATACAACTAGGAGAAAAGTTTATGAATAATCTCTGTATCCTGTCTTTGTACTTCAGCTGAAAGCCAGTGGTGGCTGCCTGCGATGGAGCAGAGCGATAAGATTGTTTTGGTTCTTTAAAGAATGTGGCGATTCGCTGGGAAACCTGCATGCGTCTTGAGTGAGAGAGCAAGCATTGACAGGAAATGACAAAAACAAAGACCAAATGGAGAGACAGGAGCAGAACAGGGTAAGTGGTGCCCCCCACAGCTCAGCGATTAACTTTGACCCTTTCTTCATAATGCTTCCCCTCTGGGGGCCCTTCAGAGCAACCCCAGGAATCACATTGGCTAATCAGCAAAACCCCAAGGACAATGTCCGTCCAATCCTAGAGCCCCACTGGGGCCATTTACAAGAACACTACTGTATTACACTGTAACTACATTGTTTCTGGGATTTCTATCTAAAAAAAAAAATATGCTGGATAAAGTCAAGTCCAAGAGATTTGGCAATCACTGAACTGTTCATCTTGAGGATTTCATCCTTCGATGGCTACTGTCAAAAATGGAAATTTCAAGGTCCACTTACAAGGACCCAAGAAAAAAATCTTGGGCACACTTTGAATGCAAAGTTCTGGAGTGCATTGTAGTCTAATCTATTTGTCCCGTGAAAACAAAACATGGAGGCCTCCTGTATCCGTTAGTACAAAGAAACAATGCTTGGCGGGAAGTGGCTCCGGGGAGAGGGAGATCTGTCTGGAAACAAACACTTATGATTAGATGCTCTGCATTGTTACTGACCTCTGCTGCTACAACCTTAGGTGATTGGAGTAGCAGTGTGTTCCAGAACTTCCAGGATTCTAATCTAGAGCTTTGAGACCAATGACCAGAGGGGTTCTCTGGCTCAAAGTTCTTGGCAGGACATTCTAAGGTTGTGGCCTTGACGATGTACAAAGGATTGTACAAAGGATAAAGTGTACTGGACTTCAGCAGTCTTGGCACAAGAGTTCTCTATTCTCTATGTTCTTCATAATCAAAGTGATGCACAGAATCTATTCAGTGCAACATGGTCCAATACTAGGCAGAACAGAGACTCAACCACTGTAAGCATGTATCAAATAATATAAAAGGGTGTGATATCATGAATGAACATGTACTATTTCAAGCCATTTCCCAATACATCAAATATTACTGTAAAATTAAATGAAAGCTAAATTCTAAATGTTGCTAAATACAATTTAAGGATCAACGTTTGTGTCTTTATCATTTGTGAAATAAAACACCAACAGAAAGACAACCAAAAGGAGCTGTTGCAATAAATTAGATGTTTGCAAATTCGATATCTTTAAATTAATCAGGTGTAAAAGGGGGTACTGACGGCCAAATTCGATATCTTTGAATTAATCAGGTGTAAAAGTAAATTTTTCCGAAATTGAATCAATCGAATTCCATGATCAACAATATAAATAGACTAAAATAAACAGAATATATATATATATATATTGTCTGATACTGGGGGAAAACAATTAATTAAGATTAATTAAAGTCAATTTAACAGTCTAAAATACCTTTAGAATAGAATAACATTAAATTGGTTAAAAAATAATAGAATACAAACGAATTTTGGTTTGTAACACTTTGCTTACCTGTTCGCACTGATACGTTTCTCGTCTCTCCATCAGTCTTCGATATCACTTCAAAGTGGTGTAACGTCCCAGGTTCTAAATCCCTTATATCGCAGATATACACATTACTATACTCTCCATATTGATCACAATCCGTTAAAACGGAACTACTATTCTCATAAAACACGGTGAAATTACAGGCTTCTCCTGTTGTTATTAATTTTAGTGCAATAGAATCCGCCCTGGCGATGGTCTCTGTCAGGTTGACTGAACATTTGACAGCATTAGTGGTCTCGGCCTGAAAGGAACAAAAAAGTGGCAACAGGTAACCAAAAATTAGGCTAAGCAACAAAATAATAAATGTTAAATTGGCTTTAACCATACTCACCTCGACACAACACCACCATAAACAAACGATCAAAATAATAGTTGCACATCTGAACATTGCGGTCGTTGATTTAAATCCGTTAGGTCAATAAATAATATAAAAAATATCAAATATATTCCGCCATTGGTTGTCATAATCGGTCCATAAAATAACAATGTATATTTATATTCAGAATTTCACAGTGGCATATTAGAGACGGCTACAGTGGTGGTACGCGCCTAACCAATCATGGCATCTCGTTGAGCTTTTGTGGTTGACCAAAATCGGCGCAACTTCGACCATGCACAGCCTCTTCCCACGCTACCTTGTCACTTTCAATCTTAGTCCTAAATGATTTTCCTACACCCTTTCTCAACGCTCAGGCTGCACCATCACCGGCGTCAGGTAGACAGACTGCTCAGGAAATTAATTCCATATCAAGCATCTACTTCCGCCCTCTACATACACTTTTTCTAACTCCTACAGAAGCCTAAGTTCTTATCAAATAGTCTGCCTACTTGCTCACAGCCTTAACTTTTACTTGAGTCTGGACAGCAGCACCTTGAGCAGCCTCTTTCTCTCCCCGTGATAGCCCACCCTACTTACTTTCCTTCCTGCCTGCCTCTCTGCCTTCTCTGTCTGAAGACCAAAAGGTCCACTTAAACTAACACCCATAGGATACAGTAGGTTAAACGGTGGCATGGCATGGGTGTAATTCATAGCCTACTATTGTGATTGCAGAATTTTCTCTGTTTAAACACTTTTTGAATATGGCTTATATATTCTATATTACTATTAACCATTACCATAGCCCTTCTTTCAGAAGGTCTGTTCCAAGCTTCACTGCCTTTAACGTCCCTTGTACAAATACGCATGCAAATATGATCTTGAGCATTCTTTATGGAATTTCACAAATTCTAAATCAATTGAAATGTTAATTTCAAGTGACTATCATCATCACGCACCTGTGGGGTGGTGGTCAACTCCGTCGTTGTAGTCGGTACTGTAGTAGTTGTTGTTAGAGCTGTAGTTGTTGTGGGTGTTGGTGTGGTTGTGGTTGTTGTGGGTGTTGGTGTGGTTGTGGTAGTTGTGAATGTGGTTGTGGTACTTCTGGGTGGAGCTATAGTAGTTGTGATTGTGGTTGTGGTAGTTGTGGGCAGGGTCTTGGTAATTGTGGGCTGGTTTGTTTTAGTTATGGGTGGGGTGGTATTGGTTGTAGGTGGGGCTGTTGTAGATGTGATTGGAGTGGTTGTGGGTGGAGTTAAAGAGGCAGTAGGTGGGAATGTAGAGGTTGTGGGTGGGGTTATTTTCATTGTGGGTTTTGCTGTAGTCTTTACTGTTGAAAAGGTTGTGGGTGAAGTTGAGGATGTTGTGAGTGGAGTTGAAAATGTTGTTGGTGGGGCTGTGGCAGCTGTAGGTTGGGCTACTTTCCTTGTGAATTTGGCTGTAGTCTTTGTTGTTCTGACAACAGTAGGAGTTGTAGGGGCAGTGGTTGTTGTAGTCGGCACAGTTGTGGTTTTGGTTGTAGATGGAACCACAATCTTTCTGGGGTGTACTTTCCTAGTTGTGGGAAATGCTGTGGTACTGGTAGGTGTGATGGTAGCAGCATATTTAATGGTGGAAACAGAGGACGGGGTAGATAAAGCAACAGAAGTTGTGACTTTAGCATCAGAGGTAACGACCACTACCGCAGAAGTAGCTGCTGAGTCTGTTTTAGAACTTGTGTTGGGCACTGAGGAAATTGTAGAGGAAACCACAGTCATAGTGGTAGCTGCAGTTGACACCAGCTTATTTACTTCATTAGTGGTGGTGAAACTGGAAGTTGGTTTGTTTACTGATGGAGTCTTGGCTTCGTTCCTCGAGTCGAGTAGAACATTTTCGGTGGAAGCGCTCACCGTTTCATCTATGGCAGAGTCAGTTGTGGACATAGCAGGACTGGACGAGAGAACATCATGGCTGTGGTTGAGAGCTGCCCCTGATGTTGTGACGGCCGTTGAGATGGAACTTGGAATGAGACCCATCCTAGGCGTCCTTCTTGTCCGAGGCTTGATGATGTCATTAGTATGAGTCGCCATCATAGACTTATATGTCGCCGCCCTGTTGATCGATGTGACCGGGACTCTTAACATAGAGATCTGCCGGGTGGTCCTACTATGAGTCCTCATAGTGTTTGACGAGGAGTGTGTGTTTATTATTGTTATAGGGGCTGTTCTGATGGCTTGGGTGTATGCCACAGGTTTGTGTGTGGATGAATACATCATGGGGGTTGAGGTTGAGATGGTGGTGGTGGTGGTGGAACCTAGAAGAAAGAGGGGTTATTGTGACTAGACTTATACACATGGTTGTAATTTGATTAGATAACGTTGACATAAATTCAAGATACTGTATGCTTTCTTAAATGGGAAATTAAAGAATTTGACCCTCAGTTCCAGACACCGCTGTGCTTTGATGTGGATGTTACTTCATAAAAGAAACACAACTGTATGCCCACAACGCCTAATCAATATGATAATAACATGGTAATAGATGGTTTGTAGACAAACAGAAAGGAACACCCTGCACACTGCTGCTCATGCTCCCGGGTGATTTGATTTATAACAACGTTTCAACCCTTAGGTCTTCATTGTTATAATCTCCACCAGGCACAGCCAGAAGGAGACTGGCCACCCCTCAGAGCCTGGTTCCTCTCTAGGTTTCTTCCTAGGTTTCTGCCTTTCTAGGGAGTTTTTCCTAGCCACCGTGCTTCTACATCAGCATTGTTTGCTGTTTGGGGTTTTAGGCTGGGTTTCAATATAGCACTTTGTGACATCTGTTGATGTAAAAAGGGCTTTATGAATACATTTGATTGATTGATTGATTGATCAGGCATCCTAAAGGTTGAAACGTTGTAATAAATAAAATCACCTTGGAGCATGAGCAGCAGTGTGCAGCATTTTCCTTTCTGTTTACCATGAGTTTGCCTACAACTTAAGCACCTGTGGAAAGTACCTGAATGTGCGTATGTTCTTCAGCTTTTGTAGTAGATGGTTTAACAAAAAAGTCAAATTAGGTTAAATAAATAGCCGGGTATTGGTTTTATTGGTCACACTTTATTTGGATGGTCCATCTGTAGGTGCTGTACAGATGGTCATACTAACAGCAAACTATCTGTTGATAAGCTACTGACTATGTTGATAAGCAACTGCTTGCTAAGGATATGGTTAGGGTTAGGGTTAGGGTTAGGGTTACGATAAGGGTTGAGGTTATAGTTAGCTTTAGGGTAAGGGTAGTTAACCTTTATTTAACTAGGCAAGTCAGTTAAGAACAAATTATTACTTACAATGACGGCCTACCCCAGCCAAACCCGGACGACGCTGAGCCAATTGTGCGCCGCCCTATGGGACTCCCAATCATGGCCGGATGTGATACAGCCTGGATTCAAACCAGGGACTGGAGTGACACCTCTTGCACTGAGATGCAGTGCCTTAGACCACTGCGCCGTTAAGGTTAGAGTTAGGGCTAGCGTTAGGGTTACGTTTTGGGTTAGGATAAGGGTTAAGGTTAGAGTTAGAGTTAGGGCAAGGGTTAGGGTTAGTAGATAGTTAGTTGAAAAGTTACTGATAGTCTGTAGAGCATCTACTGTGATAACAGGTGGCCTGAATAAACGTTTTGTGTAAATAAACATTAAACAATACCAGTTAGGCTTACATTGTTGCATGTGTATTTTTTTTTAATCAAGTGTGAAATTGAGAGCCTCTCCTATGTCCACTGTATGGCCATTAAGTTCACAGGAAGAACACTGCTGACGTTCTTCCTGACTGAGTGAGTGGGCTGATAAAATACTTAACAACAATGTGCAGGGAAGTCAGTATCAAGAGTGTCATCCTCTGCTTTCCTCAAGCATTCACACCATACCAATGTCAAACAAGTCCAAAGTTGACATGGTGCAAGTCATTTAGATACAGATCTTAATTCAGCTTTTTTTTTTTATGACAATCCGTTGCATTACTGTAAACTAGATAAATTATGTCATAATGAGTTTGTTGGGCGCATATAGTTACTAATTCTGTAGTTGGGGCTTATCATTTTACAATACGTTCTCTTATCAAACTTTAGAAGAGAAGGAAAGACAAATATCCATAAAGTTCAAGGCTACTATATAGGCCTGCCTACTGCCTAATTGATGTAAGATAGTTGAATGCACAGAAATATACAATTATCTGAATGCAAACGAACAGAAGGCATATAGTCCAATTCCTCGGTAGACCACTCACCTTTACTCGGGCATAAATGGGTAATCACCTGTCTCCCTCCAGAGTAGATTTCCTCGTACTTAGTCCAGTTGGAATACCTCTGCTCCCCTCGGATCACAGCCCGTATACCTTGTTTCTTCAGGTACATGGGCTTCTCCGCTAACCCGAAAGTCCCTCGCTTGTCGTAGCATTTCCAAGCAGGTGCGCTGTCACAGTCGCTGATCGAGGCCAGGCGCGCGTGCCGAGGTATGGCACTGCTCGGGTTGGCCCAGAGACACTTGGCTGATTGTGTGTGATGCAACTTCATATCGTTCGTCCATTCCCATTGTTGATAGGGACTGGTGACATTGCATTTGCCGAGGATCACAGACGATGTGTGGGCTGACAGGCACAGTTTCTTTGGTGTGTGTACAATAAGGAAACCGTCTAAATGGGAGATACAAAGGGATGGTCAATGGTGGGGGACTAACAATCATTGAAAGGCTGAATAACGAATGTTCCAAAGACGAATTAGTGCCAAATGATTCTTCTTTTGAAAGTAATTTAGTGATGTAATGTTTGAAATGCACAAGGCCCAAGATTTCTCTAATACGTAAGGGCTACAAAAAGCTACAGGCGTACATAAATAGTTTATAAACATTTCCCATAATTATGTTAAATCAGTTCTCATAAGGCAACAGTTTTATTTGATTCCAACTAGTAATTTTCTTCGGTTGTAGTTGAATAAAATAGGTAAAATGTACGTTATTGTTATTAACGAATAATCACCCTTCTGAGTGAATGTATTAGGCTAAAGCTATCCGTTAAATACTATCATGGTCAATATGAGGTGAAATAAATATGTTCTTTGTCAAAGAATGAACCATTTAGTGTTACAGTGAGATAGACTACTTTTATCATAATATTTGGAATAACCTCTATCAAATAATTCGTTCACTGACTGACCCTTCCCTGTATAGGATGAACGAAAGTTTCCGTTGTTGACTATCTTCACGCACAAGAAAATGTGGTTATTTGCCTACTCTAATAATCAGCAAGTTAATTAACCGGCCTCTTCACACTTTAAAAAAACATACTACTTACTTGTCGAAGAGCATCGAAAAATTATAAAGATAACGAAAAACAAAGTATCCATTTTAGTCTACAAGTTGTAACGGTCTAACGCGTCCGCTAGATTCAGATGAGTTGAGGCGTCGAAGGGAAGTTGCCTTCTGAGGAGGACAAAGTCAGTGACCAGCACTTCCTTCTATTCAATTGTTTTTGTGGTTTCATATTAAGGTACGCTTCAGCACTGGACATCGACAGGGAAATTTTCTTCTATCGGAAATACCAAAGAACATCGCAGATGTTCAAGTGTTCAGACAGATGCAATGTGGGGACACAGTTTTATATACCCTGGATAGATGGTATACTTTGCAATGGTCGTGATGCGTAGCTTCCCAAGTTTAGAATATTCACAACATAAGAAAGAATGACAAGAAAAATGTTGGATATTTTTCATCGTTTACATTTTATTATTTAGTGTAAAGCCAACAGCATTATTATCATATTCAAAATTCAATTTCACATAGGTTAATTATTTGTTAATATCACCATCTCCAAAATGCTAAACTTAGCCGTAATTTAAAACAAATCTGGAAGCCGATTGTATTTTTAATGGATTGCTATATGGTTGCTGTAACAAATGTGTTCGAAGTCAACTTGCCTGGTAAAGTAATTAACAGAGAAAATCATTACATCATACAGCTATTTACAACTGTAAATTTACCAGTTTTTATTCTGGTATGAGTGGCAGTGTCAAATGATTACCGTCTCTAGCTCAACCCAATGAGCCCAGAGTGTTAATTTATTGATTTATTTTATTTAACTTTTATTTAACTAGGCAAGTCAGTTAAGAACAAATTCTTATTTACAATGACTGCCTACCAAAATGCAAAAGACCTCCTGCGGGGACGGGGGCTGGGATTAGAAAAAAATAAAATATAAATAAAATATAAATATAGGACCAAATATCATCATGACAAGAGAGACAAAACAACACTACCAAAAGAGATACCTAAGACAACAACATAGCAAGGCAGCAACACATGACAACACAGCATGGTAGCAAGTAACATGACAACAACATGGTATCAACACAATATGGTAGCAGCACAAAACAGGGTACAAACATTATTGGGCACAGACAACAGCAAGAAGGGCAAGAAGGTAAAGTTGACAATACATCACGCAAAGCAGCCACAGTGTCCTTCAGGCCTCCTCCTCCTCCTCCTCCTCCTCCTCCTCCTCCGACAGACAGACAGACAGACAGACAGACAGACAGACAGACAGACAGACAGACAGACAGACAGACAGACAGACAGACAGACAGACAGACAGACAGACAGACAGACAGTGACGAACCTCAGGGCTTCACATAATGAAATGCCTGCCCTGCACACAAACACAAACAAACACATATTACCATTGGTAAGGTATCTCTATGGGTGACAACACAACACAAAACCAAACTGCATATGCATCCATATTTTGTTGACATGCACAAAATAATTGATTGTGAAAGGTTAATAGAGAAAGGGGTGGACTGTGAAGTGGTAGAGAGACAGCGAAAGAATGAGAAACCAGGAATAAGGGCTACAACACTAGTTTGGAGAGCCCCAGAGAATCTCCTGGGTCAGCAGAGTGTTTGGGCCTTCGCTCAGGCTCTGCTCTTATCTCCAGTAGGAGTGGGTCCTTTGTGGGACAAGGCCCTAAATCAACCCCCCCCCCCCCCCCCCCCCCCCCCCCCCCTCATCTCTTTCCCCTGCGGAACACTCTCCCCCCTCCCTGACATCCTGTGCTAGTCAGGGGAGAGAAGAGGGGAGGAGGAGGGGGGAGAGCTCTCTCTCTAAGCAGGACATCTCCTCCACCCTTCCTCCACATCCTCCTGTCAGCCTCCATCCACTGTACCTTCAACCTTCAAATGTCACCGACACATGAAGCACTAACCTGTCCTGGACCTTCACTCATTGGCACATGTTGTTAGAAAGCTCACATTTGTTGAGTTTTTTGTATCTAATATTGTATCCAACTTAAAAGTGAACAGTTAGACAGTGAGCTTTTTGTTGTTGTTGCTGATTTAGGGGTCCAACACAGAAAAAGTTAGTAAGCAGTGATTCTTACAGAAGATACTGCTGTTAAATATCTGAACTAAACCGCAACAACCCACAGACAGACACCCAGCACTGCAGTGGCGATTTCTGCTTCACAAAGGAAATAATCTGCTTTCACACAATTTTCAAAAATAGCCTAAGAAACTCAATCAGATCCACTTTAGCCGACATCCGCATAGCGGTAGTTTTGGCGGTGTCGGAACTGGGTTTAGAGCTGTCAAATCCACAAGCAGCTCTGTGCATTAAGGCCAGTTAATGCTATCGTGGACGCAACAAAACCACACCTGGCTATAATCCAACAAATCCCTTGTAGCCTCGTTACAAGTCTATGCAGCCGCTTTACAAGTTCAAACACTCTAATTAGACTGATAGGCTACAATCCCCCATCCAAATTAACATGAAAACATGCATTAGCCTAACATCAATGGTTTGACATTTGAAAGCATTTCTAACATCGATAAAGCCCACACTTTCTAGTACCGCTTTGAACTTCTAACTCAGCAGGGATAATAAGGAAGGGATTGGTTCGTGACACACAATAGCAGCCGGTCCCCGATTTGTCAACCGCAGTTACACCTCCAACACCGTCAAACCATCAGCTATGCGGATCCGGCCAACGCTGGTTTACGCTAGTTAATGCTTGATCTGATTGAATCCAGGTCTAAAGGCTGTCACTCCTCTACAACAACATCCACAAACCAACCAGCATACAAAGACAGTTAATCATAATTTCTAACCAAAAATCGTTACCCTTGCCATCTCACACACACTCAGTGTAACACAAGGTCACAAATCTGGACCTACATTGCATCTGTCTGTCTGTGACTTTACCAGTCATTTGTGTGTCCTCTCCTCCCTTTTCCGGTATGTCTTAGTCGGGCCCTAAAGACCCACTATGGTTTCCTGCTCATCCCTGTGTCTCATCTCTGTGTCCAGACTGACACAAAATCACCCCTCTGGCAGGTATGCAGCTCAGTTTAGTCGATCACAACATACTGTTAATGGACAGTGAGCTAGGCTGTAGTACTAGTTTCAATAGAGGGATGACAGTACAGTAACAGAGAGAATGTTGTATGATAGCAAACCTTGACTCACAATGGTGATGGGTTTGTAAGGTACTCTTATCCACCCATCCCTTATGCTGCAAAGGGAGAAGAACCTGAAAAAAAAAAATCATATGGTTATTTTAACAAGGCTTGTTCACCAATTTGTTTATAATAGACTCAATTCCTTTGTAAAAATACATCTTCAAATGATTTCCAAAAGTAAGACAAAGCAACATACCTACTTCTTGAAGTGCGTCTTGACACAGTGGCTAGTGTGAGATATAGGCTGGTCTGGTCTCTCCAGGTCTCAGGCTTCTTGTCTCCTCACTGGCGACCCATTGTGTTCTGCCTGTGAGAGCAGAGAGCTAAGTGGCCAGAGAGACTATGGCGGGTCCCGGTCCCACAGGGCCAGATAAACGGAGGGAGAGGGTGGAGGGGTGGAAGGGTGTTGGCGCGCTCCTATCAGCGGTCCTGGGTGCCCCCCCCCCCTTTCTTTTAGCCCCATTCTCTCTCCCTCTCGCTTTCTCTTTCCTTCCCTCTCACCCTCTCTCTCTTTTGTACCCAGCCTTGCCAGTCTGTTCATGACACTCTAGTGCCAAGGTCTAGATATAGCGCTGGATAATAGGATGCTGTTCCAGAGCTCAGAAGGTTGCAAAATATTAGCACAATGAGTTAGATAAAAATTACGTGCATGAGTAGAACATCTACTCATCTTACCTCTCTACCTAGGGTCCTTCACTACACACTCTGCAAAAAATTAATGGATGGGAAGATTTAGTACCATTTCGTGCAGAGTGAGCTTGTATACTTAACCCCACTAGAAACAACCCTGCTGCCGATTGGTGAATCGGAAGTTCCACCCTCTACAGGAAGACATGCTGTGTAACCCTGGTCTGTCTACATATACCCCAGAGCTCTGGACTCTGGACGCACAGACCCCCAGAGAGAACTCTATACAGACAGACAGACAGACAGACAGACAGACAGACAGACAGACAGACAGACAGACAGACAGACAGACAGACAGACAGACAGACAGACAGACAGACAGACAGACAGACAGACAGACAGACAGACAGACAGACAGAGAACCCAGACTACACTGTTCAAGATGTGTCTACAGTTTCCCCCAGGTGTTGCACATGTTAGATACCAGCACTAGGCCTGTGAGAGAAGCAGCTTGATGCTCAGTGGACTAATTGATACCAGCACTAGGCTAGTGAGGGAAGCAGCTTGATGTTCAGTGGACTAGTTGAATCAGGTATTACCAGGTGTGCTAGTGCTATAATTATTTGTTCTATTCACCCGTTGAAACCTGGTGATTATGTACAACAACTGGAGGTCCCCAAGGACTGGGATGGGAAACACTGGAAACACCGTCCACATACAATGCTATGGTGGTCCAATAACAAAACTGTCTGCAGCCGTCTGATTATTTTTATTTATTTTTTAATTAACCTTTATTTAACTAGGCAAGTCAGTTAAGAACAAATTCTTATTTACAATGACGGCCTACACCGGCCAAACTCGGACGACGCTGGGCCAACTGTGCACCGCCTTATGGGACTTCAATCACGGCCAGTTGTGATACAGTCTGGATTTGAACCAGGTTGTCTGTAGTGATGCCTCTAGCACTGAGATGCAGTGTCTTAGTCCACTGCTCCACTTGGGAGCTTGATTACGCAAGTGATCAGGCAAACCGGGCCCTGTGGTTGGGCAGACCGTCCCTTCTCACTCCATGTTATTTCAACTAGTCCTCCTGAACTTGTGGAAAAGAAAACTCATCATGTCCAATGTTAACCTTAACTCCAACTCCCTCGCGAACTCACGCGTGCTCACTCATACACTCACATGTGTGCGCACACACACACACACACACACACACACACACACACACACACACACACACACACACACACACACACACACACACACACACACACACACACACACACACACACACACACACACACACACACACACACACACACACACACTCCCCTTTGCTTTAATGGGAGTCATAAAGTGCTTCATTCAGTCCGGTCCAGGCAGGGTTTGGCTGCCAGCTCAGGAAGTCTCCAGTTCCTCTGCAATTAGCTATTTCCTGGTTCAATCAGAGCCTGGTGACCTTGTGCACACACCCACACCCTGACCTATGACCCCTGAGGAGGGCTGGAGAGAGACGGATTAACCAAACTGTCTGTCTCTGTGATGATTGGGAAGAGAGCCCACATAGCAAGCTAGTTGTATAGCTGTACTATGTCAGATACAATTGTGCCTTAGTTCTAATGATATTGTGTACATTGTGAAGTACTTGACATGTTGTCACTACTGAGGCGCTGTTAAGGTGTATTGTAACTTGATTACTTGTCGATAAAACATTCAAGGTATTCTCTGGTGGTAGAAGAAGGGAGGGGAGAGGAGGAGGGAGGAGGTGGTGAGAGTAGACTAGGAAAGGAGGAGGTGACCCCTCTCCTCTGGGCATCCAGACTGATGACTGAGACAGAGCACACCTTACATCCTGATATCCTGGTCAGGAAACGACCTGACACGCACTCCTGTCCCAGCCTTTCCCCTTTTATAATCAGGCAGAGTTTCCCTAGCATGTCTAGGGGTCTTGATAACATCCTTGTGAGTCTGCAGGTCATCCCTTGGTCCATTTCCACAGGCCAAATTGGCTTCCTTTTATTGACCTTTCATATGAAAGGTTGAGATCTGTCTTAAATGGGCTGTTCTTTTTTTAAATATTTTTTATTTACTATTAAAACATACAATCTACCTGCTCAACGGTACATCGACAGATCTCCCACAAGGGCAGATATGGGGACCTGTCAGCTACCAGACCAAGCTCTTAACCGCCAGGCCACCAACTCTCCAAGATCCCCCCCCCCCCCCCCCACAGTTCCCAGAGAGTTGCCCCTCAACCATCCGAGACCCACAGCCCGAAAAAAAAAAAAATCCATTAACCACCACAAGACCCCCCCCAACTGAATACATTTGAGTGCATTTATGGCACTATTTACATGTGTGTATGTGTGTGCCCATGTATGTGCACGTGTGTGCGTTTCAATGAGTGTGTGTATATGCATGTGTACATGCGTACAAACACCTACGCGGCATCAGCCTCAGGCAAACAGGCATTAGATGTAAAAACGGTGCCCCTGTGTCATTCAAACTTACTTAATGTTTTGTTTTATTTTGACTTAATTTTTTTGCTTTTATCTTTGACCGTAATTCTATCTCGCGCCCAGCAACTCCACTCCCACTTTTCTCCAATTCCACATCCCAACCCTTAGCTTCCCTCAGCCCATCCCACCTATCTCTGCTGACCACCCTCTTCGGATCTCTACGCACCATATACAGTAGCGATTTTAGCGTGTAAATCTTGGTGGGGCAAACAAAACATTTTTTGGGGGATGCATGCCAGCAAAGCCACTACACAACACTAATTTAGTTGCACTATAACAGTGACAAACGGTGCCCACAAACTGTTAGGGCCTACATAAAGATGTCCCAACAGCAGTCCTAACACCTTACCACTGCTACACCTGGCTATCAGCGAAACCTTGTCTGGCAGCGAAACAGTTCATTCAGCCTCATTTAATGCCTTTAAAAAAAACATAGCTGATATGCCTGACTTGCTTAAACAAATGTGGTTTCAGGACAAATCTGAGGGGGCAGGTGACCTTGTGCCCCCTATGGGCATGACACCTCTGTATCATTGTGGACAAGGGTATGGGTGAAAAGATCCCCATTATCGAGAAAAAGCCATTTGTTTTTAAACACAGCGGCCGCATATCATCTTGTAGGCCTATATGCACTTGCAATTTTTTTTTCATTTGGGAAACTGTCTTTTTTTATTTTATTTGTGTTGACTGTTATTAGGGCATGGTTATATAAGCGTATCTGAGCAAACAAAACTGGCCAAACTTGTGTTTCTAAAAGTGAATTCCACAGCACTACACAATGACTGTGTAGCCTAAGGCATTTTTTTTCTAAGTCATATTTTTTTTTTTTATAAACTTGATATTGCGTGCCCGGCAGAAAATCGGGGAAGAGGGACCGTATCTAGAACACATCTAGATATAATAAGCAACTCATTCTCAAACACTGAGCAATATGACATTTAACCGCTCCATAACTTCTAAAGCCATCAACAGGCTATTATTGCTCTGTCCTCACTAATGTTCTTGAAAACACTTTTTATCCTAAAAAACGACCTAGTCCTTGCCGTTGACAAGCATTCCCATAACATGATGCTGCCACCACAATGCTTGAAAATATGAAGAGTGGTACTCAGTGGTGTGTTGGATTTGCCCCAAACATAACGCTTTGAATTCGGTACATAAAGTTAATTTCTTTGCCACATTTTTTGTAGTTTTACTTTAGTGCTTTAATTGCAAACAGGATGCATGTTTTGGGATATTTTTATTCCGTTCCTTCATTACACTCTGTCATTTATGTTAGGATTGTGGAGTAACTACAATGTTGTTGATCCATCTTCAGTTTTCTCCTATCACAGCCATCAAACTCTGTAACTGTTTTAAAGTCACCATTGGCCTCATGGTGAAATCCCTAAGCGGTTTCCTTCCTCTCCAGCAACTGAGTTAGGAAGGATGACTGAATTTTTGTAGTGATTGGGTGTATTGATACACTTTGCAAAGGGTGATTAGTAACTTCACCATGCTTAAAGGTAATTCAGATAATTGCATGTGTGGGTTACAGGGATGAGGTAGTCATTGAAAAATAATTGCAAACACTATTATTGGACAGAGAGTGAGTCTATGTAACTTATTATTTTATTTAGACTTACCATAACAAATTGGTGGAATACTTCCTAATTGAAGTCATTTAAGCAATTCCTTTTTAATTATTTTCAAAAAAAATCTCAAAACATAATTCCACTTTGACATTATGGGGTATTGTGTGTAGATCAGTGACATAACGTCTCATTTTAATCCATTTACAATTCTGGCTGTATCGCAACAAATCGCGGAAAAAGTAAAGCGGTGTGAATACTTTCTGAAGGCGTTTAACATGTAATCTGATTATAAACAAAAAAAAACATTAACTATAATTAGTTACATTACCAGCTAAAATATTGTAATCAGATTACAGATAATTTTGAAAATCTAGATGATTACTTATTGGAATAGCATAATTTAAATTCCGAAAGCATGAAAAAATGCATTATTACACCTTTCTGTTGTATTTCAATTACATTCAATTCATCATTGAAAAAAGTCGCAAGTTTAGGTTTGTTCCACCGGAACGAGTCTGACCATAAATCAGACCACTATGATGACACACCAAACGCGTTTGATGGACTAGTAACTGTAACGGATTACATACCCAACCTTGGTGCTGAAGAGGATGAAGAGTGCAATCTCAGACTAACCTCCAGGCAGCTCTGCTTCTATCAGGCTCCACAATTCTTTGAGAAACAAGGCCTGCAATAAGAGTGGGGTATTTGAATACACCACAAGATGGCAACAATCTACATTAGTCTGCAGTTGCCCACACTGACACATGGTAATAATACTGTATGGTAATAACAAAACAACGTGCGCTCCTCCTCCCTACTCCGACTTTTGCCCACATCTGTCTATTATTGAATGGACTTCGTTTTACAACTGCAAGTGTTCTCTGAAGAACATTTCTGTGTATGGCTATTATGTGTTTTCTTGCAATGATTATGCTCACTTTTCTGATTGGAGTGGCGGACTGCGCTGGCACAGAACGGACCGGGGTTCTTGACACCGATACGGACTGCCCGTCGCTTTGTAGCTGTGAAGACGACGGCATGTTTCTGCGCGTGGACTGTGTGGACCTCGGCTTCGCGGAGTTGCCGTCAAAGTTGAGTGTATTTACTTCATACCTGTAAGTTTAAATTATATTCATAACTTGTTTGTGTGCTGGCTACTTTACAGTATTATGGATGCTTTCCATACTCGTTTGCACCTGTATTTTCAGCAGGGGATAAACACCAAATTCCAACGCTAAAACAAGCATATCTCTTTCTCGGCACTAGAGAAATTGAATTAGCTAATCTCTGTGATGGATTTGGTGGCCCTGCAGGTTCTCTAAAGAGTCAGTAGAGTTCTACTGTGAGGACACGCTGACCCTACCCTTGCCAGCCTTGAGTAGGATTACTGTAATGGTTCTTGACAAGAGTTGAAAGACCAAAGGACAAACCTCTTTGTGAGCCAGGTCACAGACATGACATTGCTCCAAATGTCAGAACATTCACTACATACTTTTGATTGTTGATGTGTGTTTGCATGCGTGTGTCCATTGGCTTGTGTAAATATGCACATGCTGATCTGTAAGTGCTGCTGTATACATACTGTACTTATCCATAATAAATTGATGAAAAAGGACAGCTTATTAACCCATTCCCTGTTGGAGACAGCGATGCAGGAACTAGGGGGTTTTCATAGGAAATGCTATGGATTCCTGACATACATACAACATAACAAATGGTTAACTGAAAGTTGAAGGCAAAGGGGGTGTTTGTTAGGGACCGGGGGGGGGGGGAGAGAGACAGACAGAAAAAGAGAGAGAAAGAAAGAGGGGGAGAGAAAAATAGAGAGGGAAGAGAGAAAAACGCCGGGAGAGAGCGAGAGAGGGAGCGAAAAGGGGAAAATGTTGCCTGCTTCTTACATTTCACCCTCAGCAGCACTAATGCAATGTTCATCCAGTGCACATCCAACCATTTTGATGTACAGTAGTTCCATGTATACAAATGTTACGCCATCAAGTTTAACAATGAAGAACTACGTTATTTCAGTTCAGACCTGTATAGATTTTTGGTATATGACGTAAACTTTTTACAGATACCTTGGCCTCTTAACATCGCACAGTACAACATTACTGCCTAAAGCAGGCATGCTGTCACAGATAGAGATTATGAATGAAGTACACACAGGAGGCATTCCCGCTCCATCCCACTCAGGGACTCCACATAGAATCAAAGCCTTTGATCAACGCCTCATCACCATGGTCCATCCTCTAAAACAGGGGGACAAATCCCTCCTTAAATCTTTACACAGATACTGTCAGCCCTCGTCCCCATGTCAAAATCTGTAGATAGTATAGGCCTGCTGGACTGTAACTTCCAAAGCCCACTGGTGTTGCAGTGTTTTATTACAACATTATAATACAATGAATTGAACAGAGAACATTTGGTTCTTTCTGCTGACTTGAACACTCCTCTGCAGTATCTACTATTTTCCTAAGTGAATTCACAGCTCCAGATACATTATACTATCCATGTAGAACTGCCTCAGGCCCTCATAGTAATAATCCTTGAACACAGGAGCGTAGGTGACTAGTCCCAATGCCGTAATGAACGCCTGCTCAAACCTCTTCCAAACAACGTCTTGGCTGGGATAGGCAGCCTCTGGGTCCTCAGTGAAGAGTGTGAGGTTACAGATGAGGCTGCACAGATTAAATGACCAGGTTGTTGGGATAGTGTATACAATTTTAAAGATATGAGTCAAATAGAAAATCTAATTTTGTCTGTATTCCCCCAGGGAGATACTTGTGTAAGTAGACATGGTATGACCATGACATATACATATTCATGTCCTTTGACATATTGAATTACATATATTCCTACTTCCTACCTGTTGTCAAGGTCAGTGGTATTGCCTGTTTTGGCCCTCAGAGTCTCCAGCAGCATCCAAGAGGAGCACTGAGGTTTTGTTTTGGGCTGACCAGAGGAGAAGAGTAACCGAACTGACTGGTCCTCTGTAATGCACATGTAGCAATGTGGCCGGTAATGAGAAGGAGAGTGATGGAGTGCTGCATCAGATGACCTGGCCTCCACAATCACAGACCTCAACGCAATAATTTTTTTTTATTTCACCTTTATTTAACCAGGTAGGTCAGTTGAGAACAAGTTCTCATTTGCAACTGCGACCTGGCCAAGACAAAGCAAAGCAGTGTGACAAATAACAACACAGAGTTACTCATTAAACAAACAGTCAAAAACACAATAGAAAAATCTATATACAGAGTGCAAAATGTAGTGCAAAAATGCAGTAAGGTTAAGAGGTAGAACAATAAATAGACTATAGTGGTGACATAAATTACAGAATTATCATTATCAACACAGGAATGAAAAATGTGCAAATTATGATGTGCAAATAGAGATACTGGAGTGCAAGAATAGTGAAAAATAAACATGGGGATGATGTAGTAGTGTGGGCTATTTACAGAAGGGCTATATACAGGTGCAGTGATCGATAAGCAGCTTTGACAGCTGATGCTTAAAGTTATTGAGGGAGATAGGAACCTCTAGCTTCAATGATTTTTGCAATTCGTTCCAGTCATTGGCAGCGGCAAACTGGAAGGAATGGCGACCAAAGGAGGTGTTGGCTTTGGGGGTGACCAGTGAGATATACCTGCTGGAGCGCATGCTACGGGTGGGTGTTGGACCGCAGAGTGAAGGAAAAGCAGCCAACAAGTACTCAGCATATGTGGGAACTCCTTCAAGACTGTTGGAAAAGCATTCCAGGTGAAACTGGTTGAGAGAATACCAAGAGGGTGCAAAGCTGTCATCAAGGCAAAGGGTGGCTACTTTGAAGAATTTTTTGGTTACTACAGGATTCCATATGTGTTATTTCATAGTTTTGATGTCTTCACTATTATTCTAAAATCTAGAAAAATAGTACAAATAAAGAAAAACCCTTGAATGAGTAGGTGTGCCCAAACGTTTGACTGGTACTGTATATATATTTTTTAATTACACATTTCAAAAGTGTTGAATTTCAGTTCAAGAATCCTTCATCAAGACTGGTTTTGATAATGATGTATGCACACGGTGGGGTATCCTAATGTTTGCTGTATGTCTCCCTCTTCAGCCCTACCAGATCAGTCAGGAAGTATGATGGCTGTGGAATGGACAGCTGGAGAGCCCAGTTGTGGCGTGGCGCTAGCACACTCATGTCATGATAACATACTGCTACTGTGTAACAAACTGCTACTGTTCTCTGTTCCCCCATCAGTGATCTGAGTATGAACAACCTCACCCTGCTGCCCAACAGAGCCCTCTCCAACCTACACTTCCTCCAAGAGCTGTGAGTATTAGTCAGGACAGATTTCACCCCTCTTTAGTAGGAGTTTGAGAGTATAAGCTTTGCCCTTCCTGGAGATTAGATTTCTCTGTTGGACAATTTCTCTGCTCTGATGCTGACTGCTGAAGAGTATTACACCGGTCCCCAAATTGTCTGCAATAAATCCACAAGTAAAAAACCCAGAGTTAGTGTCTGCTCACTGCTGATAATCCCCTCTCTAGTGTACATGTAGTAAAAACCAGACAGTAAGGAAAACTCTGTTAAAAACCAGGAGAGACAAACACAAAACAGACAGATCAATGTGGCTCGATAGATGAGCTAACAGATTGGTCCGGGAGCCAGAAGCAGTAACCATGTTAATATTAGACTCCATTCTCTTGACTTGCACCTGTATGAAACAGCATGTTGTTGGAGCTGCTAAAAGGGAATCAGGATATTGAAATTCAGTAACAACAGGCCCAGGTTACAGATTATGGTGCCTGGTTGGCTTATTAGTTTAATAGACTGGTGCCGGCTGAATCTGTGGAAGTTCAGTTGTTTTTTTATAATTTCTGTAATATCGTACAGTGTGTGTGCGCGTGTTTTTCCCACACCACACCTATATCATAATTAGTATATTTCTCCTGCTTCTCCCCCTGCAGACGACTAGCAGGAAACGACCTAACAGACATCCCTGAAGAGGCTTTCTCTGGCCTCTTCAATCTCAAAGTACTGTAAGTCATACATTACTAACTCATACACGATCAATTTCTAAAAACTCTCTTTGTGAATGAATCCCTCCTGTCTTTCTGAACAGAATGCTACAGAACAATAACCTAAAGCAGGTTCCAAGTAAGGCTCTTGAGAACCTAAGGAACCTACAGTCTCTGTGAGTATATCTGAACGACTGAACACATGCACTATTCGTAGGCTACTACATGACACTGTCTAATTCAAGACCCAGTTAGTTTTCTCTGTATGATGTCCACCTAAATAGCCCCTCCGCAGACAGAGCAGTTCGTAAAGGAGCAGAGCAGGGAAGAGAGGAAGGAGAGGAGGAGAGAAATGCCACCATATTGAGTCTTGGCTATCGACATTGGATAGACATCGCATCATTGTATTTGTCCCATTGTGGCGTCTGTGAGAGCACGGGCAGCGCCATTGAGACCATTTCCATTTTTAAGTAGTACATTTTCTACTACTTCTATGCGTTTGCAAACAAACTGAAGGGGTTCTCACTGCCACCTAGAGTGTGTTGTTTGAACAGGTACACTACCGTTCAAAAGTTTGGGGTCACTTAGAAATGTCCTTGTTATCCATGAAAAATACATGAAATCAGTTGCAAAATGAATAGGAAATATAGTAACGTACCATACGGTCAAGCTGCTCCCACAACAGCTCAATAGGGTTGAGATTCGGTGACTGTGTTGGCCACTCCATTATAGACAGAATACCAGCTGACTGCTTCTTCCCTAAATAGTTCTTGCAAAGTTTGGAGCTGTGCTTTGGGTCATTGTCCTGTTGTAGGAGGAAATTGGCTCCAATTAAGTGCTGTCCACAGGGTATGGCATGGTGTTGCAAAATGGAGTGATAGCCTTCCTTCTTCAAGATCCCTTTTACCCTGTACAAATCTCCCACTTTACCACCACCAAACCATCACATTGCCTCCACCATGCTTGACAGATGGCGTCAAGCTCTCCTCCAGCATCTTTTCATTTGGTCTGGGTCTCACGAATGTTCTTCTTTGTGTTCCGAACACCTCAAACAAAAATGTGTCTGTCCATAACACTTTTTTACAATCTCCCTCTGTCCAGTGTCTGTGTTCTTTTGCCCATCTTAATCTTTTCTTTTTATTGGCCAGTCTGAGATATGGCTTTTTCTTTGCGACTCTGCCTAGAAGACCAGCATCCCGGAGTCGCCTCTTCACTGTTGACGTTGAGACTGGTGTTTTGCGGGTACTATTTAATGAAGCTGCCAGTTGAGGACTTGTGAGGCATCTGTTTCTCAAACTAGACACTAAAATGTACTTTTCCTCTTGCTCAGTTGTGCACAGGGGCCTCCCACTCCTCTTTCTATTCTAGGGAGTGGTCCACAGCGTTGTACGAGATCTTCAGTTTCTTGGCAATTTCTCGCATGGAATAGCCTTCATATCTCAGAACAAGAATAGACTGACGAGATTCAGAAGAAAGTTATTTGATTTTGGTCATTTTGAGCCTGGAATCGAACCCAAAATTGCTGATGCTCCAGATCCTCAACTAGTCTAAAGAAGCCCAGTTTTATTGCTTCTTTAATCAGCACAACAGTTTTAAGCTGTGTGAACATAATTGCAAAAGGGTTTTCTAATGATCAATTCGCCTTTTAAAATGATAAACTTGGATTAGCTAACACAACGTGCCATTGGAACACAGGAGTGATGGTTGCTGATAATGGGCCTATTTACGACCTATGTAGATATTCCATAAAAAATCTGCCGTTTCCAGCTACAATAGTCATTTACAACATTAACAATGTCTACACTGTATTTCTGATCAATTTGATGTTATTTTAATCGACAAAAAATGAGCTTTTCTTTAAAAAACAAGGACATTTCCAAGGGATCCCAAACTTTTGAACGGTAGTGTATAAAGCCAAGGTTGGCGATATTTTACCACCTGCCGTTATGGAATGTTTCCTCACAAGTATAATTAATTGGCTGATCCCTCCTGGTGACCTGGATGGAATTATGTGATCCTTCCTTAACCCATAGGAAGTTCCACCCCAAAATTGTGAAAGTTCTCAATGGCGCTGCCCATGCTAAAACTGTCCTCTATCTAACTCTATGGTCATGGTACATCTGTCCACATTCTTAGCCTTCTCCAATAGCTTATTTTGTGTCTTTCCATCTGGAAAAAGTGTCTCCTTGTATTTAGGAATTCTTCACTGATGATAGACAGACCTTATTTGACGTGAAGCTGAATTTTCAGGTTTATTTCATATGTTTTATTTATGCTCTCACTGTTTGGAAGTATTATTCTCCAGAGGCAGGAAACACAATGCAACGTTCAAGAAACACATTTGTGGTTAAAGCCACTCAGAGAGCCACAAATGTAATTGTCCATGTCATTTGTAAACATGGCACAAAGTTGGTAATGTGGGAATGTTTTTCTCTCTTGATGCCAAGCACATACACACCGACCTTCTGTTACACTTAATATTGAAAGTTCAGTAGCTTTAATATATGTTATAATCAAAATCATATAGAACCTCGAAAAATCTAATTAATTATATCCACATAGACACATTTTAGCAGACTTTCTTATCCAGAACGACTAAGGTTAAGTGCCTCGCTGAAGGGCACATTGACAGATTTTTCACCTAGTTGGCTCTGGGATTCGAACCACGGACCTTTCGGTTACTGGCTTAATGCTCTTAACCTCTAGGCTACCTGCCGCCCCACACACTCACACGAAACCCAATCCGTCAATATCCTCTTCCAAAATGAACCGTTGTTACTGAGCCATCCCTAAACATGTTTACCTGATCCTCTGTCCTCCACATCTCAATCAGGCTCTTGTTTGAACGCTCTGGCCAGAGTAAACAGCTATCCATGTTGTTTAGACATACCAATCTGAAGTTCACACGTTAGACAGACAGACAAAGGACGACCACATGCAAGCTGTCTGCTTGTGGTGGTGCCAGGACCCCTTGTCAGACAGCTAAGTCCCTACAGCGAATGTCAACACCAGAAATTACTACCATGCACCCAAAGAATGCACAGACCTCCCTGATCGAGGATGTCTATCTGGAATAAAAAGCAGCGTGGAGATGCTGTTTAATATGATAAATGAATTAAAGCACAAGGTCTACATTTATTTTGTTTTGTTTTCCAAACAACTTTATTATACCTTGCAATATAAATGTTTTACATTTATTTACTGGACATTCCAGCTCCATGTCAAAGCATTTATTTATAGAAGAAGTAGGTGCATGAATTTGTTTGTGAAATGAATCTAAATGAACAGATAAATGTTATGAATAAACATGCCCACTCCAAACAAATTCCTTGAGAATTCTTAAAAATGCACTTTGAATGTAATTGATTACTGTATTTTCCCAAATGTATTTTCAAGAAAATTCTGACTGAATGGGACACTGTCTGCATCTCTCTCCCTCTCTCTCTGTCAGGCGTTTGGATGCCAACCACATTGTCAGTGTTCCTGAGAGCTCCTTTAGGGGCCTGGCATCCTTACGCCACCTGTGGCTGGATGATAATACCCTGACGGAGGTGCCCGTCCATGCTCTTGCCATCCTGCCAACCCTGCAGGCAGTGACCCTTGCCCTCAACAGCATCACCCACATCCCAGACCATGCCTTCGCCAATCTCACCAGTCTAGTGGTCCTGTGAGTAGCACGGTTGGGTTTACTATTACATTTTGTTTAAGGGCCAGCCTCGCTCTCTCCATCTTTCAAGTTTCATTGTTTTCCACCGTCTCTCTCTCTCTTTTGCTCCTACTACATTCATACACGCATACCCACGTCCCTTTCTACCACTGTGTAGAACCCTGCAGGGCGTAATTGGGTCTTCACACTTTTAAAAAAATATCTTTCCATACATCTCTTCCTAGACATCTCCATAACAACCAGATCCAGTCGTTGGGTGAGAGGTGTTTTGATGGGCTTCTCAGCCTGGAGACTCTGTGAGTTCATCTCTACCTCAAATGTACCTTCATCACCTTATGACTTGATTGACACTTTATTTTTTACGGTACAGAAATGACCAGGTATTTACTGAGACATTAGATTATAAAATGCTAATGAACTAATAACCTACTACTTCATTATTTGATTCAAGTGAACATGCATCACTACACATCATATGTTTTTGGTAGTCTGCGTGCCAGTCTCTCTTTGCTTCAGCCAACATTTTGTTGTGTTTTGTCATTGAACGCATAGACACTCAGGTACCCAGGCTATGGATTTGCATGTCAGAACAGAACTCTAAATGTGCCTTTTTACAAGACATCTAAACGCCCACCAATGCAGTTCAAACAATGTCTCAACGAGTTGGTGCACCTCAGTGTGTGGCCGCATGATGCAGCACTCTACCAATTACCCTCAATCTAGCAGCACATGTTTCCTGAGTGTTAGCAGGATAATACCCAAACAACCTACAGGCTACCAATACTGTACTGTATACTACAACTCACAACCCTCATTATACTACTGACCAGAGAAAACAGAGTCATGTTGAAAGATACAGCAGTAGTTCACTACGTCAAAAAGACAAACATTTAAAACATGATAGGTATTTGCACTATATTTACAACTGTATTTACAGTACTGACTACTGTATTTACAGTACTGACTAATGTATTTACAATGCGGGGGGGGGGTGGTGGGCTGAGATCTGAGATATTGCTAGATTGGCCATTTATTGCAGCCTTATAACACAGAACCACTTGCAGTCTGTTTTATGCACACGAGATGAGCGCTGTATGAATCAACTGAAATAAATACTGTACCACCGACTTATCCCAATGTAACATTTCTATTATGACTATAATGTACAGTACACATGAGCTCCAGACTGCTATTGCAATATTTTGTTTTTAGATCTTTTTGTCTCCTTCCATATACAGTGCCTACAGAAAGTATTCACACCCCTTGACTTTTTCCACATTTTGTTGTGTTACAGCATGCATTTAAAATAGATTAAATGCCAATTTGTGTCACTAGCCTACACACAATACCCCATAATGTCAAAGTGGAATTATGTTTTTTTAGATTTTTACAAATTGATAAAAAATTAAAAGCATTCAATAATAAGCATTCAACCCCTTTGTTACGGCAAGCCTAAATAAGTTAAGTAGTAAAAATGTACTTTAACAAGTCACATAACACTTTGCATGGACTCTGTTTGCAATAATAGTGTTTAACATGATTTTTGAACGACTACCTGTACCCCACACATACAACTATTTGTATGGTGAATTTCAAACAGCAGTGAATTTCAAACACAGATTCAACCACAAATACCAGGGAGGTTTTCCAATGCCTTGCAAAGAAGGGCATCTATTGGTAAATGGGTAAAAAAAAAGAAAAAAGAAGCTGACATTGAATATCCCTTTGAGCATGGTGACGTTATTAATTACACTTTGGAGTATGCTTGTAATGGTTAAGGACTGGGGAGTTTTTCAGGATAAAAAAGAAACGGAATGGAGCTAAGCACATGCAAAAGTGGTCACCTAACTTTTCTGTGTCAAGATCACATTCACAGTCAGAAAGCAAGCAATTTTTTTAATGACTTAAATTTAACATTAACCTAATAAAAACAGTTTTGTAGGAATGTGATTTGTGCAGTAGGCGTAATCACAAAAACTCCATTGGCTATATGCCTGACGTAGGAAAGTAGGTGCTCTAGATTAGATGCCCGATTTGGGATTCTGAGATGGATGACCATTCAAAAGGAATTTTCCGACTTCCCAGTTGTCATGAAGGCACTGAAGTCAGAGATTTCCGAGTTCCCAGTTGTTTTGAACATGGCATTAGTCTCAGCGGAAAGGGGGAAGAGAGCAGCAGAGGGTCCGCCTCTCACGGTCCATACTCTCCTTCCTTTCCTCCAGTGAGACTGACCAGAGAGAGGGGTCACCATCTTCCACTTGATGGCGAAACTCGAGTCGCAGTGCATCTGCCTCATGCACAAATTCATGTTGTTCCTATGACCAGAGACAGTGAAATATTTATAGATATTAAAATAGACACGACGAGCTGCTAATAATAATCATAATACACATGGATTGATACACTTGGCTACTCATTCATTGCAGCGCGAGTGGAACTAGGCAGAGTAACGTTTTGTGTTTTGTAATAGTGTTGAATAAAAACAGTGTTGACAGTGCTGAATAAATACTTAGACATCAACTCACTCATAAAAACAGAAGCACTTTGCTGTATTCTTTGACAGGCGCTCTCTGGTCGGTCATGGTTTTAAAAGTTATGAAATCTCAATTAGGCTAGTATCAAACTTCGCTGTGGCCGGGGTCGTGGATGCTGTAGATTTGATTTGAGCTATCCGATTGGCCAGTGCAGTAGGCGAAGGCTACTCGATTTAGACACAGATCTCCCGGCCCGCCGGGTAGGCGTAGTTTGTCTTTCAGACAAATTACATTTCTAGGGTGTATCACAACCGTCCGTGATTGGGAGTCCCATAGGGCAGCGCACAATTGACCCAGCGTCCGGGTTTGGCCGTCATTGTAAATAAGAATTTGTTCTTAACTGACTTAAATAAATAAAATAAAACAATTTCAAAATGGGAACACTGTTGCCACCCGATGCGCAGGGCTTCTGAATCAAGTGCACCTACCGCCAACAGCGCAACACACAAAAAAGGAGCGCAAGCCTTTATGGTTGGCTTTTCTACATAAATATTTGGTGATCGACTAGTGATCGACCGGTTGGTGACCACTGTCCTAGAGGAAAACACTGGGAGACACTGGGAGATTAATTCACCTTTTAACAGGACAATAACCTAAAACACAATGTCAAATCTACACTGGAATTGCTTACCAAGAAGACAGTGAATGTTCCCGAGTGGCCGAGTTACAGTTTTGACTTAAATCTACTTGAAAATCTATAATAAGACCTGAAAACGGTTGTCTTGCAATGATCAACAGCCAATTTGACAGAGCTTGTAGAATTTCTAAAAGAATAATGGGAAAATGTTGCACAATCCAGTTGTTGAAAGCTCTTAGATATTTACCCAGAAAGACAACAATACTTCAAGGTACTGACTCAGGGATGTGAATACTTATGTAAATGAGATATGTCTGTATTTCATTTTTAACAAATTAGCAAAAATGTCTAAAAATATGTTTTCAATTTGTCATTATGGGGTATTGTGTGTAGATGGGTGAGAAAAATATCTCTTGAATTCATTATTAATTCCAGCTGTAAGACAACAAAATGTGGAATATGTCAAGAGGTATGAATACTTTCTGAAGGCACTTTATGTCCTCACATGGTTCCCTGAAGTCCCCCTGCACTGTTATGACGTGTGTAAATCATGTTTAGCAGTACAATAGCCCCCTTCCCACGAAGGAGCAGGCAGGCTGCTGTAAATCCTCCCCCCCCCCCCCCCTCCCCCTTGGAGCCTGGGAGCCAATCCAGACCTGTTAGTTCTTAGCATAGACCTATAGGTTCCTAGGCATCTAGTTTGGACAAACAGGAAGCAGCCTTATGTGAGAAAGAGGCTCTAATATGAGTCTTGTAAACTCTGGACAGAGACAGAGGGAGGGTCTGAAACCTTTTTGTACCTTACTGCAGCCATGAACTTTTGACAGGAAAGTAGAGTAAAGGTAGTTACTGTATCTGTGCAGACAACTGTAATAATTAATGTATTGTTTTTTTTTCTGACCCTCAGAGATTTGAACTACAACGACCTGGCCTTGTTTCCCACGGCCATCAGAGCCCTCCCTAACCTCAAAGAGCTGTGAGTGAAACTCATTACACTCCAGTGCTGCCACTTATAGAACAAATCACGTTTTCAGTTATCTTAAATCTTAAATATTTGCCCCCAAGGAGTTTCCATAGCAACAACATCAGATCTGTCCCAGAGCATGCCTTCGTGGGAAACCCTTCCCTCATCACAATGTAGGTGCTCATGCGTCATAGTCCTGATGTAAAGTAATCAATCATTATGATCGTATCACAATGATTCAATGAGTGAAGTGATATTGATCCCTCTGACAATTGTGCTTTATTTCCTCTCTAACAGATACTTCTACAACAATCCCATCCAGTTTGTAGGCAAGTCGGCTTTCCAGCATTTACCAGCGCTACGGATGCTGTAAGTCTCAGTCTCTCTTTATTCTGTCCTACCTCATTTGAGAGGAAGTAGATTAACATGTAGGAAGAAAGCCAAGCAGGTGTGATTTTCCATTTCTGTCCGTCTTTTTTGTTATTGTGTAGATCACTCAACGGAGCCACAGAGATCATAGAGTTCCCAGACCTCACTGGCACAAACAATTTGGAAACCCTGTAAGTCTCAGTCCTCAAAAGTCCCAAAATACACACCCCAGCTCTCATGAATCAGATTCAGCACATTAGCTAGGTTTCCATCCAATTACAGACAGATTTTCATGTGAATATTCTAGAATCTGCATAAAGAACAAATGTGCAGTTTCCACCAAACCAGTGTGTTATGAAGTAGTCCATACAACATTTACTTTTTAACTTAAAGGGATACTTCAGGATTTTGGCAACTTCACCAGGGTCAGATGAACTCATGGATACCATTTATATGTCTTTGCGTGCGGTTGAAGGAAGTTGTTAACTAGAGCTAGCGCAATTGCTAACGAGCATGTTAGCAGATACTAATAGACTTCCATTAATTGTGCTAATGCTAGTTAGCGTTGGTTTGCGAAACTACCTCTAACTTCTTTAATACTGGACACAGAGACATAAACATGGTATCCATGAGTTCATCTGACTCTTGGGACGTAGATAAAGGGCCTCATTACCAAAATCCCAAAGTATCCCTTTGAGTTTTAATGTACCAAATACAATTTAAAAACGGTTGCGTTTAATAGCAAATGTGCCAACTCTGGTCTTGGCACGTGTGCTCTAGCCAACAGCTCGTAGATACAGTGCGGTTAGGCTGTGCGGGTTAGCTAGTCTACATGATGAGATTATTATGGATAAAAGGCAGTGAAGCATCATGTTACCAGAATAAAACCCCCCAAAAAAGTAAAACAATAAAAATACATAAATAATAAGACCATCGATATTTATTGGAAAAGAGCATCAAGCTCATCACTTTGAACCTTCACCACCCTGTGAAGTTCAACATAACTTATTTAATCTTTAGCCAAATAAACTGCATGGTTTCCAGAGTCGTAGTGGGAGGACCACACAACAAATCATCGCGTGACTCCACATTTACTTCGATACTATGGGTTATTATATCAACATTTCCCGCATAATACATTTTACAGACAAAAAGATCTCACCATGTCGAACGAAAAAATTATCTGTCGACATTTATACAATTACACTGAAATGTCCTGTTTACATCACAGCTGTTGTGTGTTTTTTTTTATATTATATACAATATCACTTTACTTGCATAAGCACTGTGGATGGAAATGTGTCCCTTCTATGACCCAAATCCTATGTCCATTCAGAGCTGTTACAGGTACACACATCTCATCACTGCCAGGGACCCTCTGTGACCAGTTACCCAACCTGATACAGCTGTAAGTCCCTATACTGATTAATCAAATATAATATTGATACTATAATATTTCTTGGTACAATAATATCTCTTGGTTCTGTATCTTAGAAACAAACAATAATGAACACTGTACCTGCAGGGATCTCTCTCATAACCTGATCCAGCATCTTCCCAGCTTCAGTGGCTGCAGAAAGATCCAGAAAATGTGAGTGGCTTCATTACCATTATTGATAGTCCTCAACCCAGCCATAAATACAATCCAGGTGACAGTTGTGATGTGTGTCGTTGTATTTAGTCACCTCCAACAAAACCATATCCACGAGGTTCCAGCAGACACTTTCCTAGAGCTGACTGAACTCAGAACCCTGTGAGTAACCCGAGCCATTTGGACACCCCTTCAAATTAGTGGATTCGGATATTTCAGCCACACCCGTTGCTGACAGGTGTATAAAATCAGGCACACCGCCATGCAAACAGTACAGTATCTTGTCTTTATCGTGTTTCTCAATCCATTCCCTCAGTGACCTCAGCTCCAACCTGCTGTTCTCCATCCCTATGGAAGGCTTTCAGGACCTCACACACCTCAGACTGGCCGGCAACACTGCCCTGAGACACACACTACCTGCCCAGAGACTACCTAAACTCAGGTAAGGGACAGAGTTAACAATTAAACTGGACCCTTTTTAATCTCTTTCAACTCAAGGAAAGAGAAACAGCGTGTGAGTGAGTGAGTGTAGTGCAGTAAGTCTTGTGGGGTTGTGCGCAGCTGTCTTACCATAAGCTATGCGTTGTTCTCAGGTTAGTGGAGATGCCCTACGCCTTCCAGTGCTGTGCCTTTTTAGCTGGCCCTGGAGAAAACTCAAAGTCCCCCTACATCTGGAAAACGGAGAACTTCAGTAAAGATCTTGTGACTGGAAAGGAAATACACATCGTAGCCAACCAAGGAACATACCTTAAAAAAACATCCTTAAAATATTTTTTGTGTTTTGGTTGGTGAATAAAGTGAAAATAATGATTACTTACCATTTGCTTATAGAGGACAATAGAGTCCAGGAGAACTTCCTGATGGAGAGTGAGGCAGATGTCAGACCCCAGCACTCTGTCCACTGTTCCCCAGCCCCAGGTAGGTCTGTGATTGGTTGAATCAGGTGTGTTAATGTTAAGCTGGAACAAAAGCCTGCACACTCTGTACCTCCATAGGACTATAGTGGATGCCATGCCCATACATAATGTACAGTACCAGTCAAAAGTTTGGACACACCTACTCATTCAAGGGTTTTTCTTTATTTTTACTATTTTCTACATTGTAGAATAATAGTGAAGACATCAGAACAATGAAATAACATATGGGATCATATAGTAACCCAAAAGGTTAAACAAATCAAAATATATTTTAGATTTTTCAAAGTGGCCACCCTTTGCCTTGATGATAGCTTTGCACACACAAGGCGTTCTCTCAACCAGCTTAATCTGGAATGCTTTTCCAACTGTCTTGAAGGAGTTCCCACATATGCTGAGCACTTGTTGGCTGCTTTTCCTTCACTCTGCGGTCCAACTCATCCCAAACCATCTCAATTGGGTTGAGGTCAGGTGATTGTGGAGGCCAGGTCATCTGAACAGCACTCCATCACTCTCCTTCTTGGTCAAATAGCCCTTACACAGCCTGGAGGTGTGTTGGGTCATTGTCCTGTTGAAAAACAAATGATAGTCCCACTAAGCACAAACCAGATGGGATGGCGTATCGCTGCAGAATGCTGTGGTAGCCATACTGGTTAAGCGTGCCTTAAATTCTAAATAAATCAGTGTCACCAGCAAAGCACCCCAACACCATCACACCTCCTCCTCCATGCTTCACGGTGGGAACCACACATGCAGAGATCATCCGTTCACCTACTCTACATCTCACAAAGACACAGCGGTTGGAACCAATAGTCTCAAATTTGGACTCATCAGACCAAAGGACTGATTTACTTGTGTTTATTAGCCCCAGCAAGTCTCTTCTTATTATTGGTGTCCTTTAGTAGTGGTTTCTATGCAGCAATTCAACCATAAAGGCCTGATTCACACAGTCTCCTCTGAACAGTTGTTGAGACCATAAAGGCCTGATTCACACAGTCTCCTCTGAACAGATGTTGAGATGTGTCTGTTACTTGAACGCTGAAGTATTTATTTGGTCTGCACATTTCTGAGGCTGGTAACTCAAATGAACTTATCCTCTGCAGCAGAGGTAACTCTGGGTCTTCCTTTCCTGTGGCAGTCCTCATGAGAGCCAGTTTCATTATAGCGCTTGATGGTTTTTGCGACTGCATTTGAAGAAACTTTAAAAGTTCTTGACATTTTCAGGATTGACTGATCTTCAGGTCTTAAAGTAATGATGGACTGTCGTTTCTATTTGCTTATTTGAGCTTTTCTTGACATATAGACTTTTACCAAATAAGGCGATATACCACCTCTTCCTTGGCTCAAACGCATTAAGGAAAGAAATTCCACAAAACTTTTAACAAGCGTACAAAGCTATCATCAAGGCAAAGGGTTGCTACTTTGAAGAATCTCAAATATAAAATGTTGGTTACTACATTTTTCCATGTGTTATTTCATAGTTTTGATGTCTTCACTATTATTCTACAATGTATAAAAAAGTAAAACAATTAAGAAAAATCTTGGATTGAGTAGGTGTGTCCACATTTTCAACTGGTACTGTACCTCATTTGAATCTAATACTGGGGTTGTTTATTGACATCGTTTTGTCCACAGGTCCGTTCCAGTCATGTCAGAGTTTATTTGGGAGCTGGCTGGTGAGAGTCGGTGTTTGGATTATTGTCATCCTCTCTGTCTTGTCCAACTCCCTGGTCCTGGTATCCATCATCCTCTCCTCAAACTCCCCTACCTCTCCTACCCAGCATCTACTGGGAGTCCTAGCCTGGGTCCACCTCCTCAATGGCATCTCAAGCGCCGCCCTGGCAGTACTAGACGCCATTTCATTAGACCACTTTGCTGATTATGGTGAATGGTGGGAGGGCGGGCCAGGTTGCTGGATCTTTGACTTTCTGTCGGTCTTCTCCTCAGAGGCCAGTGTCTTCCTGTTGACGGCAGTTGTCTTAGAGCGTGGATGTACTGTCCGTGGCTCACAGTGGTCTGAGACTGAGGCCAGGAGGATTCCATTGCGGTGGGGGTGTGCTCAAGGTATCTCAGCTCTATGTTGCTTCCTGGCTGGTGCCATTGCCGCCTTACTTCCCCTCAC
The DNA here is from genome assembly GCA_023634145.1 of Thymallus thymallus. NCBI lineage: Eukaryota > Metazoa > Chordata > Actinopteri > Salmoniformes > Salmonidae > Thymallus > Thymallus thymallus. Next base: position 31,399,270 of record CM042413.1, read on the forward strand.
TATGGGCGAGTATGGTGTCTCCACTCTCTGTGTGGCCTCTCCCTACGGACACTCCTCCCGTTTGGGCTACAGCTACGCCACGGCCCTGGTGCTACTCAACTCCCCCTGCTACCTCCTGATAACAGCCACCTATACCAGACTCTACTGCCACATGGACAGAGACACACCAGAGAACGACAGGGTCACTGTCCAGGACTACTCTGTGACAAAACTTATGGCCTGCCTCCTCTTCACCAACTGCCTCCTCTCTTTCCCTGTGGCGCTGCCCTTCTGCTCCTCCCTCCTCCAGCTCTCCGTCCTCTCCAGTCCTAAGGTGGCTAAGGCCATCCTGCTTCTCGTGGCGCCACTGCCCTCCTGTCTCAACCCCCTGCTCTACATGCTCCTCAGCCCTCATTTCAGGGAGGATTTCAGCAGGCTTCTCTATTGGATAACACACAGGCTAAAGAAAGGGCAGCGCAGCACCAGTTTGTTCTCAGTGAACTCCGAAGACACAGAGAAAAGTCAAATGACTCCATGCAAGCCCTCGGCTCTCTCACACTGTAGGTGGAAGAGGACACCTAACGGCTTGCTGGTACTAGTCCCCCTGCCCACTCCCATGTGTAGTGCACCACTCTCCAGGCTCATACTCTCTAACTCAGGTGACAAGCAGTGTCACATCTGCCCCAGTCTCAGGTGGACCCACACTGAAACAGTGGAGAGGGTTAGTGAAACTTGACAGGTTGGATGGTGGATAGGTCATCATGAGGTGACCCTCGATACATACACATGGAAGTGGTCTTCATGTAATAGTGTTATTTTTAAGCAACTCAAGTACTTTAAGTATCAGTACACACACAGTAACGGTCACCATACTTTGACAATTATATGACCTCATTGGAATAGTGTGTAATGAATTACAATTGTTAACATTTGTTGCATCCCTGTTTTGAAGTATGAAGAAAGACGAGACATACTAGTTGATCTATGGTTTGTGAATCTTCAGTAGGCCTATAGAGGAAATGTAATATTGTTAACTCATTTACCAAAAATAATATGAAGCAAACACTAATGTAAGGACATGTTTGTTAATGGCTACAAGTTAAACGATATTACCAAATGACACAGTAAGGTCAAATAAGTTTTAAATGCTGATTTAAAAATGTGTTTGAAATGTGGAATGTATAAAGCACATTATTTGTATCATGTTTGTTATTGATGGTCTGACTCCTATGTGCTTGATGGAACAAACCCAACAATATCTTACACAGCAAATGAAGACAGAACAGAATAAATAAATTAGAAAATAATTTATTATAAACACATTCAATTTCAACATACAAAAACTGTTGAAATACTTTCATCCTTGGCTCCTCCTCTCAAATACTTTTAACCATTATAATATATTTTTGACAAAAACAAAATTGCACATGAGAACATTTAAACTAGTAGATGTTTGTGACTATCGTCGGCTAGTGATGCGTTTAAAGGATCTCCCCCGCTGGTCGACTGGCGGAGAGGAGATCACAGCATTCAGCAGTATGTGGCTGGCAGTCTCAAAAATACACGGGTCAGTGATGATAGAGGGGCCAAATAGAAATACTTTTGCAGGTAGCCATTTTGTTGTCACCATGGCTGGCCCTTTAATTTTCATGTGGTTATTAATTTATTTTTTCACTTCCTAAAACAAATATCGAAATAAACGAGTAATTTATCTTTTCCCTTGGAAGACACCGGAAAACAAAAAAGTTACACATACTGTAGAGAGCAGCAGCGAGCATCAATATTGGGGGAAAACATCCTTTAAAACACGTGAACATCCCTGTTAGGATGTCAGTCTGTCAACTCCTCCAACCCCGTACATTAAAAGGTCATAATAAAAGCCAACTTAAAATTGACAGTACGAGAAAAATAAACAAACATGTAAATTAAAAACAAAACAGCAAAGATGTCACTTAGTTAGCAGGTCTATACTTACGTACATGATGTAAGGTGATATAACCCTGAGTGCGTGGCCCAGAGTTTGGACAGGGAGGAGGGAGTTAATTCATTGGCTTCAGGGATGAGCGAACAACCGTCCTGCGTTGGGGTGGACACCTCCCGACCGCCCATGGAGTGCTACTGCGGGAGGGCTGTTAAGACAGCTAGCAGCAGAGTCTGCCCCTATCTGTCTAAACTAGGCAGTGGTCTGGTCTGGTCTGAAAGGACTTAGATTGAATCTAGTTATTTTGGGAGGGGGGTTGATCCCCAGTGCTCCTCTCCCTCCGTTTAGCTTGAGCCTAAATTTAGGGGCTCACTTAGACTCACTCCCACCTCTTGACACTTGTCAACAAGTTTCCTCAGTTTATCTGTTTTACCTCCCTCCGCAGCTTCAAACAGCAGGCGCTGGAAAGGGAGAGAGAGGAGAGGGAAGGGGAAGGGGTGGGTGGGTGAACATGCGTGCATTATATGCCAGGTGGAACAAAAAAGTGAAACGTTTTTCTGTTGAGGTGTGTGTGTGTGCGTGCACGCGTTTGTATTATCGAGATAGTAACTGAGGGAGAAATTACATCTTTCCATAGGGTGGCACACAGTGGAAGGTTTTGCAGGGCTTGCTGATAAAGAAGCCGGACCTACAACAAACAAACGAACAAAAACACCAAACGGGGGAGCCACATGTCAGTTTAGCGGAGGACAAGGACAACACAGGAGAAAGAGCATGAAATAAGGTCCGTGGTTTTAGTGACTGGTATAGTTTTTACTCTCTAAAACACCAAACCGTTACCAAGCAACAACATCCAACCATTCCATTTTGTCACCGTGGTCAGATGTAAGCCTTTTAACTGTCATACATTACATAGTGGCGAACACTGATAATAGCCTGTAGGGAAGAAATAGATTACAACAAAATGAAGGGAAGATTATGGGACAGTTGGGTCAAGGTAAATATGCAAAGTGAAACACCGACACACTAGAGGTTGTGACAGCAACACAGAATCAACAGGTTAACAGAGCAACATGCATCATATAGCGTATATCCAAACAACCCCTTGCTAACTTACGGTCATATCTCCCTCCATGTCAATATCCTTCTCCCTAAACTATTACCTTCATCACTTTAATTCCCACCTGCCCGCCCGCCCCTACTAACTCACCTCGGAGCGCTCCTTTAGTTCTCTCTCCACAGCGATTACTCTGCCGAAAAACACACAGCACAACAGTCTGTCAGCACTTGAATAGCCAGCAATTTCTGCTATTCAAGTGCCCGTGCAGCAGCTTTTCAAAGCTGTGATTGAAGTCGGCGGACAGAAGCCACATTTTGTATGTGACAACGGGCATTTGAAAAGTGCATCAGAACAGTGAGAATCCATCTACCAAAATATTCACCTTTTTGCAATACCAGCAGCACAAGTGCTGTTCAGCGAAGAGAGTTGGACTTACATTTTCCAGTTGGCCAGACAGTTTGGAATGCTACTGCTCAACATTCTGGCCTGGAATTTCAGATGTTCTATGTTTCCATCCTGCCATTCTTGATGCAGCAACCTATACAACAAATCAAATCTAACCATCTGCACGTTACAGGCCCTAGACAATATTAGATCCAGCCATAACACTATAAATAACCAAGAAAAAAAACCTATTCCAAAAACAGATAACTGCAGACATAAGCATACAAAGACTAATATACCCAGCAGTCTAAACTTTAACAAGTCGCCAACACATAATTCCAAATGGAATATATTTCAACTTCTATAACCCTGTCCAAGAAAGCAGAACTAGTTAGCTAATAATTGGCTCATAGTTTGTCTGCTGTGTGTATCTGGTACCTCAGGGCAAGTTCAGCGTTGGTGGGCATGGTGTATCGTAATCTCTCCAGGACATGGGGGTGCTGGGTATGGGGCAGACAGCTCAGGAAGTAGGTGATAACCTGCCGAGCACAAGTACAGAGGTTTGCAAATATGAACAAGTTTAAGTTAGGGATGCAAACAATGCCACAAGCCGACAAAAGTGAAACGCTATCAATTCGAGGAAAGTCAATTCCTGACAAACAGTGATTCAATTACTGACAAGCATAGAATCTGAGGGGGATAGGTGGATTTCTGGCAGTGGAAGCTGGTGGGAGGAGCTATAGGACAGGTTCATTGTAATGGCTGGAATGGAATCAATGGGGTTTCCATGTTTGATACCATTCTAGTCATTAAGATGAGCACGTCTTCCTATAGTTCCTCCCACCAGCCTCCACTGATTTCTGCCATCTGGAGAGATCTGGTCCATGGCATGCGTTTACGGTAGGTGGACAGATACGGGGAAGATAAAGCCTGTAGAAAAAATTAACGGATCAAAATGAGCTGACATGATTGGCTTATTCTACATTTCAGAGAGGCATGTTTGTTCTACATTATACACTGCCTGGCCCCAAAAAAAGTAATTGTTTGGATAAGCAAATACTTGAGAGCCTATGAATGAATAATTAATGTTTCAGCTGGCAACAATTCTTTTAACCGTAACTAATGCAGTGAGTAGCTTCCTGATTTCTTAAACAACCATGTCGGAAGACGTATCCTGTGGTCGTGGAAAATATGTTACTGTGTTTCAGAAGGGTGTAACTGGCCTGCATCAAGCAAAGGAAACAACTAATGAGATTGCTGAAATTGGGTTAAGAACTGTCCAACGCATTATTAAAACCTGGAAGGACAGTGGTGAACCTTTGCGGAATAAATGAGGTCGGGAAAAAAAGATTGAATGACCATGATCGGAGATCACTTAAAACGCTTGGTGAAGTAGAGTCATATAAAAAATACATTTAAAAAAAAGTAGAACTCACGGCCATGTTTAATAGAGAAGGTAAGAGCATTTCCACGCGCACAATGCGACGAGAACTCACAGGATTGGGATTACACAGCTGTGTGGCCACAAGAAAACCACTTGTTAGTGAGGCTAATCGGAAGAAAATACTTACATTTGCTAGGGAGCATAAAGATTGGACTCTGGAGCAATGGAAAACAGTCATGTGGTCTGATGAGTCCAGATTTACCCTATTCCAGAGCGATGGTCGTGTCAGGGTAAGAAGGGAAGCGCATGAAGCAATGCACCCATCATGCATAGTGCCCACTGTACAAGACTCTGGAGGCAGTGTTATTATCTGGGGTTGCTTCAATTGGTCAGGTCTAGGCTCAGCAAAGTTATGTGGCAATAAAATTAAGTCAGCTGAGTACCTGAATGTACTGAATGACCAGGTTATCCCATCAATGGATTTTTTCTTCCCTGATGGCACAGGCATATTCCAGGACGACAATGCCAGGATTCATCAGGCTCTATTGTGCAAGAGTGGTTAAGGGAGCATGAGGAATCATTTTCACACATGAATTGGCCACCACAGAGTACTGACCTTAGCCCCATTGAAAGTCTTTGGGATGTGTTGGAGAAGACTTTACGGAGTGATTCGATACAAGATCCCAGTCAAAAATGAATGCAACTCTGGACGGAAATAAATGTTGTGACGTTGCATAAGGTTGTCGAGACAATGCCACGGCGAAAGCGCTCCGTGATCAAAGCTAAAGGCGGTCCAACAAAATATTAGGGTGTGGAACTATTTCTGGGGCCAGGCAGTGTTCACTGCATATACAAAGCATTAGGAACACCTTTCTAATATTCAGTTGGACTACAAGGTGTCAAAAGCGTTCCACAGGGATGCTGGCCTATGTTGACTCCAATGCTTCCCACAGTTGTGTCAAGTTGGCTGAATTTCCTTTGGGCGGTGGACCATTCTTGATACACACGGGAAACTGTTGAGCGTGAAAAATGTTGAGAGCAGCGGTTCTTGACACACTCAAACCGGTATGCCTGGCACCTACTACCATACCCTGTTCAAAGGCACAAATCTTTTGTCTGGCCCATTCACCCTCTGAATGGCACAAATACACAATCCGTGTCTCTCATGGCTTAAAAATCCTTCTTTAACCTATCTCCCCTTCATCTACACTGACTGAAGTGGATTTAACAAGTGACATCAATAAGGCATCATAGCTTTCACCTGCATTCACCTGGTCAGTCTATGTCATGGAAAGATTTTTGTACACGCCGTGTATATTTCTATCAGAATGTTCAATGTTATTCCCTGCTGAATACGACCCAGTTACCTACCTTGTTGTGAAATCTGAAACAGTTCCAGTACTGGGCCGAGCTGAACGGAACCTCAAGCCTGGACGGGACAGTTACTAGGCAACGCTGAACCAGATCTGATAACAGCCGGAGCTCTCTGCTGTTGGAAGGGCTCGCAGCTAACGTACTGCTGGTAAAGAGGAGATAACTGGAGACAGAACAGTTAGACTGTTAGTTGGGTTAGGTCTCTGTGCCCTCCCCCATCTGGATATTTGGACATGATATTCCTATGGCAGCCCCTCTGAGGCTAGCTGCTAACCAACCACTGTGGACTGATTAGATTAAATGGCATCCTGATTGAAGCCTGTACTCCCTCAAGGCCCTTTTATGTGTGCCTGTTATCATTGTTATGGCTTGACCTTCTTCAGACGTGTTCCCTTCACCCCATGGGAAGACAGTACTATCCTTAGGGATGGCAATGATGAGTGAAATGCTGAATGCAATTGCAACGGACACATGCTGAGGAGTTGTAAGACTTGACTCACTCCATCCACAGCTTGTGAAGAACATCTAGCTGCATTACGGCTCCCAGGGCTCTCTCGAAGGCATCCATCGCCTCCCCAACGTTACCGTGCACCCACTGCCACAGACTGCAAAACAAGACACAACAAAATCAAATATTGTCTGACTGTATTAAATTGTTATGATCAGGAAGCCCAACTGTCATCATTTCTTCTTGTACTTATACATTTTTAATAACCTAATTATAAACCTTTTATACAGGTAATCTTATTGTAAACCGTTACTGATAAATGTTAACGACGGTGCATTGAACTGCCATGTAAGAGTAAGAGCTGGGCTTATGCGTCAGCTGGCAGATCACATCACAATACTTACCAATGGACGAGGTTTAGGTAAGGCATCTGGTGGATAAGCTGCTCTTTAAGATGTTTTTTGATAACTGGGCCTCTCAGGATGTCCTCCGTTGGAATGCCAAGGATGTAACTTGAAAGAAACGGAGATCATATTAATTCATGGAACATTCAACCGTATGCCACTTAAGAAAGAAAGCAACTTTTGGCACAATTGGCCCAGCATCGTCCGAGTTTGGCCGGTGTAGGGAGTCATTGTAAATAAGAATTTGTTCTTAACCGACTTGCCTAGCTGAATAAATGTTAAATAAATAAACAAAAAGTCTGGTTGTTTGACGTTTTAGGAGTTCATTTCTGCTTAAGTTGTAGGAGAAAATGACCAACCGTAGCACATCCACAGGTTGCTGGTCACTTCTCTCCTCGTCACAGAAAGACAGGACGAACCCTCGGAAAAGAGGAGCGATGCAACTGGACTTCTCCTGTTCAGAGATATGATACAGGTTAGCTAGGTCATGCTAGAAACGACTCAAGCAACTTGAAAGACACTCAAGCTAAAAACATTTAAAAGAATCAGCTCTTAATTTGTTTTGGTCAATTTTATTGTCATTTGAAAAATCAGTGAATCCTGTCAAGAATCTTAGATGAAAATACACAGAGTAACAGTTAAATGTAAATTAACTATGTCTTTCTTAAAATTGGCCCTAAGGGGATGGATACATAAAGTTTTACTGAATTGAACAGGAGCTCCACACAGCCCACTGACAGGAAGACTGACCTGAGCCATAAGGAACTTGCAGGTGTGGTAGAAGACCTCTGCGTTGTGTGGACACTGGGACAGTGCCCGTAGCCACACCCCAACACCCTGCTCACCATCTCCCTTCCCCACGTACAGGCCTGACAGGGCATCTAACAGAGCACAGGAATGCGGGCACAGCACCAACAGGAACTCGCACAACTCCAGGCCCGCATCGTACCTACGGGGTGCAAGTCAGTTTAATGTTAAGACTAGCAGTAGATATTAGTAGTTTAATGACCCACCCACCCAACCACAAACATTGATTTTGATTTGATTTATCAGTTTACACTCGTTGGAATTTGCCTATATGGACAGGGGCAAATTGAAATGTTTCTTACAGAAGAAATATGAAAAGCGTATGTATAACCCCCCCATTTGTTTTCACACTGCTGCTACCCACTGTCTATTATCTATGCATAGTATAGTCACTCACTGGACTCTACCCACACACACTCTCTCCCACTCTTCACAGGCGCTGCTGCTACTCTGTTTATTATCTATCCTGATTGCCTAGTCACTTTTACCCCTACCTAGTATATTACCTCAATTACCTCAACTACCTTGTACCCCTGCACAGTGACTCCGTACCGGTACCCCCTGTACTGTATATAGCATCGTTATTGTTATTTTATTGTGTTACTTTTCAATACTTTATTTTTACTCTTTCTTGAACTGCATTGTTTGTTAAGGTCTTTAAGGTCTGTTGTATTCGGCGCATGTGACAAATAAAGTTGTATTTGATTTGTAACATGATAAAAATATTCCTGGAAAATGTGGGGTAGGTGCAACATAAGACATAAAAATGACAAGGGTTTGAGTGAGAGGACTAACTGGTGTCTCCAAGCGGCACAATACACCTCTCCAAAGTGTGCTCAGTTGCTAAGCTATTTAAACGCACTTATGACTAAAAGAGTCATTAAACTATAAGGTGCTTTTACGAGCTCGCCTAGTTGTGCCATTGAGGAACTAGAGCAAGCACAATTGTAGTTGTTTGGTTTCGAATACAACCCTGCATCCTCGCCATCACACAATTACTGTCATTGTTGACGCAATGAAAAAACGTTCCATTATAAATCGCAATCGGTCAGGTGGGCGTGGTTTCAAAAGCTTGTTTTATTGCCAATATGAGTTATAAATTACGATCTTGCAGTGTTAGGTTTTCACAAGGCAATTCAGAGAATTCAGGAATTTCAGAGAAACAAATCGTAATTCTGGTGCGTAAAGAAAGGAGTCTTGAGCTCATTCAGGCGCGTGTGCGGTGGCAAATTTTCTTCACAATAAAGAAACGGGCTCATTCTGTTCAAAACAACCCAGGGTATGACGCCATGTCATCTTGTAACTGGACATCAAACATAGTGATCATAAACGTTGACACTGGAGGCTACATGACATGAGTTTTATGATTTGGAAATGTGAAGTGCACATTTGGACACGCTGGTGTTTGGCTTGCAAGTTGTATGACATCAACGCGGTATTTATTATAATCTTCAATATCTCATCCTTCAAAATACATCAAGTACTCTTAATTTACAGCAATTCCCTCACTCAGACAACTTTTTTTTTTGCAAATGTTGCCCAATTAGCCGGAGGGATGGGGGGAAACTTCCTGTCGCTTGCAATGCTCAAGTTCAGAACGGCTGTCAGTCAAACCCATACAGCGCTGTGAAGTGCAGACCGTGAGCGCTGATGTCATTTATAGCATGTTACTGTACAGCCACTGTGCTCCAATTTAGATGCATGTTAGTGCCCAAATCTGCCATTTTTAACAAGTGTAAAGGGTTCAAATTTCTTGCCCAAACACACAAGCCTGATTGTATTGGGTTCCGCGTGCGTGCGCACACACACACCTAGCTAGCAGTATGCCAGCGTTGAGCTTACCTTCCCAGCAGGCTATAGGCAGTGATGCAGTTAGTGTGTAGAGGCAGACAGACCAGGGTTCTTTCGCTGGGAGGCAGAGTCTGGTCTGTGCATTGACGCAGCGCATCTATAGGGTTAAACAAAACAGTATGAAATCAATGCCCCTCTCTCTCTCAGCTGTCAATTACATTTATAGATATAATATGCCAGTAATTGTAGAAAAACTGAAGATTAGTGACTGAGCGGAAATAGTATAACTGGAAGCAAAATGGTTTTGTGTGTCCAAATAACCTACAACTACCATGAACAACTGGGGGAAAAGTAAACATTTATAATTGTGTGAAAAAGCTAAGTAGGAGACCTGGAAAAATCATGGACAGTTTCTATGTTGGTGTCGTTGAACCCTGTGTCGATGGTGACGGCTCACCTTCGAACATAGCGATTAGTATGTCAGGCTCTGTGCGGACATCAAGCGGTGTTCTCCAGGGGAGGGCGAAGGCCTCGGTGCTGACCAGCCGGGAGGGGTTTGAGTTAGCCGGGTCGTACAGGCTGGCAGGCAGGCGGTCAAACTCCGTCAGGTGGATGAAGGATAGCCAGACCAGGCAGCGGTCACTCATGGTCAGGTAATCAGCAATGCACCGCTCAGTGACTGACTTCAAAGCATTCTGAAATGAACAGGTTATCATGAGGTTAATGCTCACCCTTCAGCATCTTGGGAACCTTGTGAATGTTGTACAACAGTAGCTAATCCAAGAGGTAGGAGTCAGTTTGGCCTGATTGTGGAAATAAGGTGCCATATGGCTTGGACCCGAATATTGATGTACGCAGCTATATTGGTGGCGCTCAAGGTTGTCTTTTTAGCAGTCTCTTACCTGTAGGATGGCCAGGGCGTTCTGTAGCCGGCCTGTGAACACACTGAGTTGGACCCTGTAGAGTAGAGACTCCAATAGCTGGAAGGACAGCCTCTCAGAGAGACCACAAGTCCCAGCAGAGTCCAGCAGATACTGCAGCAGACGACCACAGACATAGTCCTTACCCTCAAACAAGCTCTCCATGGTAAGGTACTAGAGAAGGGAAAAGACAGCAGTTACATTCCTCTGTGCTATTTAACTAAGGACTGACTTCTACCTGGGAGACCAAGTGTTCAAGGGAAATAAAACCATCAGGACTGCGGAATTATGCACCCTACAGCCAGGCATCAGAGGTGGACACACAAAGCCCTATAGAGGAAATGCCCCACAGTAAGTCTACAGAGGGTTTGTTGGACATGAGAACTTACACTCCACCAGACTTGGTAGTCGGGGGCGTGCTCCACAGCCATCTCACACATCTCCTGCACCTCATTCCTCTTCCCTCGGCGGGAGAACAAAGACAGGTAGTGGCACCAGATCTCTGGGTTGTCCCGGTTGTCTTCCAGGGCCCGAGACAGAGTGTTCAACGCAGCGTCCAAGCACTCAGCCGCTGACCTACAAGGAGGCAACAACACATTCTATTGCATTTCACATCATATAAATACATCATTTTCCATTTAGTCTAAATCAGGATTCAATCCCTTAAGGTTAAAAATACACTCAGTGACGCAACTTAACACACCAGAGGGTCTGTAAATTAGTGACATCCACTTACGTTTCTTTCTGGCTGAGGTATTTGAAGGCCAGTTTGATCCAAAGCTGTGCGTTGCGGGGGCTCTCTAGGACACTGGTCTCCAGGTTAGATATGTTGTCAGTTTCACTAATGAAGTAACGCTTATCATCTGGGGTCACACAGACATCCAGGGCAGCAGACAGACTTCTCTTCCAACAACCGTCTGTGACAAGGGAAGGAAACAGACAAACAGAAGAGGTTTAAGGTCAGATCTCCAGGAGAAAAACGAATAACAGTTGTGTTCTACACAACTGAAGAGAAGCAATTGCTGTGTTAGTGCTGCTTCCATTATTTACACTGTGCTTCAGATAAGTTGTCATTCTGCTTGGAAGACTGGTTTGCTGCTAGGGGATGAGCATACTGACTAACCAGTTCTCACCGTATTTGACTGGACCAGTTTCTCTGCTCTCGACCCAGCTGTCGTCCCCTGTGTTTGGGCTAGCCTGGTGAGCGGGCTGAGGCCTCCACCTCCTGAGATCCTTACACGTGGTGAAGGGAGGGACTGGACAAAACACAAGTCAGACAAGTCAGAAGGGTTCTATTCTAGAATATTTTCTAAAAGAGTACATGAACCGCTAAATACCTTGTTCAACCTTATCTGCTGAGTGTAAGGATAGAGTAGGAATGTTATGGACATCTCACCATGTCTTTTGCTTTCGTTCACTTTGCTGACGAGTAGAACAGCCTTCTGGTCCATCCCCATGCGATCCTTGTTAGCCCCAAACAGCTGTTTGATGTACTTCTCTGAAAATAGGACAACAAATCAACCATTTTCAGTAAAAACCTCAAACATGTATTTATCATGGAATAGATTCCAAAACGTCAATCACCATTACATACATTCAAGCTCAATGGTATTTAAAGATTGCCAGATGGCAGTGTGGTTCTATTACCTGTGGCAACATTGATGTCATCAGTAGTACTGCTCTCAGAGCAGCCAATCAGGGACAGATTGTACGACAGGATATCCTGGAACAGCTGGTTTCCACCCAAAGTGTAGTTTCTCATGTGCTGCCTAGAAACACAGACCAGATCACCAAGAGGAGGGAGAGGTGGGTTGGTTATAATGAAACAGACATAAGTCTACACACACACACTAGGAGGAATGACTTACCACTGGCAGTCATCATCATTGCATGTGCCCGTGAGGTCGAAGCGACAGAAACACTTTTTGGGCACTACAACGTTGCTGTAAGACACAGAACTGAGTGATAACTTCTCCTTGGTCCGAAAGTATGGACTGAACCTGAAGAAAGGCAAAACCAGATGAAGAGGTTTGATTGACTTGCCGGATGTTGTTATTCTTGGCACTAGTAATTGGGTGCTACCCTAGCAGTGAACTAGCCACATGCCTATAAGACTTGAAGACCAGGAGAGGGCTGCGATATGGTCCAAAAGGGACAGGCTTCAGCTCTGCACGTCCTGATTGGGCAGCCATGGTGTCCACATCCACTGATATCACCTGCACATCGAAGGAATGAACACAAACATGTAAGTCTCTCAACCCTGGAGAATAAATTAAAAACATAGTTTTGGACCCGATAAGTGGTATTGTATGCTCATCCAGAAACTGCACACATCAACTAAATAAGTAGTAAGAAGAAAATCAGTTGAGATATAATTTTTTAAACCACAACGAAAGGGAATTGGAATTCAGAGTTAGTGGGTCCAGTTAGTGATATATTATGGTTTACCTTCCCAGTAGGGGGTTTCTCCACAGTGCCCCCTAGCGCCCGTAGTTCCCCCAGCAGCAGCTCTCCTAGCCGGGCCTGCTGCTGGTCCCTCCTCTGCAGGGCCTCCACCTCTAGCCCCAGGAACAGCTCCCCGGGCCCAGAGGCCTTAAACTTGACTGGCTTGGCTAGACTATCCTTGACCAGCCCAGTCCCACCAGGTTCCAGCTTAGGCTTGGTGAAGGAGCCGGTCTCTCTGAAGGAGCGTCTGTGAACACTCCGGGCCGAAGGCGTGGCTGTAGCGGCAGGTTCCAGATCGCACTCCTCCGTCTCGGTGGTGTCTTCGCTGCTGACCAGGGTGAGTTTATCCTGGGTGAGATCGTGCAGAGAGGGCTGGGGCAGGGGGAAGGGGCTGGTGGGGGGACTGCTGGGCTGGCGAGCCCTGGGGAGAGGGGTGGAGGTGGCCTGGGGTGGAGGGGGTTCGGGAACAGCCCCCCTGTTGTGGAGGGCCTGGGCCTCCTTGAGTTTCTGAATCTTGAGGGCGTATTCTGACTCCAGCTGCTGCAGACGCTGCTTCTGGGCCAGGAGGTCAGCAAAGTGCCTTTCTGAGCCGCGGGGGGCCACAGAGACTTCCACACACAGACGCTTCAAAGGCTGAGGAATGGAGGGTTAGCAGAGACGGATTAGAGAACTCTGGCCTTGACTTATGGCTGGGTCGTGTTTGGCAGAAACGAAATGGGAAAATACTTTTTGAAACAGAGGTGGTGTTAGATGAATAAGTCCAAGAAGACTAATTTTCCACTTCAAAGCAATTTAGGATGTGCCCTACTGGACAAGGCCTTGTTAAACACATTTCTATGTTTTATCAATCAACAAGTAAGGGCTCCGGCATGGTATAGTGTGGGTCGGTACAGTGTGGTACGGTGCTCACCGAGGGGTGGCTGACGTCCATGCGTCGTTTCTGACCCCCTGGCCTTCTCCCTACCGCGGCCTGGGCTTGGACCAGCTCCTCCTCCAGCTTCAGGCTGTGGTTCTTCTTCACTGACACACGGTGCTGAACACGATGAACCTACAGGGTGGGAACATACATGATAGACGTTATAGGGTGGTAACAAATGACAGATATGAAAGCTGATACATAATGCAACCTAATGACACGTATGATAACTGCAATATATACAGTATATATTATATCTCATCAGAACCTTGATTAGCTGAATCAGTTGTGTATATTGAAAGCCAGCACACCCAGTATTTCTCCAAGGAGGAGGGTTGCCATGACCACACCTGCTATATACACACATTTCCAAGGGCAACGGAAAGGAGAATTTTATTAAATGTGTTGTGTCCTTTAAAGACATTCCATTTGCTTGGCATTTTCGCAACATTCCCATTAGAAACAACTCCTATTCCTTCAATCAGCTTCCACTGACTAAAACCCTCAGCCATCCGACACATTGCTCTCAACATGGCCACCAAGGCTCAAAAACCTCAGCTAGGAATTTACTCCACAGCTCATTCCCATTGAGTTTCATTCCCCCTGGGTTCCTTCCCGACTCTAACACTCACTTGTTCCTGGAGTCTGTTGAGGAGGGTCTTGTTGGCGCTTACTATCTTCTCTGAGGCCAGGAGCTGTTCTTTGAGCTTGGCCACTTTGGCTTCAGCTGCCTTCAACGCCTCCTTCTTCTTCTGTTCCTGCTGTAAGAGCTGCCTCAGGATGGCCTCGTCCTTCAGGAGCAGGTTTCTGAGAGGAGGGGTAGAGAGGGGAAGGGAGAGAGATAGACAGAGAGAGAGCGAGAGAGAGATGGAAAACCATAAGTCCAAGTAATTCCCTAATGTGAGACAATTACTGAAGACCAATGTGTTTGGGCATCAGCCTTCGTCGAGGTGTTTGTTTTCTTCTGGTGTTTGAGGGCCTCACCCGTGTTTGGTCAGCCTGGTCTCTGCCTCTGTCAGCTGTAGCTTAACCGCTGCCTTGGCAGCAAAGTCCACATCAGGATCAGAGCCTGCAGGAGAGGGCACACCTCGGGGACTGTGATCCTTCAGAATCTTCTGCTTCTCCCTACTGCAGTCAGACAACAAATAAAACAGTGAGAAGTTTTTAGATTTCAGTGAGCGTAGATTTCACTGTTCCATCAGTGACATTTTAAAGAAATATCCTCCCTCACTTTGGTGCCATTAATGTTGCACTGCTTGATAATGAATCATTAATTAATTTTATATCCATAGACAATGCCTCGGTGGAAAAACTACATATCACTTTGTCAAACACTACCTGGCTATTTCTTCTTTGAGCAGCTGATACTCATTCTTCTTCTCTTCAGATAGAGCCTCTGGGGTTCTGACTGGGTTGTTCTCCTTCTCAGGTCCTGAAGTCGGTTTGGGTTTCGCTGCCTGGAAGTTTAGAGAGAACGAGCATTACAGCCCGTCACACATACAATTGGCACACTTGAGCACATCTCAAATTAGGATTAATTCATATATAAATTGAGAGGATGTCCTCAGAGGCCAAACTGTTGGGCCACACACACAAGTACCAACCTCTGCGTTCCTGCGTGCCTCCTTAATCATGAACTCCAGGCCTCCAAAGACAGACTGTGTCGAGCTGCTGCAGGCCTCGGTATCAGAGTCACTGTCGTCTGAACCGTTAAGTTGTACCACCACCGCCTTGTGCCGTGGCAGCTGAAGGAACAATTAAACATGACATCACAACCCAAAATCAATCAATCTAGTATCAGGTCACCTCTGCCTTATTCATTATTGGCAAAATGTATCCTATATCAGCCCTCCTACTCTGAGATGCTTTGTGAATACGGGCCCTGGGATGCAGTCTACGTTGAGCTTATTGTTCAAGGTTGAGAGCGTCCTATGGAACATAGCTGAGGCCAGGTGTCGTTGGGCACATGTGCTGCTGTAATGTAATGTCTTAGGGACCTATGCGTGTTGCCTAAGTCATTGTTCTCATAAGACAACACTACATGGAGTTACTGAGCACAAAGACACACATGGCCTCCAAATCCCTGTTTTACAGTTTATCTGGGAAAAAAGTAGGATGTCATTCTTGGAAAATATGACCTTGAAGTTAAACATTTTCAATAGAGCATATTTTAAAACATGTTTTTCAGAACATGCAAGACAACTATAGTTTTTCCATTCAGAGAAGAATCATTCACATATCCACTTATTTTTTCTGCGCATTTCCATGAGAGTTTGAAACTGTTTGGAATATAGGTGAACAGAATGAACACTATTACGGAAAATTGTAGTTGAAAGTGTGAAAAGATGAAAGCTCTTCAGGACGTTGTGGGTTTTAAGGAATTAACTATTTGGACCTCTACGGTTTCTTTGCCTGGCTAGGAGGGCAGATATGTGGCCATCACTCAATGTTTAGATTTTTGTTTTGATTATCCTTACCATCAGTGGTAGCCTGGGAAGGTGGTGCCCTCGGCTGAACTTGTTGCTCCATGGCTGGGGTGCTGTGTTGAGGCTGACCACACTAGGGTTGCTCCTGGGCACTGGTTGGACCAGACTGACCAGGGGGGACGGAGAGGGGGGGCCGCTGTCAAGGGTCATATCCTACGGGGGGAGGAATACATTTTTAAAGCCAGATTCACCAAGTCCACTGTTCAAAGACAATGCTCTGATCTAGAACTAGAAAATTATATAATGATTGAGTTGCCCATCTGATATAGCAGTATCTAGTGTTGTACCTCGGGCAGTGGCACCTTCTTGTTGGCCATGGACATGAGGCAGGTCTCTCTGAGCAGCATCTCCTCCTCCTCTTCCTCATCAGCGAACGGCGGCTTTGGGGGAGGCACCAGCTCATCTGGGGGTGGGGGCATTGGGGGTAAGGGTGGAGGGGGCGCAGATGGAATGACGGACAGGAAACGCTGCTGTCCCAAATCCTGGAAAGAAAGAGGAAGCTGGTTTGTTACCCCTATAAGATATGCATAGAAAGGTCCTTGTTTAGAGTTTGGGGTCAAATGTACCATTCTGCATCGAGTGGGGGAGTCCATACGGAAAGGCATGGGCATGTGACTGAAGCATCCTGGGACCTCAAATGGATCATGTACTGGAGAAGACGCTGAAAGAGAAAATAACAGAATTTTAAACGATCAGATTCAGCCATAGAAATAAAACACTGTCAGACATTGCAATAAGAGACTTGGATTGATGGCCTTAGCTATAAACAATCCTTTCACCATGTTGGCTGTGTTCTAAAAAATCTCTTCAGAAATGTTCAACAGTGCAGTGAGTGCATTGGCAGGTGAGCTGGCTGCTCACCTGGAGAATTGGTCTCACTATCAGTATCCATGGCAACCTCGTCGTAGTTGTCGTACTGGTAGAGGTTCCCTGAGGTGTCCAATCCCTGTTTACCAGAAGACTTCCTGGTGTGGTCGCTGTCCTTGGACTGAGATTGAAAACACAAATTACACATTTCAAGTTAGGCCCTCACATACTCTCTCTTTCAAACATTTTGCATGTACATGCTACTGACAGTAATGTAGGAGAGCTCTATTCCAATAGAGTTAAGAGAAAGAACCCCACATACCACATTAACCAGGTGTTAAGCAGAGATTATACAATTAAAAAAAAATGTTCACGTATAATTGACGGCATCAGATAACCTAAACTAAATGCCTAGGGGGTATTTAGGGCCTCTCTCCCCCTGCCCGTCTTACCTTGCTCCGGTAGCGCGGCAGTGGCGGCTTGGACCCGCCCACCAGCTTCATGAAGCGGTTGTACTGCTCGTCCTGATTGGACAGGTCCCGGATCTTGCGGATCTCTTCCTCCCTCCGGCGGCGTTCTTCCTCCTCCTGTCTCCGCTGCTCCTCCTGGTCTCTCTCCTGTTGGAGCTTCCACGTCCTTAGCTGTTGCTTTCGGAACGCCTGCTTGGCGGCCGAGCCTAGGGGATCAAAACCTATTTACTTTACTTAATCGCACATGGCAGTCACCACACATCCCTAAAATACATCAATATTTACAGAGATAAAATGCATTATTAAAATACACAAGAACCAGAATGTCATTGTGATGGAACATTTGGTGCCAACATTGAGTACCGTTCGGGATAAGCAGAAAGTCCCTCCTCACCTGGGCTGACTGTCTTCCTCCCTGGATACCCCTTTACTGGAGCTTTGGCCTTCTCCGCTGGAGGCTTAGCCCCAGCCTTGGCCTTCTCCGCTGGAGGCTTAGCCCCAGCCCTGGCCTTCTCCGCTGGAGGCTTAGCCCCAGCCTTGGCCTTCTCCGCTGGAGGCTTAGCCCCAGCCTTGGCCTTCTCCGCTGGAGGCTTAGCCCCAGCCTTGGCCTTCTCCGCTGGAGGCTTAGCCCCAGCCTTGGCCTTCTCCGCTGGAGGCTTAGCCCCAGCCTTGGCCTTCTCCGATGGAGGCTTAGCCCCAGCCTTGGCCTTCTCCGATGGAGGCTTAGCCCCAGCCTTGGCATTCTCCTGGGGCTTGTTGGCCAGAGCTTTGGCCTTCTCCGAGGCAGCAGAGGCAGACCTGGTGGTGACTCTGCCCCTCTCTGGTGGTTTGGCACTGGAGGTCTTCTCCTGGGAGGGCTTGGCCTTGGTGATCTTATCCTTGCTCTCCTTCATCACTTGCTGTTCTTTCTGTTGCCACTTTCTGCTGGCTGACTGCAGGGCCAGGAGACGCAGCTGCAGCTCAGACAGGTCCTCATCTTCATTACTCCCCTTCACTTTAGGCTGCAGGGAGACAGAGGGCCGGATGACCCGGATCCTAACCTTGCATACACACAACTAAAACGATGTCAATGACATCTGGACAAACGTTCAAATGAGCTGCAAACACACATCTCAAGTTAATATTTGTTCCTTGAATCACTTACTCTAGATGCCATGCCTTAAGGGGATAGTTCGAGATCTTGGCTATTAAGCCTTTTTTCTATTTACCCAGAGTCAGATGAACTCATGAATTACGTTTCCATTCAGTTTTAATGCAAGTAGTCATACTGTATAAAAAAACAACAGCTGTGATGGAAACAGGAAGTTTCGGTACAATTTAAAAAATAATAATAATTTGTTTTGTTCGACATGGTGGGATTTAAGTCTGTAAAATGTATTATGCAAGAAATGGCGGTGAAAACTCCTTTATGCGCAAATAATCCTATCAAAGTGAACTTGGAGTCACACAATGATGTGGTGTGGCCCTCCCACTACGACTCGGGAAACCATGCAGTTTATTAGGCTACAGATTAAGTAAATTATAAATTAACTTCACAGGGTGGTGAAAGTTCACGGTGATCTTGATGCTCCTTTCAAATAAATATTGATGGTCTTATTCTGGTGACATGATCGATGCGTGACTAACATTTGACAAATAATAATATTCTCTTATCTATAATAATCTCATGTAGACTAGCCTACCCGCACTGTATCTGCGAGCTGTTGGCTAGAACGCAGGTGCATAGACCAGAGAAGGCAAATTTTCTATTTAACGCAAAAGTGTGACAAAACTATCGGTAGAGTTGAAAATGCGATGGAAACTCATTGAACTTTAGATTTTTATTCGGTACATGAACATTTGAGCGAGAAAGTACATTTGGTGTGCACTACTTCATCAGTTTGGTAGAAACACACTACTGGTGGGAAAAAGTGCATATTTTCTTTTAGAATATTTGAAAATCACCAATTGGATGGAAACCTAGCTACAGATAACATTTTATCATTGGCCTCAATCATCTCTGTGTGCAATTTGAAGGAAGTTTCTGGAATTTCTAACTAGCTTTAGCGCAATAACTGGAAGTCTATGATATCTGCTAGCGTAAACCCAATTAGCTAGCTGATCCCATAAACTTCCAGTCATTGCACTAACACTAGTTAGCAATGGCTCCTGAAACTACCTTCAACTTCCTTCAAACTGCACGCAGAGACCTAAATCTACGAGTTCACCTGACTCTGGGTAAGTAGAAAAAAAAATATATATTGGCTTTTTTATTTATTTACAGATTCATACCTTGACAGGGGATTTAGCGGAGTCCTCTGATGATTCGCCGCAGCACACACATATTTTTGCATCCTTCTCACCCTCGTTTTTTTCTTCCTCTTTCTTCACACCGTCTTCTTCCTCAACTCCTGAAAAGACAGATCACAACACACTCCGGGTGTTAACACCGTAGCTAATAAAACAATACATTACTGATTATAGTCGAGTCAAATTCGCTTCACGTGTTGCCCTAGTTATTTTTTAAAATATTTTTTTATTTAACCAGGTAGGTCAGTTGAGAACAAGTTCTCATTTACAACTGCGACCTGGCCAAGATAAAGCAAAGCAGTGCGACAAAAACAACAGAGTTACACATGGGATAAACAAAGGTACAGTCAATAACACAATATAAAATCTATGTACAGTGTGTGCAAATGTAGTAAGATTAGGAAGGTAAGGCAATAAATAGGCCGTAGTGGCAGAATAATAACAAATTAGCATTAACACTGGAATGATAGATGTGCAGATGATGTGCAAATAGAGATACTGGAGTGTAAAAGAGCAAAAATAATAAATATGGGGATGAGGTAGTAGGGTGGGCTATTTACAGAAGGGCTATATACAGGTGCAGTGATGAGAAAGCTGCTCTGACAGCTGATGCTTAAAGTTATAGAGGGAGATGGTAGTCTCCAGCTTCAGTGATTTTTGCAATTCGTTCCAGTCATTGGCAGCAGAGAACAGTGTTACAACATTGCTGCAGTGTTGTGTTATATAGTGGCTACGTTACACACCTTTGGGAGAAGCTGCCGGGATAGCAGCTGGTTCAACTTGACCTTTTTCACTCTCCACGTCACTGTCCACCTTCTCTGAATCTTTCTTTTCCGTTTTCATTTTGAGTGCATCAATTTCTGCAGGAGTGAGGAGTTTCTGACGTAGAGGTTTGAGATTGAACGCCTGAAAAACCATTTTCTCCTCAGTCTTCTCTGGGCCTGGCGGGTCCTCTGCAGCGGCTTCATTGGGAATACTGTTAGTGTCGAGTAATGGCTCAGTTTGGGGAATACTTGCAAAGATCTCAGACTCGTTCTGAGCTGGCAGGTCTTTGGGCTTCAGAACTAGGTTTTCTTCTTTTCTAATACATTCCAGCTCCAGCTGAATCTGCTTATACTTGGTGAGCAGATCCTCGAAACTCTCGTCAACACCATTCTCGATTTTGGCAGCATTGTTGTTGTGCATCATCTGTTGGTTTCTTACCTGATTCCTCCCCATCATTACCTTCTCTAAGGTCAGTGAGTGAAGGAAAGGCAAGATTAATGTATTTGATGACATGGGTAACTACAGACAGACTTTGACCCTAATAGCAAAATGTATTTAGATCCAAAAACCCATTTCCAGCTCAATAACACTTGGTATTGTGTTTAACTAAAAAAAAAGATGTTATCAATTGAACCTTGATGATAGAGAGGGGAATGCTGTGTAATGATCAAATGTCATTACAAAATGGCATCTATTGTTAGATGCAATTGGACTACACTGAAATCGAAGGCCTATATGACTACATTGAAATCAAGGCCTATTCAAGGATAGTCGCTACAACCAGCCAAACAGAAATAAATGTTAATGTGTAGTTACATTTATAAGGCTTTTACCTTAACATTGTATCACACACTTTACAATCACATAGATGTCATTAGATAAATGCCAAAGGATACGTTTGTTTCTCGAAGGAGATTCTTTGTTATTCTCCCCGGGCCCGTAACGACCAGGGGGAGGCCTACCAGCCTCTCTCCCTCCCCCACACCCGTCTCCCCAGCCTCCTCGTCCCCAATCCCCGCGACCGTCATCTAGTTTCCCCCGGTGCCTCAATCGACCCAGGGCTGTGTGACTTCGTTCCCAGAAGCTGGAACGCGGGCTCTGGTCACAGCGAGGCCCCAATGGCGGTCGGTCGGGTCCACTTGGTCCGCCTTGCTGTCTGTGGCTCGCGGTATAGCCGGAACTGTGCGAATGAGGTCCGCGGTTGTATGGAATTAAAAGTCGAAAGTCTGTAGGTGAGCTACCCATGATAAGTGGTAAAGTTCGTGCCGGTTGCTTCGATTTCCGTTTATTTCGTGAAGAGTTGCTGTTATTCATGCTACTAGGCCTCGTTGTGCCCTGCTGCTGTACAAACACCTTTTCGTCGGTGTCATCATCGCAGATCTCCCCGTCTTCGAGCTCCCCTTCTTCTCTCGGAGACCGATTGCTTGCATTTGAATCCATTGTGTAGTCTAATCGAGTGTGACAGTAGTTATATTAATACGAACAACATATGTTTATAATTACAAAATCGGATTTTATGCCAATATTAACGAATATAAAGCAAGCTCGCTTGCTAACTAGCTACGCTCTTCCTCCTGCCCCGCTGAACTAGCTTCTCGCGATACTTCGTAAATCCCTACTAACGTCTACCACACCTTCCCCCTCCCCCAATAAACTTGATCTGTATCATGCTAAAACACTCCACCCTTAGGATTGTTCAGCATGTCAACAGCCGTTTCAACAGTAACATCTGTTACCCCCAATATCTCTTTTGCCATCTCAATGGAGGCTCCTCAGAGGAGGAAGGGAAGGACCATCCTCCTCAGTGAATTTCATAAAAAGAAACATTGTAAAACAGTTATCCTTTGGCACCAAATAATTGATTAAAACAGTTTTTTGCAAAGGTCTACAGTAGCCTCAACAGCACTCAGTAGGGTAGCACCCCTTCCATAGACGTGCACAGTAATTATGACAACTTCTGGAGGACGTCCTCCAACCTATCAGAGCTCTTGCAGCACGAACTGACATGTTGTTCACCAAATCAAAGGATCAGAGAATAAATATAGTACCGAAAGCATAAGCTACTGCTAGCTAGCACTGCAGTGCATAAAATGTGGTATTTGACTCAAAGAGACAGAAAGACAGTAGTTGAACAGTTTTAAACAAATTATGAACAAAATGAAGGAGAAGCAATATTTCTTTTTCACTTTCAGTTTGACTTACTTAGCTAGCAAATGCAGCTAGTTAGTTTAGCCTACTGAAACACCCTGCTCAAACAGAGGGATGCCATGTTAGGTAGCTGGCTATGACTTTCCAACACAACACTGGAACTCTTCCAAGTCAAGGTAAGCTTTTGGTTTTACAAATTCTTACTGACTTCACTAATCTTGCACTCCAGTATCTCTATTTGCACATCATAATTTGCACATCCTTCATTCCTGTGTTAATGATGATAATTCTGTAATTTATTTCACCACTATAGTCTATTTATTGTCCTACCTCCTAACCTTACTGCATTTTTGCACTACATTTCGCACGCTGTATATAGATTTTCTATTGTGTTTTTGACTGTTTGTTTAATGTGTAACTCTGTGTTGTTTTTTGTCGCACTGCTTTGCTTTGTCTTGGCCAGGTCGCAGTTGCAAATGAGAACTTGTTCTCAACTGACCTACCTGGTTAAATAAAGGTGAAATAAAAAAATAAAAAATAAAAAAATAAAACTGTACACTGTAACATTACTGCATGATTGTAGCAAGTTTACTAACACGTACTAACACGTTAGTTATTAGCTATGCTGACTATGACGTTACTTTAGCTAAAATGGTGACAACGATGTAGGCTGTGTGTAGTTGATGTGTTGTGCATTGAAGTCCACAAGCGAAGGGACAAGGTGAGAGGAGGAGAGCGCATAGATGCGAGAAGTAATACAACGTGGCTGCTATGAAAGTGAACTTTGTTAACGCGTGATCAGGGGTGTATTCATTCCTCCGATTCTGTTGATAAACGTTTCTTAAACGGAAGCAAACGGAATAAAACAGGGATAAAAATACCAGAATTTGTCCAATACAAACTCTCGTTTGCAAATGTTGGACTAATGATAGCACCTGGCATCCACCAATTACAACACTTAAACTTCACATTGCTCCCATATTTAACCTAATCATGTCCCACTTGGCACATATTTTCCTTCCTTTACATTGAACAGCTACATGTCCAATTCTTTGGCATTTAAAACACCATAATGGGGGTGGGACAAATTCTCTGGCATTGAAACTAAGGAATCCTATCTGGACTTTCCCAGGCATAACCTTCTCAAACCTCAGCAGCACTGATAGACTTTCACTTATTTGACCTTCGTTCCTACTGATCAACCTTTTGGCCTCAATAACTCTTCCTCCCTTTATATTTTCTTTAATATCATCTATGGACGATATTAGTGATGACTCCCCGTAATCTAGCATATCCACCGGGGACATGGCTTTTAAGCTTGTCCATTTTCAGAATCTTCTCTTGCTGAGCCTGGCTACCACAAAATATTAACAACAGTGGGGAACTGTCAGGGCCCTCTACGCCCTCAGAGATGGCCTAAAGATAGATACAAATCTGTATATATTTTTATACATTATAATTTGTAATTTTGTTTTCATTGATTTAATATTTTTTTGTCTTAATTGTAATGATCTTCCTATTTAATGTATTCAGTTTGTGTTAGATAAAGAAGGGTTAATAACCAAGCGAAAAAAAATATCCAATCAGAATCTTTCTTTGGTAGTCTCTTGGTAGAAATAATCTAGCTGGGCTCAACGCTCATTGGCTAGGCCCTCGGGCTTTGAATAGAAGGCACCAGCCAACATCATTGACGTTGACTTCAATTAGAGCAGCATTTTGTAATGACAGTAGAATCAACCAATCACAAATTGAGGGCCTAAGGTTACATCACTAATTCAGAGCCAATAGCAAGCCTTATCTTGTTTTCTCACGCTTGAGCCTAGCTAGCTGGCTATCTTTTTGCAGTGAGTGAATGAATGAGTGAGTGAGTGAGTGAGTGTAAAGATAGTGATGGCAAGATAGATAGATAAGTACTTTATTGATCCCAGGGGGAGAAACTGCAGAGAGAGTAATCGAGGACCATGTGGTGGCTAAATTGTTAGCATCGCCCTTTTCAAGACTAACTTTTAATGAAAAGTTAAATCTTGTACAGACTGGTAGACAAACTCCTGCACTGCCTAACTTTAGTTTTTAAATGATAATCATAATGGTGAGTGGACTTTTTGTTTTAATCTACAGCTTGCTTTTTGCTGCTATCTTGTCCCTATCATTTTGAATACAATGTGTAAAATATAATTGAAACTTTAGATCACTGGTTATGTGGTAAAAACAAATGTAATGACGTTGCAATTGAAAGTACTGGGTACATGACATTTCGTGTTGTGGTGCATTTTTTTTATTGTTGCATGCTGGAGGTAGAACATCGAATGCAGCAACGTTTTTTTCTCTCTGACAGCATATACTGTACGTGGTCTTGAAACAATGTGAGTAGTTGTGTGGTTGAATTTATTCCGCCACTATTTGAGTGACTGTTTGTTATGGCAAATGTTTATTTGACACGACGCAACCATATTTTATTCTAACGTAGTTCCTGCTATCAATATGTGCAACCGTTGTGTACGTGTGCCGCTTCAGTGAGCCACAGCCGAGGCGTGGTTTAGGACCGTTTGACCCTGTCATCAAATAATTGCTTCTCCTAGATAGGTCTGCAAAAGAAAGGTCTCAAGTCATGCTCTGTACACAGGCATCCGAGTTCTCAATCTATATGACGGCAGATCTTTTTCCGCAACTGAGGACCTAGCTCCAATAGTCACGGTTCGCCACTGATTAACAATCTACCATTTCCAATGAACCGAGATAATTTGACTTCACCTACCTCTTCTCTACGGCATTAGTTAGTCAGATAGGGTGTAAGTGAGGCCCTGTGGTCTCATCAAACGCAATCACTACTTTCCACTCCAACACATCATTGCTTTTGCTTTCTACCATGTCCTCCTTTCTGCTTTCTGTATCATGATCTCTCTTCTTCTTCCTATGTCTTTCCTGTACCGACCATTCGGTTAATTGTCCCTCATTGTCCCGCTCCACACCATCAGAACTGACACCCATATTGTTCGCATTGCAGCACAGTTGTTGTTTCACCAATTTTTCCATTTCGTCCGCACTACTCGCGGTGATATTGCGAGAACACTGCCAGTTTAAGCGTTACATTGACACATTGATGCAGCGATGCGGGGGATGGAGAGGGAAGAAAAAGTTAAAGTTGAAAAGTGTATTAATCCTCCTATGCCAATTAACGGAATTTAACTAAATTAGAAATGGTTTAAAGTGGCAATCAGCAGTTGCTACATACATTTTTGCACTTATAAATTAACATGGTGTAAAAATACTTAAGTACTTATTGAGTATTTGTTTTTAGGTGTCTGTACTTTACTTAACTATTTTTTATTTTTGACAACTTTTACTTTACTACATTCCTAAAGAAAATCATGTATTGTTTTCTCTATATATTGTTCCTGACCCCCAAAAGTACTTGTTACATTTTGAATGCTTAGCAGGACAGGAAAATGTTCCAGTCACACACTTATCAAGAGAAAATCCCTGGTCGTCCCTACTGCCTCTAATCTGGCAGACTCACTAAACACATGCTTCCTTAGTAAATAATGTCTAAGTGTTGGAGTGTGTCCCTGGCTATCTGTAATTTAAAAAAAAAAACAAGAAAATGGCGCAGCCTGGTTTGAATTTGAAATGATTTATACTTGTACTTTTACTTTTGATACTTAAGTATATTTTAGCAATTACATTTTCTTTCGATACTTAAGGATATTTAAAACCAAATACTTTGAGACTTTTACTCAAGTAGTATTTTACTTTCATTTTCTATTAAGCTATATTTACTAAGCTTTTACTCAAGTAACTGTAAATGAATGACATATACCCATTTGATTCTTGAAGAATATAACTTATAAATGCCTCATGAGCTTAGTTCAACTGTCATACCACATCATAACCCAAAATATAAGCTTGTTTTACTCCAATGTTCATAAACAAAGTAAATGTAAACAAACACTATTGCCTCAAAACATGGTTAAAACTATAATTCTGAGAGTGGTTACATTTCTCCAGTCCCATCCCTCAGCTTTTTACCGAAAAACGGGTGGGGAGTATGCTTTATTGTTTCTACTGCTGATTGCCACTTTAACTCTTATCCCACAGAACAATAATGGTGTAGAGAGAAGTGACTCATCAGGCTGCTTGAACTCTAATTGTGAATTCCCCATTCCAGTGCTTCCCACCGGCCAGCCTAGGCCCATGTCAGGACAGCACCATCACTACGCCCAACACCCTTGTGTCCTACACGTCAGCTCCGGATAGGTTGGAGATACTTGAGGCAGTGGTTAAAGAGATGGAGAGGAAATGCAAGGAGTTGCAGAGGAAGTCTCCAGCGTAATATATGAGGAGAGGGAGAACGACAGGGTCAGGATGCTTGAAACGGTGGAAAAAGAGATGGAAAAAAAAAATGGACGAAGATGCAGAACGCAGGTCAGAATGAGAAGGGAGATATCTGTGAAGAGCAATTGACATAGAAGGGACAGAAAGTAGTTATCAAGGAAGAGAAAAACAGGGAAGAACATGACGAGAACAAGCTGATAGAACAGATGAAAGAGAGCCAGAAATATCTAGAAGAAATGGGGGGAAAAAAGGCTGAGAGGGATTTAAGATTGCCAGAGATATTTGACAAAGAGATGATGAAGATCCTGGAGAAGTTGAGGAAGGAAAAGAGAAGGAGGATATTCTCAGGTTGGAGGAAGAAAAAAATAAAAAGAGGATTAAGAACCTGGAGAAGGAGAGAAAAGAAACAGAAAAGGATAACAAAAAAGCTGAGAAAAAGAAAGCAGAAGCTGAGAAAAAGGAGCGCTTAAACTAAAGATGAAGGAAAAGTAAAAAGGAGCAGGAGAAGAGAGGAAATAAAAAGAGGGAAGGGAAAATGAAACTGACAGAGAAGAGAATGGTAGAGATTGAGGCAAAAAGGAGGGAGAGACAAACAGACATCATCAGAGGAGGATTCAGACTCAGTGAAGTGAGCAGATACAGAATGAGTCTGACTGGTGAGTGTTGAACCAGGCTTTAGCCTTCGATAGAATCTGAATAGAGGTTGCTATGGAGTCATTTCACCATGCACCTGCTGTTCCAGATCTGTTGTATATCTCTCAGGTTTGTTAGATATGCTATAGCCTCACTTGCCAGGCTCATAACGTTATAAGACATGATGACTGCGGAACTAGAATAGATATAATAGAACAGTGTCATCTGATAACCATCTGTTTCCACCTCCCTGGGTATTCTTCCTATGCCATATCAGTAACATTTTTCCTCAGAAGCTATAATATTACGTGTTGACTTCTGATACATGCACTGATAAGTGTCTTAGAACCAAAGCTGACTGCTGTTTTAGTGTTAGTTATTTGGACTGAACTTCCCAGACATTTTGGATGATGTCGCAAGGAGAAAAGGAAAGAAGATGGCTGATGGGGAAATAATAAAGGGGAGAAAATGGTGGGATGTGGTAAAGAAGAACCTAGATGATTCAGAGGGAATCAAAAAGGACAACCACCTCTTCATGTCATTGGCTCATTGCTTTCTTCTATAAATATTATAATTTAGTTTGATGGCAAGTTTCACGTTTATTTGCCATAGGCTTCCAATGGCTATTCTGCTGCAGCTCCTCGTCCTTCTGCTATTTCTTCTGTCTCTTTTTGAGCTGAGCCATCATGGTGTCCTGGTCTCTCTTGAGGACTTTGATGGCATTGCCCATCAGAGTAACCTTCTCTCTGAGGAGAGCAACATTCTGAGACTCAGTGGCTGCCTCTGATCAAAAGGCTACTCAACAGCTTTTACCCCCAAGCCATAAGACTCCTGAACAGCTAATCAAATGGCTACCCGGACTATTTGCATTGTGTCCTCCCTCTCTACCCCCTCTCTTTTACGCTGCTGCTACTCTCTGTTTACCATCTATGCATAGTCACTTTAACTATACCTACATGTACATATTACCTAAATTAGCCCGACTAACCGGTGCCCCTGCACATTGACTCTGTACCGGTACCACCTGTGTATACTACCTGTGTATATATATATTTTTTTTACTTTCATTCTACAGTTTAATTTTTTTACTGTATTTCTTTAGTTATTTATTGTTTACATAATACTTATTTTTATTTAAATTGCACTGTGGGTTAGGGCTTGTAAGTAAGCATTTCACTAAGGTCTACAACTGTTGTATTCGGCACACGTGATGAATAAACTTTGATTTGATGTGTTGATTGTGGCCTGTGGAATGTTGTCCCACTCTTTTTCAATGGCTGTGCGAAGTTGCTGGACATTGGCGGGAACTGGAACACGCTGTCGTACACCTTCGATCCAGAGCATCCCAAACATGTTCAAAAGGGTGATATGTCTGGTGAGTATGCAGGGCATGGAAGAACTGGGACATTTCTAGATTCCAGGAATTGTGCACAGACCCTTGCGACATGGGGCCGTACATTATCATGCTGAAACATGAGGTGATGGCGGTGGATGAATGGCACAACAATGGGTCTCAGGATCTCGTCACGGTATGTCTGTGCATTCAAATTACCATTGATAAAATGCAATTGTGTTCGTTGTCCTAGCTTATGCCTGCCCATACCGTAACCCCACCGCCACCATGGGGCACTCTGTTCACAATGTTGACATCAGCAAACCGCTCACTCACACGACACCATACACTCTGTCTGCCATTTGCCCGGTACAGTTGTAACTGGGATTCATCCTTGAAGAGCACACTTCTCCAGCGTGCCAGTGGTCATTGAAGGTGAGCATTTACCCACTGAATTCGGTTACGATGCCAATCTGCAGTCAGGTCAAGACCCTGGTGAGGATGAAGAGCATGCAGATGAGCTTTCCTGCGATGGTTTCTGACAGTTTGTGCAGACATTTTTCAGTTTTGCAAACCCACAGTTTCATCAGCTGTCTGGGTGGCTGGTCTCAGACAATCCCGCAGGAGAAGAAGCCGGATGTGGAGGTGCTGGGCTTCCGTGGTTACACATGGTCTGAATTTTAGACAATCATTTTTGTGCATATGGAATATTTTTGGGAATAATTTTCAGCTCATGAAAGATGGGACCAAAACTTTGTGTTGCGTTTATATTTTGGTTCAGTATATGTTAGCAACATGGTCCTGTTGTGTGACATATCCAACACTTTACAAGTCTGGCAGAATTCTGTGTCTGATTTACATCAGAGGTTTTGACCATTTTATGGCCAATGGTTATGACTGACCAAGTTTAGGATAGTGGAGGCTGGTTTGAGGAGCTACAGTCGTATGAAAAAGTTTGGGCACCCCTCTGAGGCTGCATAATAATTTACTCTGTCGTCACAGAAAATGATCACAGTGGCATGCCATTCATTTTCTAATTAAAGCTGAGTACTGGGGTATTGTCCAGACAAAGATTTTTAGTGTAGCAATATTAGGTTGTATGAAATTAAATCAGATGTGAAAAATAGGCTATGCAAAAATTTGGGCACCCTTGTCATTCTGTTGATTTGAATACCTGTAACTACTTAGCACTGATTAATTGGAACACACAATTGGTTTGGTGAGCTCATTAAGCCTTGAACATCATAGACAAGTGCATCCAATCATGAGAAAAGGTATTTAAGATGGCCAATTGCAAGTTGTTGATCTCTTTGACTCTCCTCTGAAGAGTGGCAACATGGGGGCCTCAAAACAACTCTCAAATGACCTGAAAACAAAGATTGTTCAACATTATGTTTTAGGGGAAGGCTACAAAAAGCTATCGCAGAGATGTAAGCTGTCAGTGTCCACTGTGAGGAACATAGTGAGGAAATGGAAGACCACAGGCACAGTTCTTGTTAAGGCCAGAAGTGGCAGGCCAAGTAAAATATCGGAGAGGCAATGGCGAAGGATGGTGAGAACGGTCAAAAACAGCCCAAAGACCTACAACATCATCTTGCTGCAGATGGTGTCACTGTGCATCGTTCAACAATTCAGCGCACTTTGCACAAGGAGAAGCTGTACGGGAGAGTGATGCGGAAGAAGCCTTTTCAGCACACACGCCACAAACAGTCGCTTGAGGTATGCAAACGCACATTTGGACAAGCCAGCTTCATTTTGGAATAAGCTGTTGTGGACTGATGAAACAAAGATTTAGTTATTTGGTCATAACAAGGGGCGTTATGCATGGCGGCAAAAGAACACAGCTTTCCAAGAAAAACACTTGCTACCCACAGTAAAATTTGGTGGGGGTTCCATCATGCTGTGGGGCTGTGTGGCCAGTGCCGGTACTGGGAATCTTGTTAAAGTTGAGGGTTGCATGGATTCCACTCAATATCAGCAGATTCTTGGGAATAATGTTGAAGAATCAGTCACGACAAGTTGAAGTTACGCCGGGGCTGGATATTTCAACAAGACAACGACCCAAAACACTGCTCAAAATCTAGCCGGGCATTTATGCAGAGGAACAAGTACAATGTTCTGGAATGGCCATCCCGGTACCCAGACCTGAATATCATTGAGAATCTGTGGGATGATTTGAAGTGGGCTGTCCATGCTCGGCAACCATCAAACCTAACTGAACTGGAGATGTTTTGTAAGGAGGAATGGTCCAAAATACCTTAATCCAGACACTCATTAGAGGCTATAGGAAGCGTCTAGAGGCTGTTATTTTAGCAAAAGGAGGCTCTACTAAATATTGATGTGATTTTTCTGTTGTGGTGCCCAAATTTATGCACCTGTCTAATTTCGTTTTGATGCATATTGCACATTTTCTGTTAATCCAATAAACCTCATTTCACTACTGAAATATTACTGTGTCCATCAGTTATTTGATAGATCAAAATGAAATTGCTGATCCAAACACCCAATTATTTATAAATGGAAATTGTCAGGGGTGCCCAAACTTTTTCATACGACTGTATATGATGACAGGCTCATTGTAATGGCTGGAATGGAATAAATGGAACAGAGTCAAACATGTGGTTTCCATGTTTGAAACGTTCCATTTTTTTCCCCCATAACAGCCATTACAATGAGCCCGACCTCTATCTCCTCTCACCAGCCTCCATTGGTTTAGGATAAACCAAAGCTTTATATTCCCAAGGCTCTCTCTGGGGTACAGGCTATAGGCAATACATGTTTTACATTTTTGTCATTTGGCAGACGCTCTTATCCAGAGCGACTTACAATTTGTTTGTGCATACATGTTCATACTTTTTTCGTACATCTGCTTCCAAAGTGGCGCAGCGGTCTAAGACACTGCATCTCAGTGCTAGAGGCATCACTACAGACACATGGTTCGATTCCAGGCTGTATCACAACGATTGGGAGTCCCATAGGGCGGCGCACAATTGTCCCAGCGGTGTAGGCCGTCAATGTAAATAAGCATTTGTTCTTAACTAACTTGCCTAGTTAAATAAAGGTGAAATAAAATCAAGAACAAAATGGGCACTTTTTAGATGGTCCCTTATTTGGGAATTCCGTCTGCGTGGTAACACCCGAGCCAACTGCGCCTGCGCTGCCACGAAAATGCGGAAGATGACTTGTCACTGTTGTTGTGGAAGCTGTCAGGCACGTGAGCTGTGCTACGTCGTCGTAAGTGATAACAGGCGATATGTCGGCTGATACTCCTCCCAAGGTACTGAAAATGCACAACTTGTGGAATATCTTTGCGTCAGCTTTTTTGTAGTTAGGTGTATCTATCACTAAATGTGAATATAACTGGATGAAGTAGAGTCCGTTGATACAGACGCTTGATCTGCCCCACTGTTGGTTGTTTCCATCATCACCTATTTTTCTTGCTAGTTAGCTAGTTGTGGCTAACCGGCCACAATGCTACGAAAGCATATAAATTATCTCGGTAGTTTAATTGTATGACCCCGTCTGTGTTGTACTTTTAGTTTCCGGTTGCAAATTGTAAAAAAACTACCATAAATCGTCCGATTGTCTGCTCAGCATCTTACTGACGTTACCTAGCTATCGCATTACTTGTCTATGGCACTAACTAACTAGTTAGCTAAGCTGGCTGGCTAGTTGCTTCAGTTATGGATTCCCTAGCTAGCCACCGAACTACCCTCCCACTAAAATGACTGGTTTTCGACATTGCCTTTAGTAGTACATCTGATACCGCACTGTTCTTTCAGAGATAGGCTCTCATTTGACAGAGAGGTAGCTAACTAACCAATGAACGCAAATGTCAATAATGACGTTTCAGTGGACATTGGCGTAGTAGCATTCTGGTTGTTGTCGTTAGCCAGTGTACTTGGGTGTAACGTTACTATACTGCTAGACAAAGGTGGAAAAAGTACCCAATTGTCATACTTGAGTAAAAGTAAATATACTACTTGAGTAAAAGTTTTGAAGTATTTGGTTTTAAATATACTTAAGTATTAAAATATTAATATATAAATCATTTAAAATTCATTATATTAAGCAAGCCAGGCAGCACCATTTTATTTTTATTTACAGATAGCCAGGGACACACTCCAACACACAGACATTATTTAAGCAATAAGGCCCGAGGGGGTGTTCTGCCCTACCAAGTAACTGCACATTTGGTCGAAAATGAGTTAATGGTATTTTTGCTACATTAAATACATGCTTAATCATGTGGACAAGTATCCTGCCGCTATTGTATTATTTTTTGGGAGAAAATCGGGGTCATGTTAGCATGAACTGCATAAGGTAACTGTGAAATCAAGGTAAATAAAAGCCATTTCTCAGTTCCACACTATGATCAGTTACTGCCTTTTTGCTTGGTAGGGCAGTGTGGTATATGGCCAATATACCACGTCTAAGGGCTGTTCTTACTCAAGTAGTATCTTGACTTTTACTCAAGTATGACAACATTCAGGGCTTAAACCACACATTTTATAATTTTAATTAAAAACACTTAGCTTGCTAAGCTGTGTTGAAATAATGTCACCTGTTCATGTTCCTGCTGTATTGTCTTTTTCTTCAGGTGTTATTTGAACATGAAGGTGTTTTCATTCACTCAAACACTGACGACAGTGAAGAGCAAGATATGCTTGTTTCTGGGTTCCTACGGATTATTGATAAGGTATCAATTCTTGATTGTATTTATAATATTTAATTGCTGGTTGCATGAATGCTTATTGTGTTTTTAATGATTACCAGGATGGTGAAATCATTGTGGAATACAAACCCTTGGAGGACACTGTTGATCCATCCAACATGCTCTGTGCTGGCAAGGTTTGACATTTTTATAAAAATGTTTTACTCACTAAAATGTTGCACAGTTGTTCAGCAGCAGTGTACATTGACCACCATGTAAAGGGTATTATCTGATGCACCTTTAAAGAACATTTGTCAAAATTGTCAACAATGGCTGATAGGGATAGGCTTCCCAAACAGCCGCCTTTTGAAGAACTGCTGCTTTTGAAGAACGATTCAGCAAATTCCAGAATTCCAACAGTTCGCCACACCTTTCACACATCTGTTTTAAGATTCTACAATTTGAATGATAATGATAGGTCAAGATTTGAATCATGTTATTTACAATGCGAATTCATTCCATTCCCTCAGGATTCCAGCTCAGTAATGGAGTGGACCCGTTGTCCTGGGGAGGAGAGGTCACCTCCTCAGCAGGCTGTGGTGGAGCAGCAGCAGAGCTACGAGACAGAGTGGGACATGATCAACGCAGTCTCCTTTCCCAAGAGGAAACCCTGTTCCAATGGAGAGGGTGGGTGGACAACTGGGTGCATTCGTTGTAGCTCGCCCCAGTACCCCGGACAGAATGGAATGCCTCCTACATGAGCTTTGTTGCTGAGACTGGGTTCAGAAGTGATCACTCGAAACGAGTTCACTTACTGCAGAAGTTGATTTAAGTTTTGTGAAGTGGGATTGATATGATATTAAATAATAATAATTTGGTGGGGGGTGCTAATATTTGTCCTGTAATAGTGAGTCATTCAGTAAACTACTACTTAAGTAAAAGTCAGTGTTTGGTTTGAAATATATTTAAGTTTCAAAAGTAAAAGTATAAATCATTTCAAATTCCTTATATTAAGCAAACCAGGCAGCACCATTTTCTTGTTTACATTTTTGTTTTACAGATAGCTAGGGTCACACTCAGACAATCACTTACAATTATAAACTCTGTGGTTATATATATATAATAATATGAAAGAATGAGTATATCTTGCCAAGGTTTGGGCTTTCCTTTGTCAATCTCCACTATGGTTTATTAAGGACTGAATGTAGTTTGAATTGCATGTTGACTGAACAGATAAGGTCAGAATGAAACTGGATGAATTCCTTTGCTTTCTTCCAGGTGCATTGAACCACACGCATGAGAAAAGCAAGTGGTCCTTTACCTTCAGTGTGTGGGACTTGAGGTCTATCACAGTAAAGGAGGAGGTCTGGTCCTGCCTGGTGTTCAAACTGAAGGAGCCCCCTACCTCACTGCCATCCCTCCACTTCCACCAGGGCGGTAGTGAAGGCTTCCTTGACTGCCTGAGGAGATACACCATTATCACAGAGTAAGTGTTGAAGTCGGAAGTTTACATACACCTTAGCCAAATACATTTAAACTCAGTTTTTCACAATTCCTGACATTTAATCCTAGTAAAAATTCCCTGTCTTAGGTCAGTTAGGATCACCACTTTATTTTAAGAATGTGAAATGTCAGAATAATAGTAGAGAGATTTATTTCATATTTTATTTCTTTCATCCCAGTGGGTCAGAAGTTTACATACACTCAATTTAGTATTTGGTAGCATTGCCTTTAAATTGTTTAACTTGGGTCAAACATTTCAGGTAGCCTTCCACAAGCTTCCCACAATAAGTTGGGTGAATTTTGGCCCATTCCTCCGGACAGAACTGGTGTAACTGAGTCAGGATTCTAGGCCTCCTTGCTAGCACACGCTTTTTCAGTTCTGCCCACAAATGTTCTATAGGATTGAGGTCAGGGCTTTGTGATGGCTACTCCAATACCTTGACTTCGTTGGCCTTAAGCCATTTTGTCACAACTTTGGAAGTATGCTTGCGGTCATTGTCCATTTGGAAGACCCATTTGTGACCAAGCTTTAACTTCCTGACTGATGTCTTGAGATGTTGCTTCAATATATCCACATAATTTTCCTTCCTCATGATGCCATCTATTTTGTGAAGTACACCAGTCCCTCCTGCAGGAAATCACCCCCACAACATGATGCTGCCACCCCCATGTTTCACGGTTGGGGTGGTGTTCTTCGGCTTGCAAGCCTCCCCCTTTTTCCTCCAAATGTAACAATGGTCATTATGGCCAAACAGTTCTATTTTTGTTTCATCAGACCAGAGGACATTTCTCCAAAAAGTACAATCTTTGTCCCCATGTGCAGTTGCAAACCGTAGTCTGGCTTTTTTATGGCGGTTTAGAAGCAGTGGCTTTTTCCTTGCTGAACGGCCTTTCAGGTTATGTCGATATAAGACTTGTTTTACTGTGGATATAGATACTTTTATTTTTTTTTCCTCCAGCATCTTCACAAGGTCCTTTGCTGTTGTTCTGGGATTGATTTGCACTTTTCGCACCAAAGTACGCTCATCTCTAGGAGACAGAACGCGTCTCCTTCCTGAGCGGTATGACGGCTGCGTGGGCACATGGTGTTTATACTTGTGTACTATTGTTTGTACAGTCGTGGCCAAAAGTTTTGAGAATGGCACAAGTATTGGTCTTCACAAAGTTTGCTGCCCCAGTGTTGTTGATGGGCAATATGCATATACTCCAGAATGTCATAAAAGAGTGATCAGATTAATTGCAATTAGTTGCAAAGTCCCTCTTTGCCATGAAAATGAACTTAATCCCCCAAAAACATTTCCACTGCATTTCAGCCCTGCCACAAAAGGACCAGCTGCCATCATGTCAGTGATTGTCTCGTTAACACAGGTGAGAATGTTGACGAGGACAAGGCTGGAGATCACTCTGTCATGCTGATTGAGTCAATAACAGACTGGAAGCTTTAAAAGGGGGGTGGTGCTTGAAATCATTGTTCTTCCTCTGTCAACCATGGTTACCTGCAAGGAAACACGTGCCGTCATCATTGCTTTGCACAAAAAGGGCTTCACAGGCAAGGATATTGCTGCTGGTAAGATTGCACCTAAATCAACCATTTATCGGATCATCAAGAACTTCAAGGAGAGAGACGTTCAATTGTTGTGAAGAAGGCGTCAGGGCGCCCAAGAAAGTTCAGCAAGCACCAGGACCGTCTCCTAAAGTTGATTCAGCTGCGGGATCGGGGCACCACCAGTGCAGAGCTTGCTCAGGAATGGCAGCAGGCAGGTGTGAGTGCATCTGCACGCACAGTAAGGCAAAGACTTTTGGAGGATGGCCTGGTGTCAAGAAGGGCAGCAAAGAAGCCACTTCTCTCCAGGGAAAAACATCAGGGACAGACTGATATTCTGCAAAAGCTACAGGGATTGGACTGCTGAGGACTGGGGTAGAGTCATTTTCTCTGATGAATCCCCTTTCCGATTGTTTGGGCCATCCGGAAAACACCTTGTCCGGAGAAGACAAGGTGAGCGCTACCATCAGTCATGTGTCATTCAAACAGTAAAGCATCCTCAGACCATTCATGTGTGGGGTTGCTTCTCAGCCAAGGGAGTGGGCTCACTCACAATTTTGCCTAAGAACACAGCCATGAATAAAGAATGGTACCAACACATTCTCCGAGAGCAAGTTCTCCCAACCATCCAAGAACAGTTTGGTGACGACCAATGCCTTTTCCAGCATGATGGAGCACCTTGCCATAAGGCAAAAGTGATAATTAAGTGGCTAGGGAATAAAACATCGACATTTCGGGTCCATTGCCAGGATACTCCCCAGACCTTAATCCCATTGAGAACTTGTGGTCGATCCTCAAGAAGCGGGTGGACAAACAAAAACCCACAACTTCTGACAAACTCCAAGAATTGATTATGCAAGAATGGCCTGCCATCAGTCAGGATGTGGCCCAGAAGTTAATTGACAGCATGCCAGGGCGGATTGCAGAGGTCTTGAAAAAGAAGGGTCAACACTGCAAATATTGACTCTTTGCATAAAGGGAATGTCATTATCAATGAAAGCCTTTGACACTTATGGAATACTTGTAATTATCCTTCAGTGTACCATAGTAACTACTGACTTAAATATCTAAGAACACTGAAGCAGCTAACTTTGTGGAGACCAATACTTGTGTCATTCTCAAAACCTTTGACCACGACTGTACAGATGAACGTGGTACCTTCAGGCGTTTGGAAATTGCTCCCAAGGATGAACCAGACTTGTGGAGGTTTTAGCTGATTTCATTTGATTTTCCCATGATATCGGGCAAAGAGGCACTGAGTTTGAAGGTAGGCCTTGAAATACATCCACAGGTACACCTCAAATTATGTCAATTAGCTTCTAAATTATTATCAGAAGCTTCTAAAGCCATGACATAATTTTCTGGAATTTTCCAAGCTGTTTAAAGGCAGTCAATTTAGCGCATGTAAACTTCTGACCCACTGGAATTGTGATATATTGAATTATAAGTGAAATAATCTGTCTGTAAAAAATTGTTGGAAGAATTACGTGTCATGCACCTAGTAGATGTCCTAACCGACTTGCCAATACTATAGTTTGTTAACATGAATTCAACCTCTTACAATGTTATAGGCCAGGTAATGTGACCGTAGTGGACGCAGTGTGGTGAATTACCAGCAGAGAGAGCTTCTGAGCCCATTTTAATCACAGGTTGATTATGTACTTTATTACTACTGTATGTTCTTCCAAAGGACAGTGAATGGGGCACATGAGTGACAGTGTGGACAATGACTCAATATAAAGAGTGTGTATGTTTACAGACATTAGTTACACAGTAGCATTAAAATCCTATTTGTGAAGGATAAATGCCAAAATGACCTCTTGTAGCAATGCCCACCATTAGACCAGGTTTTTAATTTTTTTATTTAACCTTTATTTAACTAGGCAAGGTAGTTAAGAACAAATTCTTATTTACAATGACGGCCTACACCGGCCAAACTCGGACGACGCTGGGCCAATTGTGCGCCGCCCTATGGGACTCCCAATCACGGCCGAACCAGGTTGTCTTTAGTGACAATTGATAGGTATAATTCCTTAAGCTGCCTCTCTTCTTCCTCTGTTTGGCTCAGACAATAATGTTTATATATTTTTTTATCAGCTGAAATACTGCGGGACTTTTCATGGTGTTTATTATCTATATGCTAATACTAGTGATTTGCATAAGGTGTACAGAAAACACTTGGTTTCCCTCTCCCCGTCCCCTCTTGTCTGACTGACTGATGTTGGGGTTAGCGGGCAGTTTCTCCTCATGAAAGAGTCTGGTTTTCTGTTTGAGGCAAATATCTCGACAGATAATTCCCCCTATATAGAGGCACTGTGCTCCTCGATCGCAGTCAGAGCAGATAGCTGTTATTAAAGTTCTTATCATGGCTTTTCATAATGAAATTGTTTAGATTAAGTGCCGGCCGGCCATTTTCCGCCAGGCGTCTGGTTAGAAAACATGACATCACGCCCTGTACCATGCCTTGTTTCAGATTGTATATCTTTTATTAATTAATTTGAATAATTTTGAGTCTCCCATGTGCTTTGCATGACAAAGAAATCACTCATCAATCACTCACGTTTTTAAGATATAGGGTATACTGTATATTGTGTCGTTCTGTCGTTCCCCTTATATAGAATGCCTTTATCTGAAATAGAGCTCACTTGATATTGATGGATCTTTAGTTATATGCTAATTCTCTATTTTCTCATATGTTTTCAGGGCCCCAGATGATGAAACCTGCCTGCTGGTCAGCACTCCCAACAGAGCTCTCTCTCAGTCCTTCGAGAACCTTCTGGACGACAACAGCTACGGTCTTGTTACTGTAAGGGGCTACTATGTGTCGTGCATATACCTGTTATACGAATGGCACTTAGCTGTATGTAAAAAAAGTATTATTACACACACATATATGCACATATATATATATATATATATATATATATATATATATATATATATATATGTATGTATATATATATATATATATATATACATATATATATATATATATATATATGTATGTATAGTCATATACACATATATATATATATATATATATATATATATATATATATATATATAGTCATATACACATTATTATTATTTTTTTACTGTAGCAAAATGTTTTGCGCCAAATTTTGTTTTTGTTGTTTGTAGAACAAATCAGGTAATACATCTCTGTTTGGTTGCCTAATAATTTTGACCGTTTCCCCAACAGAAGCTGAAGAAGGATCCCTACGTGACCACCCTGGGCGGCTTCTCCAAGGTCACCAACTACATCTTCGATGCGTTCCGCGGACCCGAGCTGGAGCAGCAGCAGCGGCCCTCGAAGGAGGTAGCTGACCTGGACATCCTGGGCCTGGGAGAGGTCATCCCTGGCCTGGAGATCAACCAGCAGGAGGAGCCTGGCTTTGAGGTTATCACCAGGGTGAGTAGTACACAACAACGATGGGAGCATTCAATAGTTTGGGGAATCTAGGCCTACAGTATCTTTATTTCATGACTTTACTTGTGTCTTGCACCTGGACGTTACTGTATGTGGGTATACTACATCTGAAGTGAGTAGGGGCCCCCCTGGTCTGACTACAGCTTTAGCTTCACAGGCAAGCCAGCCAGACAGCTAGGGTGTAATGATAACGGCTGCTGGCACAGTAGGTGTCTGTTGTCTTCAGCTGGGGTTTGTCTTTTAATGTGGTTACATTGCAGAAGAGTGCATGGTTTTATTGGTTGGCGTTCTGTTCTGTCTGTCTCAGATGGACCTGGGAGCCAGGCCAGAGGTAACAAGGAGGGAGCCACTGTCTGCAGAGGGCTGGGCTAAGCACCAGGACCAGGAAGGAAGGGGGAAAAATGTCCCTCACCTTAAGAAAATCATATTCAAAGGCGTATGTTATTTTTAGAATGACCTGATTTGTAAAATGACCTGAATGATGAAGCACCTTCTCTAGTAAATTTCCAGCCAAAATCTCTGGGACAGTTTCTCAGACACAGATTAAGCCTAGTACGGGTCTAAAATCAATGAACATTCTGGCTATGTCTGTAAAGTCATTCCTGTAAATGTTGTGTTGATCCTGCAGGGCCTGTGCCATGCGGTGAGGAAAGAGGCCTGGAAGTTTCTGCTGGGGTATTACTCCTGGGACAGCACCTATGAGGAGAGGAAAGGTCTACAGAGGAGGAAGACGTACGTGTGCTACACCAAGACCGACACTGTATATGAAACCAACATGTTTTTATTATCAGACGGGAATAGCCATGTGCAGATTATGATCTGTTTCATTGCCATCAAAGTGGCTGTTCTTACGATGAAGGTCATAAAGTCTTTGTTGACATTTTCCTTTGTTAACCAGCAGAGCCATATGGGAGTGTGAAATATGTAAGTAAAAGTAAAATGAAATTCTGAAGATATCCTCTTCTTCTTCTCCCTGGTGAATAAGGGATGAGTACTTCAGGATGAAGCTCCAGTGGAAGTCAGTGAGTGAGGAGCAGGAAAGGAGGAACTCCAGGTTGCGAGACTACAGGAGCCTGATAGGTAAAGTGTGTATATATACCCCATCTACCCTGCTGTCTTAGGAAAGTTGTTGTTGATGATTCATTTATTGGCTTTTTGTATATTTCATCACTTTTATTGCATTGTTTTTACCATTAAGTGTGTTGTGATTTTAAATGCATTTTATATAGTTTGTTCAAGAGTGCATCTGTAATAACTGCATTAGCATGGTGTACTTTCCTGAACTAGGCGTAGTACGGTTGTTTATTTATTGTCTGTGAATGTGATATCTTCTCAGAGAAGGACGTGAATAGAACAGACAGAACCAACAGGTTCTATGAAGGCATAGACAACCCAGGCCTGGCGTTACTACACGACATCTTGATGACGTACTGCATGTATGATTTCGATCTGGGTAAGTTATAGCATTATTGCCAAGACGTGCAGCAGAGAGCATTTATATATGAATGAAAAGGTAATGTGATAGCAATAGATGCAATCGATGTCCCTTATTGATAATTAAGAAATGATTGTAATTTACCCGCGGTAACGGCAATGGTGAGTTTACAACAACGTTACGTTCACGTTAATTAACGTTGTGGGGATGTTTCCTTGTCTCCAGGGTATGTTCAGGGTATGAGCGACCTCCTCTCCCCGATCCTCTATGTGATGGAGAACGAGGTGGATGCCTTCTGGTGTTTTGTGTCCTTCATGGATCAAATGGTGATTAATCAGATTACCTTTGTTTTGTCTGCTGCTGTTAGTTTAGTTTCATCAATGTTAGTGTGAACCTTTTCTTGACTCAACCATAACGTGTGTGTGTGTGTGTGTCTGTGTGTACAGCACCAGAACTTTGAAGAGCAGATGCAGGGCATGAAGACTCAACTGATCCAGCTCAGTACTCTGTTGAGGCTGCTGGACCTGGCCTTCTGGAACTACCTCGGTACCTAACACACCTCCAACATTCACCCTTATATGACCTCGGTACCTAACACACCTCCAACATTCACCCTTATATGACCTCTGTACCTAACACACCTCCAACATTCACACTTATATGACCTCGGTACCTAACACACCTCCAACATTCATACTTATATGACCTCGGTACCTAACACACCTCCAACATTCATACTTATATGACCTCGGTACCTAACACACCTCCAACATTCACCCCTATATGACCTCGGTACCTAACACACCTCCAACATTCACCCTTATATGACCTCGGTACCTAACACACCTCCAACATTCACCCCTATATGACCTCGGTACCTAACACACCTCCAATATTCACCCTTATATGACCTCGGTACCTAACACACCTCCAACATTCACCCTTATATGACCTCGGTACCTAACACACCTCCAACATTCACCCTTATATGACCTCGGTACCTAACACACCTCCAACATTCACCCTTATATGACCTCGGTACCTAACACACCTCCAACATTCATACTTATATGACCTCGGTACCTAACACACCTCCAACATTCACCCTTATATGACCTCGGTACCTAACACACCTCCAACATTCACCCTTATATGACCTCGGTACCTAACACACCTCCAACATTCACCCTTATATGACCTCGGTACCTAACACACCTCCAACATTCACCCTTATATGACCTCGGTACCTAACACACCTCCAACATTCACCCTTATATGACCTCGGTACCTAACACACCTCCAACATTCACCCTTATATGACCTCGGTACCTAACACACCTCCAACATTCACCCTTATATGACCTCTGTACCTAACACACCTCCAACATTCACACTTATATGACCTCGGTACCTAACACACCTCCAACATTCATACTTATATGACCTCGGTACCTAACACACCTCCAACATTCATACTTATATGACCTCGGTACCTAACAC
Source organism: Thymallus thymallus (assembly GCA_023634145.1). Classification (NCBI taxonomy): domain Eukaryota; kingdom Metazoa; phylum Chordata; class Actinopteri; order Salmoniformes; family Salmonidae; genus Thymallus; species Thymallus thymallus. The sequence continues at coordinate 31,442,431 of CM042413.1, forward strand.
ACCTCCAACATTCACCCCTATATGACCTCGGTACCTAACACACCTCCAACATTCACCCTTATATGACCTCGGTACCTAACACACCTCCAACATTCACCCCTATATGACCTCGGTACCTAACACACCTCCAATATTCACCCTTATATGACCTCGGTACCTAACACACCTCCAACATTCACCCTTATATGACCTCGGTACCTAACACACCTCCAACATTCACCCTTATATGACCTCGGTACCTAACACACCTCCAACATTCATACTTATATGACCTCGGTACCTAACACACCTCCAACATTCATACTTATATGACCTCGGTACCTAACACACCTCCAACATTCACCCTTATATGACCTCTGTACCTAACACACCTCCAACATTCACCCTTATATGACCTCGGTACCTAACACACCTCCAACATTCACCCTTATATGACCAACTTACAAAATAATTTTTTACGTCTTTAATATCTTTATATTTTACATGAAGCCATAAAGATTGAGGCAAATCCTGAAAAGAAAACTAAACAAACAGGTAGATTATCAACCAATACAGCAGTCTTTTTTTATAGTTTTAATTTAGTTCAAGTTAAAAACAACCACAACATATCTTTGAAAAGGAAGTAGTGACAAACTACCATCCTTGATCCCATCTGATTTCACCTCATCTGTGTTTTGGTTCCTCCAGAGTCACAGGATTCAGGTTACCTGTATTTCTGTTTCCGGTGGTTACTAATCCGCTTCAAGAGGGAGCTCAGTTATCCAGATGTCCTTCGTCTGTGGGAGGTGAGTGCTGTTCATCCATCGACCTCGGACCTATCAGCGTAAGTGTCTCCCTTGTCGTTTAGGGGGAAGTCAATATTTCAGTCTTGCGTTTATGAGATTTGTTTAATGATTTAAGTTCATGCTTTTATTTTTGGTTTATCTTTATGTATTCTGATGGATCTTGTTAATAACAGACTTCTTGGTTCTGCTCAGGTCATGTGGACTGGCTTGCCCTGCCAAAACTTCCATCTGCTGGTGTGCTGTGCCATCCTAGACTCAGAGAAACGGAAAATCATGGAGGAAAAATATGGCTTCAATGAGATCCTCAAGGTAACATCTGTCACTTGCAGATTAGGTAACATCTGTCACTTGCAGATTAGGTAACATCTGTCACTTGCAGATTAGGTAACATCTGTCACTTGTAGATTAGGTAACAGCTGTCACTTGTAGATTGACTGGTTTGTCAGTTGGGGGAAAACAAATATTATCAGACATATTTTAAAGTTGGGTTGTTTAGAGTGTTTTCCAAGTTATTTAGTTTTAAATCTCATTGTTTTGTATCTTATCACAGCACATCAATGAACTATCAATGAAACTGGACATTGAAGAAATCCTTCACAAATCAGAGGCTATTTGTATGCAGATCAGAAGTTGTAAGGTACAGTATGTTCAAGGATTGCAATTTATTTATACTTTCAATTCAAAGTCAAGAGTCAATAAAAAAAATATGCAGATTCATAATTTCATATTGGTTGTATATAATCTACATTTTCTTATTTTCTTTACTTTCAGGATTTGCCTCATTCCATAAGTGAGATCCTGGGATTCAACACAGAAAGCGAATTTCCCAGATTAGAAGGGAGGGAGTTTGGGATTCCTCTTGATTCCCCTCAGTCCCCCATACCCACACAGAGACAGGAAGTCTTCTCCAATGGTCACAACAGACATTACAGAGAACCCCCTACTCACAACGACTGCAAAGTCGCCTTTATATCATAGTGAACAATATTATTCACACAAACAGACTTTGCAGATTTTGGATTTAGTTATTGGTAACTAAAGCCAACTTATTGAGTACCAATAACAAGAAATCTAAAGAGAAAATAATGTAAAAATAATTTAAAATGATTCAAATTGTATTATTTTTGTAATTTCTTGTACCATATTGTCTTTCATTGATGGTAAGTCATTCCTTCTTTCCTTATTAAGTCAGGCATGGTGAGTTTGCAATGTTAAGTAATAATGTGCTGTTTTTTTATTTAAACTATAACTATTTCCTGAGTCCTGCACACAAGTATTCTAATCTAGTCCTGGGAGTTCAATGTTGATTGATTTAAAATTTGTAAAGTTAAACAAAGGCCTACAGAGTTAAGATTTGTCAGAATATTAATTTGGTAGTAAATGACAAAAGGGCTGTACAATATGATGTGTTGTCTTGACACTGTATAATAAGACACTTTTGAAAATGAAAAAAACTCAACCAACATGTCCTTGTTACTCAGCTTTCCCAGTGAATTAAAATAGAAGTATAGCCTTTGATTGTGTACACAAACTTGATTTTTTTAGTTGTACTTTCTACCCCTTTCCCCCTCCCCCCCACAATTTCGTGATATCCAAGTAGTAGTTACAATCTTGTTCCATCCCGTACGGACTCTGGAGGGTCGAGAGTCATGCGTCCTCCGAAACACGACCCTGCCAAGCCGAAATGCTCACTTAACCTGGAAGCCAGCCGCAGAAATGTGTCAGAGGAAACACTGTACAACTGGTAACCGAAGTCCGCTTGCATGCGCCCGGCCTGCCACAAGGAGCCAACCACTGCCCTAACCCGGACGACGCTGGGCCAATTGTGAGCCGCCTCATGGGTCTCCCAGTCGCGGCCGGCTGCAACACAGCCTGGGATCGAACCTGGGTCTGTAGTGACGCCTCTAGCACTGCGTGTTGATAAAGCCTCTCTGAGTAGAAGTGCTGGTCTTGGATCAGGTCCCAGCAAGGTTGGGTCCGGTCCACCCACATCACTCGTATGGAATGTTTTCCTGTAAGACATCCTTTGACCATATTTGGCAAAACATTTACCTGATTTTGTGGCTCCAAAATATCAATGAAATTTCAATTTTGTTGACTGTTTATAGTTTTCCAACATATTGAATTGTGGACTGTCTGTATCTGGCCCAGGAAGAAAACAGTAAATTCTTCAGAACTCATTGAGTTGTGGCCTGTTACTTTAGGCAATAAAACCAATCCTTTAAGATGTATTTTAACCTATCCTGTTGAATATGCGACTGATCCTGTTACATGTGTTGTCATTTCCCAACTTTCCTAGCCAAATAACTAAGAAGAGTATGAATTTCTACTGTTTTCGTTATGGTCTAAATTTAAACGAGTTGAAATACACTATTTTTAGTGATTTGGCTACACATTAGTCAGCTCATCGTTTGATAATGCACTTGACCTTGGATTAAGAATAAATCTCTATCTTCCCTTTTGCAGTTACTGGAAAATGAATAGTTCCGTTAGATGAATGTACAGTAGTGTTTGCACTGATGACAGATCCGTTTTCTATACCCTATTTACTAGAACGGTTTCCTGTCACTTCAGGCATTGTCTTAATTCACATGGGGATATAGCTGTTGTGTTCTTGGTGTGTTGCAAGTAAACCTTAACCTGTTGGAGTTCTTTGCACTTTTCCATAATGTGAGCAACCTGCATTAGCCTTGTCTCCAATATTTGCATGGTATACACATTTCTTTTTTATTCAGTCATTCATGTTGTGCAGAAATGTCACACTGTGTGGTGGAGACATTTTCCAGTAATTTCACTGCTGCTTGAAGTATCAATCTACTACTTTTGCTGCTTGAACCCCCATAATTCCACTTAAAATGCAGGCCATGCACAGCTTCCAAGTGGCATTTCGCCCCTTTCAAGTCTCTGATGGACGTCAGGATGTGACGTTCTTCAACCTTGGTGACAGTTCACAGCGATGCCTGGGTCTTTGATGGAAGACATTTGGAGATGTCTCAGACATATAATTAGAATGACGGTCTCAGACTGGGAGGGAAGGGGAAGAGTGAGGTGGAGGTAGCCTGCCTATCACAACGATCTGCTCATAACGGGTGGTCGCAATTAGAACAAAGCAGCAGCACCCCGGCCCCAGCCCCGTCTCCCAACGCTCTTTCATTTCCTGTCCCACAGGAAATTGCCTCAGTCAGCCAATAACTTATTGCCCACAGCTATGATTTATTTATCTGTCATCTCCCTGGGTTTTCATTAAAGGAGAGGCTCAGGCTTCTTTGTGTTGACTGACAGGTGCTTGCTCACCTACCTGTAAACAGTGGGGTTGATAGTGACTGAATGGACAGCACAATTTTAGTTGGGTAGCAAAACACACACAGTCTCATCAGTTTCGGTGTGATGATATTCAATATTAGTTCATCCAATTGTCACCATGTATGCATATAGCCCATGTAAATTGTACATGCAGATGAGAATTTTAGCTATTATTTATTAGCTATTACATTCACTGTCCATGATTGTTTCCATGATGTCCTTTCCAGTGGTATATTATGGAAGACCACACCTTGGATGGGGACAATGGATGTTAAACAGCATCTGAAGTAGTCTATTCCCTTTTTCCTTTGATCAAATGCCAATCGTGGTTTTGTAGATCAGTTTTTAAGTGCAGTAGGCCAATGCCATAGGAGGCGGGCGGGAGGAGCTATAGGCTGGAATGGAATGAGTGAAACGGTGTCAAACATATGGAAACCACATGTTTGACTCCGTTCCATTTTTTTCCATCCCTGCCATAACAATGAGCCCGTCCTCCTACAGCGGCTCCCACCAGCCTCCTCTGGTCAATACAATTATGATATCCAATCTGATATGTCACTTATTTTGAGGATTCCTATGTATGGTTTGGCTCCTCTCCTTGTTAAGGATTTTTTTGTGAGTGTATTTTGAAAGTCCCTCTATTCTGTTACCATGTTTGACTGGTGGATTTGCATTCGGAAAGGTGGTTTAAACACAGTGAACCTCATAGGCTGCATTTATACAGGCAGCCCAATTCGAATTTTTCACTAATTGGTCTTTTGACCAATCACATCAGATATTTTTCAGAGCTGATCTGATTGGTCAGATTAATGAGTTCACCATAAAATGTATTCCTAATGTATTCCCATGGAGTTTCCTGCCTCTCCAAATCAAGGGAAGAGATGGCTCTTCACACACACACTCACACACACACACACATACATCCCTGCCTATATGCATGTCAACAGCAGAGAGAGACCAGAGAGAGGGAGGGGTTGCCTCCATCACCCTATTTAAAGGAGCTTCAGTGGTGCTGGCTGGCAGAAGACGAGCCTGGTGTAGCTCAGTGGAGGAGGAGGAAGAGGAGGCAGCAGCAGCAGCAGCAGCTATTGTGGAGACGGGAGTACTGTTATAGTAGTTGTAGTAGACACCAAACAGGAGCTCTGGATCCGGAACATCCTCTCCAGTGCATTGGAAGGTAACGTGTGACTCTCCATTCTGAAGTTTAATAAAAATCAAATATGAAAAACATACTGTGACGTTTGGGTCTACAAAGTGACCGTCATCAACCTTCTTGAACTTGATCAGAGCATTCTCTCCATGCAGGCAGCCCATGGTGATGGCGTCGTCTCAGCTGAGGAAGCGGGGCGGCGGCCCAGAGAAGAGGGGTGGCCCAGAGCCGGTGCCAAGAATGCAGCCTGCTATGATGATGTTCTCCAGTAAGTACTGGTCTCGGCGGGGGCTCTCTCTGGACTCTGCCATGTTCGACCAGCAGAAACAGCACCATACCGGGGGGCAGATGGTGAGTGAAGGGCTGCATGGATGAGATCTAGTGTCCTCTGCAGTGGGTTGGTTGGTTGGTTGGTTGGTTTGTTAGTTGGCTGGTTGGTTGGTTGGTTGGTTGACTGATTGGTTGATTCATTCATTCAAACTGTCTGCAATACATGGATGGCTTGAAGAATGGGTTGATTGATTGGTTGTTTGAGCTTTGAGGATCTCCTGATAACTGCATGTTCCAGTTAGTGCACAGCGTAAAACATTTTTCAACTGGACTGTATATTGCTATGGAGTGACGCACACTTAATCAGTTTTCAAGGCTACCATATCTTAGTGTCCATCACTAAAAACCAGGGGGAGGAAATCCTCTTTCTCATGACATGTTCTTGTAGCTAGGTAGCTCAGCTCTCTGGTCATGTTCTTATGTCTAGCTAGCTCAGCTCTCTGGTCATGTTCCTATGGCTAGCTAGTTCAGCTCTCTGGTCATGTCAAAGATAAGGCAAGTTAGTAGAACTCATGGTTTGAGGCATTGGGTGAGACTATTGATGGAAATACTAAGGCTTGTTTTAATGTGGCCTACACTTGGGAAAGAGGGAAACATGTTTGCTAATCAACATTATTTCTTCATGTATCAATCACTTATCAGTATCAGATCTTGTATGTGCTGTGTTGAATTTTATTGTGCATTAATAATTGTGTTAACAGGTGGACATGTGTTGGTGTAGCAGAAGTGGTTCTGTGACTTCCACTCGCATGATAAGTAACCTTGCCTGAGACCCAAAGACTGTTTTTGTCTGAGCTAATGCCTAGCTAGGGTTTAGCTCAGTGGGTAATCTAGTCTTGCAGCGGGCAGACAACCCAGGTTCAAACCTGATCAGTCACATTGGGTTACATCTGGTAATTTGTAATGACATGTCTGTGTCGCTTTCTGTTCCCCGCCCGACAGTCGCGCCGGCCCTCCTTCTGTCCAATAGATGAGAACCCGACGGACAAAGAGATCAGGGAGAGCAGGGAGTCAGGGAAGACGGCTGTTGTTTTCTCTCTTAAGAACGAGGTGGGCTGCCTGGTCAAAGCCCTACGCCTTTTTCAGGTGAGTATCTACTGTCCTGCTACACCTCATCTGTCCCACCCCAACTGTCCTGCATCCCCTCCCCTCCCCTCCCCTACTCATTGTCTATTCTCTGCTCTTCCAGGAGAAGCATGTGAACCTGGCTCACATTGAGTCGCGGATGTCTAAGCGCATCGCCTCAGAGGTGGAGATCTACGCTGACTGCAGCTGCAGCAAGAAGGAGTTTAACGAGCTGCTGGAGCACCTCAAAGACCACGTCAACATCATCTCCTTCAACACGCCCCAAAACCAGTGGTCTACAGAAGCAGGTATGGCCCAGGAGTTTTGTTGTATGCTTTCAGTTTTATCATTTTTCAGGACATAAGCCACAGCTTATTTTGTTCTCAGTTCAACATTCACATCTGTGTGGGCATATGTGGAATACTGAGTGACTTACAGCAAGAACATGAAGACAATTTGCTTTATCCATATCATCTTATGTTCTGTTTGTTGTCTCATCTTGTAGGAGTATAAATGGATGTGTGAGTACTGAGTGACTTTTAACCAGACTTTTGTTGACCATTTTATTGAATGAGAGTTCATCAATGACTACTTGCTGTATGTGACATTCTCAGTGTGGGTAGTGCTTCAGTTGTGTGTTTGTAATGCTTTATCCCGTGTATACATGATGTGTTTGTAATGATTAATTCTGTGTATATATGTTGTGTTTGCATCCTTAGATGGGGAGGGAGTTCCTTGGTTCCCCCAGAAGATTGCAGAGCTCGACCAGTGTTCTCACAGAGTGCTGATGTACGGATCAGAGCTTGACGCAGATCACCCAGTAAGTTAATGTGTTTGCTGCTTGGCCAGGTCATCATCGCAAAATTAGAATTGTCTCTCAATTCAAATTGTATTTGTCACATGCGCCGAATACAACAGGTGTAGACCTTACAGTGAAATGCTTACTTACAAGACCTTAACAAACAATGCAGTTCAAGAAAGAGTAAAAATAAAGTAATAAAAAGTAACACAATAAAATAACAATAACGATGCTATATACAGTACAGGGGGTACCGGTACCGAGTCATTGTTCAGGGGTACAAGGTAGTTGAGGTAAGACATGGATTGTGTGTATGCCATTCACAGGATGAATGGGCAAGACAAAATACAGTATTTAAGTGCCTCTGAACGGGGTCTGATAGTTGGTGTGTGTCAACTGCTACACTGCTAGGTTTTTCACGCTCAACAGATTCCTGTGTGTATCAAGAATGGTCCACCAGCCAACCTGACACAACTGTGGGAAGCATTGGCGTCAACATGTGCCAAGATCACTGTGGAACGCTTTTGACACCTTGTGGAGTAATTGCCCCGACAAATTGAAGCTGTTCTGAGGGTGGGGGGAAACTCAATATTAGGAAGGTGTTCCTAATATTTGGTAAACTCAATGTACAACTAATGATTATAGTTGTATGATTATATATCAATCATTTGTATATTTGGACTGCAATACACTCAAGGAAATTACAGGAACTAGAACTAAAGTATATCACCGCTGTTCGCTGGTTGACATGACAGATAACTCTGTGTGATCCTGTTCCTTATCTAACCAACGGTCCCTGCTCTGACCCCAGGGCTTCAAAGATAACGTATACCGCCAGAGGAGGAAGTACTTCGTGGAAATGGCCATGAATTACAAATAGTATGAATAGTCTCTTCTCTTTCTATTGCTTTACTGTGGTAAAACTCTGGTAACCTGTTATTTTCTTACACTAATACTGTGTTATACTGTAATTGCAATGTTAATACACAATTTAGTTGGTATTACAATGTAACTACAGATAAGTAACAAATAACAGCTCAGTGTGCATATGATATAATAAAACTGTGTAATAGAAGTGTGGTTATATCCTTATCTGCGTCCACCTCCATTCCCCAGTGGCCAGCCTATCCCCCACATCGAGTACACCCTAGAGGAGGTGAGGACCTGGGGCGTGGTGTACAGGGAGCTCACCAAGCTCTACCCCACACACGCCTGTAGAGAGTACCTGAAGAACCTCCCGCTGCTCACTAAGCATTGTGGCTATCGGGAGGACAACATCCCCCAACTGGAGGACGTGTCCCTGTTCTTGAAAGGTATAGGCTGATAAATACATGTAACAACCCCGATGGCCGTAACAGTACATTGTCACCATTATCAGTGTACTGTAGAACCATAACACATTCACTCATAAGAGCAAGACTGAATCAGCCTCAGATAGCTAGGTAATGCATTCATCCTCACTGTCACTGTCTCACCTGTGTAACACATTGAAACTTTGGTCCAAAGAACTGAAAGAAGACATTTCCTTCCTTAAATGTCCATAATTATCATATATTGATCCGTGTGTGTGTGTGACTGTTTCAGAGAGGTCTGGGTTCACAGTGAGGCCTGTGGCAGGATACCTGTCTCCTCGGGACTTCCTGGCCGGTCTGGCTTACCGGGTGTTTAACTGCACTCAATATGTCCGCCACAGCACCGACCCCCTCTACACACCCGAACCGTGAGTACATCATCCCCAGAGCTATAACATGTCTAGAGTTTCACAGCATCACACTACTTGTTCAAACTGAAGTGCACAAAAAACAAAGTCAAATAAATGATTGTGTGATTATTCGAGAGGGAGAGAGAGCGAGAGAGCGAGAGAGATGGATAACGAGAGAGAAAGAGAGAGAGAGAGAGAGATGATGTGGAGTTTAGTCTGTAGCATATTGTTAGTTTCGATAAATGGTGTTTGCATTTCACTAGGCCATATGTAATGTTGTCAGAATAATATCTGATATCTGGATACAGGGACACGTGTCATGAGCTGCTGGGTCATGTTCCGCTCCTGGCCGACCCCAAGTTCGCCCAGTTCTCCCAGGAGATAGGCCTGGCATCTCTAGGGGCATCTGACGAGGACGTACAGAAACTAGCCACAGTGAGTACAACACCCTGATAATGATATTTGTATTTTTTTTTAGGTGTGATTTTGATATTGTGACATTGATATTTTTTTCATAAAGACTGACTGACTGTTTTGTTCTATGCTGTTGACAGTGTTATTTCTTTACCATTGAGTTTGGCCTTTGCAAACAAGATGGCCAGCTGAGGGCCTATGGTGCAGGTTTGCTGTCATCTATTGGAGAGCTGAAGGTAAAGCGCGCACACACACACACACACACACACACACACAGAGACACAGACACACTGAGTGACAGCTCAGTGACGGGCTGATTATTTCCTCGCAGCATGCCCTGTCTGACAAAGCCTCAGTGAAGATGTTTGACCCTGGGACCACGTGCTACCAAGAGTGCCTCATCACAACCTTCCAGGAGGTCTACTTTGTCTCTGACAGCTTTGAAGAGGCCAAAGAGAAGATGCGGTAAAACTAAGGGCAACCTAACAGTTTCTATTTTTAAGAATTGGGGCAGTACCACTCCTCTCACAATTATTAGTTTGAAACACATTCTGCAGTGGTATATGTGTTCTGAAGGCAGCGACTTAGACCGCTAGGCCAGACCACCCTAGTACATGAAGGTTGTGTGATGGAGCAGCGACGAGGCCAGACCACCCTAGGACATGAAGGTTGTGTGTTTTATTCCCACATGGGCCACTTACTGTATATTGGAATCAGGAAGTTATTAAAATTGTTCCTAAAAACTGCATGCTCTGGTTTAGTTGGCTACATGCAGACAAGACAGGAGTCCACTGGTTTAGTAGATTACATGTGGCACAGTGTCTAAGGCACTGCACCGCTGTGCAAGCTGCGTTGCTACAGATGCGGGTTCGAGCCCCGTCTGTGTCGCAGCCGGCCGCGACCGGGAGACCTATGAGGCAACGCACAATTGGCCCAGCGTCGGCCGGATGTCCTTGTCCCATCACGCTGTAGCGACTCTTGTGGCGGGCCGGGCTCATGCACGCTGACACGGACCCCAGGCGCTCTCAACCTTCGCCTCTCCCGAGTCTGTACGGGAGTTGCAGCGATGGGACAAGACTGTAACTACCAATTGGATATGACGAAATTGGGGAGGAAAAGGGGTAAAAATCCCCCAAAATATAAAATATCATGAAAGACAGGAGTCCACTGGTTTAGTAGGTTACATGCAGACAAGACAGGAGTCCACTGGTTTAGTAGGTTACATTCAGACAAGACAGGAGTCCACTGGTTTAGTAGGTTACATGCAGACAAGACAGGAGTCCACTGGTTTAGTAGGTTACATGCAGACAAGACAGGAGTCCACTGGTTTAGTAGGTTACATTCAGACAAGACAGGAGTCCACTGGTTTAGTAGGTTACATGCAGACAAGACAGGAGTCCACTGGTTTAGTAGGTTACATGCGGACAAGATAGGAGTCCACTGGAGCAAGTCTTCTTTGCAGACAGGTATATTCCTTCTACCAACAGGGAGTTTGCCAAGACGATCAAGAGGCCGTTCTCAGTGTACTACAACCCCTATACCCAGAGCATAGACCTGCTGAAGGATACCAGGAGCATCGAGAACGTGGTGCAGGACCTTCGCAGTGACCTCACCACCGTGTGTGACGCCCTGGGCAAGATGAACACATACCTGGGAATATAGAAATTGTGTATCTTGGGTATATACTTATCTTGGAAATATAATGTTGCTTATCTTGTTGAATATAACATCTTTGTGGAAATGAAACAGACTTGACCTGTTCAGTGCACAGATATCTCTTAAAATTAAAATAAATAAAATAGTAAATGTCACACTTAAAACAAATTAAATTTTTTAAGTGACATGAAAAAAAAATCTGATCTATTTTTCACGTAGAAATTATTGTATAGAGCAGGCGTATTCAACTCTTACCCTACGAGGTCCAGAGCCTGCTGGTTTTCTGTTCTACCTGATAATTAATTACACCCACCTGGTGTCCCAGGTCTACAGTCCCTGATTAGAGGGGAAAAAATGCAATAGAACTGGCTTTGCGGTACAGAGTTGAGTTTGAGGGGGACAGAGTATAATACATTAAATACTATGATATGGATATGTTATGCTTGAAATATATAGTATTTGAAATCATTGGGGGGAAATTCAGAGATATTTTTTACTTATTCTGTACAGTCCATCAAATGTGAAGAATACAACAGGATATTCATGAGCCTTGCAATGTTATGCAGTCAAAATGTGTTGCAAATATGTAAAACGTAACTTTGCTGCCATTTGCTTAATAAATCAAATAAAGAATAAAGAAATGTCACCAAAATGTAATTCAAATACAGTACAAACATTAGGAAATTTGAATTTTTTTTCAAATCTTTTTAATTTCAGGCTTCTCTGGCCTTAATGTATGTCATTGTCAGTATATGTGTACATGTTATCCTTCAACTTGGATTGTTTATTCTCGCTCTCCCTCTGAAGTAACTGATTTGATGTTCCGATTGTGAATCTGTGTGCTTTTGCTTTCACGTATTGTTCGACTATACTGTTTTCACTGCACATTGCAAAGGTATAGTCTCCATTAAACCTTTACAAAGAGGAATACAATTATATTCAAAATAAATGATTATGGAATGACAAAATAAATCTTTAATTATGGTATCAATTAATTTGTACTTTATCACAGTAACACCACTGGAATATCAACATAACCCACAAAAGTATTCAACATAAAAAACAGCAGAGGATCATACACAATTTCCAAAACTAACTAACTAAAGATGTTTATTGTTACTTTCATCACATACTGGCTGCAGAAATGTATTAACCATTTGAAAAACACATACAACCATTTCAAGGCAATTGATTGATAATCCATACGGCACAGTTCATGTAATTTTAGCAGGGATCGCGTCTCTTCCGGTAAGAGTAAGGGTGGTGGGCTGGCTTTATTAGTTATATAATGCCTCACCGGGGTGCCGTGCCGTCGGCAACGTAGATCTGGAACTGTTGGGGTGCTAGGACCTAGTTTAACAATTATGCATCCATCCGTGAGTAATCTCTGGTCCGTCAGCACTCCTCCATCCACTCAGGACCTATTTATTCATACAGGTCTGTATATACATACTCATGTACAGTTGTTATATCATTTCACATGCAATATTGTAAGTAATTAATGGACTTAACTTACGTAGGCATTCACTCAGGAATGCATCTTAGTATCCTGCCAGTTGCACTTTTTCTCATTGCTTTTGAGTATATCGAATGTGCAATACGTGCAGTTGGACTGTATTTTAAGGGAATTACTATTATTACCCCAAATGATATCATACACACATTTAGCTATTAAAGTATCTCTTCCTGTCATTTACCTGTACAGTTTGTGTAACCACGCAAGTTTTCACTTATCTGTAAATATAACTGTATACCTAACTGTACAGCTAATTTAACCATGCAAAATGTTCACTTACCTGTTAATTTACCCAGTCTGTCTATTAAGTAAACTATTATTACCCTCGCTCATATCATACGCATTTTTAGCTACTGAAGTATTTCTCTGCCATCAACCTGTATAGTATAGTTAACCATCAAACACCCACCAATGTATAGTGTACATATTCAGCCAACCACCCATACTATGCAATGTCTCTTTTATAGCTTTTATTTTTTTGCACTCCAGATATCTTGTATTTCTATACTTTTTCATACTGCCGCTCTATGTATCATGTACCGTGTATCTGTCTTTTGTGTACTTTTCGTTGTGGCATTTTGCACCTGCCCTGTGTTTTGTTGTAGCTGCTTGACAATGAAATTTCCCCCCCGGGGGATCAATAAAGTATCTATCTATCTATCTATCTATCTATCTATCTATCTATCTATCTATCTATCTATCTATCTATCTATCTATCTATCTATCTATCTATCTATCTATCTATCTATCTATCTATCTATCTATCTATCTATCTATCTATCTATCTAAACCCAAACATCAAGAAAGCTATACATTCAGTATAGGCCCTAATATTCAGCCTTGAGTTAAGGTGACTTAACATGGACTCTTTAACATTAACAAAATGTAGTCAGATTCACTAAGCCTTATTAATGTACGTACATTAAGTCAATCCACAGCTCTTAAAAGCTAATTAAACATTTAATTTATTATTCAGCAAATGTTCATAAAAATGTAAATTGGTTTCCATGGATGGTTGAAGCCGTTCTAATCAGTGTCTTCACTGTCAAACACTTTATTCTGGAAGGAAGAAAAGGCAGAGAATTACAGAATGTAGAAAACAATACATTGTTCTCTCTTTTCTCTCATTTAGGAATGGCAGCCATTTTAAGCTGACAGATGACCATGTGGTTCTGCAGTACTCACCCAGCCCCCATGCTTCTTCACCCAGGCTGTGTGGTGCTCCTGGAGGTAGCGTGTCCCAAAGCCCATGACCCGGCTCATGGGGTGGAGGTCCAGGGCAGACAGTCTGCTAGTCACCTCGCAGGTCAGGGCAATCTGTTCCCTCTGGACCCTCTCAGGGGCAGGGTAGCCTGCCCGGGCTACAGGAACATCACCCCCTACCCCCGTCACCCCCTCCAGCAGGGTGGAGGTCACCGTCTCAAACAGACCGTAAGTGAAGGAAGTCTTGAGGAGCCTCTGCAAGACGTGGTTTCTCTTGATCTGAGATGGGGATGGTGGAGGGAGGGAGGGTGAAAGGAAGGAGGGAGAGGGAGGGTGGCGGGAGGGTGAAGTCAGCAAAGGTTTGGGTAGAGGGAGTTGAGAGGAAGGGAGACATTTGATGACATATTTGTGAAAGAAGAGTTACTGTACCCTGGTCTTGGACAGAGCCTTATACAGTACTTGGTATATATAGAGTACTGTGTACAGTGCATTCAGAAAGTATTCAGATCCCTTGACTTTTTCCAAATGTTGTTATGTTACAGCCTTATTCCAAAATTGATTAAATAGTTTTTTACCCTCATCAATCTACACACAGTACCACATAATGACAAAGCAAAAACAGGTTTTAGAAATGTTAGATTTTCTTGCATTTTTTAAAATTAAAAACTGTATTCAGACCCTTTCTCATTGCTTTTAGTATATCGAATGTGCAACACGTGCAGTTGTCTGTAATTAAACCCTGCGCACTAAGGACTGTATTTTAAGGGAATATCTATCTATCTATCTATCTATCTATCTATCTATCTATCTATCTATCTATCTATCTTTCTTTACTCAGTACTTTGTTGAACACCTTTGGCAGCGATTACAGCCTTGAGTCTTCTTGGGTATGACCCTACAAGCTTGGCACACCTGTATTTGGGGAGTTTCTCCCATTCTTCGCTGCAGATCCTCTAAAGCTCTGTCAGGTTGGATGGGGAGAGTTGCTGCACAGCTATTTTCAGGTCTCTACAGAGATGTTCGATCGGGTTCAAATCCGGGCTCGGCTCGGCCACTCAAGGACATTCAGAGACTTGTCCCGAAGCCACTCCTGCGTTGTCTTGGCTGTGTGTTTAGGGTCGTTGTCCTGTTGGAAGGTGAACCTTCGCCCCAGTCTGAGGTCCTGAGTGCTCTGGAGCAGGTTTTCATCAAGGATCTCTCTGTACTTTGCTCTGTTCATCTTTCCCTCGACTAATCACCCCGTCCCTGCCGCTGAAAAACATCCCCAAAGTATGATGCTGCCACCACCATGCTTCACCGTAGGGATGGTGCCAGGCTTCCTCCAGACGTGACGCTTGGCCTTCAAGCCAAAGAGTTCAATCTTGGTTCATCAGAACAGAGAATCTTGTTTCTCATGGTCTGAGAGTCTTTTAGGTCCCTTTTGGCAACTCCAATTGGGCTGTCATGTGCCTTTTACTGAGGAGTGGCTTCCATCTGGCCACTCTACCATAAAAGCCTGATTGGTGTAGTGCTGCAGAGACGGTTGTGTTTCTGGAAGGTTCTCCCATCTCCATAGAGGAACTCAGGAGCTCTGCCAGAGTGACTATCGGGTTCTTGGTCACCTCCCTGACCAAGGCCCTTCTCCCCCGATTGCTCAGTTTGGCCGGGCGGCCAGCTCTAGGAAGAGTTTTGGTGGTTCCAAACTTTTAGGAATGATGGAGGCCTCTGTTTTCTTGGGGTCCTTCAATGCTGCAGAAATTTTTTGGTACCCTTCCCCAGATCTGTGCCTCAACACCATCCTGTCTTGAAGCTCTACGGACAATTTATTTGACCTCATGGCTTGGTTTTTGCTTTGACATGCACTGTAAACTGTGGGACCTTATATAGACAGGTGTGTGCTTTTCCAAATCATGTCCAATCAATTGAATTTCCCACAGGTGGACTCCAATCAAGTTCTAGAAACATCTCAAGGATGATCAATGGAAACAGGATTCACCTGAGCTAAATTTCGAGTCTCATAGCAAAGAGTCTGAATACTTATGCAAATAATGTACAAAATAAAATAAAAACGTTTTCACTTTGTCATTATGGTGTATTGTGTGTAGATTGATGAGGACAAACATGTATTTAAATCTATTTTAGAATAAGGCTGTAAAGTAACAAAATGTGGAAAAAGTCAAGAGGTTTGAATACTTTCTGAATGCACTGTATGCTGTTATTGAGAGTCAAGGAATGTTTGACTATGGAATAAAGACATCTTGTGGTGATAAGTCAAACTGCATTTTAAACCCTTTCCCTCTCCCCATGAAAAAAACACACACGTAAGTTCATAGACACACACACACACACACACACACCTCCTCATTAAGCTCGTCTCCAGACGACTTCAGCAACTCCACTAGTCTTCGGATGACATCTGCAGGGAGACAAAACCAATCAGTAACTGTCCATTCACATCTGCGGCATCAGAAAGGCACTAACTTCATGTTCTACTTCATGCAAATCATTGGGTTACCCTACTATATCATGTAAAGTACTTTGAAAGCTACAACTGTAAGAAAAAGCCCTTAAAGGTGCTACACAGAATTTATCTGAATGTATCCCCCATGTGGACGCTAGGGGGGGATATAGATGGTACAGCGATTTAGATGGTACAATGTTTCCCTACACAATTCAGTGGTTGAAATTGAGCGAACAAAGTAGAATTTTTGCAACCAGGAATTGACAGAGATTTCTACATTGGCCGCTTGACCCGATTTCCACTAGATAACACAGCCACACAGCTTTCCCATTCTGACAACAGATGCCGCTCCAGCGGGAGAAATCAATAGGCGAATATAACAGCCAATCACAACACTGGCAGATATATTATGTCAATTTTCTGAAATTACAATGCAAAAATTGTAGCACCTTTAATAGATCGAATCCATTTATTATCATCAACGTTATTGTTGTAAGTGTGAAAGAGACCCACCATGTTGATCCTCTGTACCGTCCGCCTCTATGTCGTCTGTTGTGATCTGCACAGAGTCTGAGATCTGAGTCAACCTGTCTGCTACTCCATTCAAGGTATTGCCCTTTCTTCCTGCAGCTCTGGCAGCTGCTTTACATACACACACACACACACGAACAAACACACATACACACGCACAGACACACACACACACACACACACACACAAATGCAGTGTGTCCAGTTGCAGGGGTTACATAAATGTGTCTGTTCTAAGTAGCACAATATTCTGTGATCAATCCATATATTTTTTACACATAATATTATATGGTTCCGCACCAGAGGAGGCTGGTGATAAGAGCTATATGAGGATGGGCAAATTTGTTATGGTTGGAATGGTATCAAACATATGGAAACCACACATTTGACTCCGTTACATGTATTTCCATTCCAGCCATAACAATGCTTGTCCTCCTATAGCTCCTCCCACCAGCCTCCACTGTTCTGCACAGAATGTTCCAGAGCACAGAAACATACTTGTAACTGTATAGACACTAGGTGTGGATACATCCCCTTTCGTTTTTGCTTCCACCACTGGGCCATGTCTGGACATACAGACCTTGAGACCTTGAGCCTCAAACATGTCCTTGAGACCTTGAGCCTCTGCTACATGGGACTTGAGTTGTTTGGAACCGGTGTCCAAAAATGTAGCATTATGTCTGGACAGAGTAGGACCATGATTTTGAATGCGGCCTTGAAATTGAGCGATTGTGCCAGACCGCTGCCTCTTCCTCTTGCCACAGTAAGCCATGAGCAGCCGATACTCTTCGCTACGTTGGTCCACTTCGCACTCATCCACGGCGGCCCCTGCTGTTGCATGGTTCTCCATGTCACTGCCACACGACACACAACCAGACAGCCTGGAACACAGGGACACATTCCAAAGACTATAAAAAAAAATAAATGTAATGTTGACTTATGTTGGTCGCTAACCATTTGAAAACAATCATCTCTAGTATAAAACAGGCGCCTGTTCCCTCTTTAATCATCTTTCTGGGGGACCCACAGACAGTGCAGGGTTTTGAAAATGTTGCATAGCATGTGGGTCCCCAGGACCAGGACTGAAGAACACCAAACGCTTACTTAGGCCTACATTGCAAAATTTGCCTCCCTGCAGGCTATGGTGGACAGTAGCAGTGTGTGGGCAAAATCACTGGGGAAGCCAATCCGAGCCAGTAAAAAATACATATTACAACCTATGTTGTGATAATTGCGTTGTTTGCTCTATAACCCATTCATTAATACGTCCCTGTGATATACTATAAGGCCGAGACAACAACAAGACAACAGTCTCACAGTGGCCTCATCACAAAACTAGAGAGCAACATCTGTCCGGTGAAGTCCACAAAGCAAATATTGCGTGTAACAAACCATTACATGACCTGCAGCATGGTCAAGGAAGTTAATGTTTTCGACAGTTTACTAAACAACTACTGATCACGGAGTTACTGCGAGTCAGAACAAAGACAACAGGACCACTGCCTCCCTTATTCCAGCACCATTTCAACTTAAACATTTAAACATAATCAAATCAACTAGGCTACATATGCTTAAAGATACCAAAAACGATTTAGTCAAATCAATGTTCCTAAATATCATGTGGCTGTCCATTGTAGGCCTACTGATTTTTGTCTGTGTGTGTGCCACTGGAGGTTGCTGAGGGGAGGACAGATCATAATAATGTCTGGAATGGAGTCAATGGAATGGTATCAAACATGTGGTTCCCATGTGGTTGATAACATTACATTGACTCCATTCCACACATTATTATGAGCCGTCAGCAGCCTCCACTGCCCTCCATTGGGCGGCTAATGTAGAAGGAAAAGCTGTGTACATTTGCAAATACTGTTCCAAATCATATGTGAAGAATGCAACGTAGATGCAGAATCATCTGGCCAAGTGCATAAAGTTCCCTCAGCTCACACAACAAGCAACCTCTGACAAAAGTCCCTCTACTTCTATTCGAGGTGAAAATGATGAATCAGACACCTTATCGATAGCAACAGCTCATGGTCCTCCTGGAATCAGATGTTTTTGGACTCAATGGAGGAACGTTGTCGGAGAAATGCTGATGAATGTCTCGCTCGAGCTGTGTATGCAACTTGTTCACCTCTGATGCTCTCAGGCAATGTGTATTGGAAGAGATTTATGGCAATGTGTATTGGAAGAGATTTCTGAATGTTCTTCGCCCAGCATACACCCCTCCAACCAGGCGGCAGGTAGCCTAGTGGTCAGAGCATTGGGCCAGTAACCGAAAGGTTGCTGGATCAAATCCCCATCCTTGAGCAAGGCACTTAATCCTAATTTTCTCCAGGGACACCGTACTACTATGGCTGTCCCTGTAGGTAGGCCATCATTGTAAATAAGAATTTGTTCTTAACTGACTTGCCTAGTTAAATAAAGGTTAAACAAAATAAAAATAAATGGTGTGTGTGTAAAGTAAAAACTAAATTGTTGACTCACCCTATTTGTAGACTAGTTGAATGCCAATGCCATCCTCCTCTCAATCATGTTAACAAAACGGTATATCGCTCTGTCATACGCTTTTAGTTTTTGTCATAGCTAAAATGCTTGCTAGCCTAAGTTCCTCGCATGGGTAACAATGAACCAGCTAAGTTAGCTAACTAGTTAACGTGAGTGTACTAGGCTACAAATGTAACTTTAATCATCTCAGGCCAGTGGCATAATATATACATTTATGGTTAGATCAGAATCACTATGGAACGCCGTTTGGGTCTTTGCGTGTTAAAAAAGATACACGTCAAATAACACGTTTTCCCATCCGGTCAAACAAATGTAAGCTGTTCTAATGCCTTATTAACAACGCGGTATTGTAAACACATTGTTCGTGGCCGGTGTGTGCTTGTTTGCAGACAATTTTTTGTACAGCTTTGACAGTGCTACTGATCGTAGTGGTGGCTCTTGGCTTGCATGCATCAAATAAGCTTTTAATTTGACACGTCAAATAATACAATTCTATTATAGAATGTTGTGTGTGCTGAATTTGCACGTGCAAGCCAAGCGCCACCAATAGCTTTACAAAAGAAAGTCTGTAAAGAAGCACACACCGGCCACGAACGATGTGTTTACAATAACGCGTTGGTAATAAGTAGGGTTGCACATTTTGGGGAATATTCAGAGGTGGAAACTTTCTGTGGGAATTAACGGGAATATATGGGAATTGACAGGAATATATGGGAATAGGGTGGGCTATTTACAGAAGGGCTATATACATGTGCAGTGATCGATAAGCAGCTCTGACAGCTGATGCTTAAAGTTAGTAAGGGAGATAGGAGCCTCTAGCTTCAATAAGCCATTATTTTTTTTAAATAAGATCAGGATCAAACGAGCAGGATCAAAAATGTTCACAAATATCTTTGATGCAGATGTTATTAGCTACCAAGTGACGCAGTGGTCTAAGACACTGCATCTCAGTGAAAGAGGCATCACTACAGACAACCTGGTTTGAATCCAGATTGTATCACAACCGGCCGTGATTGGGAGTCCCATAGGGCAATGCACAATTTGCCCAGCGCCGTCTGAGTTTGGTCGGTGTAGGCCGTCATTGTAATTAAGAATTTGTTCTTAACTGACTTGCCTAGTTAAATAAAGGTTAAAATATATATTTTTTTTAACTTCTGGGGTAGCTAGCTAGCTTTAGCTTGGTAACGCTACCTAGCTAACACCAATGCAACTAGCCTGAAAACAATAAACAATAGAAACTGCAGTTATTTTCAATATTCTTAGGAATGATTTATGAATCCATGTGAGTAAGTATTAGCTAGGTAGCCACTTGAACTTGAAATTGAACTTCAGTTCATGAAAATAACTAGCTCGCCAGCTAACGTTATAAACAGCCAGTAAACTTCATCTGGCTGGTGAGGCTTGACTGGACCGGGTTATGTGTTGTAAAAATACCCACAATAAGGATTAGCCACAATAGTGGAACTTGCGGTTCGCCTTCAAAATAAAAGTACCTGTTTGAAAGTTACGCAGAAAGTTACAATTGGTGGAATCATGCAATATTTAGACTAGATAATGTTAAACAAGGTTGGAATGTAGAGCAATGAAATGGTGGTATCAGTCTATTCTGTGACACCCACAGAACACAACTGTGAAGAGTTTACCAGCATCATAGCATACGTATTGATGAATCGTTGTGACATATGAAATACGAGTGATAATGTAATCAATGTGTAATAACTACGTAAAAAATCAATGAACGTGTTAAATTGTTATGTGACGTGCAGTCATATTCAGGTCCTGCTTGGTCAACAAGCTTATTTAGTGTTATTTGACGTGCATCTTTTTTGACACACAAAGACCCAAACGGCGTTACATAAATCACTATCATAATCATTGGCCTGTACAGAGAATTATGTCAAAACCACAAGTCCAAATCCATCTCCATTAATGGCTTAGTAAAGGGCTGATTTAGCAAGCAAGCTACCGCGGGACAATAACACAAGCAGACCAGAAACAGACACGTTTTTCTGACCATTGCGTGATGCTTTGGATGTGATTTGATTGGTGTGAAGCCATATCCAAACTGGCCTCCCTTGCAGGGTGTTTTGCTGCGCCAGGACAACCCACAGTTGAGCTCACCTCAACGCTGATTGGCTAATTATTTTATATTTTATTTATCAAGGGAGGACAAATGAATGCTGCCACCAATCAATCAAGTGCTACAGCAGCAACATGTCATATTATTTTGGTTCAGACGGCAAACATGCTGAGACAGAGAGGCGCTTTCCCTTGCTCGAATGATTTATCTGGTGTAATTCAGACACTTGCGAAATTAAGGAAAATTATGAAAACACAGAGACGAAATATACATTATTTAATAATTGTATTGATCAAATATTTGTGGAAGCCTGGCTTCCCTTGGCATCTATGAATACACGCCACTGGTGGTGGACAAACTTTATTTTATTTTAGGGGCCTTATGAAGCCGTACTGACAGCTTCAGGGAGTTATGAAAGGTTTCTGTAATGTTTCACATCAAGTTAGTTTCGTTTTCATGGTAAAAGTCAAATAGCGCATATACTTTACATGTGAAACATTACTTACTGTAGCCATACAGTATGCCACGTAGACTAAATAATTTGCTGCTCGGTTACAGACAGCAAACGTGGGTTACATTCACTGTAATTATGGAGTTATCACTTTCTCTTGACAAAAGTTCCTCGTTTTCAAAGTTCTTTGACAACTGAAAAATCGATGTGGGTGCAGTACAGCCTACACAAATATCATCGACAGCAAACCCAAAGCATTCAAATGGTAGGCTAAACCGTAAACACTTACCTATACGTTCTTTCACCAAATATCTGATTATGCTTTCACCTTGAATAAGGAACCATAACTAGATTTAAGATTCATAAAGGGAGGAGTCGATTGTAAAATAAACTACATAACATTCTACTTCCTCCTAAAAATGGCTATTCACTGCCACCCGCCGGGGGTGACGAACTATAATTATTGGGCGCGTTGCCCAGGTCGCAGTTGTAAATGAGAACTTGTTCTCAACTGGCCTACCTGGTTAAATAAAGGTGAATCCTCTAATCTGGCTAACCGAACTCTCAAAGTCCTCCTGACTTCAGAGTCTGGAATGGCTCTTTGATGTTTTTGTTGTTGTTGTACTTCTATGTTATTTTGGCGTTCATACAATTTAATATGCATCCCGCCATTTACTGTGCGGGATGGAAACAGGATTCTCCCCAAAAATCGGAACAAACTACCAAAAACTACCAAAACAAAACAAAAATATATATACTAAATCAAACAGCTTATCTGTTAAAAATAGGTCAGATCTGACCCCTACACAGGCTCAAGGGAGCCTGGGAGTGCAGGCCTCTCCCTGCGCTTGTACCCCTTGCAAGTCTTCAGATGTAAAATCGTTATCTCCCAAAAACGTAATGTCCAGTTTCTTTGAGACTTGAGTCTTACAGTTTATAACTGTGGCAAAGAAGGCCACAAAATCCACAATTTTAACACACAGGGTATCTTTTGACTGGCAACAAACTTAGTATCTCAGTATCTATCTTCATCAGTGTCACTTGTTTTCTCAACTTTTAATAGCCTCCGCATAGGAGATTCAATTAACTACTCAACAGCTCTGCAGAATTTACGGTGATACGGCTTCTGCAGAAGTCAGGGCATTCATAGTTCTTGCACTTCGCAGAGCAGTGCAGAGCTGTTGAGCACAGCTATTGTGAAGGAAGTGAGTTTGTGTTTATACAGGACCTCCCGCCCCAGCCTACTGTCAATCAATCATGTCAATGCGGAGCTATTCTTAGCCCTCCGCATTGTTACAACATTTGGGAGTTGCACAGCGATGCGGTACAGAGCTTAATTTGGCATCTGCATGCCTCCAGAGGCTCCGCAATTGCGTCACACCCTCCATACGGAGCCTTCGACCACATTTTTGGATCAAGCATAAATTGGCTTTTACAGGGCACTCCAGGAACTTGTGATCATGATCCCCATCACAATTCCAACACTGTTGTCCTTCTACACACCGTTCTTCAGTATACTCCATCCATCTGCACACACTTGAAACACGGCCAAATCCTTTTCAATTTTTACACTGCAGTGGATTGGGGATGAAAACTCTTACTGTAGAACCATCTAAGATAAGGAGGCACGACAACAAGGCTCTAGCTTCAGCATGTTTACTAGCCTTTACTAACCCACAAGGGACATCCTACTACATCTACCCCTCTCCAATGAACAAGAATTCAACATGCATAACCACTGAAGCATAACTGAAATGCAATCGGGAAACCAGCATTATTATCTTTAACATGCTACTTCACATCCTGAAACAGTATGAAAGCATTCAATTACGCAGTCTACTAAACTCCTATGCATTAACTTAGGTACAGTCTCTTTTTGCTGGGTATGGTCCCCAACAGTATCTATTCAATTCACGTAACATAGTCTTTCAGCCACTCTGGTGGCTTCACATCCCTTTTTGGGCAAGCTTGTGGCTTTGTGAGAATGCTCTCTCCTTCCCCCTCTTTTTGTGCATTGTCTGTGGCATCCTCAGCCTGTGCGTTGTCTGTGACGCCACTCAGCCCATCCAACAGTTGGCATATGCGTCTTTGGAAATGCTCAGGACCGGAAGCGATTCCAAATGGCAAAACGTTAAAACAGAACCGGCCAAACTGTGTTATAAACGTTGTGAGCACCCTACTCTCTGGTGACAGGGGTATCTGCCAGAAGCCTGAGCAGGCATCCAGCTTTGTGAAGACTTGTGAGCCATCCAACTGAGCCAGCGACTGCTCCACTGATGGTAAGATCTGTCTCTCTCTGCAGAGTGCCTCATTCAAGTTAGTCATGCCCACACAAATCCTTATGTCCCCATTGGCTTCCTTTACTCTGGCCAATAAAGGGATAGGGACATGGCGGGGGGTGGTAAGGGCATAGGGGGGGGGGGGCATCCTCTTTCAGGCAGATTGGGTAGTCACCTTCTAGCCTTCCTGGGCCAGAAAACACTTTTTGGAATGTCTTTTTGAAAACCTCCCCTGGGTCCTCCAGTTCGCTCACACTCAATGAGTTGCAACACTTCAATTGCTGGCAGCTCCAGCAACGGTCTGACCAGAGTCAATGACGAAGACAGGCTGGATGGCTTTTGTTTTTACTCTCCAGTTTACTCACCAACTGCCCTACCACTGGTAATACCTCACTACTGGGCCTGTACAGTTTTTTGTTTGTAGGGAGCAAAGGGCCATCTCTGCACACAAAGGCCATCTTACATAACCAAGCTTCACATGCGTAGGTAGGTTGTCATTATCAAAAATCAACAGGACTGACAGACTTTCTTATTTAAGGGGTGGCAGGCAGCCTAGTGGTTAGAGCATTGGGCCAGTAACCAAAAGGTCACTGGTTTGAATACCTGAGCCGACAAGGTGAAAAAAATAACCTGTCGATGTGTCCTTGAGCAAGGCACTTAACCTTAATTTGCTCCAGGGGTGCTGTACTACTATGGCTGACCCTGTAGGTAGGCTGTCATTGTAAATAAGAAGTTGTTTTTAACTGACTTGCCTAGTTAAATAAAGGTTAGATATTTTTCTCCATTCACCCAGCCGGTCAGACACCGGGCACTAACCAGACCAGGAATTCTCTTAGCTATAGTTAAAAATTATTATTATTTTTATTGTATTTTGATGGGCGAGAGAGAATTACTGGGAGGCTTCAGACACTGAGCTCTGCTAGTCTCTCTAGACAGACGGGTTGCCTCCCAAAATGTACCCACAATGTACCACTGTTCCAGCCATAGGTCTGGGATTTCTGAGACTAAGCCTAGGCCTACGTATATCACATTTTAATTGAAGTTTTCAATTATTTTAATAAATAACAAACAGTAGCGAACCTTATGTAGTCTATGTTTTTGACAATAGTTTAAACATAGCTTTATATGAAACTTTGGGGATGCTTTGAGTGAGAACGAGTAAAGAGTAGGACTACAGGATAGAGTCAGGTAGCCTAGACTGTCAATGACACTTGACATTTAATGATAGATAGATAGATAGATAGATAGATAGATAGATAGATAGATAGATAGATAGATAGATAGATAGATAGATAGATAGATAGATAGATAGATAGATAGATAGATAGATAGATAGATAGATAGATAGATAGATAGATAGATAGATAGATAGATAGATAGATAGATACTTTATTGATCCCCGGGGGGAAATTTCTTTGTCAAGCAGCTACATGATACATAGAGCGTCAGTATGAAAAGGTATAGAAATACAAGAAGTCTGGAGTGCTAAAAAAGCTATAAAAAGACATTGCATAGTATGGGTGGTTGAGCAAGGCCTCAATGATTTGGCCTGATGAGTAATAAAGTGAAATTCTATTCCACATTATGCATTGAATTCTTTGATAAATAACACAAAATAACACAACCATAGGTTTAATTGGAGTTTGTTTATTTGGCAGTAGGAATTAGTCAGATGTTCCTCAACATTAGAGGCAGATCAGTAAAGAATGGACATGTACTGTCCAGTTCTAGTCAAGCCCATCATCATCACCAGTACTTCTCTGCTATGCCCTCCATCCACCGGGGTAAGGGTGGATGGGACCGCATGAAGTCAAGCCGCAGAGAGAACACAGGCTCCCCGCGCTTCGTGAAGTCTGTCACCGTCCAGCTGGCCTCCACGTCTTCATCCATCCTAGATTTGACCCGGGACAGGACCCGCACGCACCGCCTCCCTTTGAACTCCACCGACAACAGCTCATTACTGTCACAATGATCTTCGGTGGTCGGTGTGGAGCTTGGCAGGTTTGGTGATGACCCTGACCCATAATGTGGGGACATGACAGCTGACGCCCATTGCGCACTCCAAGGGGACGCAACGGAGTCCAGAGATGTTGGACATGTGTAGAAATTCTCTGAACCGCTGCACAGAGACTGCTCGTCACTGCCTCTCAAATCTGGAGAGTCCATTAATGGAGAATCTTCAGGTTGTCTTGCTGAATACAAGCAGTCGCCCTCTGGCGAGACAGAGTTTGAGACAATCCCAGCGGGCACATCATCTCGTGCTGAGCCCTGTACCTCTCCACTGTCCTCTCCCAAATAAAAGCAGCTCATTGGAGGAGCGAGGGACACCCCGCTGTCTTCGTCTGGTTTTTCGGCAGGTACCGATGGCAGGTTGTACACCAGTAAATGGCCATAGTGAAACAGGCCTACATGTTTGAGTGTTGTGTTGAGTCGCGTGTGAAGGCCCGGAATGCTGAAGGAAAGTGACTGCAAGTTGTCCGGTGTCAGCGGGACCCGCAGGCGGTTCGTCACGCGCACGTCCACTCCCTTGTCCCAGGCGAAGCTGATATCTTTGCCTGGCAGGAAAGAGAAGTTCCAAGTTATATAGCGTGTTTTAATCAAGGGCTCAGCATGAGCTCATAACTCAGCATGCAACAAGACCCCTACGTGCTCTTGCATCATACCTGCAGAATCATCCTTTGAGTCAAGCATTGTACTGTAGCTCAAGGTCATCAAATATCTATCCGAGCAGGGCGTTAAATAATCCATTTTACAGCAAATTTGGCTAAAGACCCTGCTTCACCACCTTTACTCGCTTTGGAAACGTCCTGAACACAAATACCCAATAGAGTGTATGGGGCTGGGGACTTTGATCAGCGGTCAGCTGTCCCAAGAGGACAAGTGGTATGTTTCCAAAGTTCCAAAAAAGAATTCTGTCCATGGTAGCCAAATATGACATCATAAAGACAATTAACTCAATCTTTCATTTAAAACGTCAATCAGCGGTAGAAACAATAACAAAGCCGTTGCCCCGCGCCTGGTTTGGTAAAAAGCTGAGGGATGGGGCTGGAGAAGTGGAACCAGTCTAGAATTCATAGACAGAGCTATAAATCCAAGGACTGATCATCCATGATATCAAAATGATAGTTTTAACCACATTTTGAGGCTATATAGCCTAGTGTTTGTTCAAATTTTCTTTGTTTATATTTTGGGTTCTGATGGGGAACAACAGTTGAATTAAGCTCATTAGGCATTTGTAAGTTATATTCTTCAAGAATCAATGGGTACATATCATCAAGTCAAAAAATGGATGTAGCAACTGCTGATTGACACTTTAAAAGTCCAATGCAGCCATTTCTATCTCAATATCAAATCATTTCTGGGTAACAATTAGGCATATTACTGTAATTGTTTTAAATTCAAATGGTCAAAATGAAACAAAAATAGCTTCTTAGCAAAGAGGAATTTCTCAAGTAAGTATTTTGCTAGGACTGTCTGGGAGTGGTCTGAGTGGGGAGGGGAAAACTGAAAACTAGCTGTTGTTGGCAGATTTGGTTTGGAACTCTCGATCTTATTGGTCTATTAACTAATTTACCATCTGGTGATGTCACCCAGCTGGCTGAAATTTCAGGCCGTTTTTCCTAACAGCTCTTACACTAAAAGGGCATTATTATTCACATTTTAAAAATGTTATTCCAACGTCATAGTGTGGAAATATATATATATAAAACACAGGAAAATCACGTTTTTGACTGCACTGGGCCTTTAAATACTGACAGGCAATGGCCTTCAGTACAATGGGCCATAACTACAATGGGCCATCATCAACTAGCAAACATTATCTTGTGTTTGTATATGGCCTACACTTCTGTATTCTGTGATATCAAACAAACAATATCTATTGATCAGCATCCTATTGATAGTCATATTGATCAACATCCCTTTGTATTCTGTGGTTTTATGGTGGTTCCCCTGGAGGTACAACATGATGAGAGCCATACGGAAGATAAAGTAAGGTGAAGGAAGAAAGTAAAGGTGTCGAAAGAACAACTTGTGTTGCTGAGAGACTTTCTTCTTGGTGCGAAGTTTCCAACCAACATTGTTTGTTTCGGGGGATATTTGCATGGTGTAGTTTTAGTCAGACTCAAAACACAAAACCGAGGAGAAGAAAAGCCCCATACCTGTACTGGCCCCTCCTGGGTCTAGTGCCAAGTCCATCACAGGAATATGCTCTCTCTCTCTCTCTCTCTCTCTCTGACAAATGACAAATGCAAAAAATAAGGAGGGGAGGTTTAGAAAACAGACAAACACTATAGCTACATCACAGAGTCCTCATCAGCTATCCACCTTCATCTATCTGATCAGGTTAGTTCACTCTCAGCTTCATCTGTCTACCACTCATTGTATACTAAATCGCAAGACTTCACTTTTCAATTACAAGAGATAAGATAGTACTTTATTAATCCCCAAAGGGGGGAATTTGTATGTATCAACTGGTACAAACAAATTTCCCCTTTGGGCATTACAGATGTAGGATCTTAATTTGTTTCTAATAATTTTACTGTACAGCAGGAAATGCAAACTTGTAGTGTACTCAAGATTTTAAAAGTATTCTAAAGTTTGCATTTCCACTTAAAAATATCAGACTTGATTTGCCCTAACGAAAAATGTATCAACCCCTATATATTTTTTCTCCATTAATTATAATCCACATAACAATTCACATTTCCTGTTGCTGCAGGATTATTTTACCGCTGTAGCAAACTGGCTCACATTAAGATCCTACACCCCATAATAAAGTACTATCTTATAATGTAATTATGATGTATAGGGTTTATTACTTTGGTATCAAGAAGTCAAGAACCTTTCCTATAAGTTGATTTTTGTGAAAAATTATGATGTACTGAAAGTTTAGTTGGTAAACCTCATTATAAACTGGGTGGTTCGAGCCATGAATACTGATTGGCTGACAGCCGTGGTATATGGTTTGACAAAACATTTAGTTTTACTGTTTAAAGTACGTTGGTAACTAGCTTATAATAGCAATAAGGCACCTCAGGGGTTTGCGCTATATGGCCAATATAACACGACTAAGGGCTGTGTCCAGGCACTCCGCGATGCGTCGTGCCTAAGATCAGCCCTTAGCCGTGGTATATTGGCCATATACCACACCCCCTCGTGCCTTATTGCTTAAATGTATGTGGAGGAGAGTGTTTGAGACTTATGACATTGGTGGGTAACCTATACATAAGAGATTTGCTTTTGTCTACTGCAGAGTCTGCTGATACGTTTCCTCAGAAGAGACACCATGGGCAACAATAGCACTTCCTCCAAAAGCAGTAGCCCTAAGCCACCACCCTGCAACATAAGCAACTCTTCTTTTTGCGGGGACCATAACTCCAATGGCACCAATAGTTTTGCCACGTCATCATTTGCTGAATATTTATGGTTATTCTACGGCATAGATAGCAGCATAGACGAGGTGATGCAACAGTGCCACATACTTGGCGATTCCATTGTGTGGTTGAGCATCAAGATCTTCACCCTGTTGACATGTCTCCCAGCTAATGTGGGCCTGCTGTGGCTGTTGATGAGCAGCAAGAAGGCCCTGTCAGCCTCCAAGGTCCTGGGACTCAACCTGTCTATCCTGGACATCCTCTACTGCCTCTGCCTGCCCATAGACATCTATACTGCCATGCACCACGACGCGTCCCAACAGATGCTCACGGCGGCCGAAGCCCTCTCCGCCCTCAACATCTTCGGATGTCCTCTCCTGCTGGCCTGCATGTGTGTGGAAAGATACCTGGCTGCAGCCCACCCCATGGCCTACTTACGGCTGGGGAAGTGGGAGTACCGCGCCGGGTTATGTGCCCTTGCCTGGCTCCTCACCCTGGTGGTGATGCTGCTGGCCTACTTCCAGGGGGTGTTCTCAATGGCTCTGTATTTGGCCCTCACCACTTCAGTCCTGTTCCTGATCATGCTGCTGTGTCTGGTAGGCATTGTGTGGGTGCTGTGCCAGAGCGGGCCTGGGGAGGGCTCCGGGTCAGGGTCTGGGGGCAGCAGGAACCTGAAGAGGAGAGCTCTGAAGAACATCTTGGCCGTGCTGGTGCCCTCGGTGGTGGTTTACACGCCTCTGGTGGCCCTGGTGCCCTTCATGTCCATGTGGCATCCGGAGGAGGAGGACCAGGAGGCTAACCGCGTACACTGCCGCATCCTTCAGCTTCTCCTGGCCTTCCCCAACTTCGGCCTGTTCATCGGACCCCTGTTCTACCTGGCCCACATCAGGCAGCTGCTCCCTTGCTGTAGGAAGGGGGATGATAAAGCACTAGCAGACCCAAAGACACAGGCAGAATAGGACAGAATCTTTCAGGTGTCTTTAGATACACAGTAAATAGTTCAATATTCCTGTGCTCCAGTATGAAATGTATATTTATGACAGTTACCAAGGTAAAGATGTTTTAATCACATTTATATTTTTCTAGCCTGGGCACCAGTCTGTTTGTGCCATCAAGCTACTCCTTGCCACTCCTTGTTATGAAACACATGATGACGAGCTGACATGATAGCACAAACAGATCTGGGACCAGGCTAATTCATTAGTAAGTTTAATTATATGAAGTTTGATATCGTATGGAATGTTTTATTTAGAGCTGTCATCCAATTAAGTAAAAAGAGATGATGAAAACAGATGTTGTGGTTTTGTTGCCTCACAACCTCCCTCTCCACTTCCTCTAGGCGCTCACCCTGCAGAGTCAACAGAGGTAAAAGACCATGAAAAGGTTTGCGTAATCTTTTCTTGTGACGCACCAAGGAGGACTCATCCCTATCTTTTTCCATTCAGTGTGAAACTGAACCATGCAAATATCTTAGGAAAGATAAACATTTGGGTCTGTCTTTTCACTCTCAACTCACATAAACTGAGACCAATTTGCCTGCTGTATAACGAGCAGTGTGCTTTTTCTCTGTACAGTGCCTTCATAGAGTTAATAGATCCAATTCTACAGAGGTTACTTTATGTCATAAAGTAATATAAGCTGTATGGATCATCATGCCCATAGGAAATCAATTGCTTATTGTAAGAACAACTTGTCGGCTCATCAAATCTAGCCAGTGTTTGTCAGTTACTACGTGACCTGATGCAATTGTGATGATTACAAATCCAAGAATTGTTTTTATTTTTTATTAACCTTTATTTTACTAGGCAAGTCTCTTAAGAACAAATTCTTATTCACAATGACGGCCTACACCGGCCAAACTCGGACAATGCTGGGCCAATTGTGCGTCGCCCTATGGGATTCCCAATCACGGCTGGTTGTGATACAGTCTGGATTCGAACCAGGTTGTCTGTAGTGACACCTCTAGCACTGAGATGCAGTGTCTTAGACCACTGCGCCACTTGGGAGCCCCGAGTGAGGGTATGTTGACATTTATTTATGAGAAAATATAGAGTTTTTGTTTAGCACACATATTGTGGCTATGGGTTGGTAGTACTGCCACACACATAGCCACTTTAGGTTTGGGCATCACCTGAGCTCTCTGGTGCCTCAGGCTTGAGGATTAACCCTGGAATAAAATGTTTCTATAACCTCTACACGACACTCTTCGTTGACGGCCTCCTGAAGCTTTGGTCTGTCCACCAGTCTCTCCTTTATTTCAGCTTCTGTACAAGAAGAAAATAACATAATGTGAACAGATGGAATAGAGTATAGAACTATTCAAGTTGTCAGTACAGAAGAAGAGAAACTGTAATCCCTCTTGGACAGATTTATTAAGCATTTGCATCAAGTGCAAAGTTGGGACCAGGCTAGTACAGTAGTTTGCATCATAGAAAGCCTAATTTGGGCCAGGTGTTTATAGCACTGATAACCTAGTCTCAGATCTCTTTGAGCTGTCTTGTCAACTTTGGTATGACAATGATTGATCATAGGAGTTCACAATACAGCATAAACATATCTGGGATCAGGCTAGTGTAGCTCATAGAATTAGGAATTAGAAATTGGTGTAGCTTACCTGTCTCTGGGGATGGACGGCAGCCTGGTCTACAGCCTCCTCTGGTCTCCTGGTGGTTGGATTCAGAGCCAGGCAAGGCTGTGTACCAACACTGACCCCCAGCCCCTCCTGCTAACCCCTGGCCTGTGTGGTAAAAATTCCTTTTACTACATTAACAAGCTACTAACTGGCTACTGTAGCCTTTTCTTTCATTTCTAACTGAAGTTCTAGATATATCAATATAAACCATAACAATCAAACATGTTTCAAATGCACAGCAGCAGATTATACTTCTTTGTGAGACTAATTGCTTTCAAAACACCAATTACAATAGAACAGTTTGTTTTCCCTACCTCATCCATTTAAAGTTATTTCAGTGTCAGGCTCTGGCCATAGAGAGGCCTATTTGCTTCTCTATGGAGCTATGGTCAGTCTGACAGTGTCTTTCTTTTCTGTTTCTGTGTAGGTTTTGGGTTGGATCCCTAATTAGAGGCAGCTGCACTGCATTGTCTCTAATTAGGGATCATATATATGTTTCTGTCTTTCACTCTTGTGTGGGTCGTTGTCGCTATATGTCGCAGTCACGGTGAAAGTAAGTGTGCTCATTTGTTACGTCCGTTCATGTCGTGTTTGTTTCGGGTATCGTGACGTTTTTGTATATCGTGTTTTGTTTTGTGTTGTATAGTTTGTTCCTTTTTGGTTATGTTATACATAGTATAAATAAATCATCATGTCGAACTATAATCCCTGCACTGCGTCTTGGTCTCTCCACACACACAACTGGGACAGAACGACCCACCACGAGGAGACCAAGCAGCGTCATGAACGGGGCTCGAGATGGCAAAAAGGCCGAAAGCACCCCCAAGAAGAATTTGAGGGGGGGTTCTGGGGATGGTCTGGTAGCGGTGAAGAAGCGCCAGTACCATTTCCCATGTGGCCTAGGGTGGGGCCGGAGGACTATGAAAGGGCTCTTGA
Source organism: Thymallus thymallus (assembly GCA_023634145.1). Classification (NCBI taxonomy): domain Eukaryota; kingdom Metazoa; phylum Chordata; class Actinopteri; order Salmoniformes; family Salmonidae; genus Thymallus; species Thymallus thymallus. Next base: position 31,475,582 of record CM042413.1, read on the forward strand.
GCAATGGAGGCAAGGAGGGACGGAGCTGGCGATGAAGGGGCCCATGGTGAGCATCCCCAGTCCGGGTCCGGTCATCGGCTCCACTCCCATGCCAGAGCAGTCCGCTTCACCGGTGTCCAGTCCGGGTCCAGACCTCTGCTCTGCACCCCGCACCCGACCTCCAGTGCGCCTTCCCAGTCCGGTACGTCCCGTGCCAACTCCACGCACCACACCATCGGTGCGCTCTCAGCACCCTGAGAGGTTGGCGAAAGAGGATCGCACACCACTTCGTCTGCCCACATTTCATGATCGGGAGAAGCCAGAGGGGTTTCATAAATACCCAGAGGAGGAGCAGACGAGGTGGTGGAGAGCCTGGGTTGCGCTTCCGGTGGAGGTGCAGAAGGACCCATTCCTCCGGGAGATCGAGGAGGAGAAGGAGCGCCGACGGGTGCTAGTGCTGAGGCTAATGGACAGACGAGCACCTCCAGCGAAGGTCCGCAGCCCGGAACCTCCAGCGAAGGTCAGCAACCCTGAACCTCCAGCGAAGGTCAGCAGCCCGGAACCTCCAGCGAAGGTCCGCAGCCCGGAACCTCCAGCGAAGGTCCGCAGCCCGGAACCTCCAGCGAAGGTCCGCATCCCGGAACCTCCCGCTCCGCTCAAGTGCCAGAGCAGTCCGCCGTACCGGTTCCCGATCCAGCCGTCTGCTCCGCTCCAGAGCCAGAGCAGTCCACTCCACCGGTGCCCAATCCGGGTCCAGCCGTCTGCTCTGCTCCAGTGCCAGAGTACTCCGCCTTACCGGTGCCCAATCCGGGTCCAGCCGCCTGCTCCGCTCCAGTGCCAGAGCAGTCCGCTCCACCGGTACCCAATCCGGGTCCAGCCGTCTGCTCCGCTCCAGAGCCTGAGCAGTCCGCCCCACCGGTGCCCAGTCCAGGCCCGGTTGTTTTCCAAGCTCCATGGCCGGAGCTGGTTGCCCCACCGGTGCCCAGTCCGGGCCCGGTTGTTTTCCCCGCTCCGTGGCCGGAGCCGTTTGCCCCACCGGTGCCCAGTCCGGGCCCGGCTGTTTTCCCCGCTCCATGGCCGGAGCTGTTTGCCCCACCGGTGCCCAGTCCGGGCCCGGTAAATTTCCCAGCTCCATGGTCGGGCATAAGGAGGGGGCATGGGAGGAGTCTCTCGACATCGGCGGAGCCAGAACCGCCACCGGCGAGCTAATCTTCCCTCCCTGACCCCCCCCCCCCCCCCCCATGTATTGTGTTTTGTTGTTGGCGTCCAGGAGTCTGCGCCTTGGGGTGGGGGGGTACTGTCAGGCTCTGGCCATAGAGAGGCCTATTTGCTTCTCTATGGAGCTATGGTCAGAGTCTGACAGTGTCTTTCTTTTCTGTTTCTGTGTAGGTTTTGGGTTGGATCCCTAATTAGAGGCAGCTGCACTGCATTGCCTCTAATTAGGGATCATATATATGTTTGTCTGTCTTTCACTCTTGTGTGGGTCGTTGTCGCTATATGTCGCAGTCACAGTGAAAGTAAGTGTGCTCATTTGTTAAGTCTGTTCATGTCGTGTTTGTTTCGGGTAACGTGACATTTTTGTATATCGTGTTTTGTTTTGTGTTGTATAGTTTGTTCCTTTTTGGTTATGTTATACATAGTATAAATACATCATCATGTCGAACTATAATCCCTGCACTGCGTCTTTGTCTCTCCACACACACAACTGTGACATTCAGTGAAAAGAGCTTCAACTGTTTCACACTGTTATTTTTTCAGTGACTTGTTTTTTCTTAACTAACAAACAAAAACATTAAAATGCTAGTACGTTCTAGAATGTGTGGGCTGATATTGTGTGGGCTGATAATGTGTGGGCTGATAATTCTAGTATTGTGCAATGAATGCAGTAGCACATAACAAAAGCGTCATGTCAACAAAATGCACCCTGTCTCACAATGAACTCTCATAAGAATGAGGAATTAAAGGTGCATAATTCAGACAGACAGACAGACAGACAGACAGACAGACAGACAGACAGAAAGAACGTTTGTGTATTTTTCTCCCTACAGAAAAGGACATAAAGTCACAATGAAACTAGAAATGAAAGTAGATTGTGAAAAGTCAATTCAAGATACATTGTTTTGAATTGAATGAACTCAAAAGACAATTAGTAAGTCCCTCCATGGACAATGGCTATTGACACTGTCAGTGAGTGTCGGCTTGTGCACTGGTAAAATGAAGTGCTTCGTAACACCAAAACTAGTGGCAACTGAGCTGCCACCAACTTGAAGGAGACAACTTTAACTTTGCTGGAGTATTGAAACACATCATCCTGAGGTGTTGGGAAACATTACATGGTGTGTTGTAACACCCCTAAATCAAGTGTTGTGAAACACCTTGCCAGGGACTGGGAGCACTAACAGAAAAGGTTGAAAACACTATTTTGGTGTTCCTGTTGAGTGCAGAATAAGATACCTTCTCTTTTTGTGCCGCTTCCTCTCTCTAAAGCTTCTAAACACCATTATGATGTTTTGAATCCTGTCTAGTGCAGAATCAGATATATTTTTCTGAAATGTCTTAATGTTTAACGTTGTTTCATGTATTTGATCATTTGCCATTATAGTGTATACCGTTTTGGCAGGCAATGCCAAGCAAAGTGTTCAAATTACCAGCAGTAACTGGAGATTGAACTACAAGAAATGTTGCACTTGCCTCTTCCATTGACAATCATGAATGTAGTAATTGGTTCTTATATAGAAATATACTTTTCTTTCTTCAAACATGCATACGACATTCTGTGAAAGAATCATAAAGTCAAACAATTTTAAATTACCCACAATCCTAAAAAGAGAGTCACGTTGCAAGATGGGAAATGAAAGGTGATTAAAACCAAAGACATCCAATGAGTTCAATCACTCTATCGTCTCTCTCTTCGTTTATCCTCATGAAAGATACTTACATTTTGAGCAAAATATTAAAGATGCACTATGCAGAAATCGCTCTTCCATTTCCTGGTTGCTAAAATTCTAACAACTCTCCTAATTTCGGTTTATGTGACAAAACAAGCAAGTATAGTGTAGAGAATCATTGTACCATCTAAACAGCTGTGAAATATATTTTCCATAAACAAAAATATTGTATTTTCAGCTGTTTGAAGCTGGTGACAAAACCAAAAGAAACAAAAACGAAACTTAAGAACAGGAAGCATAGATATAGTGCACATAGTACAGATCTACTCCTTCTTAGACATGTTTTCAATGAGAATGACAGATCTATAACACACATTTCTATGTGAAAGTTACTTATTGCATCTTAAAGTTGGATTTACATTATCTTGGTAAAATTAAATTAACAAATCATTGAAACCACTTGCATACATTTTTATAAATATATTTTTAGGGTATTTTGACACTTTATTGAGATTGTTATGGAATGACAGAGGAATTACAGATATGTGAGAGAAACAGATTGAAGGGTTGGAGCAGAGAATTTAACCCCGGTCTTCAGTGGAAAGAGGGATGACCTGTCCAAGCCGGGTGCGCTACCGCTTGACCAGGGGTTCTGCATGACTTTAATACATTTTTATTAAGTATATGTAGTTATTTTTTGTCAATTTTTATTCACCCCACAATACTTTCTGACAGTGTGGTTGAGGGGGTAAAATGGAAACGAAATGTAACATCTTACTTGCCCCTCCTTTCTGAACTGTCAAAATAAAGTGTTTAAAAAAGAAAGGTGGAATTCCACAAAAAATATTCTCCATAGGCCATTATCATCAATCAATATTTAGGCTATAAACTATTTGCATTTCTAAACAATTGATTGCATGAGAAACACAGTTTTTGTGTTTTGATGCTGCCTTTTACATTCACTGAAATGCCAAAAAGTATTCACTGCACTCTCTGAAAAACACCAATATTCAGGTTGAAGAACCAATTTGGGTGTTTCAGAATACTACTTTTCTGTTTTAAAACACATTCTATAGAAAAACACTTACTTTGGGTTTACATTCAAACACCCTCCAAACACCAGATCTCAGCTTAGGTGCACTGATTTTAATGGTTTCATTACACAATTAGGGTGTTCTGAGACTTTATATTTTCACAGTAGGCCCAGAATGTACCCAACTAAAACAGCAGAGGGTGGTCAAATGCAGTGTATTGTTGTCTGTGTCTGAAATACAGCTTTCACATAGGATTTACAGTATTTTACCTGTAAGAAAATTGGGCAATGTTTATATGACCCCTTACAAATAGGCCCATTTTTACCACATTCTTGCCTGTATATGTCTTTTATACCTCCTATGTGAATGCTGGCATGCAGATGTGGGTGGGCGTGGTAGTAGTGGTGTGCAGATGTGGGTGGGAGTGGTAGTAGTGGTGTGCAGATGTGGGTGGGCGTGGTAGTAGTGGTGTGCAGATGTGGGTGGGAGTGGTAGTAGGAGTGTGCAGATGTGGGTGGGCATCTATTTGAATAAATCCACTGAAGATACACCATCAAAAATAAACCATAATGAATTAGTTTAGGCAGGTCCTAAGAAATATTATAAGAATAATAAATGTATTTTAAAACCAACAGTCAACACAGACAGTATATTTTGTAGGAAGAATATAATGTAATATAACAGAATATAATACAAATAATATTTTTCCCACACAACTTATGTCATGGAAACTTGTGGAAACGCTGTCATAAAAATGCAGTATTTTGAAACAGAGACCAAGCCCATGCTTTTTTTATTAATGTTTCATCTCTTTCCTACCCTCACTTCACTTTGTTAGGGAGCGGGCATAGGGTCTCTTAATCATAATACCAACAGAACATAATAGCAATCCTATTTTCAAAAGCATGTGAGTCTGGTGTTAACATTTCAAAACCTCTGCGTCTTTTGGAGTTGCCTATACACGATCTAGCAAAACAATAGGCCTACACTGGGCTACTTTATTACATGCTAAATGTTTCTGATCAGTGATAGATGAGCGAACGAGCTATACCACCTCCACTTATTTGCCCAGCCAGAAGCCAAATAACCAAATAGGCCTAGCCTATAGGCTACAGATGGAGATTTAGTGAAAAAAAATTACATTGATTGAGACTAGTCATTGACGTCCTAGGCTTTTGGTCGGGATTAGGCCTAGATGCTAAGCAACTGCAAGTGATGAGCAAAATAATCTCCTTGTTAAACTATATAACATGCTGGAAAAACATTCTAATAAATGAGCCAACTAGACAAGATGATCATGAGCACCACTCACTTAGCTAACATTTCCCTAGCCTAATTGTAGCCTAACCAATATCCAAACAGAGATTCAGTGAAAAGAAAATCTGACATTGATTGATTTATCATTAGGAGTACCCAAGTTTGTTTCAAAGCAGTGCGATGACGCAGTCCCAATTAAAACAGTGCTAAAATTATAATCTAGTTGACCACACGGGGTAGGCTATTGCTTCAAACGGATTACAAAGAATTAATGACTTTGGGAGTTTCAGTAAACAACAATTTGATAAATGCCTTCAATTGCATTAGCCTACTTTATTCCAATATTTTCGTCATTCGGTGATAGGCCTATTTATTCCCACAGTAATTATTTATGGATCCACCCAGTTGTGGTTAGGTGCATGCTGGTGGGCTATGCGGAGATGAGAGAAGTGACATGCCTTGCAAAATTGAAAACTGGCAGGAGGATGGTTAACTGGCGCTGCCTAGCAACCATCAAGAGTTTAAGAGCGTAGTGCTCACCAATGCCGCCTCAGCATTGAGGCTACACTTCATACTAAACCCGTAGACAGAACAGAAGTTTACCGAAATGTTTTAGGCTACTATGGTCGTTAGGCGGAAACAAAAGTTTCGGCTTTGATACCAGCAACACCTTTCAGATATAAGGGAAAGGCGGAAAAAAAGTTGGATGTATGGTAAAGTTGGCAGAAAAACGTCTTAGTATGAAAGGGATAACGTGTCACTATCAAATAAAAAATCTAATTGTATTTGTCACATGCGCCGAATACAACAGGTGTAGACCTTACCGTGAAATTCTTACTTACAGGCCCTTAACCAACATTGCAGTTCAAGAAATAGAGTTAAGAAAATATTTACTAAATCAACTAAAGTAAAAAATTCAATAAAAAGTAACACGATAAAATAACAAGGTTATAGAGAGGGAGTACCGGGTCAATGTGCATGGGTACAGATTAGTCGAGGTAATTTGTACATGTAGGTAGGTGTAAAGTGACTATTTTAAAAAATATATAACCTTTATTTTACTAGGCAAGTCAGTTAAGAACAAATTCTTATTTATAATGACGGCCTACACCGGCCAAACTCGGACGACGCTGGGCCAATTGTGCGCCGCCCTATGGGATTCCCAATCACGGCTGGTTGTGATACAGTCTAGATTCGAACCAGGTTGTCTGTAGTGATGCCTCTAGCACTGAGATGCAGTGTCTTAGACCACTGCGCCACTTGGGCGCTCCGAGTGAGGAAAATATAGAGTTTTTGTCAGCTCGGGGATTCAGTCAGGCAACATTTCAGGTTACGGGCCGACATTCTAACCACTCGTCTACCTGCCGCCCCAATGAGTAGATAATAAACAGCGAGTAGCAGCAGTGTCAATGTAAATAGTTTAATTAATTGATTAATTGTTCAGCAGTCTTATGGCTTGGGGGTAGAAGCTGTTAAGGAGCCTTTACACTCTGCACACTGATGTAGGCCTACAGTAGCTCTATGCTCTAATGACTTTCACCAGGTGTTCTGTTTCGGCACCAAATGCTGGATTGCTTTAAGCAAGGTGTTCATCTTCATCTTGTATAAAGCAAAGGGATGACAGACAGAATTTGTCAGGTAGCCTATAAACAAATACAAAATCTCAAACAAAGGACACAGCACTCATTCATGCAGGCCATTCCAAAGGTCAATGTGGAAAATCAACAGTTGACTTTTCAAGTGTATTATTATACTTTCCACAATACATTTGAAATGAAAGACAAAAAAAATGTAATATTTGAAAGGATTATGCTCCTGTTAAATTGACACTTGATAAATGTGTCATGGATATGATATGCACACACACACACACACACAACTGTAGGTCTACCTGCATGCTTGCGGTTTCCAGACCTTTGAAGCGCGAACTATTATTGTAGCGGTTGCCTGGCAGTGTCGGCAGTATCAACTGCATCACTTTCCCATGGGACTGCCAGGGACGTAGACAGCAAGAAATAGAAGGAGGGAGATGCCGCTCTGCGCTCTATTCCCACATTTGGCAAACCGCCCTTGTAGGCTAGCCTACTTCTCACACCCTCGAGCTACTCTCGAGCCCTCGCTAGACCTAATAAGTGAATTCAACAGAAAACCAAGAACGTGATTGAGTTAATGGACCGTATGGCAAGAATCGGTGAGGTTAATTTGAAGAAAAAAAAAGATTTGCAAAGATTTGCGAAAGCTGAGTTTTCAGTCGTGATGCTGAGAGACCTTGTTTTAAATCAACAACCTCGAGCGAGGGGAGATTGACTTTCGAAGGACAGGTGCTAACTCTTAGCGTCAAAGACTGATGGTTATTGCTACAGAGGTGAGTAGACAAATCACACCTTATTACTATGTTGTTAATATGTTAATACGACCTCATCATTGTATGCTGAAATTGTCGGGGTATATTTTGGTAACTATGTGGTACTATCTGAATGTGAAAATAGTTGGCTTTTATTTTGTTTGAATTTCGACATGATTTCACAAAAGGGGAAATTACACTGCGCTGTGTCCTGGCTTCTATCAGATAAAACTCTAATTGTAGGCTGCTTTATTAATATATTCCTTAATGTGGTTATCCCATCACGTGGAATGGCATTGTGCATACGTTCTCTGGAGGCATGGGAGATTAAATATGTTAAATACATATATTTATTAAAATTCATTTTACAGACTCCATTGCAGTCCCCTGAAAACCCTATGTTATGCAAAACACCCAGTTGACATAAACCTTGCAAGCTAAGCAATATACATTCAAGTCAAGTTTCATTCATTGCCAGTAGGTTAAGATTAAGAAATATCATAATTATTGGCCAGGCTTTGGCTGTGCTGCACTAGTCAGAGGAAGAAGACATCCATATCTCCAGTGTCTCCCTTTTGACAGCTCACAGAACGGACTGGGGATTGATCCATAACGCTTCTAACAGATATCATATCCCCACTGTCATGAATGGAGAATAGTGGTGGAGAGAGAGAGATGACATATCCCCATTGTCATGAATGAAGACTGATATAGTGGTAGAGAGAGGAGAGGAGAGCAGAGGGGATATTTGTATTTTGCCTGTCCCCCCTGTGAAAATAAGATTTGACCTGAATGGAGAGGAGAGAGAAGAGACAGAGGGGATTCAAACAGATATCATCCCTGTCATGAATGGGGAGTAGTGGTAGAGAGGGAAGGAGAGGAGAGGGGATATTCGTCTTTTCACTTCTCCCTGTCTCCTCTATGAAAAGAAGACTTGAATGACCTGCACTCTGATCACACTGAATAATTTCTCTCCTCCTGGCTATAAATAGTCTCATCCTGTCTGTGCTCTGAGCACCTCACAGCCCCTGGCCGGGGAATCTGTGCACTACAGGCAGGGCTAGGAATCTGAGGAATCTGCACAGACACACATGCACTCACACACACACACACACACACACACACACACACACACACACACACACACACACACACACACACACACACACACACACACACACACACACACACACACACACACACACACACACACACACACACACACACACACACACACACACACTGCAGGACACAGTTCACTGTAGGAGCAGTCAACTGTGTTGGCTGGTATAGAGATGAGCATTATAAAAAATAACATTGAAAAAGTATGTCATATGTCATGACGGTTTGTCATGAACTGATATACGTTATGGTTCCTTAACATCCTAATCAAAGCTACTGGCAAGTATTTTAGAGATTATGGATAGCATAGAGCTTTCTAAATGGCATTAAATTAACTTAAGCACCATAGCATGAGCTGGACATATCAAGCCTAATTTCAGACCCACTTTCTGTATTAAGATTCATTTACCATAAAGACATGTAAAAGGTTGGCATATTACGTACACTCTCACAGAGAAAAGATAAAATCAAATCCTTCCAGGTTCTTCTGAGGAAAGCTATACGCCTTAATTATTCGTCCAGGATGTAAAATTAACCTCCTAAATAACTATTTCTATAAAGGGTCAGAGACATTAATAACAGTTTACAAAGGATCCCCTTATGTCGGTCTCAGAAAGAAAGGGGACACATCTCTGCTTGTTTTGTTCTCTGTCCAGGTCAACATATCCCCCAGAGAGTAGCAGCAGCGTCATCCCACAATGACCTTTGCTGCCACTGCTGGGTTGTGGTTGTTTGGTCCCTTGGGACGGGACAGAGGTGATCCGGATGTATTCATAGAGTGCGTCCCAAATGTTCCCTACATAGTGCACTACTTTTGACCAGGGCCCATAGGGCATCTCGTCAAAAGTGGTGCATTGGACCCTAGTCAAAAATATAGGGAATAGGAGGCCATTTGGGACACAACCATGGTGGTTAGCAATGGCTGCCTTCCATTTGGAGGAAACAATACTCGCCCAGGGATCCTTGGTGCATCTTATACAGTGCCTTGAAAAAGTATTCATCCCCCTTGGCATTTTTCCTATGTTGTTGCATTACAACCTGTAATTTAAATATATTTTTATTTGGATTTCATGTCATGGACATACATAAAATAGTCAAAAAAAATACAGAAACTAAAATAGTTATAAAAAATACAGAAAGTGGTGTGTGCATATGTATTCACCCCCTTTGCTATGAAGCCCCTAAATAAGATCTGGTGCAACCAATTACCTTCAGAAGTCACATAATAATTAGTTAAATCAAGTCCACCTGTATGCAATCTAAGTTTTACATGATCTCAGTACATATACACCTGTTCTGAAAATGCCCCAGAGTCTGTAACACCATTAAGCAAGGGGCACCGCCAAGCAAGCGGCACCATGAAGACCAAGACCAGGTCAGGGACAAAATTGTGGAGAAATATCCGAAACTTTGAACATCCCACGGAGCACCATTAAATCCATTAAAAAAAAAATGGAAAGAATATGGCACCTCAACAAACCTGCCAAGAGAGAGCCGCCCACCAAAAATCACAGACCAGGCAAGGAGGGCATTAATCAGAGAGGCAACAAAGAGATCAAAGATAACCCTGAAGGAGCTGCAAAGCTCCACAGTAGAGATTGGAATATCTGTCCATAGGACCACTTTAAGCTGTACACTCCAAAGAGCTGGGCTTTACAGAAGAGTGGCCAGAAAAAAGCCTCTGCTTAAAGAAAAAAATAAGCAAACACGTTTGGTGTTCCCCTAAGGCATGTGGGAGACTCCCCAAACATATGGAAGAAGGTACTCTGGTCAGATGAGACTAAAATTGAGCTTTTTGGACATAAAAGGAAAACGCTATGTCTGGCACAAACCCAACACCTCTCATCACCCCGAGAACACCCACAGTGAGGCATGGTGGTGGCAGCATCATGCTGTGGGGATGTTTTTCATCGGCAGGGACTGGGAAACTGGTCAGAATTAAAGGAATGATGGATGGTGCTAAATACATGGAAATTCATGAGGGAAACCTGTTTCAGTCTTCCAGAGATTTGAGACTGGGACGGAGGTTCACATTCCAGCAGGACAATGACCCTAAGCATACTGCTAAAGCAACACTCGAGTGGTTTAAGGATTAACATTTAAATGTCTTGGAATGGCCTAGTCAAAGCCCAGACCTCAATCCAATTGAGAATCTGTGGTATGACTTAAAGATTGCTGTACACCAGCGGAACCCATCCAACTTGAAGGAGCTGGAGCAGTTTTGCCTTGAAGAATGGCCAAAACTCCCAGTGGCTAGATGTGCCAAGCTTATAGAGACATACCCCAAGAGACTTGCAGCTGTAATTGCTGCAAAAGGTGGCTCTACAAAGTATTGACTTTGGGGGGGTGAATATTTATGCACGCTCAAGTTTTCTGTTTTTATGTCTTATTTCCTGTTTGTTTCACAATGAAACACATTTTGCATCCTCAAAATGGTAGGCATGTTGTGTAAATCAAATGATACAAACCAAAAATCAATTTTAATTCCAGGTTGTAAGGCAACAAAATAGGAAAAATGCCAAGGGGGGTGAATACTTTCGCAAGCTACTGTAGCGCTATGCTAATGGCTGCTAAGCATCTTCACAGAGCTGTGATGTTTTAGACCAAGTCAGTGCTTTTACATGGAGTGGAGTTACTTTAGCTCTCCTCCTCTCAAGTTGTCTGTGTTTTTTTTGGTTGACTATGTGCCTATGAGTTCCTTTGAAGGGTTCCAAGAGAACATCAATTGCTTTTCATCTGAGAATCCATCTGATGAAGGCCACTGAGTATGAGCTGACCTTCTTCTGTTGATGCAAGATCATTAGCAGGTAGCCTAGTGGTTAAGAGCGTTGAGCCAGTAATCGAAAGGTTGCTTGTTTGAATCCACAATCTGACTAGGTGACTAGGTGTCTGCTAAATGACAAAAAAAAATATTTAAACTCTAATGTTAATGGAAAGATTGTGTCATTGATAGAATATTGTGAATGTATTCAGTAGCTCATAGTTTGATGTAAGGATGAATCTGTTAAAAAATGTTTGCAGTTTTCTAATCATGGACCTTTGTCTGACCCTGACATTTACAGCAATATCTCTGAAACGTTTACAGCAGTATCCCTGAAACGTTTACAGCAGTATTCCTGAAGCATTTACAGCAATATCCCTGAAATGTTTACAGCAATATCCTCATGATCAGGAATAGCTGTGGTGCTTTGTGATAGAAGAAAGGGCATGCAGTCTTTCTCTCCTCCTCTCCTCCATAAAGGGCTTTCATATGGTGGCAACAAAGCAATAAAGCCCAAACTACGGGACAAATGGGTTATATTGACTCATGCTGGAATACACTATATATCTTATAAAGGAAAAGCTTGGATGAAATTATTAATTCTTCAGAGTTAATGAAAGGGGCAAATACAATTTAGTTCAGATCAAGACTCTATACCATATATGGAACTTGAGTGCAACAAAAGGTGATGTTGAAATAGTGTTTTCCAAAGCAGTTTGATAACTGTGCGGCTTTCAATTTCCGCGCTGCCTTGGGAGCATGACATTTCGTTAATTCACACCAATTTATTCCCCTTTTCATACTCTAACCCCTTATTTAGCATGGGTAAAGGTTTTCCAAAATCACATGTAATGACTGAAATAATATGAGAGCTAGTAGAATGAATAATAATAGAACTGCAAGCAGCAGTAAAATGTGGTGCTGGCTTATGAGCAGGCTGAAAGAGAGATGCATGGAATCATTATACATCCTTCCTCGTGTACATATAACAATTGAACACACTTTAGGTTTACGTTTAAAGTTGATAGAGTGAAGAACAGTGGAGATATTAGGGTTTATTTGAGAAACCAAAATATATATTTTTTACAACGATGCCATGCAAGTTTGTTCCTTATGATGAGAAACACTGACAATCTGCTAATCTGCAAAGTCTGACCTATTAACTGGCCCTCAAATTTGCTCCAAAACACTACAACAACCTTTAGAATAGCTTTTCAAGTTTTGTGTTACACTCATGCTAACGTCAAACCATAGGGCATAGCTAACAACTTTCATAATCTTGTCTAAGTGATATTCACTGAGTGTACAAAACATTAAGGACACCTGCTCTTTCCATGACATAGACTGATCAGGTGAATCCAGGTGAAAGCTATGATCCCTTATTGGAAGTCACTTGTTTAATCCACTTCAATCAGTGTAGATGAAGGGGAGGAGACAGGTTAAAGAAGGATTTGAAGCCTTGAGACAATTGAGACATGGATTGCGTATGTGTGCCATTCAGAGGGTGAATGGGCCAGACAAAAGATTTAAGTGCCTTTGAACGGGGTATGGTAGTAGGTGCCAGGCGTACCAGTTTGAGTGTGTCAAGAACTGCAATGCTTTCACCCTCAACAGTTTCCCGTGTGTATCAACAATGGTCCACCACCCAAAGGAATTCCAGCCAACTTGACACAACTGTGGGAAGCATTGTAGTCAACATGGGCCAGCATCCCTTTGGAACCCTTTTGACACCTTGTAGAGTCCATGCCCCGACGAATTGAGGCTGTTCTGAGGGCAAAAGGGTGTGCATCTCAGTATAATGTTTTGTACACTCAGTGTACTTTGATATTGGCCAAATTGCAATTGGGCATTGAGATATTACGACATGTGCGGAAGAACAATAAGATGAATTCCATCCAAACCAATAGGTTTGCTTCAATATTGGAGTCATTGAAATTTCAGTGCAGATAGAAAGATCGATTCACAGATACTAGGAAATGTAGATTATGATATCAGCAGTATAATCTGTTAATATTATGGGTGAAGACATCCTCCTCCTCCTCCACAGTATAAAAATGCCTTCAATGTCAGCTAAAGAGATTATTAATCCCTCTTCAGACTCTGATTAAACATATAATCTTACACTTAATGATGTGGAGGCCAGCTACAAACGACAGTACAGTACAGTAAATCGTGCTCTGTAGCATCTATGTGTATGTTTATCCCAACAAATATGTTTGTTTGGTTTACTAACTGAACTGAGGTAAGGTAAAGGTTACATTATGGCCAAGAACAACAGAACATAGAACTGTGTATAAGCATCTAAACTGCAATTGTATCCTTTTGTCCTTTATGATCGGTCAACTCTTAAAGGAGAACTCTAACCACAAACTAGACTGGGAGATATAGTCTAGGTCAGGGGTATTCAATTCTTACCCTACGAGGTCCAGAGCCTGCTGTTCTTAATTACACCCACCAGGTCTAAATCCTTGCCTGATTAGAGGGGAACAATGAAAAAAAGCAGTGGAGGTCCAACTCTGAGGTCCAGAGTTGAGTTTGATGGGTCTAGGCCTTAGTGCATAAAAACAGACTTCAAACCACTACTTTCAAGTAGTTTGTCTGAATTGTCAATGGTGTATCACACAAGTTTGCCTTTTTTTATTTCTCTTGTTTTCTTTCCAATAGAGCTTTGTACCAGGATCCAAACCAATAACTCATTGGTAGTATTGCAGCAGCAGACAGCACCCGCTGCTCTCAGAGGACCCACTTCATCCATTCTTCAAATCATAAAAGCGAGAGTCACAATATTGATACAGCAAACACATTCTGAATGGTTCAATATTACCAATCGTTTCCAATTTCAGAGTGCTGATGATCCACCTCTGGATATATTGTGTGGCGATCAGCTGTGTGATGGATGGATGGTTGCAATCCTTGTCTCTCTGTCCATTCTGCAGATAGAGCTATTGTCTGTAGGTTATCATCAGACAGCTCTAGACCTAGGTTAAAATACTATTCGAAAATAATTTAAAATACTTTATTTGGTATTGATTGAGCTTGCCTGGCGCCCTGGAACCAATATAACAGTCCAATATAACAATGTGCAGTCTCCGCCCATCTGGCACTCCAGTCAGGCTAAAGCATAATTTATAACGTTTTGAAAGATTTAGAATAGTATTTGAACCCAGGTCTGGACAGCTGATACAGTGGGATAGAGATATATACTGTAGACAGCTATTGATCTGAGTGAGAGTTCTCCATCTGTCACGTTAAAACATTTCCGCAGTATTGAAGGTCCTCAAGAACACAGTGGCCTCCATCATTCTTAAATGGAAGAAGTTTGGAACCACCAAGACTCTTCCTAGAGCTGGCTGCCCGGACAAATTGAGCAATTGGGGGAGAAGGGCCTTGATCAGGGAGGTGACCAAGAACCCAATGGTCTCTCTGACAGAGCTCTAGAGTTCCTTTGTGGAGATGGGAGAACCTTCCAGAAGGACAACCCTCTTTGCAGCTCTCCACCAGTCAGGCCTTTATGGTAGAGTGGCCAGACGAAAGCCACTCTTCAGGAAAAGGCACATGACAGCCAGCTTGGAGTTTGCCAAAAGGCACCTAAAGACTCTCAGACCATGAGAAACAAGATTCTCAGCTCTGATGAAACCAAGATTGAACTCTTTGGACTCAATGCCAAGCGTCACGTCTGGAGGAAACCTGGCACCATCCCTACGGTGACGCATGGTGGTGGCAGTATCATTCTGTGTGGATGTTGTTCAGCGGCAAGGACTGGGAGACAAGTCAGGATCAAGGCAAAGATGAACAGAGCAAAGTACAGAGAGACCCTTGATGAAAACCTGCTTGAGAGCGCTCAGGACGTCAGACTGGGGCGAAGGCTCACCTTCCAACAGGACAACGACCCTAAGCACACAGCCAAGACAACGCAGGAGTGGCTTTGGGACAAGTCTCTGAATGTCCTTGAGTGGGCCAAAAATCTCTATAGAGACCTGAAAATAGCTGAGCAGAGGTTCCGGTGACATCACCAACTTGAATGGCAGCCTAAAATAACATCTCCTCCTGAAAAATAACTACCTTGCCCCGTTACGTGGACAAATACTGAATTTATTGATAGTTACTGAATTGTGGCAAGAATGGGAAAAAGGGATGGAAACAAGAAAAGCATCGTTGTAGAACCTGTAAACGAAGAAAATGCAGAGGACAGCTCACCTACACAGACACAAGATGGCGAAACTAACCCTCACCTGGATGACGCTGTTAGTTTAGCAAAAGTTTTGGAGGAGATACGAGGCTTTCGCAAAGACACGAAACAACAACTGAATGATATTGAATCCGAGCTCTCCAACGTTAATAAAAAAATAGAGAAGGCAGAATCGCTAATTGAAATGGTAGAAGGTCGAGCTTAAAACATGTAACAAGTGCTCAGCAAGATGATAAAAGTGATGAATCAGCAAGAAAATAAACTGCTCGACCAAGAAGGGAGATCTCGACGGGAGAATATAAGGATATATAATGTTCCCGAAGGAGCGGAGGGATCGTCTATGGTTGAGTACATGTAAAAGTTACTACGGGACACGCTGGAGATCCCCCCGAATACGGAACTTCACATTGAGAGAGCACACCGGGCGCTCGCCCCCCGAGACCTCCCAGGGACAAGGGAGACAAGCCGCTGTCAATAATAGTCAGATTCCTAAGCTACAAAATCACAGATCAGATTCTGCGCAAGGCTTGGGGAAAGAAGGTGTTTCTGAACGGGAGACCAATATACTTTGATCAAGACTACCCCCCGGAAATCCTGCAGAAGCATAAGGAATACTATGAAGCGAAGCAAGTGCTGACGCAGAGAAAGATCCGATTCCAGACACCGTTCCCTGCCAAACTACGAGTGTTCTATGAGGACAGCACGTGTCTGTACCAGACAGCAGGGGAGGCGACTACATGAAGGACAGAGGACTGCCCGTCGGCGTGATCACACCGAGGGAGAGCCTAGCTGAGGAACTCTCCCGGTGGGAGGACCGGGACAGCGGGGGACTAGAGAGGCGCAAGAGCAGAATATCAGGGAGAAACTGCGAGCTTTCGGAAGGCAGTTCTCACCTTAAGAAATACACATTCGAATGTGGATATTTTGCTACTCTATCTTGTTTTATTTCCTACATTCCCTACCTTTTTCCCAGTCCAAGTGAGAATATATACAGTATACATGAGAGTATTACACAGATAAATTATTTCTGTGTAATGGACAGAGACAGGAGCTGCAATGGGGGCCCTCAGCCTACAGGTAGAAGGGGCTTTCCCCCACAGCTAGACGTTTCCTCTAGCTCAGCCCAGGATCATCTATTAGACCCCAACCTTGGAATCACGCCTTATTTACATATCATTTCTCTTGTGGTCCTTTGTTCTTGTTTGTTTGGGGAGTAGATCTGTTAAGTTTTATTTTGTTACTTTCAATGATACACTGACAGTTAAGTACATATGGCAAATGACTGGCTAAAAGGTAAAATTTGTTTCCTTTAATGTTGATGGGTTGCTGAATCCAATCAAACGTAGTAAAATGTTTATAGAAAGAACAAGCATATATTTACAGGACACTCATTTAAATGATAATGAGCATGGAAAACTAAAGAGAATGGGTTTCACTAATCTGTTTTTCTCTTCATATAAATCAGGACATAGGCGAGGAGTTGCTATTCTCATCTCAAGCAAGCTACATTTTGAAAAAGTATTTGAAATGGGAGATAAGGAAGGCAGATTTATTTTAGTAAGGGGGAATATAGATGGGAATTCAGTTACTCTACTGAATGTATATGCACCCCCAGGAAGTGATATTGGCTTCTTCCAGAAACTTTGAAATATCATGATAACGGAAACAGAAGGTCTTTTGATATGTGGGGGAGATTTAAATATACATCTACAACCAAGGTTAGACTCTTCCAGTAGAAAAACCCATGATACATATTCCCTGCATAAGAAAGTTAACACACTTTTTGAGGATATTGGTCTAATTGTTAGACCTTTTCCCCAATAGAAGGGATTATGCGCACTACTCTGCCCCCCCATTCCCTGTATACAATAATTTGGGAAAGATAAAGACAAAATAAACATCTGTGGAATTGGGACGATAGATTTAAGTGATCATGCACCTATATATTTATCGGTCGAGTTTATCCTGCGACCAAGGCATAATAATACATGGAAACTAAATTCAAGTCTACTCAATGACCCCTATTTTAAGGAACAAATTAGAAAATAAATCAGTCTTTACTTAGAGTTCAATGATAATGGAGAGGTCTCACCTCCCATTTTACGGGATATTTTGAAGGATATTAATAAGGAAAATCATAGCCATATCTTTATTTAAAAAAACTCTAGAGGTATTACAAAACAAGCTGAAGGAACTAGAAAGAGCACATAAATTGAGGTTGGCGTAGGTTACTTTGGAGGAAATTAGAAAAGCTTGGCCACACAGGTTTTATACGACAACGCCGAACACAAGACAATATACAAAGGACACTACACGTTATGGATCACATACAAAAAAATGGCCTTGAGTCAATAGTGGTAAGTGTGGACGCTGAAAAGGCATTTGATTCGGTTAGTTGGAACTATCATTACAGAGTTCTGCACAGATTTGGTTTACATGAGACAATTATTTAAGCTATACAGGCACTGTATGACAATCCTACGGCTAGGGTTAAAGTCAATGGTTATTTATCAAATAGTTTTACCCTGGAAAGAGGTACGAGACAGGGTTGTGCATGGTCGCCGCTACTCTTCGCATTATATTTTGAACCATTAGCTCAGTACATCAGACAAAATACAGATATCAGGGGAATTACAATTAAAGAGACGGAGCATAAACTGGCCTGCTACGCGGATAACATTTTGATCTATCTAGGGCAACCAACATATTCTTTACCTAAATTGATGCAATCATTTGATCAGTATGGTAAATTATCAGGATACAAGATCAACATAGGGAAAACCCAATTGCTTTAATATAACTATAGCCCACCAGGAGAAATTGAAAGCAGGTACCCCCTGGCATGGCAAACAGAGTCTTTAAAATATTTGGGCATCAACTTACCAAAGGATCTTGTAAAACTGTCAGAATGCAACTACTCGCATATACATAAAAAATTAAGGAAGACATAGCAAGATGGGATCTAATTCCTTTCTTTAGTCTCAGCTCAAGGATTGAATCCATTAAAATGAATATACTGCCCAGATTCTTATATCTATTTCAGACCCTGCCAATAGAGATTAACCAAAACCAATTCAATGAATGGGACAAAATGTTATCAAGGTATATATGGCAAGGTAAAAGACCTAGGGTTCGTCTCAAAACTTTTCAATTAGCCAAAGAAAAAGGGGGATGGGGCCTACCCTCTCTTAGGGATTATTACTTTGCAGAACAGATGAGAGCTATGATATGCTGGTGCAACGCATCATATAATGCTCAATGGAAAAACATTGAAGAGAAAATACCCCCCATTCCCATACAGGCAATCTTAGCTGATAACAACCTTCAAAGGTACATAAATGATATTGATAATCCATGAGTGAAGTGTACTCTTAAAATATGGAAAACCGTTATAAAAGAATACAAATTAGCGGGGGATACTGTAATTCTTAAATGGTGCGCATATGACTCACTCACTCATATTACACCCAACAAATTATACGCTAGATTTAAGGACTGTGCAGCTAAAGGGATAACAGCTCTATACAATGTAATGAATGGCGGAACACTGCTCAGTTTTGCTTAAAGATAGCTATTTATTAGACAAACAGGATTTAACCGAGGCAAGTACATATTTGATAGGATTATTTAGAAAAGCATATAGTTCAGCTAATAGTGGGGGAATTATTTCATGCATATACAGTGGGGAGAACAAGTATTTGATACACTGCCGATTTTGCAGGTTTTCCCCACTTACAAAGCATGTAGAAGTCTGTAATTTTTATCATAGGTACTCTTCAACTGTTGATCTGAGTGAGAAATCCAGTAATTAATTTGCATTTTATTGCATGACATAAGTATTTGATACACCAGAAAAGCAGAACTTAATATTTGGTACAGAAGATCATACAGAGATCATACGTTTCCTGTAGTTCTTGACCAGGTTTGCACACACTGCAGCAGGGATTTTGGCCCACTCCTCCATACAGACCTTCTCCAGATCCTTCAGGTTTCGGGGCTGTCGCTGGGCAATACGGACTTTCAGCTCCCTCCAAAGATTTTCTATTGGGTTCAGGTCTGGAGACTGGCTAGGCCACTCCAGAACCTTGAGATGCTTCTTACGGAGCCACTCCTTAGTTGCCCTGGCTGTGTGTTTCGGGTCGTTGTCATGCTGAAAGACCCAGCCACGACCCATCTTCAATGCTCTTACTGGTTGTTGGCCAAGATCTCGCGATACATGGCCCCGTCCATCCTCCCCTCAATACGGTGCAGTCGTCCTGTCCCCTTTGCAGAAAAGCATCCCCAAAGAATGATGTTTCCACCTCCATGCTTCACGGTTGGGATGGTGTTCTTGGGGTTGTACTCATCCTTCTTCTTCCTCCAAACACGGCGAGTGGAGATTAGACCAAAAAGCTCTATTTTTGTCTCATCAGACCACATGACCTTCTCCCATTCCTCCTCTGGATCATCCAGATGGTCATTGGCAAACTTCAGATGGGCCTGGACATGCGCTGGCTTGAGCAGGGGGACCTTGCGTGCGCTGCAGGATTTTAATCCATGACGGCGTAGTGTGTTACTAATGGTTTTCTTTGAGACTGTGGTCCCAGCTCTCTTCAGGTCATTGACCAGGTCCTGCCGTGTAGTTCTGGGCTGATCCCTCACCTTCCTCATGATCATTGATGCCCCACGAGGTGAGATCTTGCATGGTGCCCCAGACCGAGGGAGATTGACCGTCATCTTGAACTTCTTCCATTTTCTAATAATTGCGCCAACAGTTGTTGCCTTCTCACCAAGCTGCTTGCCTATTGTCCTGTAGCCCATCCCAGCCTTGTGCAGGTGTACAATTCTATCCCTGATGTCCTTACACAGCTCTCTGGTCTTGGCCATTGTGGAGAGGTTGGAGTCTGTTTGATTGAGTGTGTGGACAGGTGTCTTTTATACAGGTAATGAGTTCAAACAGGTGCAGTTAATACAGGTAATGAGTGGAGAACAGGAGGGCTTCTTAAAGAAAAACTAACAGGTCTGTGAGAGCCGGAATTCTTACTGGTTGGTAGGTGATCAAATACTTATGTCATGCAATAAAATGCAAATTAATTATTTAAAAATCATACAATGTGATTTTCTGTATTTTTGTTTTAGATTCCGTCTCTCACAGTTGAAGTGTACCTATGATAAAAATTACAGACCTCTACATGCTTTGTAAGTAGGAAAACCTGCAAAATCGGCAGTGTATCAAATACTTGTTCTCCCCACTGTATAAGGGTCTGTTGAATCTTAAAACACATTCAACTTCATATATTAAATCAAAATTGGAGAGAGAAGGCGGGATAACTATATCTCAAGAAGAATGGGCAGCAATTTGGAAATCCCAATGGACCTGTACCAGTTCACAGAAATGGAGAGAGTTTGGTTGGAAGTGCTTGATAAGGTACTTCATTACCCCCTCTCAGACATCCCACTATATTGATAACCCTCCTGGTTGCTGGAGAAACTGTGGGAACCAAATTGCAAACCATGGTCATGCTTTCTGGAACTGCCCCGTTATCAAAGACTATTGGAGAGGGGTACACAATGCCTTGCAAGATACTTTTAAATGTGAAATGCCCCTAGAGAGTAAGAACATATACTTTGGACATACATCTCAAGAATGTTTGAATAGGGATAAATATCTAATGAACATACTTCTGGTGGCTAGTAAAAAGACACTTACCAGGAAATGGTTATCACAGGAGAGCCCAACTTTAAATTCATGGATGGAAATTACAATGGACATTTACAAGATGGAGCGGATAACAGCATCTGTTAATCATAAATTGGAGCAATTTGCCTCACGTTGGGAAAAAGATACGTAATCTTTCTGTATCAATGAATGTGCTGTAAAGAAAAGACCACTCCCCAATTGTACATAGTTTCCGATGTACCTTATATTTTGTTTTTCTGTGTGTATGTTCATCTGGTAAATACTACTTTGAGATTGGCGACAAGCTTGATTGTGGGATGTATGCATGCAATATCTGAGATACATATTATGGAAATGTTCTTATTGATAATGTATACCAATAAAGAAAACAATAAATACTTTTTAAAAAGAAAATAGCTGAGCTGCAACGCTCCCCATCCAACCTGACAGAGCTTGAGAGGGTCTACAGAGAAGAATGGGAGAAACTCTCAAAATACAGGTTTGCCAAGCTTGAATGCCATGAGTGTACAAAGCTGTCATCAAGGCAAAGGGTGGCTACTTTGAAGAATCTCAAATATAAAATATATTTTGATTTAACACGTTTTTGCTTACTACATGGTTCCATATGTGTTATGTCATAGTTTTGACAAAAAAATTGTGCAAATACAGAAAAACCCTTGAATTAGTAATATTCCAAACGTTTGGCCACCAGTGTACTTATTTAGGTTTGCCATAACAAAGGGGTTGTATACTTATTGACTCAAGACATTTCAGCTTTTCATTTTTAATTAATTAGCAAAAATGTCTAGAAACATAATTCCACTTTGACATTATGTGTGTAGGCCAGTGACACAAAATCTCATTTTAAATTCAGGCTGTAACACAACAAAATGTGGAAAAAGTCTAGGGGTGTGAATACTTTCCGAAGGCACTGTGTATGATAAACAGAGTAGCAGCAGCTAATATGATGATTGAATGTGAGTTTGTGTGAGTGTGCGTAGAGTCGGTATAAATGTATGTTTATTACATGCACAAACAAATGATGAATGAAGTGTTTGTGTGTGTGTGTGTTGGAGTGTCAGTGTGCGTGAGTGTTTATGGCCCTGTGAGTGAATAAAACATACATTAATAAAGTTAAAGGAGATGTAGCCATTTTGTTAGCTATTTATTTAGCTATTTCGCAGTCTTATGGCTTGGGAATGGAAGCTGTTCAGGAACCTGTTGGTGTCAGACTTGAAGCACTGGTGAAGCTTGTGGAAGCAGAGAGAACAGTCTATGGCTTTCCCGGGCCTTCTTTTCACACCGCCTGATATAGAGGTCCTGGATGATTTCTCCACCCAGGTGTTTCTAACCACAGTTCATTATCATGCATAAATATCATCATTATTAAATATCATCATAATTATTAAATAATGCAGTCAAAAGAACACCAGAGTTCAACTCTGTCACGTAACAGTATAATTACCATTTATATTAATTTATATTGATATATTATGAGCTTAGGTTGCTGTCTGATTATTGAAAATTAACTCCACAACCTACTGCTGGGAATAAGAAAAGAGTCGGTTCAAAGGTGCTACTTAATTAGCAGGAAGAGATATTACATTTATTTTCCTCGTCAAAGCTTTCCTCTCGATGACAAGGCTGTGAGGAGTAAGAGCACTCTTCACATTTCATTTGAATGAACAAAATAACTGAAAAGTTGCTTGGATGTATTGTGAGGAAATTATGAAATATAATTATAAAAACCATAACCTGGTGAACAAATAGTCAAAATGCTAATTCTAGTTAAGAATATAAATTGTCTAGGAATACAACGTATGTTACTAGTGGCTTGAACCATAGTGTTTGTAATTATAGAATGGGCACAGCGCAACCCTAAGGATGTAATTGCCAAACGCAACACCAAATGGCTGCAGGTACCTCCACCACGAAAGGAACATTGATTTGAAACGGAATGCCTATTTTATCCATTTTAATCTATGGGCTAGACCAGAGAGAAAAGCAATCACCACCAGAGAAAGAGGGTGGTTGGATTCCAGGGGAAAGCAATCAACACCCAATACAAAAAAAAAAAAAGATGAAACATGGGGGTAGGTGTAGTAGGTGTATTTCTTACCCAGTATTGTCTCGTTCTAGAAGACATCCCAATCACCCATAGCTGAACGTGTGTGTGTGTGTGTGTGTGAGAATGAGTGCTTCCATAGGTATGTCTGTGTATTTGTGTGTGTGGACACCTGATTTGTGAAGCTTGCCACACCTGCTGAGTGCTATTCTTTGAGCATGCTCCAGAGAGACAGATGTACTCTACATGGCCTCTTGGGAACAGGAAGCCTGCAATCAGCATTCACGCAACAGCTCCTCTAACCACCTCTTCTCTCTCCACCCTCACTGATTCCAACACCAATCCGTGAAAAAACTCACAGTATTCACACTGCCACTCTGTTGTCGCAAATAAATATTTTCCCGTTTAGGTTGTGTTTTAATTGGATCTCTGGTCTATTTCTCTGGTTTATTAGCCTATTTCACCACTTTGCTTTTAAAGGCTTTCCTGTACTACTGTTATAAACCAATGATTATTTTTGCCTCTGGTAATCTCTGGTGTATTTTACTCCACTCTTTTTGCAATCTGTATACATGGTGTTATTAATTTGTTACATATTACATACAGTGCTTTCGGAAAGAATTCAGACCCCTTGATTTTTTCCCAATTTTGTTAGGTTACAGCCTTATTCTAAACCTGCTGTTTTCTCATTGTCATGTATTTTTAAAAACAGTATGCCGCAAGTAAATAAACTCCCCCCTACAGCAGGTTCCCGTGGCAGGGCTGAGGAGGGATGCTCTTGGGGGAGTACAGTAGTACCAGCAGGCTGCTGGAGGCTCTGTGTGGCAGGAGAAGGGTGGTGGTGTCGGCCATGAAGCTGCCCTGCTCCTTCTACTGTTCCCTCTGGTTCCTCCTGCTCCTGGGGGCCGGGTCCTTACTCCTCCTCGTCCACCTCCAGGGCCTCTCAGACATGCTCCAGCAACAGACCCCAGGTCAGTGTACTAGTCTACAGCACTCTTTCTTTTCCAAAGTAGTGTACGCACATCCAGTAACTTGCATGATGAAAACCTTTTGAGTTGAATCGTTGCACAACAACACTGCGGGAGCATTCAACAGTACTGGTATATACTGGTATATAGCTATCTACTTTTTGTGTTGGTGTGGTCCTCGTAGTTTTACTGATCTCAGATAATGCTGGGTTGTTTTGTGTTCTTTGCTGTTGTGAATGTCCAATAAATGAAAGCTTCTGGCCAATAAGAATACAGTAGTAGTAATCATGATGGATAAGCCATTTAAAATGTCATCATTTTTTAGAGGACCCTCGAAACACCCAATAAAAACTGTCATCATCAGTAAGCCTAACTGTGAGGCGATCTTTGTATTTGTTTAGAGCTATACTGTGCTGTACTATACTATATAGCTGTGCTGTACTGTGTCTATTGCCTGATGTGAGTGGATGCTATGGTCTCTGTGGCAACAGTGTCTCTAGTGACTGGGAGCTAGCAGAGATTTCCAGAGCTGTTATATCCTACTTATGGTCTGATACACACGGGTGACATAAAACCCAGACAGAATGGATATACTGTAACTCTCTGGTATTGAATTTGGCTCAGTGTTGTGCTTTGTGACTTTGCATTTATCCTCTCATTGTTTAAATTGCCTCTCTTTGAGAATCATCAGTGTGAAATTCACAGTACCCTGAAATTGGCTTACAATGCCTTTATTAGAAATTGCTTTTGAAATCCTTCACAGACAAAATACATTAAACAAATGCAGATGTTCAATAATTATATAACCCCATGTAAGGAAATGGTCAAAGTTAGAGCGCAGTGCGATTTCAATGGCAGTATACTTCTGCTGTTGCCTCATGAAATACTAAAGAAACAAATCAAATTATCCAGACGTAAACAAACTTGGAGACTAAAATGTGCTCATTTGCAAATAAATGATTAGCCTGTCACTAGCTGATAATTACCACCTGTACCCCTCAGTCTGTAAATCCAGCGTCTTTCTAGCACACACTATGCATAGTCAAGTTTAAGATAGATAGATAGATAGATAGATAGGTACTTTATTGATCCCCCGGGGGGGAAATTTCATTGTCAAGCAGCTACAACAAAACACAGGGCAGGTGCAAAATGCCACAACGAAAGTACACAAAAGACAGATACACGGTACATGATACATATAGCGGCAGTATGAAAAAGTATAGAAATACAAGATATCTGGAGTGCAAAAAAAAGCTATAAAAAGACATTGCATAGTATGAGTGGTTGGCTGAATATGTACACTATACATTGGTGTCTGTTGGATGGTTAACTGTACTATACAGGTTGATGGCAGAGAAATACTTCAGTAGCTAAAAATGCGTATGATATGAGCGAGGGAATAATAGTTTACTTAATATACAGACTGGCTAAATGAACAGGTAAGTGAATATTTTGCATGGTTAAATTAGCTGTACAGGTAAATATACAGTTATATTTACAGATAAGTGAATACTTATAAGTGAATACTTGCATGGTTACATAAACTGTACAGGTAAATGACAGGAAGAGATACTTTAATAGCTAAATGTGTGTATGATATAATTTGGGGTAATAATAGTAATTCCCTTAAAATACAGTCCTTAGTGCGCAGGGTATAATTACAGACAACTGCACGTATTGCACATTCAATATACTAAAAGCAATGAGAAAAGGTGCAACTGGCAGGATACTAATAATATGCATTCCTGAGTGAATGCCTACGTAAGTTAAGTCCAATAATTACTTACAATATTGCATGTGATATGATATAACAACTGTACATGAGTATGTATATACAGACCTGTATGAATAAATAGGTCCTGAGTGGATGTGTGCTGATGGACCAGAGTTACTCACGGATGGATGCATAATTGTTAAACTAGGTCCTAGCACCCCAACAGTTCCAGATCTATGTTGCCGACGGCACGGCACCCCGGTGAGGCATTATAAAGTCTAATAGCCGCCGGCAGGAAGGACCTCCTGTAGCGCTCTCTGGCACACCGTGGTGGGATCAGTCTGTGACTGAAAGTGCTCCTCTGCGTCATAACCATAGCGTGCAGAGGGTGGATGACGTTGTCCATGATGGCCAGCAGTTTGGCCAGGATCCGTCTCTCCGCCACCTCCTCTAGAGTGTCAAGGCTCATCCCCAGGACAGAGCTAGCCTTCCTGATCAGCTTATTCACCCGAGAAAAATCACCGGCTTTGATGTTTGCTCCCCAGCACACCACTGCAAAAAAGATGGCACTGGCCACCACAGACTGGTAGAAGGTATGCAGTAGTTTACTGCACACGTTGAAGGACCTGAGCCTCCTCAGAAAGTAGAGTCGGCTCTGGCCCTTTTTGTACAGGGCCCCGGTGTTACCAGCCCATTCCAGCCTGTTGTCCATATGGACTCCCAGGAACTTGTATGACCCAACCATTTCCACATCCATCCCCTGTATAGGGACTGCAGTCAGTTGTGCCTTGGTTCTCCTGAAGTCCACCACCATCTCCTTTGTTTTGCTGATGTTGAGCTGAAGGTGGTTCTGCTCACACCACAACACAAAGTCACTGATTGTGCTCCTGTACTCCTCCTCCTGCCCACCCCTGATGCACCCTACAAAAGCAGAGTCATCCGAGAACTTCTGTAGGTGGCATGTTTCAGAGTTATATCTGAAGTCTGAGGTGTAGAGGGTGAACAGGAAGGGGGACAGGACCGTTCCCTGGGGGGCCCCTGTGTTGCTAACTGCCCGTTCTGAAACACAACTCTGTAGTCGCACAAATTGTGGCCTTCCGGTCAGGTAGTCCGTGACCCAGGAGACTAAGGGTGCTTTCACTTTCATCCTCCTCATCTTCTCACCCAGTAGCAGGGGCTGAATGGTATTGAAGGCACTGGAGAAGTCAAAAAACATAACCCTCACAGTGCAACCTGCGTTGTCCAGGTGAGAGTAGGCCCTTTGCAGAAGGTAGATGATTGCATCATCCACCCCGATGTTGCGCTGGTATGCAAACTGCAGGGGGTCCATTGATGAACACACCAGGGGTCTGAGGTGAGCGAGGACTAACCTTTCCAGGGTCTTCATGATGTGGGATGTTAGCGCTACAGGTCTGAAGTCATTCAGGACAGTGGGGTGTGCCTTCTTGGGCACTGGGACTGGAGTATTCCACACAGTTGGTCAGCACAGACCCTAAGCACTCTTGGGCTGATGCCATCAGGGCCCGCCGCTTTCCACTGATGTAGTCTCTCCAGCTCTCTCTTCACTTGGTTAGTGGTGAAAGCCAGCCCAGGTGGGGAGGTGGGGGGAAGGGGGGTGTTGAGGATCAGTCCAGGGGGAGCAGGGGCGGAGGTGGGGTCACTGATTGTCTCAGCAGAGGTGCTGTGAGCAAAGTGGGGGTGGGACAGCCGTGAGGGTGTGTGGTCTGGGGAGCTGGAGGGGAGGTGGACAGGGCCAGTATCAAACCTGTTAAAAAATTGGTTCAACTCATTGGCTCTGTCCTGGGTCCCCTCCGTCTGCCCACTGTTTGACTTTTTGAAGCCAGTGATATTTCTCATACCCTTCCACACCTCTCTCACCTGGCTCTGCCTCAGCTTGTCCTCCATCTTCTCCTTATACACTCTCTTCCCCTCAGCAATCCGCAACTTCAGCTCCCTCTGGACGCATTTCAATTTGTCCTTGTCCCTCTCCTTGAAGGCCCTCTTCTTCTCATTCAGCAGGGCCTTCAGGTCGCTGGTGACCCAGGGTTTATTGTTTGGGAAACAGCGTACCTTCCTGGTGGGTACAGTGTTGTCTACACAAAAATTAATATAGTCTGTTATGCAGTCAGTGAGTCCATCGATGTCCTCCCCATGAGCCTCACAGAGCACATCCCAGTCTGTTGTTTCAAAACAGTCCTGTAGGGCCTCATTCGCCTCCGGGGACCATCTCCTAATAGTCCTGGTGGTTGCAGGCTGCTGTTGGACCAGAGGCCTGTAGAGTGGGGTGAGGTGGACAAGGTTGTGATCCGATCTACCGAGGGGAGGGAGTGCAGTGGAGTTGTATGCATCCTTCGCATTAGCATATAACAAGTCCAGAGTTTTATTATTCCTGGTTGGGCACTTCACAACCTGTTTGATCGTGGGCAGCGTTGAAGAGAGAGATGCGTGGTTAAAATCCCCCGAAATGGCAAAGAAAGCACTGGGATGTGCTGTCTGTAACCTCGCGATAACAGAGTGGATGACGTCACACGCTGCGTTTGCGTCAGCGGAGGGCGGGATGTAAACAATAACAGCAATGGCCGCCGTGAATTCCCTCGGTAAATAGTAGGGTCTCAGGCTAACGGCTAACAGCTCAATGTCCGGGCTACAAAACTTTTCCTTAAGAGTTATATGGTTCGGATGACACCATCTGTTGTTAACTAATAAAGCCAGCCCACCACCCTTACTCTTACCGGAAGAGACGCGATCCCTGTCCGCTATGATGGTCTGGAAACCGTCGATAGTAACGTTCTGTATGGGGATGTTATCGTTCAGCCATGTCTCAGTAAAACACATTAGGCTCGTTTCACGATAAATCCTTTGTCCACGAACAAGTCCCGCCAACTCATCCATCTTGTTATGTAGACACCTCACATTGCCCATAATAATAGACGGTATAGCCGGCTTGTACTTGAACCTCCTCCGCTTTGCCTTACATTTCAATCCCGCCCTGCGTCCACGGCGTCGTCTTTTCAATTGGTCCGGAATATCAAACTTTTCCCTGGGGAGCAGCAGCGCTGCGTGGGCTAAATCCAGGAGCTGGGCTCTGTTGTAAACAATAACAGTTGACGACTCCTGTCGACGTTCAGCTGCGATAAAATCCATAAAATCCATAATCCTGAACTATTATAGTTCAACTGTAGCAAAATAAAAAATAAAACAAAAGAAAAGAGACGAAAAAAAAACGAACTAAAACAACAATTTATGCACGAACAACGGGAGCTGCTTAACAGACGACCACTCAGAGCGGCGCCAAGATCACCACGTGGCACCAAGATCACCACGTCTTTAATGTTAGTTAGGACACTTCTCAATGACCTTCCCAGACCTTCACCTTTATAGTCCTCTGCTGTCTGACTCCTGTGCAGTAAGGAAAGAGGCCAGGGAGTGTCCTACTCATTAATCAGAAACTGTAATCAGTCCTGTAGCAGTACAGTACAGTATGGCCTCACTCTCTCACTCACAGCTGAGTCAACTGTCTCAATGTGGGCTGCCCAAAATATCATCCCCAAAACATCTGTTTGGCTCACGTGTCCATATGGTGAGGGTTGAGGGGAGGGGAGGTGAGGGGAGGGAGAGGAGGAGAGGTGAGGGGAGGTGACTGTGATGAGAAGGGTGGCAGGTAGACTAGCGGTTAGAGCGTTGGGCCAGTAACCGAAAGGTTGCTGGTTCGAATACCCGAGCCGACAAGGTGAAGAACCTGTTGATGTGTCCTTGAGCAAGGCACTTAACCATAATTTTCTCCAGGGTCTGACCCTGTAGGTAGGCCATCATTGTAAATAAGAATTTGTTCTTAACTGACTTTCCTAGTTCAATAAACGTTAAATACAACCAATTTAAAGAAGGTCCCGAGAGGGATCAGTACTATATTCAGCAGGTTAACTCAAACCTGAGCCTGCCACCTTCCCTCAGCCTTCATCAGACACTGGCCCTCTTGAAATAGCACAGCTAGTGGGGTGGTTCTACACAGGTATGAGAGCAACTTCACTCTATTAATGCATACTCAAACCACTACAAATTCAGTTAATTGTATATCTACCATTAACCTTTATTAATCTATATTGACTTCAAGGTTTGGAGCTAAAGGTATAGTTGTCGTCTCCTCTCAATGATTGTTACAGTGTTACAGTGGTATTACACTTGGATTTATATGATATCCAAGCTGCTTATTGGACCAGCTTGGATATCCTCTGGCCCCATAATCTAATTGATTAGCACATCATTGATTCCACTGCTCTCAGGGAGGAAAGAAAGTGCACAATGAGTTTACAGAGAGTGATAATAACTCACATGCTGTTTCGGATGATTGTTCCTCTTTAATTGAATCAATGCACATCTCAATTTCAGAGCTGCTTGTAAAAACAGCACTGTGCAGTGTTTATAATTTAGTGTATCTCAGATGGTAGAGCATGGCGCTTGCAATGCCAGTGTTGTGGGTTCAATTCACACGGTGGACCAGTACGAAAAAAGTATGAACATGTATGCACTAACTAACTGTAAGTCGCTCTGGATAAGAGCTAAATGACTCAAATGTAAATAATCCAACTGGCATTTTGAAGTGCCCCTCTATTTAATTTTCTCACTTTCACTCTTTCTTTTCTCCAAATGAGGCCTACTCAGTACTGTATTTAACAGCACACATATTCTGCTGCCAATTCAAAGGAATCTACTAGACCACTGAAGTGCACATCTTCCAAATTATCTCTTCATTTTACACTGACAGGTTTTTATTCAATAGCCCTCATCCAGAGCATATGCTATGAATTAATTTTTTGCTATACATCTCTGAAACCAGGCTTTATTCACAGTAAATTAAATATATATTATTCGTTGTCAGTCTGCCTTAAGAGAGACTACCTCGGGTAGCTAACTGGTAGTTAACTTATCAATGGCCCTGAAAAAGTCGTGACAGGCTTTTGTTCAGAACTTGGGGCTTTTCAAATAGAAGGTGTAAACAGTGGGTATGGCTGCATTCAGGTGAGGTGAGCCCGAGACAGTAAAGCACGTTATTAAATCACATCAAAGCTTTCCTGGCTTCTCTTTTTCCTTCTCTTTCTCCCTCCCCCTCACTCACTCTCTCCCTCCACATCTCCCTCTCCCTCGTGCGCTCCCTCCACATCTCCCTCTCCCTAGCTCTCTCCCTCCACATCTCCCTCCCCATCTCACTATCTCCCTCCACATCTCGCTCTCTCCCTCCACATCTCCCTCTCCCTAGCGCACTCCCTCCACATCTCCCTCCCCCTCACTCTCTCCCTCCACATCTCACTCTCTCCCTCCACATCTCCCTCCCCATCTCACTCTCTCCCTCCATTTCTCTCTCTCTCTCTCCCTCCCTTCCTTCTTCTACTCTCTCTGTGTGACAAATTGAATTCTCTCCCTGAAGTGACCTAATGCAATTTGAAAGTTTGACTATGGGTGTGTGAGACGTGTGATGTGTGTCCTATTTGAGTCAAAACAAAAAAACATGTCACAGCAAGCTAAACCCTAATTTGAAAGGATAGATTTAATTAATGTTCACTGGGGGTGGTCCAACAGCAGCCTACCCTACACATTTGCATTGGCAGCCACCCCGCTCTCCAAGATAAAAACATTGAAATGCATATTTATTCTAGTCTGTTTGAATATCTTTAGCGACATTCCCATTATTTTATTTTGCCATTGTTATGCCATTTTCGGGATAAGCCGTGGGTTTACGTCCAGGGTATCAATTGTTAATTCTGAACGTTTCTATGCCTGTCCGCCTGTTAGTGATTATGATAGAAAATGTCTCTGTAACAATACGTTGAGAATAAACTCAGTGTTGTTTAGAACTAAACCCACCTCAATCCAGGGATTTGTGAGCCCACACAATGGTGGCAGTCTTTTCAATCCACACAGTTAAAGACTGAGGCTAGCGGTTGCTTGCCACACACTCTTAGAAAGATAGGATTCAAAAGGGTTCTTCGACTGCCTACGAACTTTCTTTCCCCACATGACCACCATTCCTCTACCCAAGAATAGCAAAGCCCCCTTTACTGGCTCAAACAGCCAACCAATCAGCCTGTTACCAACCCTTAGTAAACTTTTTGAAAAAATGTTGTTTGACCAGATACAATGCTATTTCACAGTAAACGAATTAACAACAGATTTTCAGCATGCATATAGGCTGGGCATTGAACATGTCTGTCAGTTACACAAATGACTAATGATTGGCTGAGAGAAACTAATATAAAGGTTGTGGGAGTGGTTTTGTAAGACTTTGTGCAGCTTTTGACATTATCGATCAAAATCTGCTGCTGGAAAAACAAATATGTTATGGATTTACATCCCCTGCTATAGTGTGGATCGAGAGTTACTGTCTAACAGAACACAGAGGGTGTTATTTAATGGAAGCCTCTCCAACATAATCCAGGTAAAGTCAGGTATTCCCCAGGGCAGCTGTCTAGGCCCTTTACTTTAAAATCTTTATTAATGGCCTGCCACTGGCTCTGAGTAAAGCCTGGGTGTCTATGTATGCTGATGACTCAACACTATAAACGTCAGATACAACAGCAAGTAAAATCACTGCAACACTTAACAAGTCAGTTTCAGAATGGGTGGCAAGAAATAAGTTATCCCTAAATATTTTAAAAAATGAAAGCATTGTATTTGGGACAAATCATTCACTAAACCCTAAACCTCAACTAAATCATGTAATGAATAATGAGAAAATGTTGCAAGTTGAGGGGAATAAACTGCTTGGAGTAACCCTGGGTTGTAAACTGTAATTTTCTAAATATATTGATGCAACAGTAGCTAATATGGGGAGAGCTGACATCCTGGCTCAAAGTAAAAGAGAGACTGACTTCATCACTACTTGTATTTGTGAGAGGTATTGACATGTTGAATGCACAGAGCTGTCTGTTTAAACTACTAGCAAGCACACAGCTCAGACACCCATGCATACCCCACAAGACATGCCACCAGAGGTCTCTTCACAATCCCCAAGTCCAGAACAGACTATGGGAGGCGCACAGTACTACATAGAGCCATGACTACATGGAACTCTATTCCACATCAAGTAACTCATGCAAGCTGTAAATTATAAAATATAAAAATACACCTACACAGCGGGACTGTAAAGAGACACACACACACAGGTACAGACACATGCATGAATACACACGTGATAACATAGACACTATACACACACGTACACATGAATTAAAGTGTTGTAGATATGTGGTAGTAGAGTAGTAGCCTGAGGGAACACACTTAATGTGTTTCGAAAATCTGTTGTGAAATGTACAGTATTATAACGTTTTTACAATTCTATAACTGCCTTAATTTTGCTGGACCCCAGGAAGAGTAACTTCTGCCTTGGCAGAAATTAATGGGGATCCATCATAAATACATATAAAAATACCACTCAAGCCATGAACTTTCTAATGACTGTCTATCTCATTATGTTGTGATGCTGTTTTTCTAAATTACTTGTATTTTTGTGTGCTTTGAAGCGCTATATAAGTTGGATAAATAATTATGAATTATTATTATTATTATAGGAGAATCCTTTTTGGTTCCAGGTAAAACCATTTTGCGTTTCATGTAGAACCCTCTGTGGAAAGGGAGGGAGGCAGGCAGGCAGGCAGGCAGGCAGGCAGGCAGGCAGGCAGGCAGGCAGGAAGGCAGGCAGGCAGGCAGGCAGACAGACAGACAGACAGACAGACAGACAGACAGACAGACAGACAGACAGACAGACAGACAGACAGACAGACAGACAGACAGAGAGGGAGCGTCACCATGTTGTATGGAATGGGCCTGTTGCACCAGGTTAGCAAGGTCACTGCTCTGTGTGCTGCCTCTCTGGAGGCACAGTGGGGAGGACACTCAACAGCCCTGGGGTGTTACTGCCTGCCTGGCTATTGTGACTAGTGGCTATACACTCTTAGAAAAAAGGTGCTATCTAGAACCTAAAAGGGTTATTCGGCTGTCCCCATAGGTGAACCCTTTGAAGAACCCTTTTGGTTCCAAGTCGAACTGTTTTGGGAACCAAAAAGGGTTTTACCTGGAATCAGAAAGGGTTTTCCTATGGCAGGGTTCCCCAACTGGCGATGATTTTAGTTTTGTTATTTTTGTACATTAAACACTGAAAAAACACCAGCAAATCAGCTCCAAGTGATTTTAAAGTATTCCCATGCATAATGGAGAGATATATGTGATTGTATCCAAATGTAAGCAAGGTTTGAAATGATTATGTTTTAATCAAATATTATATCTGTTTGTGCTTCTAGCGGTCAATTTACAGTCTACAAAATATTTATAATTATGTTCCGGCCCGCTGACCATCCACTCAAGAAAACATTGAATCTAGTTGATGATCCTTGTCCTATGGGGACAGCTTAAGTGCCCTTTTTTCTAAGGCTGTATGCCATGCCACATCATCATTTGCACATTCCATCATTCCAGTGTTAATGCTAATCTGTAATTTATTTCGCCACTATGGCCTATTTATTGTCTTCCTAACCTTACTGCATTTTGCACTACATTTGCACTCTGTATATAGATTTTCTATTGTGTTATTGACTCTACGTTTGTTTATTCCCCATGTGTAACTCTGTGTTGTTTTTTGTCGTACTGCCTTGCTTTGTCTTGGCCAGGTCGCAGTTGCAAATGAGAACTTGTTCTCAACTGACCAACCTGGTTAAATAAAGGTGAAATAAAAATGCAGAGGAGAGATACCAATTCAGTGCTCCAATTCAGACCTCAACCTAAAGTTGTAGAGACATCAGATAACCAGACATATTTTTCTGGTTACTAAGAACAAAGACAGATTTGTTTTCTCTTTTCAGGAGAAGCATTTGCATTCCAAACTGTACGTTTTCCCTCCGATTGTATTTTGAAATCTGCAAAAGGCAATCCGAGAGCCGCAACCACCCACATAAATGTAATCCATAGATGGCAGTTCCCATTCAAGTCAGGACTGGCATCCATTGTTAGTGTACCCATGAGTTTAACAGTCACATTGCCAGGGTAAGAGGTTACGCAACAAGCTGTAGCCTATATTTGGCGCACATGCTGCCCAAACTGCGGCCTTCCAGACAGTAGGCAAACCAGTAACTGCCAAAATAAAGAAAACACAAAGTATACTGTATGTATGGGGTGCATTTACCTGGCATGGTTTAGGTCCACTTGTAGAATCTATGCCAAGACACATGGAAGCTGTTCTGGCAGCTCATGGTGGCCCAACACCCTTTTACACACTTTATGTTGGTGTTTCCTTAATTTACCTGTATTTGCTTGTGATAAAACTAAATCCAGTTATTTTGTAAACTATCGATCCTCTGTGGTTTAATTATGTTCTCTGGTATATTTTGAACATTGAGAGCGGGCTGGATAAGAAATTATAATAATACAAAAATTACATTATTTATATTTCTCTTGCCTCTTGGGCCCGGGCCCTGACTTACACAATTGACCAGTCACATGTATTTATTATGCAGTTTCACTTCGTGCCCACTCCCATACCCTATAGGTCTGTATTTCTTTGTGACTAAGGTAGTCACAAGTATCAATTTCATATTTATGTTATGCAAAAGTTTCTGTTAGTGTCATTTCTTATGAAGATCGGTGGTAAAATATCCCTGGACTGTTTATATTTTAAATTTGTAAGTAAACCTGTGGGATTTAGTTATTTATACCAGAAGGGCCGATATATGCGTGGCTGCCCTGAAGTCAGCTGCCGAAACCACTAGACCACCCCAGTCCTATTGAACTCAATTTTGACCTTACCATAAACCTGACACTTAGTGGAGACCAATATCTCTGTTGTGATATTAAGGTATATAAAATGATAGTTGTTGATGTGTACGGCTGCATTTCAGAATTGTTTTTGTACATTTGAATGTTGCAGTAATAGGACTAGCGTTTGAGCGAGCAAGAGAGAAAATTAGGCGCAGCAATGTGCACACGGTGTTAGGTCTATGCTCAAAAGTTCCAAAATGCAAAAAAAAATGCCATTCTAAAATTCTGACTCAGTTGACAGCCTCATTTACTTTTAATAGTAGGCCTATTAGCTGGGGTTGGTCTGACTGTGAAAGATCATTTTAGGTCATTCAGAGTGTATGTCCCTGTTTCTTATAGAATCTTTCACACAGGGTGCCTTTCCTTTGCTGGGCGGGCTGTTTGGGACTATTTTTTGAAAAATTTTAGTATACCCACTTCTCCAGGCACCACTACACCACTGGAGACATACAGTACACATATTCCTACCCCTGGGTATTGACAGTCAGCGCTAACTTCAAGGAAGGTCAAAGCTTTAAGGCATTGGTCCTCAATAGTCAACAGTGATTCCCTTGAGTCCCTTAGGTATGTATGTCCTATCAAAATATGGGTAATCATAAACGAGAGAGTTCTAGGTCAAGGTCAGGGTTGTGTTGACAACTCAGTCTGGGTGGGAGATTATACAATTCCTTTAATATTTTTCACATCTCAGTCATTAATTAAATAATTTTGACATTCAGAAAATCTCCAGGGCAAACTGGAAGAGTTGGCATGGTTACATCCAAATGTCAGTTTGATTAGAGTATACCCAGTTGACATGATGCTCTATTCTAGTCTAGGGAAAGATGCACAGGCATACTACATCCTTTATGCTGCTTTTCTTACAGACAAGTTTGATCATGACATCTGATCCAGACTACTTATTAGCGACACAGCGTTAGCAGCAATGTCTGGGACAGGCCACCCACAGAGAGAGAATAGAACATCAGGATGCCAGCAGGCAAATAGTCTCCTCCCCACCCCTCCCTTCCGCTCCCCTCCCCCCTTTTAACTAAATGAAATACAAGGGAGAGTGGCAGTTGTACAAAGACAAAGGAGAGGTGACAATAAAATGTACCAAACATAGTTACACTGAAGAGCACTGTTTTTATTAACGCTCCCTATCCATTTTGCACCGGAGACACAGATCACAGAACTAAATCCTATTCCCAGCTCAAATAGGAGCAAATCCTAACTTCTACTTAAATCACAATTTTCACACTTGGTCCCTTTCAGACAATTTTTGTGCGGTTCACTTAATTTTTTGTGCAGTGTGAACACTCCAAAGGAACTCATACCCCTCTAAAGAGCCCCAAACTGAACTGAACTGAACTGAGACCATCTCGAGAGGTGGTCTGAATTCGGTTCGTTTGAATTCCTTGGTCCGGTTCCTTTTTTTAGGGCAATGTGAAGGCAAAGCTCCCCAGGTTCGCATGACATTAATCCCGCACCACACACTAAACAACTGCAACACCGTTTCCCCTGCCATAAACCCTCACATTGGTGCCACAAAAGTGAGAAGAAGATGATGTGCAGGTTCACAGAAAAAAAATGGTGCTGTTTTTGGATATTGATTAGCGATTGTCAATGATGCACAGATCATTGACAATCGAGATTTTAGTTCAGATGATTTGTTTTCAATATGTGACCTAAAGGCTAAGCGAGCTTCATAAGCTGTTTATTGATTGTGGGGTTTGAATAGTGTGAGAAGACAATATATTTGGTGAGAATCACAACATAGGGTACAAAAGCTATTCTAGCTCTTAAAGGGGCACCTTGGGTGTACCATTTTCAATTACAGAATAATTTATTCTGCAGTTATTCTATTGCTATTTATTCTGTTACCAATAATATTTACATTTTAATAGTTATATTATGTCTCATACCTTATGCAATCTATTAGCTTCCAAAATGTAAGGCTGTCCGATAACACACTCCGATTGAATGGCTTGTCCTGCACTTTGTAAAAACCCAGAGTGCATGTTAGAAAAATATCCTGGTTCCTTTCTAAACAAAGCAATGTGAATGCAAAGAGGACACGGTCCACAAAATATGTGAAGTGACCTGGTAAAAGAGTTGAGTCCTCATTCAAAGGCAAGGGCAGTGTTAATACAAAGAGTACTGAGTTGTTTTGCTTTTTTTTACCCCAAGAGTTCACTTTAAAGAGAACTGAGAATGGTTATTTTAAAGAGGACTATTTGTGAAAACACCCTAAGTGAAAATCCAACTTAATTAAGTGGAAGTTAATACAGTATAGACCATCCTGGAGACAGCCTGAGCCAAGCTGAAAGGATAGAGTGTGAAAGGAGGGGTAATGAACCATGTAAACAGGGGAGGATTGGTTCAGATCGGTTCAGGGTCATGGAGGAAAGCCAGCCTTCCTCAGTTCCAAATGGTGGGTTCAGTCACAGTTCAGGAGGTGACGTCAGGACGCTCATCCCGCTGAAGCATAACCCTCTACTGAACTTCAAATAAAGTCTGCGTCCCAAATGACACCCTATTCCCTATGTAGTGCACTTATTTTGACCATAGAGCTCTGGTCAAAAGTAGTCCACTATATATATAGAGAATAGGATG
This sequence comes from Thymallus thymallus, assembly GCA_023634145.1. Classification (NCBI taxonomy): domain Eukaryota; kingdom Metazoa; phylum Chordata; class Actinopteri; order Salmoniformes; family Salmonidae; genus Thymallus; species Thymallus thymallus. The sequence goes on from CM042413.1 coordinate 31,513,958, forward strand.
CCATTTGGGATGCACACAAAAAGTTCCATTCTCATAGTCTGAGTCAGAAATGCATGACAAGACTGGGCGACGGCAGCGGTGCTATCCAAGGCATCCCTTCCCCTCCCCGTCAGGCAGGGCGTTCGTTACTCCAAACTACAATCAGAGAGGAAACTATTAGCGACAGCTAAAGCGACGATTTCTCTGCCAAATTGTCATAATAATTATTTTTCATGTGGAGCGCTGCACAGTACAGTGTTTAAAATTTGATGCACATTTTGTGTGTGTGGTTGGTTGAAAATTTGGCAAAATTTCACTAAAAGCCTTATGGTTGTGAGAGACTACCTTACACTACCTTACATATACTGTATATGTTACATGTAGATAACTACATCACTTTGCTTACAAGCATGCATAACAATCAGGGGCGTCATGCCACCCATTGGTAGTGGGTGGAAGATGGAGAATGCTGTATTTTTCAAACACCTGAAACTGTCACGCCTGCTCCCGCTCGCCCTCCCTGGCGCTCGAGGGCGCCAGGCTGCCCAGCACAACACACTCCTGCCACCATCATTACGCACACCTGTTCCCCTCGTCACGCGCATCAGCGATTCATTGGACTCACCTGGACTCAATCACCTGTTTTATTACCTCCCCTATATCTGTCTGTTCCTCAGTTCTGTTCCCGGCTTCTGCATTAATTGTCGTATGTTGTTTGTTTACCTTGTTCTGACGCTGTTCCTGTCCTGTTCCATGTACATTCCTGATTAAATATTCACTCCCTGTACCTGCTTCTCATCATCAGCTTTTTTCCCCTGCAATCTAGAGCCATAATCATTATACTTAATTCTATGTAAAAAATAATGTATAATTTTCTGCATATGTAAGCATATCCTCTTGAGCTGTCGGTATCCTCCTGATTGGTGGTCCTTTTTTTTTTTTTTAAGTACTAAATATGCATCTCTGCTAAAATCTGGGTAAAAGATTCAAAGGAATGTGAGTCTTATTCAGACAGTACATTTATTGCTTGCTTTTCTAAAGTCTGCCAACCTTGCCAGCAGGCATGCCAGCTGAGATAGTTAGACAAGCTATCTACTCTAACTTGATTGATTGCCTAAAATGGCTTCTTGGTAGCTAGTTATGAGGTTGAGAGATTATGAACAAAAAATAACAGGACAAATCTGAGGGGGCACCTGTGCACTCTGGGTGTGACTCCTCTGATAACAATCATCTACATTCTGCAGACTACCTATGCTATCTTACAGATACAGTAACAGTGTACTGAGCAGGAATGTTAATTACCGCCAGCCTACTGTACATATGGCATGCAAAAACAGTAAGCTGCCATTTCTGCTGTATTTTTCACTGCTTCATTTTTTGTGTGTACTTCTGCAAAAAATGAGACACTGCACCATATGGAGAGAGAAACTGCAGTCATCGTACAGTCTGCGTCTCAGGAAGCGTGTGTTGCACAGCAATGGCTCATTAGCACTGGATTGTACTCTCTAAAAGACACACCGGATTCCTCTCAGGAGTGTCATGAGAATATTGGGTTGTACGGGAAATGTATCTGGTGTGTGTGCTTGTGCACTTGTGTGAGGGAGAGAGAGAGGAAGAGAAAGCTAGTTACCAACTCTTCCCTTGTTGCTAAGCCTCTCACCTGCCCTCATTCTTACTAGAACTTTGTCCTCTGGACTCTATCAGATTTTGCAGACCTGACACATCCCCTAAAATAGGTTTGTTATGATGTTACCCTCTATTGCAGTGTTTTCCACAAGCACATGGAGTAGCCAGCCAAATAGAAAAAGTAGCCAGCCAGGATCCCCCGGTGCCGGTGCGGTGCCCCAGGGTGATTCTATCTGAAGTACACAGCAAAATAATTGAATACTTTATTGAGTTTACCTTGAGTTGTGTATTGTGTTTACAATTTAAATGACTGCAAATTTATGAATTCAGTGTTTTGTTCGTTTTTGGGGATATCGTCAAGGCCTATGCCTATATGATCAGGACTATTTTCTAAGTAAGATAATTTTTAACTTTTATTTTTTACATTTAACCTGTCTTCTCTTGAGATAGTATTTTACTGCCAGTTATGAATTGCCACAATTATGTTTGTTCTTCAAACTATGTATTTTATTAAAAATTTAACAGCCAAAATTATCTTGAAAAAATAATTTAAGGTTACATTTAAAATCAAACAAATTGTGTGATGGGTACTTTTTAAAAATGGAAAAATTAGTCTAAAATTAACAGAATAGATGCTCAAATAAATTCTGTGTCCATACCTGTTAAGAGAAGAGACATCAGTTAAATTAGTGAAAGAATTTCAACAAGTGTTTGCAACTCTCTTTAAGAATTTAAGTATGTAATTTATCCTAAAAAATACTTGCTTAACAACTGACCCACAGATTTATTCTGAAAGAATGTTGTAAGAGTCTGCAGACCTCCACAGGCTTCAAGCTTCCTTTTAAGAGGCATTTTCTAAGCTATGTACAATACAGGAATGATTGAAGAATGAAGCAGGTGTTAATCATGGGCTTTGCTACATAGAAAGCAGCAGTTGACTACTCTATTGTCAACCATTTGATTAAACCAGTAGACCTATATAAATTATTTGAAAATACCTTCAGAAAGTATTCATATCCTTGACTTATTCCACATTTTGTTGTGTTACAGCCTGAATTTAAAATGTATTAAACAGATTTTCTTTCTCACCCATTGTCATGATCGGGTGTAGGAATAGACCAAGGCGCAGCGCAGTGATAGTTCGACATTGTATTTAATAATAAAGATACTCAATGTGAACTACATAAACAATAACGTACAGACAAACAGGAACACTACTTACATTGATGACATTCGACAATGAACCACACAATGGTGTGGGACATACAAACTAAAGTAGGATCCCTAATTAGAGACAATGCAATGCAGCTGCCTCTAATTAGGGATCCAACACAAAACAGAACTCATAGAACTGTCAGAATCTGACCATAGAATTATAGAGAAGCAATAGGCTTCTCTATGACCAGAGCCTGACAGTACCCCCCCTAACTAAACACAAGTACCTGAGGGGAGGGTTAGGGAGGGGAAAAACAAAACAATAATCGCAGGTGGCGGTTCCGGCCCCGGCGAAGTAGACTTCTTCCTCCCTGGTTCTACTCTGGTGACTGGACCCGGACTGGGCACCGGTGTGGTGAACGGCTCCTGCCATGGAGCGGGACAGACAACTGTGCCAGGACTGGGCACTAGTGGGTTAGGCGACTCAGGCCATGGAGCGGGGCAGATAACCGGGCCAGGACTGGGCACCTGTGTGGCAGGCGACTCCGGCCATTTAGAGGGGTAGACAACCAGTCCTGGAATGGGCACCGATGGGGCAAACGACTCAGGCCATGGAGAGGGGCAAATAACCGGGCCAGGACTGGGCACCGGTGGGGCAGGCGACTCCAGCCTGTGAACCATCACGGGAGGCTCCGGATTGTGGACCATCACGGGAGGCTCCGGGTTGTGGACCATCACGGGAGGCTCCGGACTGGAGAGGCGCACCGGAGGTCGGGTGCATGGAGCCGGTACTGGAGGCACCTGGCTGGGCACACGCACTGGAGGTCGGGTGCGGGGAACCGGCACGGGACGTACCGGACTGGGGAGGCGCACCGGCGGTCGGGTGCGTGGAGCCGGCACTGGAGGCACCTGGCTGGGCGCACGCACTGGAGGTCGGGTGCGGGGAGCCGGCACAGGACGTACCGGACTGGAGAGGCGCACTGGAGGCCTGGTGGGTGGAGCCGGCACAGATGGCACTGGACTGGTGACACGCACATCAGGGCGAGTGCAGGGAGCCGGCATGGAACCTACCGGACTGGAGAGACGCACTGTAGGCCTGGTGCATGGAGCCGGCACGGATGGCACCGGACTGGTGACACGCACTTCAGGGCGAGTGCGGGGAGCCGGCATGGAACATACCGGACTGGAGAGACGCACTGGAGGCCTGGTGATCACTTCGTCATCTCCTTCTCGGCTTCTTCCTCTAATTGCCTCATCTCCAATAATATTCCTCCATAGTATGCCTCTAAATACTCCTCTTCCTCCTTACTTTGCTCCCCCCAATAGTACTCCGGTTTCTCCATATTCCATATGGGGAGTGGTACTGGCACGTCTTCTTGGGGTTGCCTACAGGCTACTTTACCTCCTGTTCCCCGATTACAACGCTGTCCTCTTTTTCTCCTTTTCTCCCAAATTACGCTGCTTGGTCAGGTGGTGGTTCATTCTGTCATGATCGGGTGTAGGAATAGACCAAGGCGCAGCGCAGTGATAGGACATACAAACTAAAGTAGGATCCCTAATTAGAGACAATGCAATGCAGCTGCCTCTAATTAGGGATCCAACACAAAACACAACACAGAAATAGAACTCATAGAACTGTCACCCATATACACACAATACCCCATAATGACAAAGGGAAAACATTTTTTGACATTTTTGCAAATATATTGAAAATGAAATACAGAAATATCTAATTTACATAATTATTCACCCCCCTGAGTGAATACTTTGTAGAAGCACCTTTGGTGGCTATTACAGCTTTGAGTAGTATTGGATATGTTTGTATCAGCTTTGCACCTCTGGAGATGAGGAGCAGCAGTTATCAGCAATCTTCAAATCTTTACACAGATTTTCAATGTGATTCAAGTCTGGGCTTTGGCTGGGCCACTCAAGGTCTTTCACATTCTTGTTCTTAAGCCATTCCAGCGTTGCTTTGGCTGTATGCTTGGGGTCATTGTCCTGTTGGAACGTTTGCACTTTAGACGGGTGATGAGCTGTGCCTGGTTTCTCCAGACATAGTGCTTTGCATTCAGACCAAAGAGTTACATTTTTGTCTCATCAGACTACAGAATCTTTTGCCTTATGCTCTCAGAGTCTTTCACGTTCCTTTTTGCAAACTCCAGGCGTGCTGTTATGTGCCCTTTTCTTAGGAGTGGCTTCTGTCTGGCCACTCTCCCATAAAGCCCAGATTGGTGAAGTGCTGTAGAGACTGGTAGGTTCTCCCATCTCAACCAAATAACTCTGTAGTTCTGTCAGAGTGGTCATTGGGTTCTTGGTCACCTCCCTGACCAAGGTCCATCTTGCCCGGTTGCTCAGTTTGGTCAGATAGTAGTCTAGGTTGTTCCATATTGTTATAATTTCAATCTATTTGTGGTGACATCTCAAGGATGATCAAAGGAAATTGAATGCACCTGAGCAATTTGGAGTGTCATAGCAAAGGGGTGTGAAAAATTATGTAAATTAGATATTTATGTATTTCATTTTCAGTAAATTTGCAAGCATTTCTAAAAACAGGTTTTCACTTTGTCATTATGGGGTATTGTATGTATATGGTTGAGATTCAGGCTGTAACACAACAAAATGTGGAATAAGTCAAGAGGTATGAATACTTTCTGAAGACACTGTAAGTATTATTAGCTTTTAAAACAATTCAATCTGTTTTCTTTTATCATATTTTGGACTAGAGTGAGGCTATCGCTCCACTAGCCTACCTATTGTTCCTGCAGTGAGGAGGATTCACCATCTTCATCAAATGTTTTCATAATCTATCTGCAGATAATCTGCTAAAACCAGTATTCAAATTAGGGAGCCAAAATGAACGGCTCTCTTACTAATGCGATTCGGTAGGCTACTGATGAGTCACTCACTTCAATGTCACTGTCTGGCAAGTCCTGATGGACTTCATACTGAAAATACAAACGAGATCTTTAGTCCCGATGTGATACCATGGACCTATAACTACGTTGTATGATTTATGAATGGCAAGGATATGAGATCGACATTAATCAGATCGACTTTATCCATTTATAAACTAGTCAAGCTTGCCGTTTGTCAATCAAATCACAGTACACCTACTTATTGTTTGTGGCTGCATATTAAACACGTGAAAGAAAATACATTAATGTGCCAGAAAACAATAGGCTAAGGGAGCCATCGAAATGTACGCAATTGTTACCTGGTGGAAAATGGGGTCGTGTTTGAGAATTAGAATTAGCTTATTATATCTAGATGTGTGCCTGCTGATTCAAGTGCATCTTGTGTGGTCTCAATCAAATGATCCATAGCCTATAATATAGTCCTAGTGTCAGGCTCTGGACATAGGGAGGCCTTTGGCTCCTCTATTTAGCCATGGTCAGAGCCTGACAGATCTAGGATTATATTTCTAGGAGGTTTTGTGTTGGGTCACCAATTAGAGGCAGCTGCTATGCGATCCTATGCGATCCTACTTAAGTAGTTATGTTCCACACCTGTGTGTGGTTCATTGGCTTTTGTGTCATAGATGTGTATGGAGTGTTTGTGCCTGAACTATACGTACTTGTAGTACTATATCTTGTTTTGTTGTTTTGCATTAAGTATACTTATTAAACTATAATGTCAAACTACAACTGCGCTGCGCCTTGGTCTGCCTACACGCCGCATCGTGACACCTAGGCTATACGAAGAACTCTTTTCCGAGTTTTTGCGCTGTTGGGATGGTGTGCTGTATATAAAATTAGGCTACACTGCATTACACACCACAAAGGTTAGGCTATCCCAATCATGAGCCCTGGCCTGCCCTGCTCTTGCTGATGTAAACCCTTTTGTGCTTCCTAACCAATGGCTGTGCTGTTACAGCCTTATTCTAAAATGATTTTTTTTTATAAAATATTCAGCAATCTACACACAATACCCCATAATAACAAAGCAAAACACGTTTTTTAGAATTGTTTGCAAATGTAATTGTCCGTAGAGCTCTGAGACAGGATTGTGTCAATGCACAGACCTGGGGAAGGGTACCAAAACATTTTTGCAGCATTGAAGCTCCCCAAGAACACAGTGACCTCCATCATTTTTTAATTGAAGAAGAATGGAACCCCCAAGACTCTTCCTAGAGCCGGCCGCCCTGCCAAAGTGAGCAATCAGGGAGCTGACCAAGAACCCAATGGTCACGTTCTCCCATCTCTCTGGAGATGGGAGAACCTTCCGGAAGGACAACCATCTCTGCAGCAGTCCACCAATCAGGCCTTTATGGTAGAGTGGCCAGATGGAAGCCACTCCTCAGTAAAAGGCACATGACAGGCCACTTGTAGTTTGCGAAAAGTCACCCAAAGACTCTCAGACCATGAGAAACAGGATTCTCTGGTCTTATGAAACAAAGATTGAACGCTTTGGCCTGAATGCCAAGTGTCACGTCTGGAGGAAACCTGGCACCATCCCTACGGTGAAGCATGGTGGTGGCAGCATCATGCTGTGGGGATGTTTTTCAGCAGCAGGGACTAGGAGACAAGTCAGGATGGAGTCAAAGATGAACAGAGCAAAGTACAAAGAGATCCTTGATGAGAGTAGTTTCGGGAAAAGTCTCTGAATGTCCTTGAGTGGCCCAGCCAGAGCCCGAACTTGAACCCGATCTAATATATCTGGAAAGACCTGAAAATAGCTGTGCAGCAACGCTCCCCATCCAACCTGACAGAGCTTCAGAGGATTTGCAGAGAAGAATGGGAGGAACTCCCCAAATACAGGTGTGCCAAGCTTGTAGCGTCATACACAAAAAGACTTGATGCTGTAATCGCTGCCAAATATGCTTCAACAAAGTATCAAGTAAAGGGTCTGAACACCTGTTTTTGCTTTGTCATTATAGGATATTGTGTGTAGATTGATGAGGGGAAGTAAATTATTCAATATATTTTAGAATAAGGCTGTAACGTAACAAAGATGTGGAAAAAGTCAAGGCATTGTAAGCTTGCTACCGCTATAAGTGATTTAAAAAAAACAATATGTTTCATTGCCCATAGTGAAGCTATTTATCAGAATTATTGACCTCACAATAAGCCATATTCAAGTAATTTACATAACTTACATTACTATGAAGCGGCAGCCACAGATATGGAAGGTGCATGGGTGCTGAAAGTAGGCTAATTCGAGAAGGCCTAATTCATTAATTTAAACAGTCTTCATTTTAATTTGACTTTAGGCTACTAACAACAGAGGGCTTTGTGTTGGAGCCTATTTCTTCCTATACAATAAATCAGAGGTAGGTCTACCTGTTTGACAAAATTATAGTCTACTATCCATAGATTTTGTCAGCCAATTCCTTCAGTCACCATGCACTCCTTAAATATGTCAGTATCAGTGAAGAGATGGTGTGTTAAGTTAAAACCAGGGCTCGAATTGAGGGGGTATGTGAGGGTATGTGAAGGTATTGTGGCTTTTGTTTAAGATTTTTAAATGTTTTTAATGGACATAATATAACATCGCTTTAGTCTGCAATCCTTTACGCTAGAAACAAACTGTAAAATACTGGGGAAAGACATGACTCCGATACATATGGGATATCTTTGGTTTGTCTTTCAGAGGCAGCGCTACAACCTTCTTTCTTTACTGAGCTATTGTCTATTGCCCTTGAGAACTATGATAAAATCATTGTATTGGGCGATTTTAATATTCATGTTGACTCCAAGTTCATTGAATTTATGAATCTTTTGAGCTCTATGGACTTTATCCAACATGTTACTGGGCCTGTCATTCCAAATAATGCCCCCTGGCCAAATAGTATCCCCCTCTACGTCACAATGGGATTCCATAAACTATTAGCGTCCGTTGCTATATCAACGGTGTGATGACCTAATGATTAGAATTTTGGAGATCATTACAGCCTAAATGACATTCTTTTCATCATTGCTATGAAAACAAGGTTGAACTACTTTTGGGTACCTTATCAAAACTAAAACATGAAATCCATGTCTTAAACATTGCTACGTTTCAGAAATGGCAAAGAAAACGTGTTATTTGCTTGACACATTAAAGTTACTTACCTTACAGATCACGAAGTCACCTAATTTCCACTCCATTAATATGCAAATCCATTTGATTCATACACTGGCTTGTCTGGCTGTCATGTTTTTATTTTAACGTGCCTTTAACTTCCCTTATTCACTCTGAAATAATATAATTTCAGTAGTCCTCTATTATGATTTAAAATCTCTTGCATAGCTTATCAGTACACCCTTGTGGTTGAAACCAGGAAAAATCAAATAGAGAAAACGGAATTTGTGAAAATACAAAGAGAGTGTATTTGAAAGCTAGGAAAAAATGAGTAGCTCACAACGTATTTTAAAAGTAGCTCATGCTAGAAAAGGTTGGAGACCCTTCGTCTAGACACTCCAGTTTCATGGGCTTCACCCTTATGGGCCCTTGTCAAAAGTAGTGCACTAAATAGGGAATAGGGCCTTATTTGGGATGCACAACTAATAATGACATTGACGCAGTCTGAAGTCTTCATAACATCATACAGTCACACAGTGATTGATTGTGTGAAATGCATTAGTCTGGCTTTTAGCTGGAGTCTGGACCACAACACATTATCTCATGCTGCTAGGGGATCTCAATAAAACGACTTCCTGCCGTGCTGTCTTAATTGTCTTTTTCACCTTTCTGACACTGGGCTCCAATTCAATTTATGGCCATTTCCTTATGAGCTAAGATGTCAAGGGGTACATAAGGTCTGTGTTTTGATAGACTAGTGGTGGGATACCATTCGATTTAGTAATTAATCAGTACATGTTGCACATCTAAATCAGATTGCAGTCTGTACTTACAGTATATACATGTACTTGGATTCATAGAGAGCTACTCTCTCAAGTTACAGTGGCAAGAAAAAGTATGTGATTTTTTATCTGGTCTTCATCTAAGTCACAACAATAGACAAACACAGTGTGCTTAAACTAATAACACACAAACAATTATACGTTTTCATGTCTTTATTGAACACCCCGTGTAAAATTTCACAGTGCAGGGTGGGAAAAGTATGTGAACCCTTGGCTTTAATAACTGGTTGACCCTCCTTTGGCAGCAATTACCTCAACCAAATGTTCTCTGTAGTTGCGGATCAGACCTGCACAACGGACAAGAGGAATTTTGGACCATTCCTCTTTACAAAACTATTTCAGTTCAACAATATTCTTGGGATGTTTATTTTTATTTTATTTTTTTATTTAAACTTTATTTTACTAGGCAAGTCAGTTAAGAACAAATTCTTATTTACAATGACGGCCTAGGAACAGTGGGTTAACTGCCTTGTTCAGGGGCAGAACGACAGATTTTTACCTTGTCAGCTCGGGATTTGATCCAGCAACCTTTCAGTTACAGGCCCAACACTCTAACCACTAGGTTACCTGCCGATGTCATAGACAATATTACTCTTAAGGAAGAGTTTTGTAGCCCGGACATTGAGCTGTTAGCCGTTAGCCTGAGACCCTACTATTTGCCGAGGGAATTCACGCCGGCCTCCGCTGACGCAAACACAGCGTGTGATGTCATCCACTCTGTTATCGCGAGGTTACAGACAGTGCATCCCAGTGCTTTCTTTGCCATTCCGGGGGATTTTAACCATGCATCTTTCTCTGCAACGCTGCCAAAGTTCAAACAGTTCGTGAAGTGCCCAACCAGGAATAATACAACTCTGGACTTGTTATATGCTAATGTGACGGATGCATACAACTCCACTGCACTCCCTCTACTCCTCGGTAGATCAGATCACAACCTTGTCCACCTCACTCCACTCTACAGGCCTGTGGTCCAACAGCAGCCTGCGACCACTAGGACCATTAGGAGATGGTCCCCAGAGGCGAATGAGGCCCTACAGGACAGCTTTGAAACAACAGACTGGGATGTGCTCTGTGAGGCTCATGGGGAGGACATCAATGGACTTACTGACTGCATAACAACAGGCTGGAATGGGCTGGTAACACCAGGGCCCTGTACAAAAAGGGCCAGAGCCGACTCTACTTTCTGAGGAGGCTCAGGTCCTTCAACGTGTGCAGTAAACTACTGCATACCTTCTACCAGTCAGTGGTGGCCAGTGCCATCTTTTTTGCAGTGGTGTGCTGGGGAGCCAACATAAAAGCTGGTGATGCTTCTCGGGTAAATAAGCTGATCAGGAAGGCTAGCTCTGTCCTGGGGATGAGCCTTGCCACTCTAGAGGAGGTGGCGGAGAGACAGATCCTGGCCAAACTGCTGGCCGTCATGGACAACGTCACCCACCCTCTGCATGCCATGGTTATGACACAGAGGAGCACCTTCAGTCACAGACTGATCCCACCACGGTGTGCCAGAGAGCGCTACAGGAGGTCCTTCCTGCCAACACAGACCTGGAACTGTTGGGGTGTTAGGACCTAGTTTAACAATTGTGCATCCATCCGTGAGTAACTCTGGTCCGTTATCACTCATTCACTCAGGACTTATTTATTAATTCAGGTCTGTATATACATACTCATGTACAGTTGTTATATCATATCACGTGCAATAATGTAAGTAATTCTTGGACTTAACTTATGTAGTCATTCACTCAGGAATGCATATTAGTACCCTGTCAGTTGTATCTTTTTTCATTGCTTTTATTATATTGAATATGCAATATGTGCATCTGTAATTAGACCCTGCGCACTAAGGATTGTATTTTAAGGGAATTACTATTATTACCCCAAATTATATCATACACACGTTTAGCTATTTAAGTATCTCTTCCTGTCATTTACCTGTACAGTTAATTTAACCATGCAAAATATCCACTTACTTGTTCGTTTAACCAGTCTGTCTATTAAGTAAACTATTATTATTACCCTCACTCATATCATACGCATTTTTAGCTATTGAAGTATTTCTCTGCCATCGACCTGTATAGTATAGTTAACCATCCACCAATGTATAGTGTACATATTCAGCCAACCACCCATACTATGCAATGTCTTTTTATAGCTTTTTTGCACTCCAGACTTTTTCATACTGCCGCTCTATGTATCATGTATCGTGTATCTGTCTTTTGTGTATTTTCGTTCTGGCGTTTTGCACCTGCCCTATGTTTTGTTGTAGCTGCTTGACAAAGAAATGTACCCTCAGGGATCAATAAAGTATCTATCTATCTATCTATCTATCTATCTATCTATCTATCTATCTATCTATCTAGACGCTTGCTAAAAAACTTTAATGATCAAGCCTTCCTTCATGACCTGGCCTCTGTAAATTGGTATAGAATTAGCTTTATCCCCTCTGTCGTACACGCTTGGACCTTCTTTTTTATATTTTCAGTGGTATTGTTAACAAACACGCCCCCATAAAGAAAATGAGAATTAAAAACAGGTTCAGCCCCTGGTTCGACCGTGATCTTACAGGCTCTCGTTCAGGCAAATGAGAAATAAGTGCACTCAGGCTATCCGGAAGGCTAAAATTAGTTACTTTAAGGAGCAGTTCTCCCTCTGTGGGTCTAACCCCAAGAAGTTCTCCTCACAAGGAGCACATGGCTGAGCTCTTTAATCACCACTTCATTAAGTCAGGATTCCTATTTGACTCAGTCATGCCTCCTTGCCTGTCCAAAATGTCCTCATCTCCCACCCCTTCTAATGCGACCAGCCCCAATGCTACTCCCTCTTTTCCCCCTGCCCTGCTACAAAGTTTCTCCCTGCAGTCAGTCACTGAGTCTGAGGTGATAAAGGAGCTCCTTAAACTTGACCCCAAAACACTCAAACTGGACAGTTTTATCTCCATCTCTTCATTCAAAGACTCAATCATGGACACTCTTACTGACAGTTTGGGCTGCTTTACATGATGTATTGTTGTCTCTACCTTCTTGACTTTGTGCTGTTGTCTGTGCCCAATAATGTTTTTACCATGTTTTGTGCTGCTACCATGTTGTTATCATGTGGTGTTGCTACCATGCTGTGTTGTCATGTGTTGCTGCTATGCTATGTTGTTGTCTTAGGTGTCTCTTTATGTAGTGTTGTGTTGTCTCTCTTGTCATGATGTGTGTTTTGTCATATATACTGTATATAATTTACCTCGTCCCCGCAGGAGGCCTTTTGCCTTTTGGTAGGCCATCATTGTAAATAAATAATTTGTTTTTAACTGACTTGCCTAGTTGAATAAAGGTTAAATAAAATAAAATAAATAAATAAATATAAATAAAAAGAGTCCCTTGTGTTATGAGGCCAGGATGATTAGAGAAGATGTGACTGACCATTACAATACTTATGACAGGGTTAATGTAAAGTGGTATCTATGCAGCAGACTAGTGGATTGATATACAGAAGAGAAGTGCTACAGTGTGCTACACTGTGCAGGCTAGTGGATTGATACTGTACACAGAGAGTTCCTGTTTCGTTCCTCTGCCATAAACAGTACCTTTGATACTGTACACAGAGAGTGACTGTTTTATTCCTCTGCCATAAACTGTACCTTTGATACTGTACACAGAGAGTGACTGTTTCGTTTCTCTGCCATTAACAGTACCTTTGTTGTCAAATAGTCCATAGAGAATCTTCTTGAAAGTCATCCAAACTGCATTGTCAACAAGTAAGCCCCTCATCTGCCAGTACAATATTGACTATCTTCCTCACTTTGTGGATCATGATCAAAGTGTTACTAGTTTAGATCTCAAGAACTAACTAATAAATATAAAACGCAACATGCAACAATTTCTACGATTTTACTGAGTTACAGTTCATAAAATTCAGGAAATCATTCAACTGAAATAAATAAATTAGACCCCATTCTATGGATTTCACATGACTGGGAATACAATTGGTGACATGTCTGGTGAGTATGCAGGCTATGGATGAACTGGGACATTTTCAGCTTTGTGTACAGATCCTTGCGACATGAGGTCATGCATTATCATGCTGAAACATGAGGTGATGTCGGCGAATGAATGACACAACAATGGGTGTCAGGATCTCGCCACGGTATCTCTGTGCATTCACATTGCCATCGATAAAATGCAATTGTGTTTGTTGTCAGTATCTTATGCCTGCCCATACCATAACCCCACTGCCACCATGGGGCACTCTGTTCACAACGTTGACATCAGCAAACCGCTCGCCCATAAACGCTGTCTGCAACCTGCCCGATACAGTTGAAACCGGGATTCATCGGTGAAGAGCACACTTCTCCAGCATGCCAGGTGAAGGTGAAGAAGCCGGATGTGGAGGTCCTGGGCTGGCTTAGTTACATGTGGTCTGCGGTTGTGAGGCCAGTTGGACGTACTGCAAAAACAACATTGGAGGCATAGCCATGGGAAGCAGGGGTGCTGAGGGTGTATTAAATATATATTAATACAAAATTTAAGTCAACCCGATTTAAAATGCAATGACTGTTTACCGTAATGCGCTTTTTCTGTCACTTTTAGGGCAGTCAGCAAGCCAATTACACGCTCCCTCAAAACTGTGCCATTGTGTGCACCTGTGTAATGATCATGCTGTTTTATCAGATTCTTGATATGCCACATCTATCAGGTGGATGGATTATCTTGGTAAAGGAGAAATGCTCACTAACAGGGATGTAAACATATTTGTGCACAAACTTTGAGAGAAATAAGTATGGAACATTTCTGGGATCTTTTATTTCAGCTCATGAAACATGGGACCAACACTTTACATGTTGTGTTTATATTTTTGTTCAGTATAAATACCTTGTCACGTTACTGATATCATAAAGAAAGGTTCAGGAATTTAGCCTAATTCCCTTCAATTATATTTATTGCAGACGCGTCTCAGAGTGAGCACTGTTACTTTATTAGTGGTCTGTTCTCTGTGTCTGCTGCCTGTGGCCTGTGTATTCTGTAAAGCATTGAGTGTTTTAACATTTAGTTGTACTGCATTTCTCACAGTAATCATCTGGTCGTTTACCTAAACAGATTAGTTCCTCTTGATGTTTTATTCAAAATATTTTTTCTCGCAGAGGCCTTGCTTCATATCATATTGCTTGTCGTTGCCTTGAATAGACGTGAGCTCAACAACTGTCCTATGAATAACACAAAGCCCAATGAATAATACATTATAGAGGACTGGGGTGTGGGTGTGTGTGGGGTTGAGTGGAATGGTGCCAAACACACCATGAGCTCACTTTACAGGTTAAAACACTGACCCCCTCTCATATATACAGTATATATATACAGTATATATATAAAATATATATGTATGTTTTATTGTCACATACAGGTTAACCCAAACAGACACAGTAAACGCAGTGAACTTAAAACACAAAACATTTTAAACATTTACAGTAAGTCCCAAACAGGCAGTAAACACAGCAGGCCCAGCGCCAGGATAAAGGGGGCAGATGAAATCGACCCATGTAGTCAATTACGCAATGCCAGCCTACCATAAACAGTTCCATTTGCAACCATGAAAACCAATAGGCTACCAAGAAAACCATAATAGAATGTATCTATTACTATGATGAAACAAACCGATATGTAGCTACCCATTGGGCAGCATTTGGGTTCTTGCATTGGAATTATATTGAATTCTGCTTATATCATGGTATACCGCAATAAACATAAAAGTCCCAAATGCCAAGACCATTGAGTGCTTTTGACAAAGAAGTGACAGGTTGCCATGAAATCTCTGCTGTGCTCAACTAGCACCATGGACAGCGTTCTACACGGCAAGGCCGTTGAAAACTTAGGCTGGCTAAGGAAGTCATTTTGTCATTCTATAGCCATTCTTTTGCAGAAATAACCCCACTGGCTATATCACCAAGATTTTGATCAAAACCAACCGGCCAGATTTTTTCTTACCTTTTCAGAAGAGTTGCAGCCTAATTGATGTTCTTTGGAACTTCCTGAGTAATCGATCATTCCATTCTCCCAGAAGATCCTCCTCAAATGCCAGTTGGATTAGTTGTGCCTTCCTCAGGTGTAGCATGCTTCTTCTGTGCTGACTGAACACGTTTTTCAAAGTGGAAAATAAGTTCTCGCAATACAGTCTCCGAGTTTGGCCGGTGTAGGCCGTCATTGTAAATAAGAATTTGTTCTTAACTGACTTGCCTAGTTAAATAAAAAAATTATACAGTACAGTAAGCACAGTCTGAAAAGCGGAGAGGCCCAGAGAATCATTGCAGAATATCAAGTGGGGTCGCGACACTAAACTCAGCTTCCACCAAATCTGTTTTGCTTTGATCCAGCAGTGGTTTCACTTTTTTCACATCTAGACAGTCATGGCTCTCTGGGTCAAGGGCACACAGGGCCTCCACCAGTTGGCTGTTATGTTCGCTGAATCTTTCTGACATTTCATCAATGACAGCATCCAACATGCTGAAGAATTGTCTTTGACACTCAGTCTCTTCTCCTCTGTCCTGCTGGCCTACTGTACTGTCCACCACATATTGCTGGTGATTTGTACTCACATAACATTGTCGTTTGCTTGTAGTTGTGCACTGCGGACCACTTTGACCCCCGTGTAAAAATCTGTTGCTTTTGCCTAGTCATTTGTTTGGAGGATTGAGAATACTGAGGATTCTGTGCACCATGGTGGCTGTAAACTGAACGCCAGGGTCCATCACCGCCTTCAGCAGCCCTGTAGCACCGAGTCTTACTTCCGTGTTGTACTAATGCGTGCATTCTATGTCAGAGAGGAACTTCAGAATGGTCACCGCGGGGTGCTCTGACCATTGTGACGATGACACTGCCATGGGAGATACAGATTAGGCACCAAACTGTCACTCGATCATTTTACCTTTTGGGGTATTTTTATATAAGGACATAAAACTAAAACTGTGGGGGCACAATTTTCAACTGAGGGGGATAAGCCCCATTTTTCCCCCTTGTGGAGCCGTCCCGAAACACAGTAAACTTAAAACACAAAACATTTGAAATATTTAAGTCCCAAACAGACACAGTAAACACAGTGAAATTAAAACCCTCTGAGTCATAAACACACCAACAGCTCTGTATTTTATTTATTTACCCCTGCAACTCCCGTACAGACTCAGGAGAGGCGAAGATCGAGAGCCGTGCGGCCTCCGAAACACGACCCCGCCAAGCCGCACTGCTTCTTAACACAATGCTCGCTTAACCCAGAAGCACCAATGTGTCGGAGGAAACACCGTACAACTGGTGACCGTGTCATCGTGCATGCACCCAGCCCACCACAGGAGTCGCTAGGGCGCAATGGGACAAGGACATCCCGGCCAGCCAAACCCTCCCCTAACCACGAACGATGCTGGGCCAATTGTGCACCGCCTCATGGGTCTCCGAGTCACAGCCGGCTGCGACACAGCCAGGGATCGAACTAGGATCTGTAGTGACACAGCTAGACACCTGCACCACTCGGGAGGCCCCTCTGTATTTTATTTTATTTTATTTAACCTTTATTTAACAACAGTCAAACAAAGAACTACAGTCAAACTAAGAACTACAGTCTAACAAAGAAGGCAGGAAGGAAGGATATATGGAGGGCATAGGCAAGGTGTTGAAGGAAGGAGAGATTAACAGGATACAGTAAGTTAAGGTGTTGGCAGTGTGTTGCATTGTGGGTGAGGGAGAGAGGGAGAAAGGGAGGAGTAGAGATGGAGTAATTACTATAGAATTCTGAAGTAAACTGTAGTATACTGTAGAAAACTATACTACACACTGTAGTATTCCTCGATCATGTGTAGTACTTGTGTAGAATGTTGTACTATACTGTAGAATACTATAGGGCGCCAGGTAGCCTAGTGGCTCGAGTGTTGGGACAGTCAATGAAATCTCGCTGGTTCGAATCCCCTAGCTGACAGAAAAATCTATATATGTGCCTTTGAGCAAGGCACTTAGCGCTAATTGCTCCAGTTGGTTGCTCTGGATAAGAACTTGTATAGTAAATACTACAATATTGTCTGCAAAAGCACTATACTTTTTCACTATAGTAAATACTACGGTACTTAATTTGCACATACCCTTCCCATTCTCCTCCCCCATATCCTAAATTGTACCACCCGTAAGTAAGAGATATACAAGTATGCACTGAGTATCCAAAACATTAAGAACACCATCCTAATATTGAATTGCTGGCCCATGTTGACTCCCAATGCTTCCCACAGTTATGTCAAGTGGGCTGTATGTACTTTGGGTGGTGGACCATTCTTGATACACACAGCAAACTGTTGAGGGTAAAAAACCCTGCAGCATTGCAGTTCTTGACACAAACCGGTGCGCCTGGTACCTACTACCATACCCGTTCAAAGGCTCTTAAATCTGTTGTTTTGCCCATTCACCCTCTGAATGATACAAATACACAATTCTGCTTAAAATCCTTCTTTAACCTGTCTCCTCCCCTTCATCTACACTGATTGAAGTGGATTTAACAAGTGACATCAATAAGGGATCATAGCTTTCACCTGGATTCAACTGGTCAGTCTATGTCATGGAAAGAGCAGGTGTACTTAATATTTTGTTAACTCAGTGTAGACCATACTTTGTGTTCCCTACATGTTATAGAAAATAGCAGAAGTGCTGAACTATCTGTTCAGACCCCAGTCCTACCTACCTACAGGTTATGGAAAATGTGCTCTTAAGTACCTATCAATAAAGTACCTATCTAGTATTTCTCCAGTAGGTTTCCTCAAGGAGAAAACCTCTGCTTCAATGTCAAAGATAATATAACAAAAACACTATAGTAAATGCTACAGTAATATCTGCATAAACCCTACAGTAAATACTACAGTATACTACAGTACAATCTGCAAAAACACTCCATTAATTACTATAGTATACTGTATAATACAGTTTTATTTTACTACAGTAGTTATACTATAGTTAACTGTACATATTACAGTACATTACAGTGAATACTACAGTAAAGACAGTCTAGACTCTATATTCCATAATATACTATGTGGGAAGGTAGGGTATTGCAATGTGGGGGAGGTAGGTAGGGAGAGAAAGAGAGGGAGGGAAGGAAGAGGAAGAGATGAAGGAGGTGCAATAAGGCAGGGTGTTGGCAGGACGTTGTAATGTGGGCGAAGACGAGGGAGAGAGTCCAAAGTGTTGATTAATTCTATAAAGAACTGGCAGAGACACAGTAGACTAGACACCCTCCAGCAGAGAAGACGCTGTGACCTGTCGGCTGGGCAGAGTGATGGAGTGTAGAGAGTCCACACTGTGTCACGACACAGACACTGTCTGAACAGACGGCTGCACTGCAAAGACAGTCTAGACCAAGGATCCCTGGTCTAGACTTTTGTTGGCCCGCAGACCAATAAAAAAACAAAACCTTTACAACAATAAACATTTCTCTTCGCTGTCACGAGGGAGGCCGCTAAAATGTTTTGCTCGCAAGGTGGGGTGCGTATGGATGTGGGTACGCAGACCCATGAGCCACTGCAGCCCCTCATGATGAGTTCTGTTTTTTTTGTTGCCCCCACCCCCATCAAAGTTGCCCATCCCTGGTCTAGACACTGTACAACCCAGGACTTCAAAGACAGTCTACTCTATACAACCCCAACAGGACTACAAAGACAGTCTAGACTCTATACAACCCCAACATGATTACAAAGACAGTCTACTCTATACAACCCCAACATGATTACAAAGACAGTCTACTCTATACAACCCCAACATGGTTACAAAGACAGTCTACTCTATACAACCCCAACATGATTACAAAGACAGTCTACTCTATACAACCCCAACATGATTACAAAGACAGTCTACTCTATACAACCCCAACAGGACTACAAAGACAGTCTAGACTCTATACAACCCTGGATACTTTGCTAGCAATAGACAACAAGAAATCCACAGGGTCCGACCAATTGGATCCCGGTCTGCTTAAGTGTGCAGCGCCCATCATTGTTAGCTCGAATAACCCACATTTTTTATTTAACATTCTTATCAGGAAATGTTCCAAAAGTGTGGAAATCAGCTCTTGTGCTGCAACTCCATAAGGATGGGGATAGTAGTGATCTTAATAATTATTGCCCAATTTCAAGGCTTCCTTGTCTAGCTAAGATTCTTGAATCATTGGTAAATGTATGACTTTTTTTATCTGAGAAATGTATTTTGAATACAAACCAATCAGGATTTAGACCTGGGCATAGTACTACTACAGCAACCACTTTAGTTGTTAATGATCTTCCCAGTGTTTTAGACACTAAAATGAAATGTGCTGCTTTGTTTTTTGTCTGAATTTCTTGATGTACATAAAGGTTAAGTCTGAATTTCTTGAAGTACATAAAGGTGTAACACGGGTCGATCTTCAGACCTGTTCTCTTCACTATTTATATAACAATCTGTTAAAAATCAACTTCATTTATATACAGATTGTACTTTTGTGTATGCTGTTGCCCCGACTGTTGATCTGGCTGTGTCAAAACTACAGTCAGATTCAATAGATATGCAGGGATCCCTTGCTGTTTTAAATCTTGTGCTTAATACGGGCAAAACTAAATACATGTTGTTTTTAAACTCTCGTAAGAATGTTTCAGATGAACTACATGTTCACTAATTAGATGGTTCTCCAATCAAACGTGTTCCCTCATACAAATTCTTAGGCATTTGGATTGATATGGATTCGACGTTTAAAAAACATATACTATAATAGTATTTAACATGATTTTTTAATGGCTACCTCATTTCTGTATCCCACACACAATTGTCTGAATTTCAAACACAGAAGTGAAGTTATTAATTACACTTTGGATGGTGTATCAATAAACCCAGTCACTACAAAGATACAGGCGTCCTCCCTAACTCAGTTGCCGGAGTGGAAGGAAACCGCTCAGGGATTTCACCATGAGGCCAATGGTGACTTTAAAACAGTTATAGAGTTTAATGGCTATAATAGGAGAAAACTAACATTGTAGTTACTCCACAATACCAACCTAACTGACAGAGTGAAAAGGATGCCTGTACAGAATAAAAAAATATATTTTTTAAATGAATCCTGTTTGCAATAAGGCACTAAAGTAAAACTTCAACTTTGTCCTGAATACAAAGCATTACAAAGCATTATGTTCGGGGCAAATCCAATACAACACATCACTGAGGGCCACTCTTCATATTTTCAAGTATGGTGGTGGCTGCATCATGTTATGGTTATGCTTGTCATCGGCAAGGACTAGGTCGTTTTTTAGGATAAAAAGAAACTTAATAGAGCTAAGCACAGGCAAAATCCTAGAGGAAAACCTGGTTCAGTCTGCTTTCCAACAGACACTGTATTAAAAGGTTCTGGATTGGTAAATGTATGACTTTTTGAGAAATGTATTTTGAATACAAACCAATCAGGATTTAGGCCTGGGCATAGCAGAACAATAACCTAAAACACAAGGTCAAATATACACTGGAGTTGCTTACCAAGACGACATTGAATGTTCATATGTGGCCTAATTACAGTTTTGACTTAAATCAGCTTGAAAATCTAATGCTAGACTTGAAAATGGCTGTCTAGCAATGATCAACAACCAACTTGACAGAGCTTGAAGTACAAATATTGTACAATCCAGGTGTGCAGAGCTCTTAGAGACTTACCCAGAAAGACTCACAGCTGTAATCGCTGCCAAAGTTTATTCTAACATCTATTGACTCAGGGATGTGAATATTTATGCAAATTAGACATTTATGTATTTAATTTTCTAAACGTGTTCAAGTTGTCATTATGGGGTATTGTGTGTAGATCGGTGAGAATTCAGTCTGTAACACAACAAAATGTGGAATAAGTCAAGGTGTATGAATAATTTCTGAAGGCACTGTGTAAATACTTCAAGGAATTATTGTTCAGGGGATGTCTTTTAGTCTATTTTCATCCCTATCAGGTGAACCGTTCAGAAATTACAGCACTTTTTATACAAAATCCCCCCATTTTAGGGAACCATAAGTATTGGGACAAATTCACTTATATGTGTATTTAAGTAGTCAAAAGTTTAGTATTCGATACCATATTCCAATGATTACATTAAGCTTGTGAATGTACAACGTTGTTGGATGCATTTGCTGTTTGTTTTGGTTGTGTTTCAAATTATTCTGTGTCCAGTAGAAATTAATGGTAAATAATGTCTTGTGTAATTTTGGAGTCACTGTTATTGTAAATAAGAATAGAATATGTTTCTAAACACACATACAGTTGAAGTCGGAGGTTTACATACACTTTAGCCAAATACATTTAATCTCAGTTTTTCACAATTCCTGACATTTAATCCTGTCAGTTAGGATCACCACTTTATTTTAAGAATGTGAAATGTAAGAATAATAGTAGGGAGAATGATTTTTTTCAGCTATTATTTCTTTCATCACATTCCCAGTGGGCCAGAAGTTTACATACACTCAATTAGTATTTGGTAGCATTGCCTTTCAATTGTCCAACGTTTCGGGTTGCCTTCCACAAGCTTCCCACAATAAGTTGGGTGAATTTTGGCACATTCCTCCTGGCGGTTTTGGAGCAGTGGCTTCTTCCTTGCTGAGGGGCCTTTCAGGTTATGTCGATATAGGACTCGTTTTACTGTGGATATAGATACTTTTGTACCTGTTTCCTCCAGCATCTTCACAAGGTCCTTTGCTGTTGTTCTGGAATTCATTTGCACTTTTCGCACCAAAGTAAGTTCATCTCTAGGAGACAGAACACGTCTCCTTTCTGAGCGGTATGACGGCTGCGTGGTCCCATGGTGTTTATACTTGCGCACTATTGTTTGTACAGATGAACTTGGTACTTTCAGGCATTTGGAAATTGCTCCCAAGGATGAACCAGACTTGTGGAGGTCTACAATTTCTTTTCAGAGGTCTTGGATGATTTCTTTTGATTTTCCCATGATGTCGAACAAAGAGGGACTGAGTTTGAAGGTAGGCCTTGAAATGAATTCACAGGTACACCTCCAATTGACTCATGTTAGGACATGTAGATGTCCTAACCACTTGCCAAAACTATAGTTTGTTAACGTGAAATATGTGGAGTGGTTGAAAAATGAGTTGTAATGAACTGTATACTACATTAAGGTTGATGCAACCATGATCATGGATAGTCCCAACTGAATCGTGAATAATGAGGAGTGAGAAAGTTAGACCCATAAATATCATAACACCCCAAAAATGCTAACCTCCCCTGTTATTGTAATGGTGAGAGGTTAGCATGTCTTGGGTATGATATTTGTGCACCTGTAACGTTCTCACTTCTCATTATTCACGATTCATTCAGGACTACATTTCACCAAGTTTAGAATTGAGACTGTAGGGGACTCTTTCAGGGTTCAGCTCTTGAGTTTTCCGTGCTTTGAACTGTACGGATGTTTTGGGGCTTAATTTGAAATGGTGCCAACATGTTGCGTTTATATTTTTGTTCAGTATATACGGGCCCCATTCTGCATGGAGCTCTGTTTTGTAAGCGTTGTGCTCATGATACGCTCTTATCTATTCAGCTGTGGGGGTTTGGAGTCCGGCAGGCTCTGCTTTACGATAGACAGTTTAGTTTGAGTTAAGTCGGGTCTCTCTCTCTCTCTCTCTCTCTCTCTCTCTCTCTCTCTCTCTCGCTCTCTCTCCCTCTTCTCTTCTCTCCCTCTTGTGTATGATATCAAGTGATCTGGAGCAGTGCTCGCAATTGTTTCCCCACTTTCTATTTTCTGTTAGTTTACAATTCTAAACATGACAAAAAGGGAATGGGAACAATATCAAATAAGGAACATGCTATCTTGCCCATGTCAAACACTCAGGTGTACTATCCCACTAGTTTAGCAAGCAACACAGTGTTGGGCATGGCCCAGCGAGTGGTGCTTTCCACCCACTGTTGCTGGATTGAAGTTAGTGCTTTACTCCGTGATGGATTGCCTAGCTGTCCATTTGTGTTAAGTTTTAATAGGCCACTCTTAGTTACAACACCCCTCTTGTTATCTCTCTCTCTCTCACACACACACACAGCTGTTGTAATTACAGTGCCTTCGGAAAGTATTCAGACCATTTAACTTTTTCCACATTCGTTACTTTACAGCCTTATTCCAAAATGGATAGAATATAAAAATGTCCTCATCAATCTACACACAATACCCCATAAAATAAAATAAAATCGCTTAGACATTATGGGGTATTGTGTGTAGATTGCTGAGGATTTGTTTTTCTTAAATCCACTTTAGAATAAGGCTTTAACGTAACAATATGTGGAAAGATTCAAGGGGTCTGAATACTTTCCGAAGGCACTGTATACACGTGCTGTGTCAACATTAAGAGGACAGTGAAACCAGACACATGCCCATTGCTTACATGGAGTGCTCCAAACAAAATACAATTGTTTCCACTCTGAGAATAAGAACGGTAAATGACTGTAGGCCTAATTAAACCATGCATTAACAGAAATGTATGTAGCCTAACCAGATGACTGGGTTTAACAGTAAATTTACGACTGGTGACAATTAACACAATAAAACAATGAAGGCTCAAGAATTGGCAGGAGACAGATCAGTACACTCTGGAGAGAGACATGACAACATCTTCACCACATACCCTTCCCCTTCTTCTTTTCTCAACATTTCAAATTATACTGAAGACACGTATTTTAGATGCTTTTCACTGACAACTGCATCTCAATAATCAGCTAGGCCTATTGCCATGCACGCTGCCTAAATTGCGGCTTCCCAACTAGGCATATAGGCCTAGAGGCTTGTGGTTTGACACAGTCAACAGCTTTAAAAGAAGTGAATGATCCTCTGCGGCTAAGTCATGCTCTCTGGTGAAGTATTAAAAGGTTCTGGATAAAACCAAAAAGGGTTCTATTGCTTGCTTCATATGGCACTCCTATAGGTTCTATATACAGTAGAACCCCTGTGTAGGATTCTTTGATCAGAACCACAGGAGGTTCTATATGGAACCAATTTCGGATCTGTATAGAACTTTAAGGGGTACCATATATGAAGGAAGCATAGAACCCTTTTTTCGAAGAAGGAATCTTATCCTATGCTTAGGCGACTCAATACTTTATTATAAAGGGCATTTTGTTCAAACCCCTAACATCCATAACTCTGCACTGGGCTCTTTCTAGTCCTCACCATCTACTACTCTCTGTATCAACACTCTCGTTGTTTCAACTTGAAAAATATAAGTTACCCCCCTAGAGTCAATGTCTGCGCTCCCGCTGAAATCTAATTAGCATAATAAAATAATCAAAATCCGTCTGTTTAAGCCAGAGATATCTGTTTATTTGATTGGGCTGTGTGTCTCAGTCCACTCCATCCACCGATGTCGGCCTATAGGACAAAACAAACTTCCTTTTGATTTATTTGTTTTATCTGTTTTTCCATGTATATTATTCAATATATTATTATATATTATTCAATGTGTTTATATGGGCTAATAGCAGTAAGGCCAAACTCAATGTTTAATCAAATATTTATTTTCTATTTTCTTTGATACCTAAAGAGTTACTAAAAATCTAAATCAAATAGTTAAATGATCCTTGGTAAGACGATCTTAAAACAATTCCATATGTTAGCTTAGTAGGCTTATGTTAGGTTAGTAGGCTTAGACTCAAATGTATTTATATAATCTCATTAGATCAAGTTGAGTTGACTAATCGTATTCAGTCTTTATTTTCTCTCTTACGACTGAACAAGAAAGGACAGCACAACTTTTCCCTCTCAACTCAAATAAGTGCAACTGTAGCTAAACATTAATGTAGTGAAACAAAGAAACAAAGCCAACTCAAACTCCTCCTGATCATCATCACAGCACAGGTGCGTTTACTGACATGTGACCTGGGCTGATGGTGTTCCTTCGTTCCCGTGGGAACCTAATTAATTACACTCTGTCATGTTTTCTGCTCAGCTCAGCACCTGCTTCGGCCCAGCCAATCCCAGTGGTGCATGTGTGGTGTACCACAGCTGAGGCTTTGGCCAGTGACCTGGGAATGCAGTGGTGCTAATGATAGTGGGGAGGGGGGTGGGGGGTCTCGCTGTCTCTGACACGTACACATACACAGAGTAGGCACTTGCACAGACTCACACAGAGACACTCGTACGGATGCACAAAGACACTCTTGCAGATACACACATACTGTATACAAACGCATGCTCACACACATGTATAAACAACGCATGCTCACACACATGTATAAACAACGGATGCTCACACACATGTATAAACAACAGAAGCTGACACACGTATAAACAACGCATGCTCACACACACATGTATAAACAATGTATGCTCACACACATGTATAAACAACACATGCTCACACACATGTATAAACAACACATGCCCACACACATGTATAAACAACACATGCTCACACACATGTATAAACAATGCATGCTCACACACATGTATAAACAACGCATGCTCACCAATGTGTATAAAGGCACGTGTACACACACATGATCAAAAATGCACTCATATAGAATAAACACATACTGTAAAGTAATCTGTCCACTCTATATCGCAATCTAGATAGATAGATAGATAGATAGATAGATAGATAGATAGATAGATAGATAGATAGATAGATAGATAGATAGATAGATAGATAGATAGATAGATAGATAGATAGATAGATAGATAGATAGATAGATAGATAGATAGATAGATAGATAGATAGATAGATAGATAGATAGATAGATAGATAGATAGATAGATAGATAGATAGATAGATAGATAGATAGATAGATAGATAGATAGATAGATAGATAGATATCTTCATCAAGCAGCTACGAAAAAACACAGGGCAGGTGCAAAATGATACATAGAGCGGCAATATGAAAAAGTATCAAAATACAATAAGTCTTGAGTGCAAAAAAGCTATAAAAAGACATTGCATAGTACATGTGGATGGCTGAATATGTACACTATACATTGTTACAGAGTGTTAGGTGAAAAAAAAAAGTTGATATAGATAAATATTGCAAGTTGATATAGATAAATAAGGAGTGTTTGCATGGCTAACTATACTATACAGGTCAGCTTATTTACCCGAGAAGCATCACCGGCTTTTATGTTGGTGCCCCAGCACACCACTGCAGAAATGGCTTAAGGACAACAAAGTTAAAGTTTTGGAGTGGCCATCACAAAGCCCTGACATCACTCCTATAGAAAATTTGTGGGAAGCAGTGTGTGTGCGAGCAAGGAGGCCTAGAAACCTGACTCAGTTACACCAGTTCTGTCAGGAGGAATGGGCCAAAATTCACCCAACTTATTGTGGGAAGCTCGTGGAAGGCTACCCGAAAAGTTTGACCCCAGTTAAACAATTTAAAGGCAATGCTGCCAAATACTAATTGAGTTTATGTAAACTTCTGACCCACTGGGAATGTGATGAAAGCTGAAATAAATAATTCTCTCTATTATTCTGACATTTCACATTCTTAAAATAAAGTGGTGATCCTAACTGACCTAAGACAGGGAATTGTTACTAGGATTTAATGTCAGGAATTGTGAAAAACTGAGTTTAAATGTATTTGGCTAAGGTCTATGTAAACTTCAGACTTCAACTGTATATGCATTCTGTGGATATTGTTTCTTGTGCAAAAGATGTATAGCTACTTTCTGCGTGAAAGCTTGGAGAAATCAAAGAGAACTAACAATTCATGCTCAATCTTCTATTTCATTCATGCATCAGCCATGGCAGTGGTCGATAGAACTTAGTTAATTGCCGTCATCTCACGTTGGCCCAGATAATCTGAGTTGAATGTATAGTAGAGCTGCAGCTACAGCTCGCCTGGTCTCAGTCAACTGTTGTGTGCACAGAAGAACAGTCATGTAAATGTAAGTCACGCGTTCATCAGTGAAGAGCCTGGAGAATGTAGGCTACTATACAATACAGTTGGTTTCTTGCCCGTGTGTAACATGGTGTTCTCATTTTTACTCAACAATGGCGAATCACTTGAAAATGTGTATGTATGTATAGTGTATGTCAATATGTTTAAAGCTAGAATCCTTAGTTGCTACATCCATTTTGGGATTTATAAATTAATTATATATACCTGTTGATTCTTAAATAATAGAAATGATTAATGCCTCATGAGCTGTCGTACCCAATCAGAACCTAAAATATAAACTTGTTTTATTCCAATGTTTGTGTAAAGTGTAACAAAGTGTAAACAAACACTGTATAGCCTCAAAACATGGTTAAAACTATACATTTGATATCATGGATGGTCAGGCCTTGCATCCATAGCTCTGTCTATTAATTTGAGAGTGGTTACATTTCTCCATACTCATCCCTTAGCTTTTTAGCAATTAGGTTAGCATTGTGGAGTAACTACAATGTTGTTGATCCATCCTCAGTTTTTTCCTATCTCAGCCATTAAACTCTGTAACTGTTTTAAAGTCACCATTGGCCTCATTTTGAGGTTTTCTTCCTCTCTGGAAACTGAGTTAGGAAGGACGTCTGTATCTTTGTAGTGACTAGGTGTATTGATACACCCTCCAAAGTGTAATTAACAACTTCACAATGCTCAAAGGGACATTCAATGTCTGTTTTTTTTGTTGTTGTTTTTTTTACCCATCTACCAATAGGTGCTCTTCTTTGCGAGGCATTGGAAAAGCTCCCAGGTATTTGTGGTTGAATTTGTGTTTGAAATTCACTGCTAGACTGAGGGACCTTACAGATAATTGTATGTGTGGGGTACAGAGTTGAGGTAGTCATTCTAAAATCATGTTAAACAACATTATTGCATCCATGCAAGATATTATGACTTGTTAAGCAACTTTTCATTTTCTATTCATTTATACAACATAATTCTACTTTGACATTATGGGGTATTGTGTGTAGGCCAGTGACAAAACATCTCAATTTAATCAATTTTAAAGTCAGGCTGTAACATAACTAAATGTGGAAAAAGTCAAGGTGTGTGAATACTTTCTGTCACTGTAAATTCTGTACATTTTGCCAGATCTTTTTAACATATGAGCTCTCCCTGTCTCCAGTAAAAGGACACTCTTACACTTGCTAAGAAGAATTTTGACTGAAATCTACACCAACAATCATTGACTCACTTTTTCATGTGCTCAGCTTTTGG
The DNA here is from genome assembly GCA_023634145.1 of Thymallus thymallus. Lineage (NCBI taxonomy): Eukaryota > Metazoa > Chordata > Actinopteri > Salmoniformes > Salmonidae > Thymallus > Thymallus thymallus. The sequence goes on from CM042413.1 coordinate 31,542,685, forward strand.
TCCATTGGGTGCAATTCTGCTGAAGCAGGCCTTATCGCTCAAATGCCTTTGCATCAGGAACTACAAATAAAGGGGACCTAAGTGATATTGCACTGTAGAGAAATGCTTTCCATGTATACCCTGAAAATGTTGACTACACTACAAACAGTACTGCAATATTGGGCGGCAGGTAGCCTAGTGGTTAGAGTGTTGGGCCCGTAACTGGCAGGTTGCAGGATCGAATCCCCGAGCTGACAAGGTACAAATCTGTCGTTCTGCCCCTGAACAAGGCAGTTAACCCACTGTTCCTAGGCCGTCATTGTAAATAAGAATTTGTTCTTAACTGACTTGCCTAGTAAAATAAAGGTTTAAAAAAAAAAAAAAAATATATTGTGATAAGGAAGAACCGCCCTAAGCAGTGTTTTATTCAGATTCTCACACAGCACAGCTTGTATTACAGTATCTTCTGACAGAGTCATTTTCTATACCTAATCAACTAATAATATATGTGAGATTTTCTATGCATGAGGGTACCTGCGCTATGTGTACAATTGGTTTCTGACCCTATCAGTGCTCATGCCCATATGACTAGTCAGAACCCACTATCATCTGTCTGTCGACACCAAAGTTTTCATAGAAATATAATTGAATGGGAATATCTGTTCTAGTAATCCTACTTCTATGGAAACTACTCAGGTTCCATTCCAACTCAGTGCCTCGACTCATTACCTCTGCACTGAGCAGGAGACACTGTGACAGGGATGGCTCTCTCACCACACAGCACACAGCACTGTGGAAGCCTTTCAAGTCACGCTGAAACACCCTCCAATATTTATAACCTTTCCATCAATAAAAGATAACCCTTTGGTGAGGTAAGAGTGTAGAAAAGCAGGAATGGGTAGCATGTGTGTGTGTGAGAGAGAGAGAGAGAGAGAGAGAGAGAGAGAGAGAGAGAGAGAGAGAGAGAGAGAGAGAGAGAGAGAGAGAGAGAGAGAGAGAGAGAGAGAGAGAGAGCTCAGCCCAATACAACACTTCACAGCACTGGACTGTACTCTAGGGGTACCCCAGCCCAGACCATACCTCAGCCTCACTGCCAACTCACATACGCAGAGGCAGCCTCCGGTAAGAGTCATATAGACCCTTCAGCCATCGGAGAGGTGCGTCAACTGCTAAACCTGATGTGCAAACTCCCAGAAAAATGTGCGGGTGCATCAACCACACACATAATACAACACACATACTGCTGGAAAACACAAACACATGCACACCCACCCACCCACCCCCACATAAACACACACACACACATACACATTTGCATGTGTAGTAATTTCCAATGTACTTTGCCCTAATTGAATTCTAAATAAATCACCAACAGTGTCACCAGCAATATTTTCTATTTGAGATTCTTCAAAGTAGCCATCCTTTGCCTTGATGACAGCTTTGCACACTACTACTCTCACCTGGACATCGCAGGTTGCACTGTGAGGGTTATGTTTTTTGACTTCTCCAGTGCCTTCAATACCATTCAGCCCCTGCTACTGGGTGAGAAGATGAAGAGGATGAAAGTGGCCACAATTTGTGCGACTACAGAGCTGTGTGTCAGAACGGGCAGTGAGCAACACAGGGGCCCCCCAGGGAACGGTCCTGTCCCCCTTCCTGTTCACCCTCTACACCTCAGACTTCAGATATAACTCTGAAACATGCCACCTACAGAAGTTCTTGGATGACTCCGTAATTGTATGGTGCATCAGGGGTGGGCAGTAAACTACTGCATACCTTCTACCAGTCTGTTTTGCAGTGGTGTGCTGGGGCCTCCAACATAAAAGCTGTTGATGCTTCGCAGGTAAATAAGCTGATCAGGAAGGCTAGCTCTGTTCTGGGGATTAGCCTTGACACTCTAGAGGAGGTGGCGGAGAGACGAATCCTGGCCAAACTGCTGGCCATCATGGACAACGTCACCCACCCTCTACATGCCATGGTTATGACGCAGAGGAGCACCTTCAGTCACAGACTGATCCCACCACGGTGTGCCAGAGAGCACTACAGGAGGTCCTTCCTGCCGGCGGCTATTAGACTATTTAATGCCTCACCGGGGTGCCGTGCCGTCGTCAACATAGACCTGGAACTGCTGGGGTGTTAGGACCTAGTTTATCAATTAGGCATCCATCCGTGAGTAACTCTGGTCTGTAATCACTCATTCACTCAGGACTTATTTATTCATTCAGGTCTGTATATACAGACCAGAGTTATATTCATGTACAGAAATGCATATTAGTATCCTGTCAGTTGTATCTTTTTTCATTGCTTTTAGTATATCGAATGTGCAATACGTGCATTTCTTTGTAATTAAACCCTGCGTACTAAGGACTGTATTTTAAGGGAATTCCTATTATTACCCTAAATTATATCATACAC